>CM036535.1:7457500-8057500 GCA_020745685.1 Tautogolabrus adspersus
GATAACCTCAGACCACTGCTATAGTTACATGTTGCAAACAGGTCATCTGGCCTTGCAGTGGATATTCTCTATGTTATGTTCTCTATGTTTGCAAGGAATGATTTCTGGCTTTCATGTTATTGACTAACTCATCAACATTGGATTATGCAGTACTTTGGTGTAAACTGACTGAGGCTCACTGAAATTGAACGTGGCCTTAAACACATACTGTAGATCAGCAGTCGACATTCCCGTTAGAATGACCTGACTTTAAAGCATATTGAATATGATCTCATTCACATTTCATTGACTATTTTGAACCTTTAAATTCTTTCATCATCCTTAGGGAAGTTTTCCCTTTCCTAATCCACCCCCATCCTTTGAACCTGATCATTTATACAAAGACTTAATCTTTGGCACTTGGGCTAAAGCTAGTTATGACAGTAGTTTATTGCGGTGTTTTTGAGCCCTGTTATCTCTGGCTGCAGTCCATCCAGTCATGTTGGCATGCCTCATGTTATGTAACGGCAAGCGTGGAAAAATGCCAAGATCAAAGAGTGGCAGGTAATGTGGCTGAATGTGTGGGAATACTGCCTTTTGAGGATAACTTGAACAAAGATGTGCTTCAAACGCCTATCTTGAAGTAGGTCAACCCTATGTTATATTCTAAATCACTTTGAAATACTATGTGAATTGAGTGGAAGAAGTGAACATTTTCACAACTTCCAAATGGCAAACTCAGCACCGTAATCTTTCCATTTGGATTCAACCAAGCGGTACTACATTGATAATATAGCACTGTGCATTGTTTGTTTAGTATGCCACTGGTAGGCTAACAGTTGGCGCTTTGTTTTCTTGCAGCACAAGCTTCAATTCAGGTTGGCAATTTGTTAACGCCACATCCGTCTTGCACAAGTCAGCACTGTACTGCTCATGTGTTTTGAAGTCATTCTCACTGTCAGCACCAAGCTTCATTAGCATACTATCCTACAAAACTGTGTAATTGCCTATCAACTGCCAATACGTGACGATACGCATGGGAAACCTTTAAACCTTTAACAATCACATTCTTCTTTGTTGTCTTAGAAAATGCATAGACTGCACATGTGTTTTATATATGAACATGGAATTGAGTATTAAGCTCCCTTGAGGTATAACAAAATGCTATCAGTCCCATTATTGATGTTTTGTTCAACATTTATACAACTTCACACAAAGTGACATCATATTAAAACAAACTCCTCAGTTAAATGGCCTGCAGAATTTACTGCCCAAGAAACTAGAGGTTAGATCATCTCCTCGTGCACGGCCCGCGGCCCAAAGCTGGTTGGGGCCGGGAAGATCATGTTTGAATTGCATCTGTCTGCAAACACAAATCACAACAATGTCTTGTTCAACTGTTGACAGTTTCATTTTACTGCAATTTATCTCAAGAATGCACAGAAAGTTTTCTCCTTCTGATTGACTTTGCTTTATCCCTGACTTTAAGAGAAAGTTGACCCTTAACTTAAGCTTTAGATTTTGTTAACTCAGCAGGCTTGAGACCACATGGTGAAAAGAGTGCATGGAGCAGCAATATCCTGCTCCATATTGTGTAGGTTTAGTAGGGTCAGGGACAATGAAGCTGGTGTGTGTGTGTGTGTGTGTGTGTGTGTGTGTGTGTGTGTGTGTGTGCGTGCGTGCGTGCCTGTGTAATCCCATTTGAAATGATCTCACCTCTCTTCAGGTCACTTCATCATTGAGGCCCTCTGTCTTTTGTCCTCTCTTCTCTCTCCCTGTATTTCCTTATATGTTTTTCTTTTGGAAAAGCAAATTGGCATATACGAACACATACACCACCACACAATAACGAAAAGAGAGGAGATATACACACATACACAACCACCACACACTAATGAAAAAAGAGAAGATGTGGATAAATCAACATTGCAGGCAATAATCCAGAGCGCTCCCCTTGGAGGGCAGGATGTCGGGAGGGTTGTCTTTGCCCATTGTCCAGCCATGGAGGGTAGAGACAGGGAGGATTTCCAGCTTGTGACTTAAGAGAATCAGGCTTGTGGAGCGGACAGGGATGAGGACAAAGTGAGGCCCAAGTTCAAATAGAAGGGGTCAGTGGTGTCATTTGGCTTCACACCTCAACATGCTCGGCTTTTGATTTTTGCTCTCAAGAGTAATCCTTTTTCATGGAATTAAGTCAAAAGATGTCCTGGTGAAGCATCAAGGTTTGACTGATTAAAAAAAAGGTCATGTTAGCAAGAAGCAATGGAGATTTAAGCTCTTCAGTGTGCCTCAAGCTATCTTCTTGTTTCAACTGAAGCTTGTCAAAGATGTATTGTTTGCCTAATACAGCACTTGAGGTCTCAATTCTCAACATATATCATTTAACATAAAATAAATGACCTCCCTGTGGTTCAAAGTTCTCTTACTCTCTTTGCTTCCCTACTACTTTGTGGTGCATTTCACAAACAAGCAATACATATTTATAAATACATCAAAGGGTGGCTCTCCCACCCTTGCTTCGTCAGACAAGCCACAAATTGAGATCCATGTGCAGCCGTCAGAGAGAGATGGATGAGATTATCCCTCGAAAGACGGGTTCTAAATACAGCAGCCCATCGTGCCTTGCCCCCGTCGCACCCGGGTGAACCTGATGGTTTTTGTGCTCCTGGATACTTGGTGTATTTTTACAAGAGATATTTATCCTCAAAAAGCCAGTTGAGCTGTAATTTTGGTTCATCCATCTGTCTCTGAGTCTGTCTGTTGCTCTCTTGGGGAGGAAGGAGGTTGTGGCTTCTGACCACTTGGGCAGATGTGGACTGAGCTACTACTACAGCTTCTCCTCTGACCGATACTGTAACATTCATGCAACCTGCATCACCTCTGACACTGCTCCTGATTGCTGGTTACTAGAAAGAGACAAAAACGGTTTTCTTTCAGTTTGTTGAAGCATTTGAAGGCTGTGATCCCGACAACATGACTGTCGGTCTGATAGCATACAGCTGTCACTTCACTTTGGAGGACAAGTTCTCTGCACTTTCTGTAAACACATTTTTTCTAGCAGAAAAAAAGACAACCACAGAGTTAAGAGTTGCTACAGGCAAGATAATTGACGAAAACAACATTTGACAATATTTTATTTCAGGTAATGTTGATCCTTTTTTAAGGCAGTATTTTACATTTTTATCAATACAATACATTTACTGTTTTAGAAGTGGACACTTAGAAGTTATCTGTTGGCCTCACTTTTTAAGCCCTGAGCTCTACAATTTGACATTTTCCATATTGATTATTTGGTCAGAAGTGAGCATATTAGACAAAACTGTTCAAATGAAGTGCTATCTTCCTATCCTGATTAACAGGTTGCTATGGTAGCAACTTGTCAATCATGCCCTAAAGCATATCCCCCGTTTATTCTGTATTTTACTCCATAAAAGACCACAATTTATTAAATTAACATCATGTTTTAATGTTTTAATGAAGTGTGATAGCGACCACAGATGTAATAGACAAATGTAAATTTGGCTTACAAAAAAAGAAGCAACTTTGAAGCAGGGTCATTTTCTTATCTGTTTTCATATTGGCACAGAGTGAATATGGTTAAAGTGACAGTTGATCCTAATCTTGTTTATCTTTACATGTATATATTTCCATTACAAAAACTCAACAATGAGTTAATCATAAGAAAGTATGAGATATACAAAAATAGGTTCTCTAAATATGACATCCCTTCCACGGGCGTGGCACACCATATACAACACATATTGCTAACTGCTAGCATACAAAAATAAAAATACGAAGCTAGTTAGCGTAGGTAATTTGCCAACTTCAGGGTGACAGACTCGTTCTAAATATGATAATACTTCAGAATCCAGTGGCAGAAATGAGAAGGGTATGGAGGCAGATGAGAAAGGAGATAAGGAAAGGAAAGAAGAACGGTTGAACCAGTGGAGTTAAGAAAGGATGAATGGTGCAATAATGGAATATAAGGAGCATGGGGGCGCAGGACTGACTCCTCAGCTTCGCATGATTGGGCGTGCATGAAACATGCTAAAAAACAAATCTCCAGCGAGGGTCAAGAAACAGGTACAAGGCTCCAAGCATACTTTGGTTTTGCAAAATAGCCCTATCTAGAAACTTTTCCAAGAGAAGGAAGTGTTGCAATCCTAACCTCAGCCAAAGGAAACCAGAGGCCCTTTCTGCTGCAAGAGCATCAGAGATTAACCCAACAACAATTAAGAAACGGTTCCAGGAGTACCAACATCTTCTTATTGAACTGGAAATCAAGGAAGTGCCTTCTCACATTTGGAGTTGTGATGAGACAGGCATGCAAGACCATTTTTTGTCATCAGTGGTTTCAGAGGCAGGGCTGCTACGAGGTCACATCAGGCAAACAAGGCGAGACAACCACAGCTTTGGACTGCTTTGATGCTACAGGAAAATAAAGTTCCCTTTTGGAAATTTCAGGGCCAAGAGGTTAAAAGCTGAGTGGCTTTATAAAGTTACCCCCAACACAGTGGTGAAGGTATCCAAAAACTAGAGCTGGGCACAAGTCTGTTGATACTTTAATCATTAATTATTGCCATTCATTTTTAGAAATACATTTTTAATTTGGCCTTTATTTTTCGAAAAATGAACATCAGAACATTTAACTTCCGGTAAATTTGGTTTCCATTAACCTCATTTTCATTGCTTGACTTCTCTTTTGCCAACTCAAGTCAGCTGACCTCATTTGTTCCTGATTCTACGAGTAGACAAGACTGCCGACCCTGTTGTTCTCCATTTTTCAACTGACACATCTGTAAATCTGACTACTGTAAGGAAACTGTAGACAGCTGAAAGACCACTGGAGACTGAAGGAAGAGCATGGGATACTGAACAGCTTGAAATTGCCAGAGACCCCTGATTGGATTGGGGTAGAAGTAGCCATTGGGGAGGAAGCAACTGACAAAGGCCAAGGAGAGGTGTTTGTTTCCCAACTGAAGAGAGAGAAAACCTAGACAAGACAAGAAAGAGGGCTGACCCCACTCTTACCACCTAACCAGCGATAGACATCATACATTGCCTCAAAAAACAAACAACGCCTGCCAAAAAATAAATAATAATGTTGAGTACAAGCGTGAATGGTCATTACATTTGTAAGATTTGCAAAGCCAGCTGTGGAGATAAAAATGATCCCAGGAACAATGAGGATTGGATCATGTGCATTATTTGCAAGGACTGGTTCCATGCAACATGTGCTGAGGAGAATGGCTTCATTGGAGAAGTCGTTTTGATGTGTGACTTATCTACAACACTAAAATGAAATTTGACCAGAAAAATTACACTTTAGCTCCACCAAACTTCTAGATTTCACCAGTTTTGTACCATTATATTTTCCTTTGTGATTGTGTTTGTGTGGGTTCCATCTTCTGGACACTATGTGGAGCCTGGAAGGATGCTGTGTTTAAAGCCAAGGCTCCAGGTGATAGCAGACAGATAATTGAATGAGAGTGAACATTTTTCTCATCTGTGTCAGCCTGTCAGAGTTTAACCTGATCGTATTAGACGAAACCAATTTGTTTATAATTTTGATTGTGGAGGCAGTGGGACGTTGTTTTACAACCTATTTCGACATTACTGAACATTTTATAAATAAACGGACTGAGATATTCAAATTGGAAGAACAATAGCTTCCACATTCATCCTCATCTGATTTTTTTTACACAATATTGGTTTTGTTAAAATTGGTCACTACAAGTATCATAATGAGGGGCTATGGCATTTGAATCATAATTAAGACTGACGCAGAAGGTTTGACCATATTCACTCTACTTACCACGCTTTAAAAGAAAGCAGGTTTACTTACACAAAAGCTTTAGTCCTCTTACTTATTTCCTACTGCAGAAAAGAAGCTGCCATTTGGTTTGGTGTTTCCCCATGCCTGCATGGCATTTTTGGTGCTCCAGTTTCTGCAACAAGTCTTTTTATAAATCTTGGCAATAAAATATGTATATGTTTACAGGGATTCCAAATACACTGTTGAAGCCAATTAGCTATTAATTTGAAGCTCTGATTAAAATGCACATTTACAAAAAGGACTTAAAAATTGTCTCTCAATACTTTATTTTGAGTCAAAGTGTGTGCAAGTGCAAGTTGTTGGCATGAAGGTCTATAGCTTCATTACACAATGGATCCTAACACATTTAATCTTATGAAATGCCAGAGTTCAATCAGGCCTTTTAAAAGCCAAGGTCAGGGCAGCAATCATATCAATCAGCATCTATGGTGTAACAGAAAGGCCATCGCAAGATGCAATTAGCCTATTTTACCGTGCCATGACAGAACAGCTACAGACCTGCACTCTGTCACGTCGGACAGAGCATGGGGGCCTAATTTGGCCTGTAGTGAAAGGGTGGTGTATGGGGGTAATAGGGTCAAGGGGGACACCAGGGCTGACTACGGGAAATCCCAGTATGCAGGGCCAAGCCGGTGTTCCTGCACTGATGGCAGGACAACAGACAGCGCCGAATGTGTTGACTGAGATGAGTTTGGGATGGAGAAGAGTGTCAGGCTTGGGGGGCAGACAGGAGGGATGTTGGCAGACGGAGTACCCCAGATGAAGTGAGATGAGTGCTGCTTATTGTCACATTGTGCTTGTAGCACGGTGGAAAACAGAACCGCATGTCTAGAGCTCCTGATCCAACCTCATTATCTCATCAGCTCTGAAGTGACCCACTGGGGCAGACTTTCTCGTTTCTGCTGTCAGTGGCCTCCAACTCTCTCTCTAGCATTTTTCACACATGGGCTCCTGAATATTCCTCGAAAAATTCCAAGAAACACTACGGGAGACATTCCGTGTCAGAATGATACAGAAATGGCGAACGAAACATGTCCAACACTTTCTATAGTTTTTTGTATGTGTGAAATATGTTTATGTGTGCCATATTTCATCAATTAAGGAATAACTGCAGTGTCTGCATAGAGCGGTTGCAGATCGTACATTAGTTTATTGATCTTGTTCTGCGATCTTGTACAGATAAAATGTTGCATTGATAACCATAATCTTAAAATTGGCATAACTTTGCTAACTTGACCGACTTTTGAGTCACTTTGCTTTGGACGATCACCGTGTCTCCCCCTGGCACAGCACCTGTGCATCAGCGGAGAACTCGATATACAGGTAAGTGATGTGTCTACTGTTATGAACATATATTGGCATCAAAATGGCAAGACCCAAAATATAAGACGACTGCCCTTTTTCAAGTGTGTTTCAAGAAAAAGAAAAACTCTTACTATCTGTCCAATTACTGTATTTACCTTTTTCACCACATCTTACTGTTGGCATATTAAAGCCCCTGTATGTAACTTCTCAGTTTTGGTGCGCTTTGGCGCCAACAGGAGGTCTCTGACCGAACTGCACTGTCGTAAAACGGTTACGTCTCCCCGTCTGACATAACGTGCACTTGTTGTCAAACAGACTTGGAAGCCGGTAAATACGCTGAGGGAAATTGAAGAACCATGTCGACTGAAAAGGTACAGTAACATTACCAGATTTTGATCAAACCTAAACGCCTGCAGCCCGTTGTTTATTATGTGTATGTGTATTCAACTGTTACCATGATATCTGTAGCCGTGGCTAACTGGCTACATGTAAACATGCTAGTTGTAGATCGGTTTGTAAGGTTACAAACTTTTATGAGACAACGTAAGATGGATATATTTATTTCTATGTTTGCAAACCGGAGACATAACTTGTGATGACTTTCTGCTCCCGGTAAAGCTGCTAAACGTGAGACAACGATGACACCGGTAATGATGCAGCCTAACGTGACGACTCCATCTGTTAGATAATATCTGCAGGGATGTTTATTCTGCCATCTAATAGCTTTCCCGTTAGCAGTGAAACAGATCATGATACTGACTTGTTGGGCAATATTATAACTACTTTGCAACCATGTATATGTCATAAGTTGAGTTATAATGGTCTGTTTATGCGTTGCTAACTGTGTCCGAGGTTTATGTTTTTCAATATCAGTTTTCCTTTTATTCCAGGATTCAACCTCAACTTCATTTCTCCATCCGTGATGAGCAGGAGCCGCGGGGGGGGGGGGAGCATCGTCATGAATCAAAGCTGCTGCGTCTGGAAGATCAGAGAAGCTTTCTCAAGAGGACAGTACCCTGCACTGCCTTGTGTCAAAATGTCTTATAGACGTAAATACCTGTTTTGGCGTAGCTTTCCGTATTTTTGTGCAATTTGAAGTTGAGTTTGTTGAGTTCACTTAAGTTATTTGTTTTGACCATTGTTTGCAAAATAAAACAGACATCTTTTCCTTACTCTCTTGTTATGATTGCATTTAGAAACTGTAATTGTTCTGAGCTAGTTGTAACAATTAGTAATTGTGTGCATTGCCCACTGATTTTTAGTTCTGTCTTCTTATTTATATTTACATAATAACAAAAACTTTATCCAGGTTTCAAGATTCAAGAGATTGACATTGGGCAGAACGATCTCCCTGAGCGTTGTCATGCAGAATACACCAAAGGTAATAAGAAAACAGGAGAATATAATATGAAGGAAAAGCGAAAGAGATCAAGATAAAATAGTTATTTATTAGAAAAACACTGATTTTACATATAAATACAATCAAAAGCACTTTTTGGCACTCATTTACACATTCAGCTGCTTGAGGGAGGGAGGGGGTTCTACACCATCCTGGAGCTTTGTTATGATGGACCTGATCTCTGATGATGCACAGCTGTAGATACATGCAGGTAGGACGTTTAGGAGCAGGTTGTCCCTGTGAAATGTGAGTGAAGTTTAGCTCTGGGTGGTGTCTGTGCATCATCAGCACCAGACTCTGTCTTCTAGGAAGATTCTCTCTTTTCATCACTGGTCGTAGTCTTGTCTTTTTCAAGGCGTTCACACTCCAGCTCTTTGATTTTTATTGCAGCAACTTCAGAACCGTGGACAATAATATAATTTAGTATTAGAGTTGTTTCATATTTTCAAAACTGTATATGTATATATATTATTAGCTAACGTTACTCCATGAAAACACACCTGTCGCGGTCTGCCTCTGGACTCAGGCAGGGATGGAGGTTGCGTTTGTTGCTGGAGATGATGCTGAGCTCCTCTTTAGAAAGCTGGAATAAAGTTTGAAGTCAGTATGTTAGTTTATACAGCTGTGCAGAGTATAGTAACGCTAGTTTCTATAGCAACATGAGGGCGAAACTTTTGACCAGCGAGAAAGTTTGCACTTAGCTCTGCTCAGATAAATAGCAACCGGAGCTAACGTAACAATATACTGTTTGTGTTATCATGCTACGGGCTAAACTTCTGCTGACATGGACCGACTTGGCATACGAACAACCGCTAACGGGTCGACATCTTTTGTCGCCGTGCATCAGTCAAAGCCTGCCCAAATAACTCCGACACATAGGTTAGCATGCTAGCGTTGCTAAATCAGAGGACCCTAACGTTATTCTGCTATTCTGGTCGTTATATGATAATGTCATCTACCTGTCGACATAGACTGAATGTTTTTGGTGAAACGACTCTATAACTATGATGCAAAGAAACAAGACACAAAGTTTGAAACGAGCTACTCACCAGTTACAAGCCCAGCGTCGGACTTGCAGCCCACTGTTTCTTGAAGCTCTCTCCAACGTGTAAAAGCCTGTCCAATATTTCCTCTGGTCCAGTCACGCTCACTTTTTCTCTTCGTATCTTCATCAGTCACCGTACTTTTGCTCTTAGCCTCAGCCATTGTTTCAAACAGCACAGCAGGCTAACTAACTCGCCGCTTCATTGAGTGAGAACTCTGCGGTCGAATCTTACATACTGTGGTTTTCAGGCGAGAGGACCGCTATGCGGACGTAGGAGAGACAGCATTCTCTCCGCTGACATCTGTTGCGCCCTTAGATCGATAATAAAACGACATTTAATATAGGTGGAAAAGTTACATATTGTTGCTTTAATATTTGCATTAGTACGTCTACATTATTTTTGAATTTCATGTTGCGTAGCACATGCACTTCTAGGCACAACACCGGCACATCAGTTGCACTCTGTGGGGATCCAGTATTTTTAGCAATTGCCGTATTGTCTTTTGTGTCACCATGTATCCAGCCTATATGCATTTCACATGCATCACGTTGTATCAGTGAAGCATGTTTTTTTTAATATGTGACTGGTCTTAAAATCAAGTATTAGACAAACTTGAAAACAAAATTGAAACGCCAACTTAACGAACGGTTCTTGGAGGGTGAGAGGATCACAAAAGAGGAGTAAAGCAAGTAAGCACATCATTTAGATAAGCAATAAGTGTTGGAGGGAAAACTTTCCAGATTGAAAGACTAATTACAAACTGACTCAATGCAATATTTTTTATTACATTTCCTCCCGTCTGTAAGCTTAAAGTGTACTTCACAGAGGCTGTTGTTCTATGACCTGAAGGATTCTACTCAGCTGTCCACAATGCTTCACCCATTAACATGAGGCAGATTCAAAAAAAGAGCTCAACAATTCCTGAAAAGAGCTAGATATGAATGGAAAAGTGCTGACTGTGAGATTGTGCCAAACATTAGCTCTTGTATTACCTGTCATCTGATGCCTTCCTGTGTCTTTGTAAAGCCATTTGACAGGCAGAGGCCAACGTGACACAAAACAAGCGCCCTCTGTTATCCATTACCTGCAGATCCTGCGGGGAAAGTAATGAGGTAATGCTGCTCTGCTTACATGATATGTGCACCCTCAGATATATGCGTTCCACACACACACACACACACACACACACACACACACACACACACACACACACACACACACACACACACACACACACACACCATTTTCTTCTTTACTTGTGCACTTTAAGGAAACAAACCTTTGTTGTCAAATGAATATACAGAGTCCAGTGTCCCCTGTCAACTTTTTTCTATTTAGGACAAACTCTGCTTTCTTAAGTCTGTAATAGGTACTTCACTGCAGCTACTGGTTCCTTCACAAAATCTGCCTCCTCCTCCTATCTCCAGCCCAGACTTGCCTGCTTCTTGAAGAGTATTACGATATCAAAGGATTAAGCAGCATAGTCCTACTTGTAAATATTTTTGGTCCAATGAGGGATTATTAAAAGCTCCCTATTATTATTTGAGGGCAGATGAGGGAAGAGGTTCATAGCAGCTCTGATTTTCTTTCGTTAGCGTAGTTCATATCCTATCGCTTGTATGCCATCATCTTCATCACTGACATACTATATATTACTGATTCAGCTTTTGAATAACTAACATTTAATGTTAGCACAGACTTCAGGACAAAGTAGACTAATCAACTAATTTGTACTGACCATGTCTTACAAACAAGTTAATGTTTTCTTCCTTTTCCTGCTCGATCTACTCTAAATTGACGCCCCGTGCTCCAGCATCCAGCAAAAATGTAAGCCTTTCGTATCTGCTGCAGAGGGCTCCGGGCTGCTAGAGCAGGGACGGAGCTGAGACGCAGAACAGCGAAGCCAGTGGAATCACACACATCGATTGAATTGTTCAATGAAAGAGAAAACATCAACTTTATATTAAACTTTTTTCTAGTGTGTGATTCAGTCTGATGTTTGTTTTATTTTAAAAGGCTGTATTGTTTACAAAAGATGTATAAAACATTCACATACAAAACATTTTTTAAATAATCCTCCAATTAACCTCATACATGAAAATGGGATATATAACGTTTTACACATAACCCTGATTTTTATACTTACTCTTGGGCTCAGTGGGCTTAAAATCAGCCATTCTTCTTTCTTTCTTTCTTTCTTTCTTTCTTTCTTTCTTTCTTTCTTTCTTTCTTTCTTTCTTTTGTCTAAAATGAGGATAACAAAAAACAATCAATTACTGTTCATGGACATTTATATAGACTTACATGAAATGTATGTAGACTTCATTTTTTACTTTCTACCATATAACATATTTTTGCCAACATCTTAAGATCTGTACAGCTTGTGTTGCTAGCTTAAAGATTGTTTATTTTGTTTGTTTTTTGTCCAAAACACATGGTTTGAAAAGTTGAGTTAAAGAAAATATGTTTAAATTCAATAATTAACATAAAGCTGGGCTGCGTAAGTTATGAAGGCAGTACGCTGAATGGGCGGGGTGTGTTGGGCTTCTACCGCCGGACCCTACTCCGCAGACTTTGGCTCCAAATGACGTCAAAAATGCAAGATGGCAGCGCCCCGAAGGGCGTATTTTGGCCTCAAAAACATTGAGTGAGAGCAGCTGCAGTGCACACCCACTGGCTTCTTTACAGAAATGCCGGACCAAGCTTTTAGTGTGAAAAGCACACCAGAAAAGCAGCCATGTGTTGCTCATCATGCCTGTGAAATATTCCACCAATGAACACATTACATAAATATTTGCAGATATCGCGTCAATGTTAGTTATAGGTTGCAACCCATGAACGGAGGCCAACGTTCTCCTAGTGGACGGTCCATTTTCAAATCATACCTGCGGCTCCTCTCACGCATGTCATTCCCCACTCTCTCCCTGGTTTCTAACTCTGTCTGTCCCCTGTCCAATAAAATAAAGGCATAAAAGCTACAAAATGTATAGCGAACTATACTATCTATGTATTTAAAATGTGCTCATACCAAGTCAAAATGGCTCTCTACATATCACTTTGCTGTCTATTTTGGACGAGAACTGCGACTGGCTGTGGGAGATCTAGAGATAGTGATGTGCTGCTCATGCCTTTAGCCTGAAAGCCCTGACTTGCTAACATGCCTGATAAAAAGCCTTAACGCAGCCACCACGCATCCAGTTAGAACCATAGACTGGTTAGAACAGATGTTAAAAAGGTACAGTTTCATGATCTAACTAGATCAAATGTTTTATATTCTGAGACTTCTTTGGAAGAAACATTTAAAACCGAAAAAATCCAGCCCTTTCTTGATAAAGTTTCTGTAAAAATTAGCAGGTATAGAAGCTTTTAAAAGTAGTAATATACAGTTAACTTCCCAATGGTGTTTCAGGTACTGTGAATCCAATTTAGCCAAACTTTAAATATCAGTATGATTCCCATGGAGCCTTTTTATAAAAATAATACGTCTCTCCCCAAAAGGAAACAGTGAGTCAGTCAGTGGCTTTGTGGCTGAACAGAATCTCTCAAACTTTAAAAATCTGATATATACTTTTGGATCTGTGTACAGTATTAATGACCGCAGGTTGTAACTGGAGAGCGGATTAAAAACATGGTGTCTATGTATTTCTAAAACAACAGATGTGTTTTAATCCCTGCCTCACATGAGGGACTCAAAGTGTTTCACAGGAAACCTCAAGCTGCCATTCAAGATAAAGCTTGAGAAGAATCCTGCGGCACTGTGGCATTTATGTATTTCTCTGTATTTATTTCTACCACGTTGCATGGTGTTCTGTATATGGTCAGATCACATCTTAAAATGTATTGGACACTTCTCAGGGAAACATTTGCAAAGCCAACCTGAATATATTCTGTACCCAGCATTGATGAAATCTATTTTTACTTGACTTCTTCTTTGGGTCTTTGTTTACACATTTCTACAATTGCTGCTGTTGATGTGAGCTTGCATAGATAATGAGCTGAGCATTTTACACTACACTACACACTACACTAAATTTGCTGCGCTTCTGTTAGCTTTCTGTTAGCTTTATGTTAGCTTTATTGCTGTCTGAAAGACCCTTAAGGCAAAGATAAACTTTTTCACGACTACGTTTGTTTAAAAAAAAACATCTCAAAGTCAAAAATAAGAAGTGTGTCTTACATTTTTCATTGAATTAAAAGTCAGCCTACACTACAAGTCACAAACACCAAATGTCAACCAGCATAGTATAAAATGAAAGGCTGAATGTGAATCATGCCTTGTGTGCATGTAGATCCTGGTGAGCATGCACAGTACAAACAAAACAAGGGGTACTTTGATTAGTACCTTAAAAGAAGAATGTGCGACAAATAACACATCAATATAACAGAAATTGTGTATATCCTCTGTAAATATCTCTCTGAGTCATGACTGTCTACGATCAGTACTAAGCACAAGTCCTGTCGGCTGTATTGTTGTCGGAGCCATGTTTACATCATGTTTACATGGAGAGGACGGCCAACTCCCCCCTTACGTATAAAAGCTGTTTTAGTCAAGGACTAGAGAAAAGAAGAATAACCCGCTGCTTATTTGAATGTCTTGTAGGCTCAGCGTTTTAAAATCCCGGTCATTCCGTGTCAATTCGCATGCAATGTGAAGCTACAAGCTAACTAAAGTGTGCTAACATTAGACTGCTAACAAGGACAAGTTTGTCCGCTGCTTGCACTAAACTCCTCTGTGCGAACACGAATGGGTGGAGAGCGGAGACTTCATGGCGGAGGTTTAGGTTTCATGCTGGTGCTCAAGGGCGACATCTACTGGACCAAAAAGTCGCACATTCTTCCTTTAAGAGACTACTGACATAGATACAGCGTACAAAATGCTGTGTCAGACACAAACACTGCAAAACACTCTTTGGTTCCTTTATGCAAGGATACATTTGCTATAAACATGAAATCACAGCAGACATATTGTGACTATAAAGTAATGATGATTTAATGTTTTATTTTTGTGGAAATGGTTTTTAATCGTCTTCAGCTGCGAGTAGCTTCTCAGTTTTTGCTGAGCATTGCATTAATTTACATGGTATCAATCAGCACCCATTAACATGCTCAGAGTTAGGGTACTGTGATGACTCTAGAGCTTTACTCCATTATAAATGAAACAACTCTGTCATCTTTGGTGGTGTTGTTTGCTACAAGTTGATTTACAGAGATACTGCCTCATCACAGCAGCTCTACAAGAAGGATTTACTTTGATACAGATCAGAGAGATTTCTCACAATAACACAGCAACAGCCCTGTAATAGGAGGCAATAGACAGTTTAGTACATGTGTACGTGTGTGAGTGCATGCGTCGTGCTTGTGTGTGTCTGTGGGAAGCCTGCCACATACAGTGAAAGCCTAGGGCAGCACCAGACCGTATCTAATGGGAATTAAACGGCGTATTAAAACATCGTCCAGTCATCTTTCTGCTAGTCTCGTCACAACAGTTGGAAACTTCCTTGGCTTGTCTCCTGGACAAACTCAAACTATTTCATTAGTGATGGGGGAGTAAAAACTTCAAGCAGTTGATGTATGGATTAAGAAATATTCGAATGTGGTGAAAAAGAAAAGAGTAGACATTTAAAAAAATCCATGTTTCTAATGTTCATATGTTGTATAATGCAGTCGGTAACAATCAGAAACAGATAGAGTAGTTTTGTGATCATTACTTTAACATGACCAGCCTGTAGTGTATAACTCCTGAAAATTGCCCAAAATAACTGGGTTGAGCTCCATGCATGAACCAAACGACTACATTTTAAACCCTGACTTTATCAGGAAATTTTCCTGCAAGCCCCCTTATAAATTATCTGCAAAAACTTGGGGTGAGCAGCTGTGTAAATGCAGCTGGCAATATTCAAGGAGATTCATAAGCGAGTGGTATTGGTACTGCTATTTAAAGTGTCCATCAGTATTACCTGATTCCATTCATACACAGTCACACCACTGTAGCAAAAGCGGGATCAATTTGTGGTTCAGTGTCTTGCCCAAGGAAACGTCGACATTTGTCTTTAACGATTTTACATCCAACCTTCCGGTTAAGAGATGAACTACTCTACCACTGAGCCACAGCCACCCTGTGAGCATGTGCCATCACTGCAAGTTGGAAGCAAGTCTCACTAATGGGTGATAAACTCGTGTCGTTTTCCCTCAAGTATTTTCAGAAAACGTATTATAGCTGGTGGTCTGTATGCCAAAGAAGTAGTAGTTTGCAGTAGTAGTAGTACTACCTGTAGTCTCATGTTACATATAATGTTACAATTATAAAACATTTGCATATTTTTAAACACCCTTACTTGAAAGATTCACATCTAACAAAAATATGACATCCTATGTGTGTTGTGTGTGTGTGTGTGTGTGTGTGTGTGTGTGTGTGAGTGTGTGTGTGTGTGTGTGAGAGAGAGAGAGAGAGAGAGAGAGAGAGGTGGGATTCCCCTACTTTCACTTTGAAGTCAAGTGGATAATTACATGAAAAGGGAGATGTCATCAGTTGTCAGCTATGTGCCAGGAGCCAAGGGAGAGCCAGAGAAACCATTTCCTCTCCCATCAGCACCTGGGATATCTGTCTTTGATGACATCACACGGGCCCATGCCAGTGGAGGTGCTAACTGCCCGGTGTGTGGGAGCGTCTAATGTGTTTTAGTGTTCGTTGCCAGGCAGAATAAAGCCTGCTGCTCCTTTGGCTTTAAACCAGGTTATTTTCTTTTCACTTTTGTTTTTTTCAATTAAAAGTAAAATGTGTGTGCAGTATCTGTCATACAAAGTCTAAATTCACATATTAACACAGCAGCTAGTTTGTTCTTACACAATGCTCAAGGTGGAAAGCTCAGAAACTCTTATTGTGTTCGACCGCTGTGTTCCAGGTATACATCCTAAAAACATAGTGTCTGATAAATCTACAACTGAAAAGTCAATAAAAAGTAATACATCAATAGACAGATCAGCTCAAATGTCAAGATAAATCATATGTGATAAACTATTGGCTACTAACAGCTAAGTCAAAACATTTAATAAAAGCATTAACCAATACAGAGTTAACAATCGTTAAGCTATAGGACTGGAAGTTACACCTTTCCAGTCCTATTTTAGCTCAGTAAAGGGGTAATGTGACCTAAGAAGTGGTTAAATATTAACGTTACTACCCAACTGTTATCAAAGCAGAGTTTAGGGTCATAAAACCTGCACTTAACTGTTTTCTCCAACTCTGCACATGACTGATATTACAGACGCTGTTTCAGAAACTTAAATTGACCATCTGTGAACTAAACTACAGCATTACATGTCTTTGATGCTGGTGGGGGGTAAAAAGAAAAACGCCAGAAGGCAAGACGGCAGAAGAGCTACCGAGAAAAGGATGAGCCTGTCATTGACACTGACTAATACTGGAAACACACTTTCAAAGACTAGTGTAGTACCAGACGGTTTTCAAAAGCTGAGTAATTTGACCTTTTTGATGGATCTTCAGATTGTAGTTCCAAGCTGTCACATTTTTACACATCCTGAATGTGGTTGGTCTACACTCGATATATTTCCATCTGAATGCAGCAACAGATCACGTAGGGTTACAAAGGACGAGACGTGACTGACAGGCAAACAGATGCCTGCCACTGTGGCAACCACTGACACAGCCAAAAATAATCGTGGAAGACCGGACAGAAATTCACCAGCAAAAAAAATCCCCCAGTTACAAGCAGGAGGGAAATTATAAGGTCTGAAATGAGGACCAGATACAGGACAGAAGAGGGGATGGACTTGTGGGGCTGGAGCAGCTTATTCTGGAGACAACACTGGAAAAAAAAAAAAAAGCAGTGCCACATGACAGGCAAAACAAACAAACACAAGCAAATGCAATGGGGAGAAATCAGGGGAAAGGCAGAGATATTCCTGAGGTAACAGCTTGCTCCTCTTAAAGTTTAGTTGAGTGTTTGAGTCTGATAGGAAACACAGTACTTCCATTTTCTCAATACATCAAAGAGTGAAGGAAAAGGTGTCTTCTAGGGCGCCACAGGAATGAGTAAAACCCAGAAGTAAGTTAGCATTTTAGCACCATGGGGTCTATCCTCTCAAACTCAATGGGGATTTTGAATGGGTTTGTGGTTAGATGCCTGAAGTAAGGTCTGTGGTTAACACAAGCTTAAGAGATGTTCGCGTTTTGTTAGACAACATAAACTATGTTAGGTAATACCCCCAGTTGTGTATTTTGAAGTTTTTACGCGTCCTAAAAAAGGCGGTTGCTAACAAGTGGCTAAATGAGTAAAGCTATGGTTGTCGAGGACATTAAACATCATCATGCCGGACACAAAACGCCGGGAACTCTCTCACTAGTCCGCCTTACAGCCTCTAGTCGTGTATTTCAGCGCTCTTGCAAACTCTTGTAGATTTATCGATATATAGTGTTTTCCAATTGTAGTTATTTAAGGCAAATATTAGCTTATCAGAGATCGTCGGAAGCATAACACTAGTGACGTCAAAATCATCCGACCGTGGTGTAGTTCGCTATAGCATAACGTTAGCTTTTTACTTCTCTCGGCTGCATTAACGCTTCAAACATCATAAAAGTGGTGTTCATTTGTGAAGATTATCCTGCTGAACAAAACGCCTACGCTTCAGAAACATGTGTTTGCCACAGAGCTTATTTTCTGCAATGATCCAAAATCCAATGCAAAAATCCCATAGGCGAATTCTCAATAGACCCCATGGTGAAGCTACTTCCGGGTTGGCCTACAAAAATACGTCATTTGGTTTGTTCTCTATGTGTAGCTCTATATTAAAGTGTATTTACAAGTTTGTCAGTGGAAATGAGTGATGTCAGAGCAAGGTAATATATAATGTTAGAGGAGCAGCATTTAGTGCAATTGATTTTTAGGATATTTTGTGTCCCTGCACAAAACGCTTTAAAAGCTTCAGATATGTTGGAGTTTCCCTCTCTTTTTTATCTATTGTTTTCGCCATGTTATTTCTGTAGTGGTTCTTTGAACTCATACCCCAAACAATCATATTTTCAATATATGCTTGTTCCATCTAGGTTTAAAAGAAAAAAAGCCACAGTTACACATGCCACAAAATGTGCAATAATCCCTACATTTTAACTCTATGGTCAGTGGCAGGTGATAGTTTTGTGGGAAAAAAAACAACCTTGGTGTGGCCCCTACACTATATTTCATAAAGTGTGCTGACTTGTCCTTTTTGCTCCGCACCTTCGTGATGTGCGTTTAACCACAACCATTCTATTTAGATTTGAGATTTGTCAAAAATAAGGTGTGCAATCATTCGAATTAATAAAACACATGTTTAAACTTAGATGCATTACAGCAACAGGCCTGGATTGAAAATGAAATGAGTCCATGTTATAGGTTGTTTTTTTTTATTTAGAGGATGAAAGTAAAAGAAGGTGAGTTAGACGTTGGGACATTAAGTTTAGTACGATATCAGTCATACTAACTTGTTTACATGCATTTTTAAAGTCCAGTTTTTGTCAGACTAACGCAATAAATGGACTTTCTCTGAACATGCTGAGTCAGAGTCGACCAGCATTGCATCTACATTTACATTAACAGAGCACTGTCATTGAATAAAATCTTTCTCATCCACTTTCAGACTCTACCTTTCAGTCCTACATATGTTGTGTAACACTCTGAGTTGTGTAAGTAAAGTTTTGCATATGTCAACTGCTTCAGTATTCTGAACTTGTCAAAGACTCTCTTTTCTCTGTTCACAGGACAGAAGTTTGAGAGGACAGATCTCATCCAAGTGTGGTCTCTAAATCTTACAATCTATTTCCATCCCTGGTCAAAGAAACCAAAGTGCTTATATTTCTAGCTGCAACCGGATATGTTGTGTTGCTTTTGGGATACAAACAACCGACTGACCTGACAAACCTTGGTAACCCAACAACCCAACTGAGGGAGAAACAATATGAGAGCGAGGGAGAGACTGCAGACAGATGGTTAAGCATGCCGTAAATAAGCACATCTTCTGTCAACACTGTTGCACGCTGCAACGATCTGTGGTGTGCTGGGGTGTAACACTGCTCTGATTTAAAAACATCTGCAGCTACCACCAACAACACAAACTGTATATTTTCAGAGGGACAGAAACACATCGATGGGGAAGAAAAGGGCACTGAGTATACAGAACCCTCATGCCCACAAAGAGAATGAAAAGCTGTGGATGTAACAAGAGGCCCTTAGAGAATGCCTTTGAGCAGGGACCAGAATTTTGTATTACTCCACAATACCTCCTACTGACAACTCTAAGAATATCTGTACACAGATCAGCAATAGACTTGGAACAATGTAATATAGGTTCTTATGTCGCTGGTAATAAACATCTAGGATAGGATTTTTTTATCAGACTTTCAAATACTGTTCAAAATACAATTCAGTGGACTCCTTCTCTCAGGCAGGATCCAAAGAAAGAACTGGAGCACACAAATCACTTAAGGCAAATTAATGTAGGTGCAGAGGACTATGGGTTCAATGCACTGCGGAGGAGTCCACTGGATTGTATTGTGAACATCTAAGGTTCTTCTCTGAGAGCACCGACCTCCATTTGTGGAGCAGCTGAAGCGCAAAAGTTTCCTTCTACATTACAAATACTTTCATTTATCTTTCTGTAAACTTTCCTGTTGTAAGGTTTGAGTGGGGCACTGTTGAGCTAAGACTTTATTACGTAACTAATTCCACAAACCAAACATAGTAAAAGTCATACATCTGCCTTTTCAGGGTTTTGTTTACATCGGCGTTGGTGCCATCTGCAGGCCGAGTTTAGATGACTTCGGGTGTCGAGTGTTTCCCTGGAGGTCACCTTTTCTGGCTGCCAAAGTTTAATGAGGGTCTTGATGTTTTCAAAAACAGCAAAAAAGGAGCACACTCGACAGTGAACACAGTTAAAGGTGCACGGCCGCAACAAGACTAGAAAGACACTCATGAAGGCCAAGTGCCGGAACGCGTCGGTTGTTGTTTTGCTGTTCTTACCCGGATAAAGGAAACCTAAAGGACATTTGTGTCTTGATGTTTTCGTCAATGAAAATAAAGAAGTCATATTTAACATTGCATTGTTAGCTTTGAGACCAAAAGGGGTCTTAAGTAAAAAGTGTTTGCGCTCTGCAGTTATTTTGTTGTTGTATTTCATTTTATTTGCATGTTTTTTATTTCAAGCCATTTTGCTATTCAAAGAGGTTTTTACATAGTGTCTTTCTGCACCACTAGGCAGGCTGCAGCAGATTAAAACTAATGTTGATCTTGGTGACCCCTGAGGACAAAGTGGTTCCTTTTATCTCTTTGCTGATCCTGTCCTGCATGCTTAAGTCATGTTTTCTGACAACAAATCTCTTCCTGCTGACTTTTATCAGTCAAACCTGTCACTCACTGTAAATCCTGGGTAATGTAGTCAGAGGCACTTTCGGTATGCATACTTTCTGTATAGCCTCATCTAGAAAAACCAATAGCAATTTTATTTATAAAGCACATTTCATTACAGGTAAGCTCAATGTGCTTTTTCATTGAGGTTAAAAACAAAGCATTTTTTTCCACAGTCATGAATAAGATACAGAAATCAAATCAATAAAGTCAAACACACCGCACAGCAAACATCAATAACCACACAAGGGATCAAATACAAACACACACACACACACACACACACACACACACACACACACACACACACACACACACACACACACACACACACACACACACACACACACATACAAACTATTAGTAACAATTTTATGCTTGAGAGAACAGATTTTGAGTTTTGCTTTAAAAGAAGAGACAGTTAAGATGGACCTCAGGTCAGCAGGAAGTTTGTTCCAGAGAGAAGGACCACAGTAACTAAAGCCCCCTCCCTGGACTTTGATTTAATTCTGGGTATGGCTAAAATACCTCCACCGGGTGATCTGAGGGGCCAGGTCAGGTTGTATTCTGTGAGCAGGTCAGAAATGTACTCAGGACCTGAACCTTTCAGAGCTTTATGGACTAATAAAAGGGTTTTAAAAGTGATTCTGTGTTGTACAGGGCCAATGAAGTTTTTTGAGGACCGGTGTGATTTGTTTAAATTTTCTAGTACGTGTAAAGACTCTGGCTGGTCATCTGCAGTTATAACAGGCATTAAAAATAAACACAGTCTTAGTCCTGATGGTCTTTGTTTCTTTGTTAGGTCATATTAAGGCAGCAGTTGTCTTTTCATTCTGTTTGGTAACCAGATCAAAACTCCTCACAGGGGCTTTGAGAAGACAGACAGACAGACTGTCAAACGTGAGCAAATCATACGACAAAAACTCAATGACCATCTCTGAGAACTTGTGGAAACAGTTTGGTTTTGTCTCTTCACTAACTCATCATAATGTGCAGATCTGAAAGTGCAATTATCCTCAAAAGAACTCATATTTCCCAGCAACCTCAAATCACCAGCAACACTTACACTAACACTTAGGCCAAATACAGGGTCACCAAATGACATCCTTCATCTTATGACAAGCAGACTCTGTAATGAGCTGATGAGGGATGATATCACCACAGGAGTCTATGTCCATGAAGACTTTTGATCCATAATGGGACATTTTAACAAGAAGGTAACTCACTGTACAATATGAAGACACCAGTTTATTATGGCAGTAGGCTCTTTCTCACCCTGCTCCACAGGGCAAGTACACTGTATACTATACTGTACTGAATTTTCTTAGCTAAACTGTGAACTCAAGAAAGAGTGTCATTACTACAGCCTCAACATGTCCAGCTTTCACCTGAAATTTAGGATGAAACAACAAGCAGTCCCATATGTTAGCGGCTGTAGAAGTAGCCCTTCAAACCCACACAAGACTGAAACATACTGCATCTTTTTTCTTCTGTTTCATTAGATTATTTATTGTTTTTAAATCAGCTTTATGTGTAGAGCCAAAGTTCCAGATTACTTCACACCAACAAAACACAAACAGGGAGAGCTTATTAAAGAAACATTATAGTACTAATAAACATATCAGATGAGGCAGCTAAATCCAGCCAGTGAACTTGGATGAGGAGAAGTAATGCCAATTGGGGGCCAAAAGAAAGTTCACTAGCAAGGACCACGCCACAACCATACACGTTTTAGATACAGTATTTAATGATAGATCATATAAATGATGAGACAGATGAATATATGCTAAGGTAACGATTGTGATGGAGGAGGATGTTGTCGGTTGGCTGGTCTGGAAGGATGAACTGACTGCAGGGCAGAGGGAGACTCTGAGTGGGGGAACCGTCTCATGCGTAGTTCTGCTTACTTTCTGTCTCTATCCACCGTCCTGTCTCTCTAATAAAGGCATAAAAATCCCCCCAAAAAATCTTAAAATAAAACAAACATCATCAATCAATCAATCAATCTTGATCCCTAACCCTAAAAGCTCTGTCACCTCAGGTTTTCTGCCTGCACCTTGGAACATCCAAGAGCATCTGGTGTGATGACTGCATCGCTCTGACAGGAGCATGGAGGTGCAACAACTTGGACACATATTCTGGCGCCAGCGCATTAAGGGATTTAAAAACAAATAATAAAATCTTAAACTGGATCCTAAAACCAACAGGAAGCCAGTGAAGAGAAGCCAGAACAGGTGTGATGTGATCTAACGTCTCTTCCCTGTCAGAAGAGGTGCAGCTGCGTTTTGAACCAACTGCAGGCGGCGAAGCAAACACTGGTCAACCCCAAAATACAATGAATTACAGTAATCCAAACGAGAGGTTAAGAACATGTGGATGACTTTCAAATTCATGTGGAGGGAGATAGGCCTTTACCTTTGCCAGGAGATGCAATTAATCATGGATTAAATCAGGTCATGGCAAAGTGCATCATCTTGTGCTGGCTTTGTTTTGTAATGCTGCAGGTACAAAAGTGTTTCTGTTTGTTTTCCCCTTGGGAGCACCAAACTGACAGCAAAGCAAAAAAGCTGAAACTTCAAATTTAGGATGCAAACAGTCAAGGGGAACAGAGCTTGCCTTACACTGAAGCTATAAAATATAAAGATCTGACAGGTTAGGTTGAGACTCATCTATAAGCTTGCCACCCACTTGACAATGTAGATATAACTGTCAGAATTTGGGCAGGAAATCAAGTATCTCTTGACAGGTCAGGTCAGGATAAAGTAGAACAAAAGGGCCTCTGTGAGGGCTGCTCATTTACTATCCTACAAACACCGACAGGATGTGAATATCTGTGCAGTAAGCATTACTCTCCAGCTGAGGGGCTGTCGGTGCATTCCTTTGAACTATCCAGGTGTTTGCAGGCACCCTGAGTGGACAAGGCTCCTGCAGGACCACCTGCTCATAACATTTAGGATTACACACATGCCAGTGAAGTGTGTGCAATCTGACACTTCAACAGGGCGGTTTAATAACATAACCCCTAATCCCTTCATTTAGCAGTATAATTATTTCACATCCATAAAAGTCTGAAAATTAAGTAATGCATGATGCTGCCTTCAAATGCAATGAATACCACAATGTATGTAAGGCCTATCCTGCATTCATGAGGTGTCAGAATAAAATTAGTGTCCGGATGCAACAATTCCCATGAAGGGAATTAAGTCTGGACAACAACTCAGAAAACTTTGGTGCCGACTTGCCATATTCACATTTTACACAGAACTATGGTGGGCAAAGTTAAAACGTTTTCTGAATTAACTGATTAATACCAATTTTCACTCACAAGTAGTCTGGTATATTAGGCTGTAACTGTTTGTTGCTGTACATGTGGAGTGTTGAACATCAGTTTTGAGCAATAAAATACAACAGATCTTCTTTGTAGCATCCTTTTGTGTTCACATTCAAATTTCAAGCTCAAAAACACACTTACATTAAGTTGAAAGAACAGCTCCAAAACACAGGAAATGGAACCCTCTGAAGAGTACATAAATGTATCTTCAATTTTTTGTCACGAGACACAGGAGTCATTTTAAAGAAAAGGTGGGTTTTTATTTTACCCAAAACCAAGGAAACCAAATTTACAAACCAAATATTAAGAACAAGGCCAATAAAAGAGGTCCACTTGATATGACTCTAATTAACGAGATGAAAACTAAGGTACAAAATCAAAAAACAGACCCAACACAATGAGACAAAAGGGAACTTATATAGTGTTTAACCAAATGGAACACAGGGGGTAAAGAAAATGGACAGCTAGCTTAACTAATAAAAAGCTAAATAACCAAAATCCCCGCCATGACATCAGAGCTGCACCAACGAGTTGGCTCCAGCATAACAACTCGGAAACGTGCAGGATAGAATTAGGTGCCATAGAAACCACGCTGTTTATTTTTGTTGTTGTTACAACATTCTGAATTTCTGAACTGAAAGCATGTGAACTGAAGGAAGAACGCCCTCCCAACTTGAAAACTGGGATTCCGAGGAGCAGATGAATCCAGCATTAGTCTTATCTGCTCTTATTGGCCACGCCTTTTGCTCAAAAAAGGAAGCCCCCCCCCAACATGCAGGTAACTCAAAAGAAAGACATAATGATTAGTACAACACAAATGAGTGTTTGATCTTACATTGTTTAAACTGTGAGCACTAAATACAAGACCAAATGCAAAAAAAATCAAACTATGTGAGAACATTGTTTTTGTTGTTGGCTGCAAAATCCCTAGCAGGGGTGTTGGTGGGAAATTAATGAGGTGAGAGTGAGGGTGTGGGTGATATTACCCTTGTGTGGCTGGGGCCATCACAACGCGACAGAACAAGTTCAAATGTTTAGTCGACTTAAGCATTTCAGAAAACACATGCAGCCACATTTCATATAACCCTGACATAAAACACCGTAATCCTTGTTTTTATTCCGCTACGATCTGTATTTGTTTTTCATCCGCTGCAGCTGTCATTTGTTCTTTGTCTTTAGTTTTCACTCACATGCATCGTTGTTTTGTTTATGTTGATATATTGAGCCGAGGCAACGTGATGAAAGCATAAAGTTACTTGTAACCCTAAGATAAAACATTTCTGTATTTTGCAGATGAAACAATGCCTAATTTGATCTGACATACATGAAGGAGTCCTGCAAGCCATCATGTTATCCTGGATGGGTTCAAGTATTGAGCCTGAGGCAGCATCAAGGAAATCTGCATCCTCTCATGTTTGTGCATCATAGCTGCCAGTTGTGTAACTGCAGCCTAACCACAACAAGTCGAAATCCTGCAATTCAAAGAAGATGTATAAATGAAATCTCATGTGTGAAAAATTGTGTGGAGACAGAGGCAGAAATGTAGGGCAATAAAAACCAAAAGTTGCCTTTACACTTAGACTGTGAGCAGACATTTGGGTGTTATAAATCCTGATGAAGGCTTGTTTTGTGGTCTTAACATATTGGTTTCGAGCCAGTAGTCAGTAAAAGCAGATGCTTTTTTGTATATCTAGTTATTTAGTGATACATATAATTATGTATGTGTTTCTGCATAATTTGAAAAACCAGATCCACTGAGATCAGGTCATACTGAAGTCATTGTGTGCAATGTGAATGTGATGAGCAGAGAAATGAAAGCTCTGCTAGTTTAGATTGAAATGCTCATGCAGCTGGACTTTTGCCAAAACAAAACACTCCCTTGTCATAGCACCACCATCTGGCCAATCTGCATACTTTTTTTTTGCTTGCCACGACAGGAAGACTGAAGTTAAAGCTATTTGATTTACCTAACTTGAATTCTTTATGGCATTGGTGTAGCATTTAATCACGATAATAAGAGTACAAATGAAACGACTGCAAAATAATTTAATTCTTACTGAAAAAAATGACTACAAGTTTATTTTAAGTGATCATGAAACTTTCGACAGTGGAAAATTCCGAGCGGCACCTGAAGGCAGCGACAGTCCTGCTGCTGCTGAGATGAGAATCCCCTTTTCTTCCCTTTTATCTCCGCGTGGTAAATGATGCTGCGCGCTGATTGGCTGCTGGTCGCTGACTTGTGCTCCATCCTGCAGGGCCGACTCTCTCACAGCCGGGCAGGGTGCTCAGTCAGCGCTCCTCCCGGTGATCCCCGACTCCGTTACCTGCCGCTGCGCCTCACACACTCAAAACACACTTACACTCATGAGTGCGCTCTGCGTCTGTGCGCACCACCGGTTGCTGCAACCTGCCGACTTTACCTGAACCAGCAAAGCGGGGATCACAACCTCCAAACAATGCGTGCACGTTGCATTATGCGTTATCGCAGGTTATTAGGACTTTTGCGCTCTTTGTGGAGGTAACGAGGGAGGTGTAGCTTGCATGCCGTCACTATGGATTGCCTTTTTCTTCTGATATGGACTTTACCCATCCCACTGGTCGGCTGCACCTCTCTCAAGCTCCTGTCAACACTCTTATCCTGGAATATCATCAAGGCATGTGGCACTTCATTCAAAGTAGTCATGAACCCTTCACAGTCACCTATCTACTTTTGGCGCAGGACAAACAAACATTTGTCTCTTTTCAGCATGATGTATGTCACCAACAAACTGCTGAGAGTAACACAAGTGATTGTTATCCCAAATTCAACTGGCACAACACATAGTAGCTAATTAAACACAGGAACTCCATGCATCACCTCCTGGCTTTACTTCTACCAGTGCTTGCAACCTGTTGCTACCTGTCCGTTTATGATCTTTGTGTTTCTATTTTTTTTTTTTCAGACGCTGCACATTTACTGCTCACACACCTCCCACACCGTCTCAGCCGGCTTTTCTTCTTCCAGCGACAGCCACGGATTAAATCACGGTGAGTGCTCCTCTTCTGACATCCAGGGGATGTTGCTTCCCGCTGGCACGTTGCCATGTTTGTAGAGGATATGAGAATAAATTGAGATGATGTGAAAATAATGAGCTCAGGCTTTGCTCTTGGATGAACCCATATGAATTATGACACATCTATTGCCACGTTTATTTCGTGAACAAACATTTTAGGAAACCCTGAACCAAGGAAACAAGTTGGGATGTTTCAAAACTTTGATATATGGAGGGAAGGTGAGGGTGAACTTCTTTGGCTTAGACGGAAGCTTCCTGAAGGATTTACATGCTCAAAAAAATGAAAATCAAACTCTCTAACAAATCAATGAAAAAAAAAGAACATAATCGTTTTAGTTTATGCTTTGAAGATGCATACTGCTGGTTGAAAGTACCGTTTTAACTGCATTGAATACCGTGGCACTGTGAAATCAGAAAATTGTAAATTTACAACCTCTGGCAGCAAAGTATTGACCCACATCTGACATGCATGGAAGTATGATGTTGGGCGTTTTGGCTTCTGCTTAAAGTCATCTGCAATGCATATGAAGATATGTGCAACAGCTGGTGCATTAAACCTTTCACGGAACAGCAACTTGTCATTTTAGGGACAGAGGTTGTGTTTCTTTGTTGAAAGTTCGCAGAGGAACATGTGAAGATCCTGCTCTTGTGCTGAAGGGTGCTTTCAGTAACTTTTAAAGTTTGATTGATAACATAAATGTGGTTCTATATACAGTATCATTTAACCATGAGTAGCTATCTTAAACGTTAGAAGAAATAGACGTGCTGCATATATTTGGGCAGAAAGACAGATTTTTGTTAAAGGGATTAAACTGTCTCTTCAAACATTATGTTGGTAATGAAATACAATGCAAAGCAAGGCTGATGCTGCAAGTGATGCTATGTCTTCAATGAGGCATGAAGACAAGACTTAGTGAAATGTTTGAACTAATCTTTCAAGTGTTTTCTGAAAAATAGTTAGAAAAAAGTAACGAAGGAGATGAAGCAGCATATAAAAACACTAATCAGTCATTAATAGACAAAAAAGGGAGAGTTTTTAATGCTTGCTTTCCCCCTGTGATTTCCCTTCATCCCTCTTCTCCCCAGACTATGTGTTTGTGACCCCAGTGGAAGTGGACTCAGGCGGAGGATACCTGACCCACGATGTTAGCCGGCAAAGCCACCGCAGCAGGAGGTCTGTGTCTTCTTCTTCTTCCCTGCATTACCGGCTCTCTGCCTTCGGACAGGACATGCACCTGGACCTGCGTCCTTCATCTGTGGTCGGCCCCGGATTCACAGTGCAGACGCTTGGCTCGGATGGCATCGCCACGGTGATGGATGACACAGGGTTTCATAACTGCCTATATCAGGGATTTATCCGTAATCTGTCGGCCTCGTCTGCAGCCATATCAACTTGCTCTGGACTGGTAAGTGTCTGTCCATTAATTGTTGATTCTCGTTTTTGTTTGAAAAGTTGCCCACTCCATTATTACTTCATGAAATTCAGGGAAATGGTTATCACTTGAAATAAACAGCATTATTTCTGTTTGGTCATTGAAACGGGTTCCAAACCAGTTTAAATATATCTCAAACCGGCTTACAAGATTGTTTTTCAATCACTTGCCAATAGTCTGCTAACTCAGCAGATTTAATGCTCCGCCTCTATCTGAAGCCCCAGCCTTCTGTCCTCTTATGACCCAAATGTTTTGATGCTTCTTGTTTCCCCAATTCACACGTTGGTGATATTAGGGGTTAAATGTGACATGACATCATTACCCATGAGTGTAAGCGTTGGTTTCCAGAGCTTTGTCTGGCACTCCTTTAAGCAGAGGGAGGAGCACTAAAGGGAATAAAAGGATAAAAAGAGAAGAGGAGAGAAATGTTACACTGCTGGTGCTGCAGCTCAAAAAGAAAAGAAGCCATTATTTATTCTCCCTGTTTATTGAAGGGCCAGCAAGCATGACAAACACATCCAACACATTCATCAGCGGGGATCTTGGGAAGACTAGATTCACAATGCCATGAAGTCATTCCTGCAGGAACACATTTTTAGCTTTTAGCTGACTGTGCTGCTCGGAAATAAAATTAATTAAACATTGATCCATATTAGCATACTGGAAGTGACTTCAAGAACAGTCTCGAAGTAATTGTATAATTATTTTAAATTAGGGACTGGATCTGCGTCGCCTTATGGGGAAAAAATCATTTCATGCATCGTTTTCTTTTTTTCTGTTTATGTATTCAGTTATGGTCTCAGCAGTTTTCCTCAGTCAGCACACTCATTGGTGCACTTTGTAAATGAATAATAGGAAGAATAGCTCAATTTATGGGATTAATGCCAAGAGGCACATCTTCAGCTGTACAAGTTCATTATGCAGCTAAAGAGAGAAGAGATATAGCCAAAGTGTCTTTAGTAACGTAAGTTTTCTGTACGTTATTTGACAGGGAAGAATCCTCAAGGGTATGGCTACAATTTTACAGATCAGCTTTTTGCAAGGAACCCTGAAATGTTTGACTTGGGCAAAAAGAAATGAAATCTTTTGCTGCCTTACAGTTTAGACTTTACCCCTGAGGTTTGCACATGGACCCATTGGGATTTAAGGCCAAGGGAAACCTCTAAACTATCAATGTATCATAAAGAGAAAGTTTTGTGTCAAGTAGCTAGCTAATAATGCTAACCCACAAAATAGAATGTAAATGAAAGTATAGTGTATATATATAGTATATATAGTATATATAGTTAAGTAAGATTAGCACCAACAGATACTAAATTTAAAAATTATCATTTAATGTTTCTGTTTTTTATTTTTATTTAAAGGTGTTTTATATTTAAACTTTTTAAGGAACCTGTTTTGCGAGCGTAAGTAGCTTTAGTTTGCCTTCATGCTAACAAGCCTTGACAGGTTCTGACTCCAGTCTCGTATTAAACACACAAACATGGGACTTATGGTGCGTACCATTTGATCTCAGAAGTCTGAAATTCCGAGTTGCCAGTCTGATACTTCATCGGGAACGCCCCCCTGAAGACGGAATTCCGACTTAGAAACTCTTAGAGTTGTTGTGTTGTTATTGCCTGGTATTAGCATACAAAACAAAGGTACTCCTGGAGGCGTCCATGTTGCTTGTCTAATTCTCAACAGGAACACTGTTAACTCGGGTGTGACGTCATTCCCAGCTCAAAGTTCCTAGGTAAATGGAACGGATAAAGAATAAACCAAACTTCTTATGATGCACTGACTTGACTTCATTTCTGAACAGAATCAAAGCACAAAATGGATATTAGTGGTGCTATAATTTGGCTTTTTGATGAGGGGCTTCAGATGTAACCAGAAGTCATACCAATTAGGGATTTCTGGTCAAGATGGTCCACCATTGTTTACACTCCAAATAATAACTTTCGACATTAAAAATGGAGCTTGAGTTGATAAACAACCTAGCAGTGATATGATGATTGTTGTGCTTATATGCATACATTTTTGATAATAGAATTCAATTGAAAGGTAAATAACAGGCAAACGATAGTTGATGGTTTTGCAGGATAACAGGCAATGGGTTCTGCGTGTAGTGCTCTCCACAATGGCTGTTCTTTCTTCTTACAACCAAAGCCTGCTAAAACCAGATTGCTTCAACACCTATATTTTGTCTCTCTGCATACATTTGCAGATATCTGTTTATTGAGATTACTTTCGAGGTAGTTCCCCTTTAAACCACAGGGACTCTGTAAATACAAGATCCCCTGCTTTCATTTGTGGTTTATGAGGGTCCTGGACCTTCTGGCCCACCAGCACACACACATTCCTTGACACATCCCACACCAGCCTGGGCCAGATGGACACTCTACACCTCCATAAAAGCCATACCTCCATTTATCATGCAGCCTTCATACCTCCTCTTGCGTCCTCCTCCTGCTCGCCCTGCTCTTTTGTCCCCTGTTTGCCCTGCCTCTACATCTCCTCTTGTTTGCAGCAATTAAAGCCAGGGTGAAGTTTGAGCCGCCTCGCTGGCACTGCTAATCTTCGCATTGTCCCTTTCATTAGGCTAGCTCCCACTCACAATAAAGCACCACTGACCCGTTCTCTTAAGAGCGCTGCGAGAACACAATGTGATTTGGTTGTGATTGCATTTGAATGGGCCGGGACAAACTCTTTGATCTATTTTTTACTCCTCTCAAACTTCTGCCGATTTTTTTTCTGTCTTCTTCCTCTCTGATGTGCGACCTCGGGGCCATCGTTGGTTGGAGGCTCACTAGGCCTGTTAAATGGACTCGTGTTTTCAGTAAATCTCTGTCGGAAAAAGGGATGAACAAAATTGGACTGCTTCTTTTTCTCTCTCTCTCTCTCAGTTCATTAGTCTGTGTGTGTTATTGGACTAATGTTAGAAGTTAACCTTTGCTTTCTATCAAGGCCTTCACCCAGAATATTTGGATTAAGTGCAAATGAGGAAACAGCCATTCAAGCCAACTTAATGCAGCGATGGGCTCGAGAAAGAGATTAAGGTGGGATTAAAAAAGAGTGCCAAAGGAGGAGAGGAGGAAGTCGTGGAAAAAAGAGATGGAGACAGGGAAATCCAGGAAAACACAAGACAGGGATAAGCAAAGGGGGTGAAATAATGAATGAGAAGTGAAGCGCAGCACTACACACAGGGTTGTGTGAGAGTAATGTGGATTCATTGTCTGGGGTGGAAGCTCCCAGGGAGGCTGGATGGTCTCTTTATAGAGAGTTGGAAAGATGGACTCTGTTTATGTCAAAGGGCTTTGGAGGAGAAATGGGGTGAGAACGAAAAAAGGAGGAGGAGAAAGTGCAAAAGAGAGTTTCCTCGTACTTCATGTCTTTGTCTCCTTTCAACAGAGTGCTGGAAAGAGAAGAAAAAGGGAAAAGAAAGTGTCTGAAATAGTGTTTTTTGGACTTGAGACTGTTTTTTAATACCAGAGATGTCAGCAGCAGAAAGTAGGCAAGGTCTTTTTTAAACATTCATCCAGGCCAAGCAGATGGGAGTGGGATTCAGCTTTTTAAATGAAGACCAGGGCGAGATGGTATTAAGAACAAGGCAGGATAGATGGATGGATGACTGGAAACGAGGGATTTTCTACTGTAAATCCCCATTAATTGAACAGGGTGTTATTTGTTGGGTTTTAATCACTCCCAGCGTGTCCTTATGAAGCTCCTCGCTCTTGATTCTGAGTGAAATGAAGTCGTCTGTCTCTTCTTCGCATGAGATGAAAGGATCTCTCTTCAGATGTAATGCTCTCTGATTTGTAAGAGGAGTGGAGGGGGAGGGGCTTCTCTCTTTCTTCTTTTGAGAGGTTTCTCATCTGAGGTCGCTGTGCTGGTTGACCCCAATCCTCTCTGCTCGTGTGGAAGGGGACGGGTGGCGTTATGTAGCGAGGGGGGTTATAGTAACCTGGACTCTCACAGGTTCTTATGATGCAGTACAAGTTCAGAGCTGTTCACAACTCATGCGAATGCAGAGAAATAGAGTGATTTACAGCTCTCCTCTGTCCTTCCAACCCCTTCCCAGGGTAGGATTCCTCTCTCTGGGGTGTCGAGGGCAGACCTGAGACCTGCACTGACAGGTCTGAGGTGGTGTCACACTGTATATCTTCTATGAGAATACGAAACTTGAACCTTTATTGGCAGTTTAAGAAAGAATGAACGATCAGGTAAAGTAAATGGACAAACAAGCGAACAATTAAAATAGTGATAAAAAGATTAACACTAATCTGAGGCTACACTGAATGTTTTACAAATCAATAAATAAACAATGTTCTTTAATTAATTCAATCTTTTTAAACAATCAAATGCTCGGGAAAAAAAACTCTTTCTTCTGTCTGAGGGCTTCAACCCCAACAATGCTGAATAACAAGGAAGTTGTCAGATGGATATAATAACTTTAATGATATTTTAGTTTTTTATCTTTCTATAAATAGACTTACTGATTCATTGGCTGACTGTTCCACATATTGTATAAGCTTATCTTACATTGTCTCAAAACATTTTTCATTAAAAAGTTATCTGTAAAGCTCTCTCTGCAGACATGTATGGATGGATGGGCGGATGGAAGGAACATTTGGATGGATGGATGTTGAATGGATGGAAGGGAAAGAGGATGGGTTGATGGAAGGGAATGAAAGATTGGATGGCCAGCTGGCTGGCTGGCTGGCTGGCTGGATGTGGCTTGACAGCAGCAGGTTATCGAAGCAATACAGCACCAGAGAAATAGATAGTGTCCACCTGTCTAAATATGTGATTTAAGTTTTTTAGATTAATGATTCATGTTTATTGTCGGTATTGGAGTTATATTTTATTGTCATGCTTGACATTTTCATATAAAAGTGTAGAGTAGGACTTGGTTGGCTTTAAAAATTGCCCTTACAGCAGACTTTTTTTTAAAATTCCTCAGTATGACTTCTTTAAATAACTCGACGACTGACTTGGCATTATTCATTTTAGAAACATTCGAGTGTTGGATGCTCCTGGCTGTGTCAGGTTGTCTCTGAGCTGACTATGGCCTTAACTGTGACCTTTCCCAAGCCCCAAGAAACTTAGCTCTAAGGGTTAGAGTGACCAATGATTGCAATTCCACAGAATAGTTTTCAACTTCCTGAAGAACATTTCAGTCCTAAGGTTGATACACCAAGTGACTCTTCACTTATAAATCTTCTGAGCCTAAGCAAGATCCTAAATACTTAATAAATGTTACCTGAAGCTTTTTTTTTGCCTTACATTTACTGTAACACAAGTAAAGAGAGTAAAGTGGAGGAGAGCTGACTGTTAAAAAATCTGTTAATGTACCAGCATATTTTCTATAGTATAGTATGTCCTCATCATATAAATCAATCCTGACAATGTGACTAAATATTTGACCTTGTTGAGAGCACATGTAGTATTTGGACTTTCATAAAGACTGAAGGGCATTCTTGCTTCTGATCAGACTGGTTTAAGCCATTGCAGCAACATGTGTTTCAGCTACAGCTTATGTGATATGGCACTCCTTAACTTGAACAGATGCTGAAGGTCAGTACTATGCAGACAAGATCATCTGTAAACAGATTGAACTGAACAGGTGAAAGACAATTCTATAGTCCATCGGGCGCTAAAATAACTCATAACGCTTCTCTGAAATATTTAAATTTTCAGGGAAAAGGAGCAGGGTTGCTGATCACTAAGATGCGATTACACTTTATAATGATTAAGCTAACGGTTAGCTACATCATCTATTAGCAAATGTCATCCTGAGATAAGTTGTGTGCAGTCTGACTGACACAGACAGATCATATTTTAAGACTTTATACTACATTAGACTGTCATCCACAGGCTAAACGTCAGAGAGAAGTTAGAGAAAAGGTCTTTATAACCCTTTTCACACATACGGAAATCTCCTGAAAAACTCCGGAGATTAACCAGAGGGGCTATATATGTGAACCCAAACAGCCACATTTTTTGCTCAGACTTCACCTGGAGTTTCTCCTGCCAGACCCCTAGTATTTTTTCCACAGCAAGTCCAAGTGGGCTGACGTGCGAACGCCGCAGCATATTCTCCGGAGAATTCAACTCGAGCCAATAAGAGGGGGATTGACATTTCTGTACTGTTACTGCTGCACGGTGCAAAGAGTGTCTGCGCTCGACCACTACGATCTCCGTGCACGTAATTAAACGGCTGCATTAAGTTTTCTGTTCGTCAGTATGTTGTTCTCCGCTCTTTTGTTGATGTTGTCATTCCGTTGGACTACACATAGCATTGATATAAAGGGAAATATTGTCATTATAGCGTCGTGTAGCGGACTCTGTTGCTTCGTCCGCTACTTCCGCATTGTTTTTTTTACGTCACGTCTTACCTCAGGAGACCCCCCGCCCCCCCTCCCGTCTTACAGGGATAGTCTCCCGCTGTGAGGAGCATATGTGAACAGCTAGGTCGAGAGAATCTCCAGAGCAGTCCTCCCGTAATTATCTAGATATTATCAGGAGTGCATATGTGAAAATGGCTTATGTTTCGCAGATTTCACAGACTTGTTGGCTGAATTATGGATTTCTATACACATCAGTCATCACCTTCTGTTGTACTTTGAGTCACTGTAGTCCCTTTTCAGGTGGGCTGTGTGTGCCAATGCCAAACTTATTCCTGCCAGCCCCCTAGTGAAATTTCCACAAATCAGTGTGAGCCAATGTGTGAACACTGCAGGTAATATTCAGGAAAATTCAGCATGATCAAGCAGACAGGGTAATGCCTTTTATATCCTGCAAACGGTGTGAAATCGGGGGACTCTTTGTGAACACGATGAAGCTGTTTCATACTCTTTTTAGCTCAACAGCATGTTCTTTTCAAATATTTTGATTATAATGTTAATACATCAAGTTACATGTAGCACTGATATGAAGGCCAAAACTGCCATTGTGTGAAAGGGCAAATCAGGATGAGTTCAGGGACAAGCTTGTGTGAAATAGGCATGTGTCTCACTTTACTTGTTCCATTAGGTTTACATTTCCATAGCAACATGTAGTTAGCAAACATGCTTTAGGAAAAGCTCCGAAGACTTATTGTATTGTTTTTTCTACTTGGCCTTATGACCCAACAACCCCCCAGGTATCACAGTTTATAGCCTAAATGTGTGTTTGCACACCCATGTGTGAGAGAAAAAACACTGGAGAAAGTGTCAACGCACACCTCTTCCTCTCTTCTCCCCTTCATCTTTTCAAGCTACACAGATCAAACCTGTCTAACGGCCGTCGTTGACACGGTGCCGCGTGTTGTGGCAACCATCAGTGACTGTAGAAAGAGGGCAGCTCAACCTACGACCTCTGTCTGTCATGAAGCTCCCTGTGGTGTGAAAAAAAGTGTTTGCTCTTTTCCCGGGACTTGTTTTTGATGGCTGATGCACTGAGGCCTCTCTTTTTAAACACATTCAAGTATGAATACACGGTACTTTTTCTTGTTGAATAAATCAGAAATCCCCCTGTTTTGAATGAGAGATCAGGGGATCAAACATTTTTGTTTGTATGTAAAATTGGACAAGTTAAAAAAAAAAAAGGCTGCTGTACAGAGTTATGAAAAGAGATACAAATAGGGCTTCAACTAACAATTACCGTATATCCATAACAGATTAATTTGCCAAATATTCATTTTTATCATCTTAATCTTAAGTCTATAAAATGTTTAAAAAATGTGAAAAAAGCTCACTACACTTTCTAGGCAGAAGCCAGTGTCCATATCAAAATGCTTTTTAGCCCTGAACCAGCAGGTAAAAACCCAATCACTCTGACTGACTGTTAAAACATGACAAATAAGCAGTACATTCTTATATTTAGAAAGTAAGAACAGGCAAATGTTTGACATTTCTGCCTGAAATTGGCTAAAATGATGAATTGTCAATGTAAAACAATGTGAATTCATTTTTCCTCTGATTGCCTGAACACTAAATCAATGAATCTTTGCAGTTCTAATTCAAATATCTAACAACAAAAGTCTGTAAAATACATCTGAAAAAATGCATACATTGAATCGCTTACTTTGTCTGTTTGAATATTTACCATGTGTGGATGTTGTAATCCTATTGGTTGATCTAATATAAGGTTACTCATATAAAGGGCTTGGAATTGAGACAGCATATGATGTGTGTTTTTGTCAGTGTTCTGCAAATACCCTCTGCTTTGAAGAGTTGTAATGACACTTTGAAAGAACGATTTCCTGTCAGCACTCGGGCCATTTGTACCTGTCTGTTTTTCTGTAAAGGGCAACAAATTGGAACGTCTCCACACTACGATGTGCCTCTCTGGCTCTGCCATAACTCAGCTGCTGGGCTGGGCCACTGAGGAGCTCTGAGCCTGGCGCTACAAGCACAGAGTAGCCCGGAGCCGTTCCCTGGTGGTCTGCATGCTGACAGTGATGTAGTGCCCACTGTTAGATGCCAGCAGGAGGGGCGGGGGGAAGGGGTCTGGCTCTCAGCATGGGTGTGGGATGTGCTGTGTGTGAATTGGGGAGAAGAAACAGAAAGTTGTTGTGTACATGTGTGTGTGCTTATACATCCTCTCTGGTCTGTGCAAGGACTTTCTCACATAAGACGAATAGCTGCTGTTGAAGTCTTCAAGTGACTGCTGCAACTTCTACAAACAGAGCTCATACATCAAATCTGACCTACTATTGTCACCACCGCAGTACATTCACTGCTCTTTTGGTCAAACAGCTCAGGCTGACAGAAAACCGGCTATAGTCTGGTTATAGGTAAAAAGTCGTTTTTCCTATTTGATTTGATTTTCCTAGATATAACTTAAATTCAAAGTGTTTTCAATACACAACAGTGCTTTGGAGTTTGACCTATAGTCATCATGTGGTAGCCTATAGAGAACATCGTAGCCCATTTTATAAACCATCTTGATAGGCATCACAAGACCTTTTAGGGAATTTAAGTGGGTCTGAAACCTGATGGTTTTTTTAGCTTTATTGAAGGACACAGTCCAAATGCCTCTGGACATTGTGGCAAATTAAACAGCGTGGTCAATTTGAGCACAATACAAGGTTTGGCATGGCATTTGGGAGCCAACACTTTTAATGTGTCTGTAACGTGAACTATCGTCCATTTCATTTGATGCAGACGCTTTAGGTGATTCGTAACTCTTCCAATCATTGGGAGCAATCATGTTTGTTTTTGTAAAATTCTCTAGAATGCCCCTCTGTCACCCCTGGTTAGATATAAGGCTGTGACTGGTTGGGTTTTGTCAAGATTTGAAGTGTTACACTTGTGGTTATCACAAAGTACAGATAACATGTGTTGACACATTCACACCAGCATGGTTACTCCTTTGTTATTAATCAAGTATCATTATTTTATTCCTTTAATAAAGTAGAGTTTTAACATCCCTTTTCTGAAGTATTTTAGATCCAGTCATTGGAAAGTTTTTGAAAGTTGGACTACATTTTAGTGACTTGCTGCCTTTGGATTTACTGTATCATCACCAATGGATAGAATTATCTACTTTAGAAAAACAGAGCTGTGTTCTTTTTCCACCAAGCTTACCCTTTTACTTCCTTTATAACCCTCAGTTCATTCAGCTCCTCTGGGTGTGAGGGTGTGACAGGCAGATATGTAGAGATAAAAGACTTCCCATCTCTGTGACCTTCAACCTTCAGGCCCTGGGGTGCTCCTGCTGGAAAATCTAAAAGTCCATATAACAAAAATAACACCACATTTGAATGCATTACTGCAGACATTTAACTTACACTTTTACCTCTTTTGCATCACAACTGGTGCTAATTCAGTAAAAGTGTTATTGCAGTACTGTAACCTAGTTAGAAAGCAATTAACAAGACCTTGAAGGAGGAAATTTCCATTTGTATGGGCCGGTGTGGGAGTAGTCCTTGTCTTCCCTGCTGTGAATAACGAGTGAGGCCGTGCCCAGAGACTCCCAATGACAAAAGACTCATCAGTTTCTCTTTTAGTGCAGGCCCACCTCTGCTGTGATCCCCAGACTAGGTTGTTCAAAGACAGTTATTGAGCCCAAACAAGGGCTGCAAGACCCCTGGGCTTTTGATACATTGTGATCCTAATCAGTCGTACATGAAGAGGGATATCTCGACCTAATATCACTAATGGGGGCTTTGCAAATGACCCGGCTTCAGTTAAACCAATCCTCCAGCAATGCGACTGTGTGAGGAGAAATACATTCATTTGGAGCTTAAAGAAGGAAAGGCCAACCAATGCTATGCCCTGTCATTGCTGCTTGGCTCTTTCCTACCGTGCCATCGTCCTGTGTTCCAGGATCCAAAATTACCATCTCTTCTCTTTCCCATTTTAAAAACGCATAATTCACTTGAGGAAACTGTAATTACTCAGATTGTGATTCTATTGAATAAGTTGATGCCTCAGGGGCCTCTCTCCTCTGCTCCTGTATGATTTTCCCTCTCACCACACACTGCGTTCACGTGACTCTCTGCTGAACTGGAGTGCAGATGTGCTTTAGAGTTCCGTAATCACCGGCTTGGGGCTTCTCGCCGCTCGGCACTGGTCTTTAACAGCATGTAAGCACTTACTCATTTGCCTTATAATATCATGGTAGGAAACCTTAAAAGAGGCTAGAGTTTACACAGAGACAAGCTAAAGATGCTGTCTCTCCTGACAGAAAGCGGTCTGCAGCCAAAAGGGAAGAGAAAAAAGAGACAAAAAGGAAAAGTCCAGAGAGAGTTTTTGAACCTTTTGTTTGTAGAAAATAACGCCATAGCTGACCTGGTTGAGCCTGTAATCTGACTGTGAGATTTGTGTGTGAGATTCAAAGGAAATGTGTGAGTCTGCATGTAAACGTGGGAGCAAAGTAAAGTGGTGTTTAGCTGAGCGTTCATCCCTTTAATCTGACTGAGTCTTAACAAGTGTTAATGTGTGAAGATAACTAAAGGCCTGCTGTATCAGCGCTGCAGCTGGCCTGTCTCTGGTGTCTGCAGACTCTGTGAAACCCTATACCACTCATCTTTCTTTTTGATCGTTCATAATTATAATGCATAGGCCTGTATTTGTGCATTGTGTTTACACCAAATGAGACGGGTAGACAGTGGTAACAAACTGAGTTCAATGCATGAAATAAAGTGGTATGTAATGTGTAACACTCTTACCAGAAACATTTCATAATATGCATGATAAAAGTTTGTCATATCCTATTATACGGGGTCAAAATGAATCACTTGTGAAGCAGTGTGAAGCTGTTACTGTTTCTTCTGAATAATAACTTTAAAGAGAGAGAGAGAGAGAGAGCGAGAGAGAGAGAGAGAGAAAGCTGTTATTAATCTTAGTTTTTAGTAAACAAGGTAAGTAAATACAACTTCTATAGTGTTATCATATTCTCTATGAGAAGTTAAGAAAATGTCAATGTGCCAGAAATCTGTATTCTTTTTAATATCCGCCAGGATGCGGCTCCACTTGAGGCTAAATAAATCCAGTTGTAACGGAGCACATAGGGAAATACTCTACTTCTCAGTTGATTTATTACCGCAGTAAAAATTTGCATAATGGGGCACTTATTAGCTAAGTTGAGAAAGTAGGCGCCCCATATATTAAGGCTACACTCCTCATTGCACTGGTTGCAGGTTGACCTCCAACCCTGATGCAAGGTGCAAGTCATCCCAAACTCTCTCTCCCCATATTTCCTGTCTCTCTTTATCTGTCCTATCCAATAAAAGCCCCAAATCCCCAAAACAGTCTCTGAAAAGAAAGGCCTGGTGGGTTTATGGTCTAAAACACTAGTTTGAATTCTTCTTTAACACATCATGATGTGCATTTGGTAAAACTTTTGGAATAAATGGTCACATTAAGAATTTAATTGACAATAAAGCTGGAAATGTATATTAGGATGTTGCCACCTTTGATGAACAGTACCACAGCAACCATTAATCTAGATAAAGCAATACCAATGTTATTCCACCCTACCTTCCAAAGCGCCAAAGTGCTGGCAGCCAAAACACTTCACATCAAAACTGAAGATTTGCCAAGCCTGCAAGTCCTCAACAGCACTACAGCTGTACTTTTCATTGTAATTGGTAATATTGGTGTCCCAGTGTGTGATGTCTATTTGCGTTATGGTTTTGCGGAAGCAGGAGAGGCACGGCGTAAACAAATAGAAGGTGCTTCACATACACACATTCAGACATGTACACGCACAATGCCCTGTTTCACCCTGCTGTTTCAGCTGTTGTGTATTACCATTATCTCGCCGTGTTACATCTCCTCTGATGGCGTATCAGGGGATGGAACAAGTGTTTTACATTGCAGACTAGGCAGGAGCATAAATATCCTCCCTTGAACTGTCAATCTATAAGGGGCTTATGATTGAAATGTAGTGGTTCCCAGACAGTGTTGGGCTACGGCCTTTTATCCACCTCAGTTTTGTGCATGTGCACTATAAAAGAAAAGTCCAAGATCAAAATAAAAGCACTTAAAATCTTAGTTTTGTTGCTACATGTTATGAGGTCAGTCATTTTCTTAAGGTGTTAAATAAGGCAAGAAAAATATGCAGCTTCCCAGTGTTGAGGGACAAGTTTACTGATATGGAGTGGCAGAGGGAGCTGTTGAAATAATATTGTTTAACCTTGTGGAAGAACAATATTAAATGAGCGGGATGTTTTTACATGTCAAATCAAAGAAAGATATAAAAATGGGTACATGAGCAGTGACAGGGTTGTCTGCAGACCAAAGACACCTCCTTTGACCTCTTCAAACTTTGTTTTGAATTCTGATCTATTTCGGGAAGCTGCAGTCATATTGGCAAAGACTTCTTCTCTCTTGTAATTTAAGCATTTGATATGATATACAGTATATTTTATCCTCAGCCCTTGGGGAGTTTTTCTCTCCACACTGTGCTTGAGTTTGAAGCTTACCGTGCAATGGTGCGGGAGCAGATAGCTGTGAAGTGTCTGAAGGTTGTTTTGGCAGGTATTAATGTGCTTGGGTTCAAACCATTGACACTGCAGAGCAAAATCCCAACCACAGGACCATGTGGACCTTACAAGTAGTCACAATAATGAAGTTTGACAGTTAGCTTCCTTTTGCCATCTCGCTGTGGAAGATTGATGGAAGGGGGAGATGATTTATGGACGAAGGGAAGCTTTGCTGGCATGGTTAGAGAGAGAGATGGATGGATGGATGGACAAGAGAGATGGTTATTTGGGATGGTTAGGGCTGATGATGGCCTCCTGCCATGTATCTAGGCAGTGTTTTGACAACAAGAGCCCCGCCATGGCTTCCCTTTTGTCCTGCCTCTGTTTATTTTGCCACCTGCTAGTCTAGGGGGAATGGGGTCAGTCCAACATACACATACACAGACACACACACAAGCACGCACACACACAAGCACGCACACACACACACACACACACACACACACACACACACACACACACACACACACACACACACACACTGGAGAAGTAGATAATATGCACATCCACACAGAGATCAGAGGTCATTGGGTCAATGAGTGTATGTGTGTTTTTGATCAATTCAGTGAGTGTATGCTCTTATGTGTTTGTGTGTGTGTGTGTGTGTGTGTGTGTGTGTGTGTGTGTGTGTGTGTGTGGGGGTGGGGGGGGGGGGTTGTGTGTGTTTTTGTGTGTGTTTGGTGGGTTGTGGGGTTGAATTAGGATGAACACTGTAGTCAGACGGAATGTTTGAGGTTCAGCAGCTCAGTCTGTCGGTTCAGGGGGCATCTGAGGACACTTGACTGAATCAGAGATCCAAAACACTGAGTTGGTCTCTTGCTAGGACTACATAGCAGTACACTGGACCCGCTATTTTGCTGTGTGCTTAAAACATGCAAACAAAGGCAGAAGCCAGTCAATTTGAGCATTCTTCTGCAGCAGTGATGTCAAAGTGCATAGTAAAATAAGTAGAAAAATGCCACCAAATCCAAACCTGGATGCAGTTCATTCTACTTTGATGAAGACTTTATTGCAATCTTAAAAAAAGAAGCGTATCCTACTGGTAAAATGTTTATCTACTTCTATTCTGTCTCACAACTAAATATAAAATCTTCTCTCCTAAACAGCTGTATGATTTGGCGCTGTGCACATCTGCCTATTGTTAAGATAGAGTCCGGAGGTGAAAGTAGGAGGGGCTAATCTGGGTGCATTTGGTTAAACATCACTAAGGCCTCTGGTTGGAAGGATTTTTAGCTTCACTCAGCATTCACTTCACCCACATTGACCCGCATTGAAGGTCGTATAGCTGCTTGCACGAGTGGGTTCTTATAGTATGTGAGCTGCATGCCTGCATCTTGATGTATGTAGACTGTTATGTCACTATGGCAGCTGTGCATAGACAAGACATGTTTGCTTCAAAGGCAGATACCCAAGAAAAACACTTAAGCCTGACTGATATACTGTATATGTATATGATGAATAGTTTTGAGTTCAAATGGGCCTGTCATATATATATACGATATATTGATATTGCTTTATTTGTTGACAATATGCCCTTACATCTAAGAATATTGGAAACCAATCTTGAGATACATTGACACTATCAAATTGGTTGAAAATCGGTTCACGATTCTGAAGAAAGCTCTTCTTTTACTGTATCGGCATACATATTTGTAATCAGTACATTCTTCCCCTTTTAAACTGACTTTTGTAACAGCTTCAAATATCATTCAATGGTCAGGCTCTAACTGCTACATAAGATAAGATGAACTTTATTGTCCCAGTGGGAAATTTGTGTTGGACTTCACAGGGCTCTGATGCAGTTGCAAAATATCAAAGTACATTCATTCATCAGTAAAACATGTCCAGTTAAATCACATTAAAATTCCATGCAAAATTCATATCGTACATATATTCCATCCTTACACATGCTCTGTTTGCATGTGACACACGATTTAAGCTATATTCAGAAGTCTTTTGAATATCTAATACTAACAATAAATCAGTCACTGTTGGGTTTTCAGGGTAATTTGTGTTTATTTAAAACGTATTTTCCATGTCTTTATGTGTGTCTCTTTCAGTCAGGTTTGATCCGTGTGTCTCAGGAGGAGTATTTGATTGCACCGCTACCCCAACATCTGGCGGACCAACACAACTACAGTGCTCCTGAAGGTCACCATCCTCATGTCGTCTACAAACGCTCAGCTGAACACATTGTACACAGAAGATCCAGCAGTCCCTCTGGCACCAGTTCTTCCAGCACAGACAACGCCTACTTCCAACAGCATCATCACCAGCAGCATCATCACCATGACTACCAGCACGGAAAGCTGCAGAGGCAACACTTTTGCGGACACCGCAAGCAATGTATGTAAGGGAACCTTATATTCCTTATACCCATAGCCATCTGATAGTTTTGTATTTGTGTATATGAGTAACTTTTCCATAGAGTTCAGACAGTAAGTGCATTAAGTGTATCCTTTTACAATGTCTTGGTTTTATTAATATAAGGATCAATTCTATACTGGAAGGGCTGAAAGGCATGTGCTTAACTGTAAATAATAAGTAATACAATTAAATTTAATATACATCACTCTTCACTTTACAGGCTCTTTGCCATACCCAGAGGTGTTTTTTATTGTTATACAGGTTTTAGGGGTTGGACTTTTAGAAAACGGTCTCATTTACATTCAAAAGGGATGCTTGATTAACATACAGGTGTAAAAGCTAATGTATGCAGATGGAGGCAGAAAGGTAGGGAGAGAGGGAGAGTAGAACAAAAGGGAGAAATATTGCCCTAACTGGATGTTTTTAAATTATTAACATGGTGTAAATATAGCCTACAAGATTTTGCCTCTAAAGTTTAGAGGCTAAAGAAGTTTGCAAGTGACTTTACTCACAAAAAAACTATTCTGGACAAAAATGTAGAATCAAAGCGTTGTGTTAAAACATGGGTAGTCTCATCATAGAAAAACAGACTTCAAAACAGACACCAGAGCCATGTCATTGATGCTGTGCATGCCAGGCCAGCATATCTGACTTGGGCACATGGCAGCTTTCGGCCTATCTATGTGAACTACGCTCACGTTCTTGTTCATGAGTCGCATATTGACTCGGTTTAGTTCACCCCTCACCAATAAATATGTCTGCGTTCAATTAAGGAGCTCATTACTTTTAAGCTTGTACAATAACTATACATTCAGCTGCAAAACTATGATGCAAAATCCCTGCTTTTGTGTGATATTTGCAATGCAGTGCATGGTCCTTTATAGGTATACAGTGACATCAATGACTTATCTTTAAAAAAAGATTGTTTGGCTACCTGAAATATTCAGATTATATTGTGGAAGTTGAACTGAAAAAAACGCTTCGATTATCACAAGACCGTAAATATTAGTCCAACCTGTAAACGGTAAATTATATTTGAAGTATTACCACCACTTCATAACAGTGAAGTGTAAGGTTAATATTCAGTGGAGCTCTAAGCTCTAAACCTTTTCGGTCTCTACAACTGAACATATTCATCATGAAGATTAATGTCTTGTTTAAATGTTTCTAAGTGCATTGTGTTCATTTTTAATGGCCTCATCAGCCTGAGGCTGTCGGACCCACACGTTAGTTTACAGTTTAATCTTTCCCTTTAGTGCTGAGAGGTAGGAGGCAGCATGGGGAGTGAATTTCCTGTCCTTTCAACACCAGAGCATGCACCCTTATCACCCGGCACGAGCCAGGAAAGAGACATTCATTCATTTGACCCTCACTGCCAAGTTTCTCTCTCTCTCTTTCTCTCCCTCTCTCTTTCTCTCAAATTATCTCTGCCTCTCCTCCCTTCCATACTTCCCTTTTCTGCCCTCCTAGACGCTCCCAAGCCACCCGCTGAGGATCTGTTCGTCATGCCTGACGAGTTTAAGATACCTGAGGCAGAAGGTCCAGGAAGGGCAAAGAGATCCCCCATCAACTCCAACAGGGTGGGGGGTCTGAATGTGGAGACTCTGGTGGTAGCAGACAGGAAGATGCTGGAGAAACACGGCAGGGACAACGTCACCACCTACGTCCTCACAGTCATGAATATGGTGAGGTGGGGAGAAGGGAGGAGAAGGAAAGGAGGAGGTGTCACATACATGGGAGTTTTTGATGTTTTAAATATAGATGGATGGACAATGAGTTCTTTTGCAATGTTTCTATCAACTCTTGTTCATTTATCTAACATGGCAGACTCTCAGCAGACAACTATGCCCTGCAGGGTGAGGGTCATGTGACTAAAGGAGTCGCTAAGACAGCTAGCAAGCAAATCTGTTAGCATATTTACTGTTGTTCTTCCCGGTCAGACATTCTGAAGCCTTCGTCGTTAGCTAGCTAAAAAGTAGGCTCTGACATAAATTTGCTGCTACTTCTTTGTCTTGTCTGGCATCACTAGTAGCTGAATGTGTTTTGTGTCAGCTTATATTAGCAAAGTTAGGATAATACTGTATATCACAAGTTACTGAGGTTGCTTACGGGGATTGTTTAAAAACTGCACTGCATTTTATTTACTCTTAATACTTGTAATACGTGTACAGTAATATAGATAAGAGACCAAGGTTGTTAGCTTAGCCAGTGAGCAAGCTAATCTGCTAGCTTAATGCGGTTATTCCAAGACTAACGTTCAGATGTTATAGTCAAGCAGTACTATAATAACTTCATACAAGTTATAAAGTAACTTTATAACTCAGTTCGCAGGCTGCATTGCATTTCTTTCTTTGCTGTTGACAGTATTGCTAAATTCTTAAGAAAAGTTTTGTGACATGCTAGCAAGGCTACTGAAAAAAAGCACGGTTATTAAGAGATGATCAGTGAGTCCCATTGGCTTCATACTGTAGGCTAGTCATCTGCAGTTATCCTTGGTTTGTCACAACAATTGATTTAGCTCTGAATCTGTCTGTTTTAGGTTTCCAGCCTTTTCAAAGATGGCACCATTGGGACAGACATCAACATCGTGGTGGTTAGCTTGTTACTGCTGGAACAGGACCCAGTGAGTGGATTCAGACTTCAGTTGTGCAAAGAAAATATGTTTTTTTCACTGAGCACATGTGATGGATCGGTCACTGTTGCTCAGTTTTTCTATTTCTCTTCTTTCATCTCCAGCTGGGCTTGACCATCAATCACCACGCAGACCAGTCCCTTAACAGTTTCTGTCAGTGGCAGTCAGGTCTGATGGGAAAAGGTGGGAAACGGCATGACCATGCTGTTCTTCTCACTGGACTGGACATCTGTTCGTGGAAGAATGAGCCCTGTGACACTCTGGGTGAGAATGTGTGCGGCAAACTTCAACAAACCAAATTCCATAATTTTTGTCAACATCAAAGTGTGAAGTAAAAGCTCAGTGTATAGGCTCCGGCAGCGTTCTGTGGGATATGCAAGCTGTCCACAGTTTTGACATCTTAGTGACAGCAACCCTGGCATGACATAGATGTTGTGATTTTTGGCATGTAGACAGGTGTGGAGCTGATACTGTAGGTGTAGACAATACTAAAAGAAGTAAAGAAAGTTGACACGTGCAAGCAGCTGAGATTGTAAGGTTATTTGACTCTAAATGAGGCCTTAATTTGGAAAGTATTGTAATTTTCTCGCATGGATTCATAAATTTAGATTTTCTTTTTGCACCTGTCTGTTTAAGGCACATTGTCGACTTCTTCTAACTACAGTCTGAGTATGATAGAGAAACCAATGTAGAGCAAGAAACATGGGTAACAATGTCTAGGTGATCACAATGATGGTTTATACAAACATCTATAGATTTGGAGGAACAAAGGGGTGAAGAAACAACATGATTTAAGTCAACTAATCATAGCTAATATCTTAATCACACCACTAATCGATGTTATCTATTCAGAATGCTTCACTTTATTTCATTAAATGCAGAAGGTAAAAAAAAGATGAAAATTAACTCAAAATTACAGTTTTTATCTGCTGAGTACAACTTCTGTATGCTTGAAAAAAACAAACAAGAAATGAATCTTTAAATTGAGCCAAGTTTAGGTCAAGAGGTATTATTTACAAGAATCACACAGCAATGTGTGACTGAAATGTTGCCAATTGCCTAAAAATCTCACTGTTAAGTCGCAGATTCATTAATCAACCATAAATTGATGTTTTTATCATACATTTTCCTGCTGTCTATTCGGAGTAACTGCTTCCAGAAGGGGAAAAAAACAAAGACCATTAATAAATACTTTCTTTAGCTTGTCAATATCAGTAAATCCCCCATGCAGGATTACTTATCTTTTTCCTTGTGCTATCAGAGCCAACATCAATAGCAAACTAAACTGATGAACTATCAAAGTCAAGATCAGTTTCAATTTAGGTGAAGCCAAGGCTTGTGAGGTTGCACTCTGCAGCTGGTGTGAATTCCCCTCCACATGCATGCATTAATGCAATATTGAAACATGACTTTGTTTGCCTGCCAAATCTTAAACAATGTGCTCTGTTACTCCACCGAGAAAGAGACAATAGGAATCTATGTTACAGAATGGAGGTTTGATTGTGTTAACCTTCTGCTTTTCATGCAGTATGTATATCATAGTTGATAATTATCTATTAGTAAGTATCTTGTATGGATAAGTACCTTTGTCTGTGCAGGTTTCGCTCCCATCAGTGGAATGTGCAGTAAGTACAGGAGTTGTACCATCAATGAGGACACAGGACTGGGCTTGGCTTTCACCATCGCTCATGAGTCTGGACACAAGTATGTTTAACAGAAACGTAATCATGACAAACTTAATACGCAATTTCTAACGCAATTTCTTGACCATAGATTTTTCTTTCTTAAACAGATGGCCTAAGTGGAAAGCTACAAAAAAATGTAGCTGTAGACCTTAACAGTGTGACTGTGTTTGGCTCTTGTGCATTCTACAGCGGTAGAGTCACCATATTGGCTCTGTGCACGAGTACATGTGCTTAATCTATTTTAAAGGTCACATATTATCCTCCTTTTCAACCATAAGTCTCAGAGCTCGCCAAAACATGTCTGTGAAGTTTCTTGCGAAAAATCCACTCTGATCCTGTATTTGATCATGAACTATAAACCCCTCTATTTCAGCCCTGCTCAGAACAGGCTGTTTCTGTGTCTGTAGCTTTAAATGCAAGTGACCTGACCACGCCCCTCTCTGGAAGGCATTGGTGGCTCTGACTTTCTCGCTCCATGCCCATTTATTTACGGTGAGAAGGCAGACTCAGAGGGCAGAACAAACACCTAGCTCCGGAAGTGTCGCCCACCTGGGGGAGGGGTTACTACCCTTTGTGATGTCATGAAGGGAAAATCTCCAAACGGCCTGTTTGAGCACACGTTTTCTGAAAAGTGGAGCAGGCAAAAGACTGAGAGGATGGACTTTTCTCATTATTGGGGGGTTTGTAGACAGACTAGGGACACATACTAGTGTTTGAAAACCATGGTTAAGTGTATTTTGAATAATATTTGACCTTTAAATATAGAAATATATTTTTACACTTTAGGAGAGTAAAATAGAAACAGTCTAAAGACCTGAGTGTGCTTATTATTTTTGAGTGCACAACATCTTATTCTTAGAGTGCTCACACTTTTTTGTGTGGCTGCTTTGAGTGCTTATATTTGAAAATCATTGTTGTGGTCAGCGTTTCTATTTTTATCATTTATCCAATAATGTGGAGCCCGACTCATCACCACTGTTACTATGAAAAGTTAGTAGAAGCTTGTTTTGGCTATTGTCTATTTTGAGCCCTATATGTTAGACAGTAATGATCAAACAGGAACATGTGCACATGTGTTGTTAGATAAGATTTGCCAGAACCAGTCTACATCTAATAAAAAGGTTGGTTGTCAAGATACTATTGTCATAGACACAAAACCAAGGTGCAGGGGTTTTTCCTCCTTATCCCAGAAGGCTCCCCAAAGAACTGGACGAGGCCCTTACTTGTATTTATAGGTTTCCATTGAGATTGGAAGCCTTTTATGTCTGATAGAATTTTAAATGTATGTTTTGGTTAAAAAAAAATCTATTGGAGTGCTCTCAACACAAACTAGAATTGTTTGTCACATGGCTGGTGATATGTCCCAAAGCTGCAATATCAAGGTCATTAAGTCAGCTCAATAGACTCCTAAGGCTTTGACCATAGACTGTAAATATTACTGGACGAAGCCTTAGTGACGTTACCCGTCTGTTACTGCAGGGGTTTTTGCAGATCCATCGATGGCAGTCACACTGCTTAATGCTGACTCAACCTATCTTTCAGTCAACCTAACGACAGGCTGAGAGCTGGAGCTGAGGCGGGTTTTAATCCTCTTGACAAACTGTTACACCGGGCCTGCCTGTCAATCAGATCAGCTTTATTGTGAAAAATGCTTATCCTTCATAAAATCAAAACAAATTATTTATCAAACAATTCGCCCCCTGTACAGTGTGTACCGATCGAGACATGAGCTAACCAGAGCCATTTTTGTTTTTTGTACCAGGCTGTAAAGGTGTACATTTTTGCTTTAAAAATTGGCTTTTTTGAACGGGTGTGTATGTGGCTTCCAGTGCTTCTGCAGCCAGCCTCAAGCAGACACTCGGATTTTGCTTGCTTTTAACTGACAAATTGAAAAAAGAGCTTCGCTAAACAAATGACACAGCAAGAGAGGACATTTTTTGCTTTGTGCATCAGCAAGAACATGGGATTTAAAGATGATTCCATGCAAAAATACATTTCCTGTTAATGAAAACCTGAAAATGACATCAGCTGACAGAAAACTGTCTTATTTCTTGACTTTCACTACCTTTTTTTCTCCAGTTTTGGGATGATCCATGATGGTGAGGGGAACCCTTGTCGAAAGACGGAAGGCAACATCATGTCTCCCACTCTGGCTGGAAACAATGGCGTCTTCTTCTGGTCCACCTGCAGCAGACAGTACCTCAGCCGCTTTCTTGGGTAACGCTGCATGCAAGTTCACAAGTCGTTCAAGTTGCAGTTGTAGCTCTCTATCTGACTGACCGGGTGGTTTGCTGTGTGTTTCAGAACAGCTCAGGCATCCTGTCTGGTGGACGAGCCAAAACAGATTGGTCAGTACAAGTACCCTGAGCAGCTGCCTGGACAGCTCTATGATGCAGACACGCAGTGCAAGTGGCAGTTTGGCTCAAAGGCTAAACTGTGCAGCCTTGATTTTGTAAAGGTAAGATATTTAATTTAACTTACCAAAGAAGTTAACAGCTTATGCTTTATGCTTTGTAATTCACCGGCTCAGTAGAAGAAATTACTTATTTTTCTTCCTCTGTTTAATGACACTCTTACCTGTGATATCATATACTGTATGTACTTTTATTCTTCAGCCACATTTTTAAAGGCTATAAAAGTGAAGCAGTGTTTGTGCTGTATTGATTAGGGCCCGACCTATATGATATTTTTTGGGCCGATACTGACCGATATTTGGGAGAGAAAAAAAATCAGATTTTGATATATCCACCAATAACTTAATTTCTTGATCTATGTTCGATCTATAGAGTTAGATAGATTTAGATAGACATTCATTGTGGTGATCCCTCAAATGCAGTTATCAAACACACGTGGAAAAGATATATAACGAAGACAAGGTGGGCGCTAAACTGGAAGTAACCGCGCATGTAGGTGCGCCACCTGTTGACACTTTGGAGAGTGCTAATGCTTGATGTAATCCATACTCTATAACACAATTAAATGCTATTATGGGCGCAAAGCGGCAATAAAATTAGCCAATACAGATAGTCACTGGATATGCTAATATCGGCCGATATTATTGGCTGGCAGATTAATCGGTCAGGCTCTAGTATTGATGGATGATTCCTATGCCCTAAGTGGGCAAAAAATAAGTCACTGCAGGTTAAACAAGGGTGTTCTCCAGATAGAACATGGCATGTAATTGAGAAAAACAAACTAATTGGGATGTGCCACAATAAACAGGAAATGTTAAGTAAGAAGGACAGATCTTTCCTACAGGAGACCCTTTAACTAACTCTGTGTCGTGCAGTTACAAAGTTCTCCATAGAAAGCTGTTGAATAGTGGTGGTTTTTCATGGACCCCAACAGTCCTACATGACGTTTTTGTTCATGTTCCCCTTTGCCTAAAGCAGAGACACGCTGGATGGGCCTCTAATGAGATGGAGCACACAGATTATATAGGGGCTCCAACTGTCTGCTTTACAGCTCTAACGATGCAGTGCTTCATTGGCACTTTATTAATTAGCATGATCATTGCACAACAGCCTCTAACCCCCCACATTTGACCCTCCATTTAAGAGCATTCCATCTTTTGAATGGGGACCTCCACCTCTGAGGCCTTGGGGTCTCAGTATAAGCCTTTATATTTGGTGCATTCACTAATGTTGATTCACATGTAAATCATGTTTAAAATACATCAAGGTTTCCTCCTCAGGGCTGTAATTGGTTGGAAATCAACTTTCCCGAATCCTATATATCATGGATTAGCACACATGACATCGCCTTAGTTATTCTGGACCTCTTTAAATCCCTGCCTCAGTGCTTCCCTAACAGAATATCAAATACTGCATCTGCATTACTTAGAGCTGTGGGTGGTAAATTAACCTAGACGCTGATGAACAGTGGATTTAGGGCTTCCTTTCAAACTTTCCCCCTCTTTTGTCCCTGATTGGCTTATGTAGAATGATTTTCGGAGGCAGTGTAGTTGTCAACCACCTGTTCGGCGTCAAAGTAGAAGAATCCCCATTAAGACAAAGACTACACGCAGACACGGACGCGCGCGCACACACACAGGTTTCTGCCTCGTTACCAGTTGCAGCCGGGCGGGTTGCCAGACTCTACCGCCTGTCTTTCGACCCCGGCTCTCCCTCTGTGCTCACTCGCTCGCTCTGTCTCTGCATTGTTGGGTCAGCTGACACATACAATTATAGCCCTTTTCATTAAAGAAGTACGCTGATTAAATTTGACGCACAGGCTTTATCCCTGGTTATCAGGCCTGCGGGGTCTGATCGACCAGCGTGATGGTGGTCCTGGCAAGAAGCAGGTGCTGCGGGGTCGAGGAAGAGGAAAGAGGAAAGGAGAGGGAATGGGTGTCAGTTTAGGTTCAAAAGAAAAGCCATGATGGTAGTAAACACCATACCTGATAATAAAATCCTTGTGTGTGTGTTTGTGTTTGTTTGACAGGACATCTGCAAGTCGCTGTGGTGTCATCGCACAGGGCACCGCTGTGAGACCAAGTTCATGCCAGCTGCAGAGGGAACCAGCTGTGGTCCTGACATGGTGAGGAAATGTCTTTATGACTTCAGCCCTTCACTCATCTGTAATACAATATAAAAGGACAAACATGTGCCTTAAAGTATCTTATATAAATCCATAGTATGGATATATCTTAAAGAAGTGAGGCAACAATTCAAAACAACAAACATTTATCAGACAATAATAAATGAGTGAATAAAGGGGTACGGGTACATTAAGGAATAGCTAATGCACCAGCATGACCCCATGTTCGCTTAATGAGTAAGCTTTAAAGGTGCAGGAAGGAAGTCATCAGACTTTGCTGTGGAGATGTGAAGGTGCTCCCAGATTGCAGTAACTACTTCAATCTGGCGATAACAATATGATAGTGTGACAGAAGTGACAGAAATAATGGCTGTCAACAAATGTAGTTATCATTATTTAAGTTGAAGTCGTCCTACTTTCCTGAACCAAAGTAAATTCTTGCAACTTTAGCAGGGAGAGAAGACAACTGTACTCGATTCTATTATTTTTATTGTAACTTAATTTCAAGTCCATTTCTGGTTTTAATAAAACTGGTGTATTCGCCCCTGCTGCTCATGAAACATTTTTGCACAATGGATTCCGAGGGCTGGATAGAGAACGGTCGAAACTTCTCACAAGATATGATATTGAGTAAGACAGAGGTGTTGATGTGTCTGAGTGCATGGTTAGGCTTGGTATGGTCTGGGTGTGGTTCATGTGTATGTTAAAATGTGTGTGTGTGTGTGTTTTGCTGTAGCCAGACACTCTGGGTGACCAGGTGTTGTTGTGCTTGGAATCAGTCCCAACCTGGAAACTCAAATAGAAGCCCAGCACAGATAAGAAAACTATTTCACTCTTTTTCTCATATTTAATTTCTCCTCTCTTTTTTTTCTCTAGTGGTGTCGAAGGGGTCAGTGTGTTAAATATGGGGAGCATGGTCCTCGGGCGGTCCATGGGCAGTGGTCATCGTGGTCTCAGTGGTCCAACTGCTCCAGAACCTGCGGAGGAGGCGTCATGTACAGGGAGCGCTCCTGCAGCAGCCCAAGGTACAGTTGCACAAACTCGCATAATCTTCTAATCTGTTGATCTAACTCATCACCTACTTTTTAATGCTAGTAACCAGCCAAATAAAAGACAAAGTGATTAATGTTGTCATGAAGCAGCTTCTGCAATGAATATCAGAGTTGTGGTTTTGGCCAGAAAGCCATTCTTGATGGCTGCTTGTCCTCTATTTCTGAACACCTGAACGTGTTGTCTGCCAGGTAGCTTTCAGCAGACACACACACACACACACACACACACACACACACACACACACACATACACACACACACACACACACACACACACACACACACACACACACACACACTGTACATGCACACAGACATAAATGCCCCTGATAAAGGCTCCCATCAGTCAGGCGGACAGTCGAGACTGCAGACAATCTCTCCCCATGCTGCAGACGAGTAGAACCTCCTAATAGCATGCTCTTTTCTCTGAGAGCTGCCAAGACAGTCAGCAAATGTCCCCCATTGCTGCTCACTCACACAAACATAATTCTACATAATTCTGCAGACCCAGATCCCACAGTGCATATCTCTTTGTTAGCAAACGGCTCTGTGCATGTCATTGCACGAATGTGAGAGATCCTCATCTTAAATATGGTATTTCCCAACAGACTTACAATTTCTCATTGTTATTCCCTGGATTAAAGAGAGTTATTACATGTATGTAGGCTTCTATCACACTTTCATACAATAGATGACTGGATTTATTGCTCTTCTGTCAGTGTGATGACATTAGCTCCCTGATTGTCTTAACCTTCAGTTAGTTATCCAACCCCCCCAATATACCTGGCCTTATATTAAACAGAAGGCTACGGTGTATGCAGTAATCAGAGAGGCGACTGATTACCTGATCATTCAAACCATTTGGCCCTTCTTATTTATTTATATACACATATATATATTTATTTCTAAAGAGACAGTATGAAGCAAATAAACTGAAGCCACACACCACCACATTTACAGCATAGTCTTACGCCCGTCCCTGGAAGGGCATTTTGAAGTACATAAAATCCCAACAAATGTCAAAGAGAAAGTAGAAAACAAACTAAACAACAAATGAATAATAAAAAAAAAACAATAAAACAAGACAATAAAACGCCATAATAAAAAGAAGCACCATATCATACTAGACTATGAGACAGAGTTCTCTTTAAAAACAGCTTCAGTTTGAGTATGAGTCCTATAAGATACTCCACATGTTCATCCCTTGCAAAGAAAAAGTTATTCCTTCGAGTAAGAGTTAAAAAAAATTGCAATACAATCCCCATCAGATGCTCCTCTATGAACCACGCCCAAAACTCTAAGTGGAACGACTTGATCCCATAGCTTCTAAGAAGCCTGATTATGTCGGTATTTATGGATGAGTTTAGATCTGCAATTGGAAACCCAACTTAAGAGAAACATTTCAGGCGCTAACGAAGGATTACCGCTGTTTTTGTTTCTTGTTGATCAACCTTTACTGAGATGTGTAATCCATAGCTCAGAGTCTGCGAGAAACCTCGTTATACACTAACATCATGATGAAAATGTACTTAATGCTTGAACAAGTGTTGTTGTTTTTAAGTATTTAAAGATGTTTCTTTGAAGAGTATATGCGTTAACATTTCCACTAAACTCTATATTATAACTCAGGATGTCATATAGGGGACAATGCAAATTCAGAGACAGCACATCTAATGTTTTTTCGACTTGACCTTCCTATCCAGGCAGCTGTCAAGAACATTTCATCTACCATAAACCCTCTTAGTATTAAGTGAAAATGTAACGGGGATCCAGCTTTATGTCTGACTAAATAATGGTTATAACACCCTTATCCATAAACATGTTTTCTACACAAAGAATACAGTCTTAGACATTGAATATTGAGCAAATTCTTGGTTTTCATACCGAAATAGCAGGCAGATTTCTGCACACAGTCTAAATTGCACGAATACGTTTGCAATGTTTTTGTGCAATTGAGACTGTGCTTCCTCTCTTCGCCACTTTAAGATACTGTCGATCATTAGAATAATGAAGATAGAATCGTTTATCGAACACAGTATTGAAAAGTATCAACATTTAGACAACCTTACTCCAGCAAGGAATCTGTCTGCTACTCGTCCACTGGCTTCAACAGTACTTACTTACTTAGTTAACAGCCAGGCAGACATTGATGTGGCTGTTTTGTCCGTCACAGCCGACTCGTCTCTTAATCTGTGTGCGGGATCAAAGACCAAAAAGTTTTCCGAGGCCGAGCAGCCCTCATATGATACACATTATACACCATGACTGGCAGACCATAAAGAGCCCTTTAAACCAGGCTACCTGTCAAGTTCATTTATCATTCCTGTGGCACTTAAGAGGTCTTTGTAGCAGCGGCTGCTGAAAAATGGGTTGATGCTGTTAAACGGTGAGTTATGGGGTCAGTGGGACACAGAGGGGATGGAATGATGGTGAGGGCTAAACTACAAGTCCAGTAATGCCAAGTCATGAGCCCCCATACCAGGGGCCTACTGGTTGTCAGATTCCTCAGAAGTCTCCCCCGAAGACAGTAAAATTAAGCAGATGAATGTCTTTCTTTAGCATCTCAACCCTGCCACCCAACCCTTGTTTTATGTGTAGCATAAAGGGAGTACAGCTTGTGTTTTATTGGAAAAGCCTGTGTTTTTACAGGACAACTAAATAGACCTTGAAATAAATGTATCTGACCAAACAAACCCAACTTTATCCCAATAGCTGCAAGAACCCCAGAGTCACGTTTTAGTCCCTGAGTCATGACATTCAGAGTGTGTCCAGTGTCCGTCCTCTGTAATCTCTGCGATTATTTTGGCAAGTCCCCTCCGCTCTTAATCTGCGCAGAACAAGAAGGATTAGCCTGAATCTGACTGCTTGTCTCTAAAGTCCTCTTTACCCCCAAACTGATCTGTCTGGACTGTCTGGGATATCCACGGAGATTGCTGAAACATGACACTTTATAGCACAAAGGCATTGGTCAATCTTGCATTACATGTACATCTGTGCATGATTAGCCATTTTTTCCTACTATGAACCCAAGACAATGTCCAGACAATCAGGTCTGTCCAGGCGAGGTACTGTCCATGTGAGAGGTGTTTTACTACTGGGAGATCTTGTTTGGTTTGGACGTGGGTTGGTGCCTTGGTAGAGGGTGCAGCAGGAGGGGGACCTATCCGTGATGGTGAGGTCATTTTATTTTACAACATGTGAAATTGAGTATATGAGCAAGCAGAATAAAGCGGAAAAGAGTAGGAAACATTGAAACTTTGTGCAATGTAAGCAGAGTCTTCAATATGTTTCTTTGTTTACTGTGAATGTTCCTGAAACTAACATTATTGGTTTACATGTAACCCCACTAAGACATTAAGCAGACCTTGTACTAGTAAAGTCTCTTTTTGGGTAAAAAAAAAATTGAACATTTTCATTCTCCCATGCAGCCCCTTCAGGGAATGTCCAGACATGTTCAGGAGATCTGCAGTGCACGTGTAAAAGAGGCTAAACTCTTATATCAGAATCAATAGCATAGACTGTAAGCTTTTTCAAAGCAGACTTTTGATGCCTAGATTTGGCAGTCGCCATACTGGAAATGCTGTTTTAAACTAACTTTTGGCCAACTAAGGAACCGGCAAAGACCTGGAGTAGAGGAGGGCTTTAACCTCCTGGCAAATAGCTACAATGCTACTGCCTGTAAAGTCAGATTATCCATACGTAACTTTTAGGATTAACAAAATCAAATAGGATAGGTTATAAAAAAGTTCATCCCTCGTACTAAGTGTGCCAATAAAGACATGAGCTAGTAATACCAAATTATTATTATTTTTTAATATTTTGATTTCTGCAGTCAAAATGGACACTTTAACATATGTGTTCATGTCATTCCAAGGCTTTTGCAGCCAGCCTTAAGTGGACACTCAAGGAACTGCAGTTTTTCCACTGCTGCATTGATGAAATACTCCGTTACAAATTGCTTTCATGACAGCTTTTTGTACATCTTCACCGCATTCCGACTGCAAAAATGTGACCTGGTCATTTATTTATTTCTGCACAGCCTCATTCACTTTGCAAGGCCAGCATGTATCTTCTGCTCGGGCTTGTAAAAAGTTCTATGGGATCAGCCGATTAAAGCCTTCCCTTCTAGGACTCGGTCCAAGACAGAAAATGAATCTACTCTTCTCTCCTTCCTTCCTACCCTTCCTCCACCTCCCATTCACTCCTCCATCCCCCTGTAGACCACCTGCCAGATCAAACACAGTCAACCTAATCCTCACCAACAAGCCTAGGAGATTAGGTTCACAATCTTGACCTGCTTTTGTGGGTAGCACATTTTGTCACACACTTGATATAAAGGGAGTGGGAGAGTTTGATGATGGGGTGATGGTTAATTTAGATAGAAACTTGAAGATTTGTAAAGGAGCTTTAATAGGGTTAGACCAAGCAGAATTAGGATCGACATTGGAAGTTTGAAGGTAAATAGAAGGGAGCAGGTGAATCAAGGCGAAGACAAGACTAGACATGATGGCCTCTGACCCACAAGAGTTTAGTCTCAGTTTCTGTCGGCAGGCAGATTTACTGGACTCCTGGGACTCCTGGGACGTTTACATCCTTAAGCGTCCTGAAGGCTGCGTTGGAATTGGGGTTCTAGGGAAAGTAGAGGAATGACTTAAAGGCAAACTGAAAACTTTTCTGTCTAGTTTTTGGAAGTAGATTTACAGTTACAATGATTCTGTAAAATCAAGGGAGTGGAGGAGACATAGAAGAAAAGAGGTAGAGAAACCAGGACTGTTGTGAAAGTCAAGGCCAGACTGTCCATAATCCATGACAGTCAACTCCCCTCTTAAGTACAAAATGTCCCTCTTCAGGGGTTGCCTCTGATCAGAAGGCCTTCAATGACTTCTGAATCGTACCCCACTGGCCTGCTGTAAGCACATTACCATATGGACTACATTTGTCTGATGCTAAGTCTTAATAGGATCAGACCTACGAAAACGTGCGCCAAATACCCTACTCACCAAGGGAAGCAGGATCAGCACAGAGCAGACTTACACATACACACACCTTGAATGGAGCCCATTCTTGGCAGCTACGTCACTGTCACTGTCACTGATTGAGTTGTTGTCTGAATGAAGAGGGAGGACAGTTGGAGTTAAAGACATGGCATCATTGATTTTGTTGCTGACGTTCATTTCATGCAGACGTTTTCAACACTGATGCATCGGTGAAAGAAATTCAAAGAAATATGTTTCTAGTTGCACTCACCCTCCGGTGTTTACTGTTTCTTTTAGGCCCTCCTCGTGTTCCTTTCCTTAAGTGTTTCATTGCAGTGAAATGCTTAGTGACTTGTTTTTATTAGACTTGTTTGATCAGCATGGTTCCTCTAGTGTGTGTGTGTGTGTGTGTGTGTGTGTGTTGTGTGTATAGGCCCACTTTGGTAAATAGCTGAACTCAATTTTCTCTGCTGGTGGTTGTGTTAGAAGGCCTGGCATGAGTTTAGACAACCTGGCAAGTCAGACATTGCACCCCAACGTTTACTTAATAAAAATGATCTGCTTGTCTTCTTCTTACAAGTGGTTGTTGTTCTTTTCATTTTAATGGTACAACAAACCTCCATTATGGGTTATGCATTATTGTCGAGCATGACTTGAACACTTGCACTGTTTGGGTTGAATTGGGACGGAGCATTGACAATAGTCAGTAAAGATTCCTTTGAAAACTTCCACAGAGAGAAGTTGAACGCAGATCTCTGTGTATTTCAGTTGTCTCTTACGCAAGGCTCAAATACAAACACTGTCAACACTCGCTTACACTCAACAAGTATTTCCTGTCAGCTGGAGGTCTGCAGTTATTTCCTGCCAACATTTCCCTCGTTCACATCTTTGGTGAAAGGAGGGGGAAGACATGTCACACAGGCACCATTGGGCTTTGAAATGCTGTCCGACAGTTTGTACAGTTGCAATCAGGTAAAAAAGCCCAGAAGTTTGGGAATCCATTTGTGGCTCTGCTCTCACTGTGTGAGAGTGTGCAGTTGTATGACCAAAATATCAAACAGGCCAGAAAATCATCAGATTGGTCGGGAGCAGCAGGTCGGGGCCATTATCGGCCATCTTGCCTCCCAATACAGTGCATAACTAGGGACGCGATATGGCTGAAATTCGTCCCAACCTCAAAGTTAGTTGCGTGATTATGTATGCCCACCTTTACAGCTTTGCTACCTGTGATTGACAAGTTGCTACCTCAATAACCTGCCAATCAGGTTAGAGACGTAATAATGCATAGCCACCTTGTCTTCCCAATACGGTTTCTGGTTCTAGAAAGAAAAAGATGGAGATGGCTTCAATGTTGAAAAGAGGATACCCAACATGGCTCAGTAGCACCACCAGGGGTCAGAAGTGGAACCAAAAGGATACACGTTTTTGCTCTGCTACATGTACTGCAGAGAGTGCAGAAAGTATTGTCATCTATGGCGTCATGTACTCTGCTGGGCACACATGATGACACAATTCCTTAGTTTTCTGCTAAATATTTTCGTGTAAAAAGAGTTTTTATTTTGGCACATATTTGAAAACATGTATGCCAAAATTGATATTCACATCCTGTATTATGATTTACTAAACCATGATTTTGGTCAGGCTTCAGACAAAAATTATATCAGGGTACGATTAAGTGTACACACATGTCTTAATATGAGAACCATATGTTTTGAATGTAGTATGAGCATATACACAAACACAGCTCTGCAGAGTCCCACATGCATAGTTGGTTTTCAATTAGTCTGTGCCTGTTGATATATTAGGGGACTTTATTTGATGGGTAAGCTGAGAGGATTGGTTTTCGTATTGAGGGAACAAAGGAAGCCGGTCATTTCAGATATGTTAACTTTGACTTCTTTGTGTCTCTTCTTGTCTCTTCTTGTCTTTCCTCCTCAGGCCACAGAACAATGGTAAATTCTGCTCGGGCTCCAGTCGTCTCAACCAGCTGTGTAACACTCGCCCATGCCCTCTGAATGCAGTGGACTTCCGGGCCCAGCAATGCGCTGAGTACAACAGCAAGCCCTTCAGGGGCTGGTACTACAAATGGAAGCCCTACACAAAAGTGGATGGTAAAGTGATCAGTCCATAGTAGACCCAGCAAGTACAACATCTGTTCAGTCTGTGGTTCAGTTATGTTTAATGGATAATTTCCTCTGAGGATGTTTTGGATGTATTTTTCCTTGCATTCATCTTCAATGTTGATAAATGTTTGAAGGTTTTTTTTGTATCTTCTCTCTAGACAAAAACATTCACTGTCTTGGTGCTTTCCAAGGATAATGAAGACACTCAATGATTTACTGTATTATTGGTGCATGCACAAGAAAATAAATCTTATTGTGAAAAAAGAACACAGTGCTGCTAAATACACAGAGAATCGCAGAAAGCTCAGGGCAAGATATTTCTTGTCCTAATTCTCTGGATCTTTTACAATCTACATCCTGCTGCACTTTGCTTGTCCAAGTCTCTTTATTAAGTGTTTCTGTAATACCAACCTCTATTTACTGCTGTAGTGATTAGGGCCAAAAAGCTGGAGGGTAATTTGTATGGGAGACATGTAGCCACCTGCACCCTTTGACACTGTGGGGAGAGATTTAAAAAGGAAGCCTTCGGGTGAGCTTTGTTACACAGAGCGAGGGAGGGAGGGAGGGAGGGAGGGAGGGAGAGAGAGCACAGTGAAGGAGAGCAGTGTGTTTGGCCGTCTTCCCAGACCTGTTTAAGCTGTTGATGAATGGGAAGGGATGTAGAGAGGAACGGATTCTGAACTGCCTTCTGGGACCTTGGGCCAAGTCACCTTCACCGACATTTATTTTAATCAAAGACGGCTGTAGAGACTTGTCTGTGATAACTGATCTCAACTACAAAATAAACCTGTAGCCCCACATGAAAACCCCTGGGTGCATTCAGAGTCAGTTGCTGTCTCTTTCATTCAGCCTCAGTAGGAGCTATACAAACTGTATTAGCAACAGGTTGCTGTATAGAAGCCATAATAACCTCACATTTACCAAGTCATAGAAGAACTCTGATAAATCTGTTTCAGGCAGGAACACTCGTCATAAATGTAACCAATTTATTGCAAAAATGGAAATACAGTTTTGCTTGGCGCTGAAGGCTCTGCTCGAATGCAAAGTTTTGCCAGCAGCAGCAGAGTGTGCAGCATCGGTGTAGCAGAGACCAGTGAGACGGAAGTTTAAATGTTTAAATAAACCGCCTGGATGTGAGAATGCGCTGTGATAGGTGGCAATGATTCAATCAACTGGCTGTAAACTGGGGTGTATGACTTCCATGTCCTGCATGAACTAACACCAAGCTTCATTAAACTCATTGGTGTCCTCTGCACTATTTTGCAACCTATTTAATTATTGTTATCGGAGTGACTGTATATATCTGTGTCCTTTTTTTAGATGAAGACATCTGTAAGTTGTACTGCATCGCAGAAGACTTTGACTTCTTCTTTGCCATGTCCAGCAAAGTCAAAGACGGCACCTCCTGCTCCGACCACAAAGGAGACGTCTGCATTGATGGAGTGTGTGAGGTACTTGGTCTGGCTTCACTACTCTACACATTTATCCTGCTCTTTGACAATTTATTCTACGGGTAATGTGACATGAGATCCTATTTTTTTGACATGACAGTCACAAAGGTGTAGGAGAGGTTCAGATAGGATCAGAATAAATTGGCACATTGCAGTTTTAGGTGGATTTGCAGCTTCACAAACTTTTGAAGATATTTTAAAGCCAATTTCTGCTCATTGCTTCAGTGCAAAATAAGACAACACCCTTAGTTTACCCTCCAAATAAAAGAATTAAATAATGGGGTTAAGTTGGAGATGTTGGGACATTGTTTATCACACTTGCACGGTATAAATCTGTATAATTTAATTGCTTGTATGATGGAAAAAAGCATGAATAAAAGGTGCAGTCTTTATCAGCAGAAAATGTTTGCACTATATCCAAGTTAATAAATCTACTCTAGCACATTAATTGCTGCAGTAAGAAAAGTGCGTGCAGGAGTTGAATACCTGACTGAATGAGATGTAATGAGAGAAGATGAATCTTAACGACTGATAATAATTTACTGTGTTTTTTGTATTTTCTTAGAACCAAACCAAAACTCTAATGTCCCCGTTTTGTTGAATATTAGATGTTTCTGTTGCCAGGTGTGGTAGTTTAAACTGGGATTATTGTGACCCGTTACATTTGATAATTCTGTTCCTTTAACTCGATTTCATTTAGTAAACAAAACAGAAAGTTTATTACCATTGACAGCCTCTTAATCCCATCCCCTTATAACTCTGATTGCACTTGTGTTTGCGTGTGTGTGCAGGCAGTAGGCTGTGACCAGATGCTGGGTTCCAAGGCCTCTCTGGATGCCTGCGGGGTCTGTAAGGGAGACAACTCTACTTGCAAGTTCTTCAAGGGCCAATATGCCCTTCAGCACAGGGCTAATGGTAAGCTTGTTTTTGTCTGTGTTTGCACTAAGCCTGTGCACATTAGCTAGCACAAATGTTGTCCTTCTACAAGACAAAGGGAGACTTAAGCAGACAAAGAAGGACAAAGAGAAAGGAAAACATGCACAGACAAAGGCATCAAATCGCACTTCAAAATAACTGATAGGTTTCCTTTCTGTGCAGCAACAAACATAAACCAGAGTTAAAATGAAGTACTGATGAGATAATTCAAGAATTGTTGCTGGAGTTTGCAAAGGAGGGAACACTAATCAACAAAAAAAATAAGCATTACTCAGCTTGGACTTAACTTTTTAAATCCTTTTTTCCTTCAAGAGTATTACTCCATGGTCACAATCCCAGCTGGGGCACGAAGCATTCACATTCAGGAAATGGAGGTCTCAACCAGCTACCTGGCTGTTCGCTCCCTGAAGAGGAAGTACTACCTGACCGGGGACTGGACCGTGGACTGGCCAGGAAAGTTTCACTTTGGTGGGACTGTGTTCGACTACCAGCGCTCCTTCAACAAGCCGGAGAGTCTGTACGCCGCTGGCCCCACTAATGAGACGCTGGTGTTTGAAGTAAGCCGCCGCTGCTTGGTGATGTCCGCTTGAGGCAATTGACAGTGACAGGGTCCCTGGCAGAGCTGCCGGCCCTCCTTCTTTTAATGTCTGGATATGAATAGGCTTAGATAAAAAAAAAGAGGTTTGGGTGGCAGGGAGAGCATGGCTGGTTGTAGCTGTGTGCAGTCCTTCTGTGGGGGATTAATTGTGTTTGATGATTGGTTATGTCAGGGATGATCTTGGGATGGGTTGGTTAAGTGGAAGGCTTTAATCAAGAAAATCTAAAGCTGTTGGGGGGCCTGTCCTGCACAGAGAAAACTGAAAATGGCTCACGTAACAAACGTACGCTCATGTGCATTTAAAGGGACTCGTTCAAAATTATAATCCAAAAATACGTGGATTTTTCAGCCAATATGTTGAAACTTTAGACTTTTAAAATGTAGATATTTGTTTGGACAATGTTTGTGCAGTGTGTGTTTGTACAATACCAGCAGCTCACATGCAGACTGTAGCCTGCTGAATTAGCTAGCTGCTGCTGCTAGCAAGCACAGACCATTTGGTCTCAATAAGCTGCTCTTCCTCTTCCTCTTTCATAGGAAATGTGAAATTGAATGCATAAAACAAACATGCCATCTTTAAAATCCACTGTATTCTGTCTGAGCACAGTTAAACGTGTCAGATCTAGTCTTGATGTAGCGTGGCATTAAAAAAAATGAATTGCTGTTAACAAAACCTGGACAGATATCAAAAATCTGCTTGGTTTGTTAATATTTAGGGTCAAGTAATGTGGGTTTATGTGTTTTGTATGATTGTTTGGTACAGATTCCTTAGGCATCATTAGAATAACACAAAGAATAACAAGGCATCAGAAAGAGGGAGATGCAGCACAATTAGTCCATTTTGCTATTCAGCTGTGTCTCACATGGCAGGAGTTCACCCCCTTGTTTATATGCTGTACAGTTTCTTGCTTCTGCTGGCTCCCTTGTTAGCACAGTCACGTGTTTGTCTACATTCACATACACAAAGGCATGGATGTGGCCCCTATGGCCACTGATCTCAGAAGTGCTTTGTTGCAGCCATGTGATTCAAGGCTAATAGAGCAAGTAAAATCTCTAAGTCAACTTCCCGTCGGAGGCTGGATAAGAAGTATAAAATCAGATGGCCGCTTGGAATGAGATGCTCTGCACAGTATAGGAAGTGATTTATGAGCTGATGGCACTTTTTGTGCTTGACACTTTGTCATCAGTGGTGTGTCAGAAACCAGATCTTTGAGGGGAGTGCAAGTCTTTACCCGTCCTGAAGCAGCAGAATGTGATGCTGGACAGGCGTATCCTCCTGAGAGCAAAACTCACATTCAACAAGTGTCCGAGTTATTATCCTTATGACTCTGTAGGTTTAAGTGAATGGTGTTGGGACGTGTGGGATGTTCTTCCCACATATCTTTGTCAGCGAAGGCATTTATTTTCTCCTGAACTCTGAACCCTAGCCGTGGAAACAGAAGTGGAAACCAGGTGAAGAGTAGACATTTGTTTTTCCCCCCTCCATTATGGCTGGCTGAAGTGAAAGTCATGTAAAAACTGCTCTCCCCTTGGTCCCTTGGGCTACTGAAATACTGCGGTTAAAGCAGGAATGACTGGCCTGTAAGACCCGGAGGAGTACTTCTGTGATATTTCCGTGCTGGGTTGGTCACTTGTTTGGCCATCCGGAAATGTCAGAGTGTTTTTGTGGCTATTTTGGAAAAGAGACTTTTGCTTGTAGGCATTCAGAAGGATCACAGTCTGCATTGGACACCCCGTTGTTTTGTCCTTATCCTTTCTATCCTTGTCTTTCCTGAAGGGACTGGCTTCAGAAATGTCTGCCTTTTGTAATGCAGATCTCGTTTTAGATGAGCTTGGTTTGAGCTTATCAAGCAAAAATCCAGTTTTTGTTGAAAAATGCACATTTTCCTTTGCTAACACTGCCAGGAGTGGGACTTAAGTATGGTACATTTGTCACCAAAGTCTACTACTTTGGACTTCACTAAAATATCTCAAAATTGATTAACATAAATGCGATAAAATTTGATACGAACATTGATGATGCTCAGAGGTTGAATCCCTATAGCTTTGGTCAATGGTTTGCTGTTGTTTAGGAGGAGCAAGTTGCCCAATAGAAATTGGAAGAGCAGTAGTTTGATGCCTAAATGCTCATGTCTGCCTGCCCAAGGATCCTTAAGCAAGATACTGAGCCCAAAACAGGTCTCAAAGGCTGATGTCAGTGTGCGAGTGTGTGCGGGAATAAACTAAGATTGGATCCTGATTGAGATGTTAGAATTGGTGACTCTTGAGTTGTTTGAAGACAAGAAATCTGCAAATTTAATGCAGTCCTCAACTTTATATCTGTGGACTTTTCCTGCCAATCGAATGACGTTCAATCAGCCTCAGCTTCACTCTGTGGGTATAGCTGATAGCTTAGCATATTTATGCTATATGCTAAAATAAGATGATCACTATGGTTGACATTATACCTTCTACAAATGGGCTTTTTTCCCCCATGCTTGGCTAAGTATCTATCTCACCTTAGCACTGTGTTAAAGGCTCCAGCTGCTAGCTTGGCTGTAGACTCTTAGTCCTGTTGTAGTGGTGGCCTTTGTTCCTGTTGGTAATAAAATCTTTCTCACAGTTAATTGGTTGTCACCAAGTCAAATTGTGCAAGCATCAAGTTGCATAGAGATTTCAGAGAGGGGTTAGTCAAATGTAAATAAAAGAGTAATCCAAAGCAAACCGTACAATTGTCCAGTAAAAACAAGTTTACAGACCAACTTCCTCCGGTTTTACTTTGGCCCGCAGCACTTAGGGAAACTGTACATTAAGATGGCTTGCAGTGACACCTCATTAGGTACACAAGTTGTTTAGATTATTGGGAAAAAAACTACAAGTGTCCTTACAGCTGATTGTTGAACCATTTGTGTTGCATAGTAATGTGATCACATGAATAAAAACCAAGTTGTACTTACCCTAAATATTCTTGTAAGAAGGGACTTTGCTAAACAGACTTTTTCTGCTCTTCCGTGTGTCCCATTCGTACATCTGTCCAGCCAAGCTCTCAGCGGTAGCATGCTGCTGATCTGCAGATGACACGTGCATAATCTCTATAAGTATGTCCTGTAATTACAAAAAGGAGGAACAGGCTGATAGAGAGAGAGAGAGGGACAGAGAGAGGGGGAGAGTGAGATTAAAAGATTAAGAGTTCTGCAATTGAACTCGTTGGATGTGAGAAGTTTAGGTCAGGGCAAAGGGACTTTAACTGCAAATGAAAAGGGCCAAATGAGTCCATTTTTTTCCGCCCACTGATCTTCATCTGTTTCACACATTCTACTTAACTTGCGCTGTCACAGGAAAAACTTAGCGAGTATGTGGGGGAGGGTGTACGAGCCTATCACTCCCAGACCCTTACTCAGCTGGAAACACTCGAAGAAAAACAAACATTGAGGAGTGTGAAAGTAAACTGTGACAAGGTGTTCGCATGTGCAGCTGCTCGGCTGGTATGGGGGGGGAGGGGAAAAGAGGGAAAAATGTAGCTAACAAGAGGAGGAATAGGAAACAGACAAAACATATGGTTAAGATCCGAGTAGATACTAAATAGGGTTGTTCCTCCTGAAGAGACATTCTTGTGGTAAGGCGAGGTCATGCCAGTCCAGAGCAGAGCTTTGAGGGTTCACAAGTTTGACTGAGATCTGTGTACACCACAGTCTAATTCATCATCATCTCATCTGACGTGATGAGTGTTGTGGTGGTTTAAGTTGTGAAAACCTAGACGCTCACAAGTTTCCAAGTACCACACACAGGTCTGGTCTGATGTTGCACTGTAGAAAGACAGACTCCCAGGATCACATAGGAGATGAATAAAGAAACCTTGACCTTGACATCCATCGCTAAACATAATATTAAAAGGCACCTCATACTGATTTCTCTATTTTGAAATATGTTACTTTCAATAAATGTGATATTTCTTTTAATTCTAACCCAAACATTAGACATATGTGACCATATAAGATAACTGAAGCTTCCACCCCTCACCATTTACACGGACATCTCAATTTGATCAATTTTAGAGGTCTGAATTAATGTTTTTTATATCAAAATATTTTAAGGTTATAGAAATTGTCGAAGCGAGTGCTGCACTGGGTGAAAAATGACGAGGAATCAGGTGCTCTTCATGAACAGGGGACAGAAGTCAAATAGCTTTAAATAAATGAGTGTCCTGATTACAAACAAAACTGGTTTGGACTCAACTGAGTCTTCGTCAGGACAGAATAGACAGATACAAAACAGATGTTTGAATACAATTAGGATGTCATGGGACAGAAGTCACATCCACATGGCCCATTGCAGAGGTCACAAAACTTGATTAAACAACAAACACCAACTAGTAGGAAAAAAACAATAAGACATACCGTATTTACAGATTTCATAAAATACCTCAGAAACAGAGCATGTTAGAATACTCAGCTTTTGTCACATGACATCTTAATAAAACACCTGTTTTGTCTATTATGTCCTGACGAAGACTCAGTTGAGTCAGAACGCGACACATCCCTGTTTGAATAAAGGATTTTTATGCCTCAGACTTTCAGTTTAGACTGCCTTTTCTTCACAACGAACTTTGTTCAAAATCAGGACAGCCCTTTATTTATGAAGCTATTTAAAGGTTATATTTAAGCATTTTAGGTTTTTCATACGCTACTTACATTTGTGTTGTCCACATTACAAAAGACAAATGCATTAATAAAAACCCCTCAAAGTCAGACTTTTGATCTACAATTAATCATATCGGCTTCAACAATTCTTAAAGGAAGAATGTGCGACGTTTTAATCATAAATAAAGCAGAAATCAAGTTAATCCTCTGTGAATATCTCTCTGAGTCATGACTGTCTTCAATGAGTGAGACGCGCGAGTCCCGTTGGGGACTGTCCCCCCACAGTTAAGGGAGCTCTTGCAGGCAGCGCTGGTTTGGGAAGTAGAAGTCCCACTTGTCTTCCCATAGATGATAGATCTATTAGGTTATTTGACTTACAGTTGGAGAGTCTCCACAGCTTAGATTGACAAGAAATTGAATCATTAGTAAAAAAAAAAAAAAAGAAAAAGAAACGATTGAAACTGATTTCAAAATGTCTGGTTCCCTTGGTATAAGGTTGAGTTTGTAATCTTAACTTCCATTAAGCAGCATTTTTTAGGGGATGCCATTAGAAGCTGATTTGATGAGTACTTCCACTTTGAGACCTTTGGTCAGTAATATGTTGAGATCAGTTTTTGTCAAACTACAACATTTTATGAAAACCTTCAGTGTGCATCGCTCCATCCTTTCCTTTCGTGCACTTGCTTCTGATAGTAGTTGGTGTTGTCAGTTCTGATAAGCCTAAGTTATTCGAATGCTTTGCAGTTTTTGTTAGATTTATATGTGTTGTGACAAAAATCGTGGCAGAATTTGGTTGCTGCTTTTAGTTTGCTTTGACTACCAAAGAATCTAATGAGGCAGCATTAGATCTGGCTGTGTGATTTTGGTTTGCACAATGACAATGTTGATATTTTTCTGTGTCCTCATTTGTTTCTGTGATGAGTTGTCAGTCGGTGGACCAACTTTGGCTTCAGTTGTTCCAGACTGAAGAACAGGAGAGGAGACAGATTTGGACGTTTGTCTGAAATCAGGGTTCGAAAGTTAGTTTCCTTTGGCAGATGATGTTGAAGCTGTGGTGGGTTGGGAGTATTCAACATTGTGAATGGTTGTGTTGGTTTTCTCTGATTGGCATTATAAAAAAATCCTGCTGAATGTTGTTTTTATAGCTGCTGGTTCTTGGTAAGGGTTAGTTTGTTTTGAGTAGCATACAGTCCCAGTGTGGTGAGTCGCAACAGTTTTTTCATGGCAGTGTGTCTGAGTTTGGTCGGGGTGGATGGGATCTACAACGGAAATAAGGGTTTAAAAGTGTTGCCAGTTCTCATGCTGTTTACTTCAAGCCTGGGTTGCATCATTTTTAGGCTTGGCATCCTCAAGCTCAGAGGAGTTACAATTGAGTGTACAAATTTGTAACTGTGGTTGTTTGTGGCTGTTGCCCCAAAACATGTTGATGGCATGGGTTGAGGCGACAATAGGTAGCTCTGTAGCACTCTGGTAAGAAATTGTAGATTTTTTAAGATGCCAGTTTATTGTTAACTTTTTTTTTTACAACAGGCTGATACTAATGTATGGTGGTTCTTTTTAAACGAAGATTTGGCCAGTGCTCCATGTGCCTGATAAGAAATGAAGCCCACCCTTGAATCCCGTTGTCTCAATCAGTTTTCTACAATTGGATGCCTTGATTTCAGGGTAACATCAAATTCTCTCATGATGAAATGCAGAGCAGGTTTAGGCATGATCATGAGCAGACACGCTTGTGATATTCAATAGGGCTTTATTGCAAAGGGGCCCTCCAAACAACCCAAAACTGCAGTTCTTATGATGCTTTGGGGGACGTTAACAAGAGGTTCAATATGTCCATGGAGTGAGTGAGCCTGTCAACAGTATGGCAGATTGGCACTATCAAAAGATAGCCAAATTAGCTATTAGCTCCTGTTTGCAGTGAAGCTATTGATGTAAAGGCAACCATCGCTGGGTCACTGGAATAAGCTAATACTGTACATTTAACAAACAACTTTGTTGGTTTGAAAGACATGGAACATTGTGATAATAAAATCCTTTGAAAGCATGTTACACTGAACCAACAATGATGCATTGTAGATCATGTGTACTTTCTTCAACTCTCCCACGCCTTACAGTTTGAAAATCTCAGTTTTAGTTGAATAAATACAAATGTGTCTGCACCTGTCATAGTATCTGCATGTGTTGAAACCACTGCATCGGTTTTTCCTTTCAGCTGTTCACAAGTATGTAACATTTCACCAATAAATAGATGAGTCTGTCAGAAATGAGACAGTTCTTTGCTCCTCTCCTGTCGGGGTCTGGGCTGACCGTGCACATGAAACGATCAATACGCTGCAGAAGGTGATTGGTGGAGTCAGTGGATGCACTTCAGGAATGTTAAATGTGGATCAAACCCAGGAGGTTCTTGGCATTCTTAGTTGGACAGTTGGTGGTGAATTCCTTGTACTTTAGGATATACCCCAAAGAAAATACACTTGTCAAAACTGCTTATTGCAGATATCGATAGGCTTGATGTGTTTTTTAAAGGAATTGGAATAACTATTGACAGTTGGACTTCATGCAAAAATGGATAGAGGATTAAATCCCACCCAACCTGAACTAAACCAAAGTGGTCTAAAAAACGACAATAACATTACTGAACACAATCCGGTGCAGTGTTTGAAATGGTCCAAAATGACACACCATGAGCTGAACCATTTTTGTCACAATGGCAGTGAATCCTCTGGTTGTTTTAATGATGGCCTGATGCGTCTCCCTCTGCTTGACTTGAATGTTCAAATAAATCTCTCGTTCAAGAAAAGGAGACTTAAAACCACCAGCCAGTATAAAGGATGTGGTAAAAAAAAAGTGCTCGCCCTCAAAAAGTAAATGGAAATTGTCCCTCACTTAGACACTGAACTGTCAGAAACAAATGACTTAATTGTAGTGTGGTCAGCCAGTTTGGACCAGAGAAGAAACAGAGTTCTCCTTATTGTCTATAACAGCTGTCTATACGTGAGTTGTTGTTCAGAGGGATCTTAACTATTGAAGTACGCTACATACCACGTTGACAATGTCCTTACCTTTGATTTCCTGCAGTGTAAACTAAACTAAAGGTCCTTTTTTGCTCTTTTTTTAATATGCAATGGTCGTAAGAAAGGTCAGGACACACTCTATGGTCCTATAGTTGCATCATTATGTTCTATGTTATATATGTAATACAGATTAGACCTTGTTTTGTTTTTAAATTATAGAAAGTAAATCAGTCCCAAAATGAGCTGATACATGGATCTTGTGCCAAAGGATGCCGAAAACACACACACAATTTGAGGTAGTTAACTTGTATATTTACCCAAAAATTCAAGTGAAAATAGTGCAACTGATTGAAGACTGAGAAAGTGGATTAGAGCACTGCTAATCTCCCATAGAAGTGCCGTGTATCAAAAAAAATAAAGTAAAAATGCTGCTTTAAATTACTGGGATGGTCGGAAAATAGAGGTTGATGGGAGGAAACCTTGTATTGATGCGAAACAGAGGGGATCAGCCCTGAATAAAGGTTAAATAGACCAACTGTTTTCACATGTCACACATTTCTGACTTACTGTTTTTTTCCCCCTGACAGATCCTTCTGCAGGGGAAGAACCCGGGAGTGGTGTGGGAGTACACTCTGCCTCGCACTGAGAGGAAGCCTGACTACAGCTGGGGTGTGGTGCGCTCTGACTGCTCTGCTCCCTGTGCTGGAGGTGAGATTTTTAAGCCCCTTCAACATGCACTGCTTTTCTGAAAATGTCCTGACGTTGTCAGGGTGGGGTGCACGTGTGACAGCAAACTGCCAGATCTGCTGAGCCCTCTTTATGCAGACTTTCCCTGCCTGTCCCCTGGTAAAAAGTCTGTCTTATGTTAGGTTTAGCCCTTGTGAGCAGCAGGTAATGGTCTGGCTTATTCATTGCTTGCACTTTTTCAAAATGTTGATGATAATTCTGATTGTTAGGAATAACAACTTTAGGGCTCCATCTAACTGAGAAAACACATTTTCTCAGTCCAGTATGCCGTTTAATTTTAAGGTTGGACTATTAATTTCTTTTTAGTTTTTTTTGTTTTGCACCAAACCAAACTCCTTCATCAACCAACAGGATTTTATGTTTGCAAAGCAGACCAGCTGTAAATCAAACTTGTGAACATTTCTAGTGGAGAACTTTCTCAGTTTTCAAGTCATTTCAAATTAAGCCTTGTCGTCTTTACTACATCATTAAACTGGATGAAAGATTTTTAGTCAGATAGTGAGCCAATGTTAATGACAGCTATACTCTCTGCCAAGCAAGCTGCTCCAAAGAGGGACAGTAAGGGTGCACTCACACTAGGCAATCCTGGCGTGCCAGTTTATTGGACCAGTGTGAGTGCTCCAATCAGAGCTCAAGCATGGTTTGAAGAGGTGTGCTTCGGCATGGTACAGATCATGCACGAGCACAACCACGCAGGTACACGTTGACAGCCTTTATTATGTAGAAATCCCGGAGTGTTATGGCTGTATCTGACTAGAATGACTCAAAATAAGTCACAAAGTCAGTACAGTAGCTGTCTTGTTCTCTGTGTTGTTCTCCGATGTGCGGACGTGGACCCCAGCGCGTCCTTTTTTCTTTCTTTCTTTTTTTCTCTCGAGTCCGCCTGTCTAGTAAACTATGCACGCTTCATAATTACGTAAAGCCATGCATGTGTTGTATTACAACCTTATGTACAAGATGTAACCGTGCACAGGCCTGGTTAGTCCTGGCGCAGTGTGAGTGCAGGCCAGCGGGGGAATGGGCAGGGGGGCAATCGTGCTTAAGCACGATATGGGACATCTTTGCTAGTGTAAGTGCGCCCAAGACACTGATTTTAACACAAGAGTCCGTGTCTGACCTTGGAGGAAATTTGGTTTGGGTTAAAAACCTTGTTCAGGAATAACACTAAAGGGTCATTTTGAGACAGCTTTCACAAATGTTGTTGTATTGTTGTTGTATTTCAAATACTTAAAAGTTCTTTCAACAGTTAGTAAGAGGGGGGGAGCACAGTGTAAGGTCATTAGGTGCAAGATCGCCTAAGCCATTGGATCCTGACCTGGGGTCCAGGTACCTCCTAGGGGGGGCACAAGAGATCTCAGGGCTCTGGGTAGCGAGGCTCTGTCTGCACTGAGGTTGTCAAAATGAGTTTTGCCCATATTACCTAAAATCCCGATGAAACACTTACTGGATAGTTTATTTAAAGGTGTGTGGATAAAACTGTTAAAAAAACGTGTGTTTTTTTAACAGTTTTATCCACACACCTTTGATAAAAGTGTGTTCCTGTACCAGGGGACCAAGGAAAAAGATTGTAAACCACTGACCTTAACAAACGTGATAGAACACAGAAGTGTGTGTGTGTGGTTTTGTAAATGAAAAGCTCCTTTGTTTACGGAGATTTTCACCGCTGTTGGTCCATAAACACTCACATTAACCTCCTGTTCACCTGACAGTTGATAACTGTGTGTGTGTTTGTGTATGTGTGTGTCTGACCAAGCCCTCTGTAGCCCCGTCGTCCTGTCTCAAGCTTTCTGTCTTTTTCTTTGCCTGTTCTCCCCTCAGGTCGTATCTCCACCAAGGCGATCTGTCTACAGGACCAGAAGGTTCAAGTCAACTCCACCATGTGTAATCCTCACACCAGACCCACACTGGGCTCCCATCTGTGCAACACACAGCCCTGCCCTGCATAGTAAGTGCTGCTGTGGGTCAAGGCTTTTCTTCATGTGCTCTTGGCTGTGGTAAATGTGGCATCAGCCTTTATGTTGCCAAATTTTCAGTAGCCCGAGGCGCTGTTTTAATTACAGGCAAACACACAGACATACACACACATACACTGTGGTTGAGCAGTCTAGAGGTTGCATGTGGTTGATCTGCTGTGGCAAGCCACTACTCTGCTCAGCCTGTGTTCTCTGCCCCTCTTCATCCTCCTCTCTTTTCTGCCCACTCTTTAATTTTTTTGGTTTTTCCAGTTTCCTTTTTGAGAAAACACTTGGAAGCTCCATCTTTCTGCTGTCTGTTGAATCAGGATTTACTTATTCCATTGCATGGTTGCTGCAAGTCCATCTGAATGTCAAGTGGGCTTTAATCACACTGACAGAATCCTGTAATATTCTGATTTTATAGAAGCTTTGTTCTGCTTCTTGATGAGAATGGGCTCCCATGGCAGAGGAAGGCCAGCAGACCATTTGTCTAAACCATTTCAGACTGGAAAGAATAAGAGTAGAAGAGACCCTTAAACCCAATCCATATTTTAAACCCTACCTGTGTTCCTGGCATCAGCGAAGTTAAGAAAATAATGCTTTGTACCAAAGTCATGTTTTGGCAATCTTCGAACCCGATGTCTAAGCTTCTTGGAACAATGGATAACTTTTCAGTAATTCTGGTGCAGCCAGTGGTCAGCCATAAACAACTTCCAGCCAGGACTTTTTTTTCTGTGCGCTCAATTTTTAACAGTCCGGTTAGCAACTTGAGAAGCGATCGTGTGTTCAGATCAAAAGTGAAGTGAAATGTCTGCAATATTATCCGTCCGTTTTTTGGTTCATAACCTAAGTCACATGGATGCTTCACTCTGCCTTGATTCAGCGGCATGAACACGAAAAATAAGCAAATTGTCTTTTTATTCATTTACAATTAACTAAGTCTTGTTTGCTGAAGTAACAGAATCATGATGCAGATTTTTAAAAGTAGAAAAGACAGGTGTGAAGGAGACACATGTGTACATCCAAAACTTAGAGGTAAACTCCCGCACACTGTCTCTAACTTGCAAGCAAACATTTATTGGCAACTTTTCGGTATTGAACCTTCATCAGGTTTTTCTGCCTGAGTACATTGCAAGCTTTGTAAGGTCTGTTCTCAGGACGATAAGAAAACCCCTTTAAAATATGCTTGTTTGTTGAATGGATACCACGTCTATTGTAATGTTTCTGCGTATCTGTGATACCAAACATGTTGGTTGTGTCGACAATCAAAGAATTTTGCATTTCAGGGCTGATTCAGTTTCTCTCTGCCTAAATACTTAGTACTATGTACTAGAACTGGGCAGTAATGTAGGGAGGACTTTGAAACTTAACAATGATGAATACATTTACCATTAAACACATTATAACAGTAAAATCAGAAAGAAAACAATTATGCATGTTTGTCTCAAGACATTACCAGAAGTCTCCGCTGTAGTTTCTCTTGCACTGATTAGAAAATGTTGAAATGTTTAATCCCCAGGCTCAGATGAGTTATTAGTCATTTGCTAGTATTTTGTAGTTTTTTTTCTTGATGGGCAGGGTAATATTTGAGGATTTGGACTTGTTACCCTCTTGATTTATGGCCTGTCATTCAAGTCTAAGCCCTAAAGGATTAACAAAAGTTTAATTGTTATTGTCATGAGGTAGGAACAAGATGTTATTTCAAAGTCTGGCATACAAGTTTAACTCTAGGCAACACTTGAGGATAAGAAAGAAAGAAAGAAAGAGAGAAATAAAGATAGACAAGGTTAAAGAGAAAGGGCACAACAGCAAAGCCAATTTGGAAAACACATTTTTGTGTGTGCATATCGTTCCTTTCAAAAGTTTTCAGCACAGAGCTTCCTCTCTTTCTAAGGACAGTCTTGCCATGTTATATCTGTGGTGTCTAGACAGTGTCTTTAGCTGCATGCATTTTTAAAAGGTTCTGTGCATTCAGGGACCAGTGCAGCAAGCAGAGGAGGAAACCAGGCTAAAGTGCAGTGGAGTGACAAGTTGAAACAGCACTGAATATCATCCTCTCTTCTCTGTAGGCCTTTGGCTGAGGGGACTGGAGCTAGCTTGATTTACACTACTGCTCCACAGAACAGGCAGGGAACCGTGTCGTGGGTTCAGAGCGAGTATACACACCTGCACATCAAAAAACACAAACAGGAACGTATGCACAGTGACAGTTCATATGAGCACACTTTCAAAGTGTGCAATGCTTAAAAAAATGTATTTGGGATGCAAACCACAAGTTAAAAAATAAGCATGCACGCTGCTTCTGTCTGATGTTAATGGTGTTGTCATTGTGTGCAGCATTAGCCATGCCACAACAAGTCCAGGCTGAACTTTCTCCTGTGTCAGGGGTTGAACAAGCCAGACTGCTATCGGTTACACCTCCAACATACAGCCTCTGTTTCTCACCAAGTTTCCCACCACCCGAGAGGGCATTTCCTGCCCCTAATCTTGGGCATACCATTTCTCTTATCTTGGCGAAAGGTATTGAACAGCCTTGTTGCATGTCCAAACCTCCCAACTTTGAGTGGAGAAAGTGGTGTAGCCTGGATGAAAAACAGCAGTGTGGTTCTCCATTCAGAGAAATAAAGCAGTGTTTAACACCCATGGATCTTATTATACAGTAGCTGACACCGTTTCTCAGCTTGTTGTGTGTACGGGCCAATTTATGGGCGCTGCACAGGAAGACAGTGGAGTTGAGTGAGCAGCATGAAAGCTTTAATGACTGCATTAAGACCTCCAGGATGTATGGGCACGCATTCAAGATCCCAGCCGAGAAAATAAAAATTGACAATGAGGTGGGATGCATGTGCACTGTGTGTGTCTAAGTGTGTGTGTGTGTGTGTGTGTGTGTGTGTGTGTGTGTGTGTGTGTCTAAGTGTGTGTGTGGGTGTGTGTGTGTGTGTGTGTGTGTGTGTGTGTGTGTGTGTGTGTGTGTGTCTTCAGAGAGGGGGAATGTTTAAGTGCCTGCTTATCTCTGCAGCGTGTATCTCGGGTGCTGACAGGCCTATCCATGTTTTATTGTGCAGAGACGGTGGGATTTCCACGGGGCCCGAACAGTCTAGCCATGCAGAGCCAGTCACACTCCCCCCAAACACCCTCACCCCTTTACTTTTTCCCTTTTTTCCCTTTTTGCTTTAAACATGCTTCATACCTCCTCTTCCCATACTGTCAGGGAAAAACAGAGATTACCATAAAATAGGGATGCAAGAACAATTTTAAGCATTTCAATCTTTAAGCCCAGCTTAAAGTTAGAAAAATATACGCTCATGGCTCAAAGATTTTTTATGAAAGTGTCTTCTCTACCTGTCTCCAAAGCACAGCCACATCCCCACCTCTGTGTACCTGTACCCATCTTCTCTTCCTGTGTAGTTCCACCTCTGCTGTTTGAAGTTATTTGGCTCTTTCTCTTGACATTGGCCATCTGTAGAGTCACTTACCACAAGTTGGGGATTTCTCTGTGCATCACACAGCAGGATATGTAGACAGATCAAAGTGAGACATGTTGTACCTGAGCCAGAGAAGATGTGCAGAAAAGAAGAGATAAAAGATGTATACACAAGGCGCCAGCCAGAGCCTGTGTTTATCAAGAATTACACTGAACTCTGTTTTAAGATCCAACTTAAAGTAAAATAAAACTATTAAAACTCTTTTCATCATTTTCAGCAACAATCACCATCTGAAATTAACTGTCTAATATGGATATATAATCGATAAAATATAGAAATGATGAATGGCTGATATGAAAGGAAAAGAAGGACATGTAATGCTCGCATTTAAGTTTAGAGAAAGAAATCTGCCAATTGGAGTTCAATAATCTGTGGGTGCACAGATGGCCTAGCGGTTAGCTCACGCCTAGTGTACGGAGGATATTGTCCTCCAAACGGCATGAGTTCAAGCCCGACCTGCGGCTACATTCCCGCATGTCATTCCCCACTCTGTCTGCCCGATTTTTTCAAACCTTCTCCCTGTCCTACTAAAGGCAAACAGGCAACACCCCCCTCCCCCCCAAAAAAAAAAAAAAAAAAAAGAGGGGGAAATGCAGACTGGAAATATTCAAGTCAATCATGGTGTGGAGAACAAATGAAAGCAAATAAGTTTTATTCCTGTTAAGGAATTAAAGTGAATGATTTCAATTTTTGAAACTTCTCATCTGAACCGATGCTAGCCCAAATTTTGATTTGTAGATTATTTTCACAAACAAAATGTTTGACATGTTAACGGGAAGCTCTGAAGTTGTTATGTTGTTGTGTCGTAGTTTTGTAAAGCTTACAATGATTTAACTGTTCTATAATCGAGAGTCCTACCAAACCAAAACTAGGACTCTAACAGATTCAGCTCATTTAGACATTACCAAGCTACGAGATTGTAAAGACTTAATGTAAGAAATGAAAATATCTGAGCTTGGTGGAACCATTGAGGATACCATATGGGATAGGAATACTAAGAAAAGTAAGATTACATGAAGAGAGAAAGAAGATTTTGCATAAAGACTGCAAACAGGAAATGTCCAAATACACCAAACCACACAAATGTAAATATGTATGGCCCTGGGTTTAAAAATAGACTGTTTAGAATGGTTAATATGAAGGTATCGAGCTGTATGGCAGAAGAGCTTCTTTATGTGATTCAGCTTTACAAACTTGGCCTCCTATCAAACTCAATACAAGGCCAAGAATAAATGTGCAGTCATTAGGGGTAACTGGTGTGCAGCCATACAAGCACTAAAAATGCAGAAGAGAGGTTTTTTCGGAGCCACCCCTGCACTATTGCACTTGGTTCTACCTTCGAACATGTCAGCTATTGAACCATTTTAGAGATACAAATTATAGTTAGGTCAGTGGTGGTTTGCAGCGAAGCAGAGTGGCACTTTAGCCACTTTTCCCTGATGATATATTGTTATTTATAAGCCAGGCAAAGCAGTGGAAAAAAAAGCAAACAGTCTCTAAAAAATCCAAACCGATGCTTTTGGGTCCCAATGGTTCACATCTGTCCTGTTTCCAAATTGCAGTTTAGTCTTGCTGCTTCAATCGTCTGTGGCGTTTGAAAGAGAATGAAAGCATTTTTCTTCCCCTGAAGCAGGTCGGCGGTGTGGAGGAACGGTCTTTGTGGTGACATGTCGTCTCAGAAACTGGACTGAGCCATCTGCCCATCTCTCCATCTCCCTCTTCTAAGCCTGTGGTTGTCAGACCACTCATTTGCCGTAATCTCCCCCTTTCAGCCCCGATGCCAAGACAGAAGCTATTTTCGAAGCAGCAGTAGGCTTTCATCAGTGGCAGAGCAGGAGTTCAGAAACAGTGAAGGAGAGGCAAAAAAAAAAGAGACAGGACAAAAAGAGAGGAGATTTGAAAGAAATGATGGGAGAAAAGAGGAGAAGTGGAAACGATAGAAAGTGGAATGTGAAAAACAGGAGAAGAAATAAGGGAAACATAAGGGATTACATTCCCTGTCTGTAGCCTGATTGCATGCTATATATATTATGGTTGGCCTTGAAGACCTTGGAAAGCCATTATGAAGAGTTGTATATACAATATGGTTCTCATGTTTAGTTTAAGAAACAAATAGCACAGAGAGAGAGATTGATGGATATGGATATATCTGAACTGGTTTATTTTTCTTGCCTTTTCTACCATTTTGGTGCGATGTCAAAGATCAATGGTTTGAAAACTGTACGTTTAGGAGCAGCAAGTCTTGGTTTCAAACAAGCGGCAACCTCCGGTGTTGAAAAATGAAGCCAATGCAGAAGTGCAAAAATACTGCAGTTTCTTGAGTGTCCACTTGAGGCTGGCACCAATAGACCAGGATGTTCCATACACACATATTTAAAATACCATTTTGACAGAAGAAAGAAACGACTGCACTCACAAAAGTGTTTGCTGTCAGAAATTACACACACACGCACACACACACACACACACACACACACACACACACACACACACACACACACACACACACACACACAGACACACACACACACACTCACACACACACACACACACACACACACACACACACACACACACACACACACACACACACCTGTAGACACACCTGTTTGTTTTACCGGCTCTGTCCTGCAGTAATCTAACTACCCCATGAATTATATTCATCAAAGACAGTTTATTTAATGCTAAAATTAAGACTTAATCAAAAGGCTGATGGAAACCCACCTAATGCACCAGCACCATGCACAGCTTCAATGAAGAAGCTGCAGCGTTGGTGACAGTGCTGTGTTGCGTTCCGACACAAACTGACAGCTCTTCAACAAGTTAAAGAAGTTCCTCCTACAGAATCCAAACCTCTCATCAGCTCATCATCACTGTATATGTCCAGAGGAATGCTGCAGTCTCTTACTGTATAACTCTCTACTGTCTAATATTGTTGCTATAGTGACAGCCTAGATTCCAACTTAACGCCTCCTATTCACCAGGCGTATGATTTACGACCGGTCTTAAGGAGAAGATGGTTTAAGCCCTGGTGGACCTAGAATGCCAAGTTGAGACCGCCTTAACTTTAGACTAGGCGTAATCCCTGTTGGTGCAACCGACCTGAGGAACTTTAAACCCTGGTACGTTCTTTTCAAGACACTAAATATACATAGAAGGTATGGCAACGCATCCAGACATATTAAGCACTGCAAGGTTAATATTTAAAGTCCCTATACTTTCAGCAGATGATACCCTTGGAGCAGGGACATTTTGGGGGTGAAATAAAGTCCCTGTTGCAGGTTCCCATAGCAGCAGACAAAGTATCTATTATAAGTCCCTAGTTCCTGTGGTGGAAAAGCAAACTCTTATGTGAAAATGTACAATTTAGGATATAACAAATAACCACTGATACCTACAGGCTTTTCATCCATATAGCTAAGACTGTTGACTTCAGTGTCAAAGGTATTTTTGAGTTTCTTCTACTCACCTTCTACTTGCTTGTTGTCTCTTTACAGTTGGGGGACAGGAGACTGGGGTTCCTGCAGCCGCTCATGTGGGGGAGGTCAGCAGACCAGAACTTTGCGCTGCCTGAGGAAGGTGACTTACCAAAGGGAAGAGGTGGTGGCCCACTCCCTCTGTCCTGTCATCTCTCCGGCTCAGGTCCAGCCCTGCCACACCCAGGCCTGTCCACCAGAGTGGAGTACCGGATCATGGTCACAGGTGCTTTTGTCGCTGTATTTGAAAATCCATCCATCCACTCATCCATCCATCCATTATCTAAACTGATATCCTCTTTGGGGTCACAGGCAGGGTACACCCTGGACTGGTATTTGAAAATGTTTTAGCCACACTAAGAATGTGGCTAAAACTTCACATGCAAAATAAATCAACTGTATTATTATTACAATTATTATTACAATTTGCAATCGATTGGCACAGAATTCGTTGCAGATCTGCATTGCGACTTTTCCTTCTGTGCCGCCTTCAGGTGAATATTTGAATACTGCTTGTCAAGTAAAATAGCTTGACATTTGTTGGAGAACTGTCTATATCATTTGGTGCAGTTGTTCATTTTACCAGTATTTTGTATGATTCCTCAAGGAAAGTGTGACCCAAGCTAATCCTTTTGCAATGACATCAATCAAGTCAGAACAGAGAGGCCTGGTTTCTTGGCAACCAAAGTGGAGTATGGTGGAAATCTTTGACAATATAATCTGCTAATCTGATGTGACGATTCATAAGAGACCAAATATTGTGAAGTCTGAACCACAAAAGTCTTGAGTAATTTTCCTAAAGATGAATTTGGCTGTTGTCTATCTCTTTTATGATTGAGGTGGTTAGTACAGTGTGTTTATCCTCAAGAATGAAATTACCAGTATGATGTCTGTGCTCTGAAGCTTACATCTCTCTTGCCTGTTCTCCCATTGAGCTCTAAGTTCATTTACCAAGGTTGGGAGTCTGATTTAAACAGCTGATCTTGTATGCATGCAAAAAGTTTGTTCTATTTAACTTTTCACAGCAGGCAATTGTGATGACCAAAAGTGTCCCCGGTAAAATTAGCTATGGCTAAGTCAGGTGTCCCAGTAAGTCACGTGAGTGCCAAAGCCAAAAAAAGCAACAGGTGTCTATCCTGGAAATGATTCAGGTCATGTGCACTCGCTGTCAAAATGAATTTCCTGGTTGTAGGTCATCAGGAGCATCTCTAAACGCTAAAACACAGTGACATGTTTAGACATCTGCATGACAGAAACACATCTGTGCCTGAAAAGACACACACACACACACGCACGCACGCACGCACACACACACACACACACACACACACACACACACACACACACACACACACACACAGAGGTTGTCAGAGGTTTTACTCCAGCTATAACAAACACTCTGCTGCCCTCTGTTGGAGTAAATAAATAGAGGTAGGGAAATAAATAGCATGCCTCTTGTCTTAAAACAATTGAGACCCATTCAGCTTTAATCCGGTGACATCTGGATTGTTTTAGTTTTTGAAATACTTTCTTAGTATTCTGTTTTGATTGATCACAGCTCAATCTGATCTTTTTTGCGTTGTTAAATAATTAACAGAACATCTAAATTGTAATGAACTCTACCGGTATTATAGTAACTAAATACACACATGAATCACAAAACAGCCCCAAAAATTGATCTTACGTGATTAATATGTGGTTTTCAACCAACCCTTTTAATAAGTATTTATTGTAAGATGCTGATTGCAGCATTGCTTTCATTTGTGTAAAGGAAAAATATTCCCTAAAGCCAACATTTGATTAGAACATTTAATCCTCTGGATTACAACCAGGTATGACTTTAAGGTTTTGACTGTTTCCTCTGTAACCAAAGTGCATCAGACTAGACAGGAGTTTAATTCACTCACTCTCCTGTATAGGATATCAATAGGCTGGCCGAGGATCTGACAGTTCGTCAAACTTTGTGTCGTGATTAGCTGGTGTGACCTGCACAGCTGGGACATTTAGCTGCCACTCAGCCATCACTCTTTTGGACACTCAGTTCTGTACTTTAGCTATTTTGTAATAAGAAGTGTGAGTTCAGTTGGCGGTCATGCAGAGACAAGGCCAGTCTCCCCGAAGAGATCAATCGAACCTTTCAGTGACAAAAGGACAACTGGGATGTGTGTACGTGCTTTTTTTGTGTATTTAAATTGATGTGCACAGATGTGTGTGGCTTTTGTCTAATAAATTAATGGGATGTTATAACTGCGATGACTGCTGCGGTCGTCGGTCCCCATGGAGCCGTCTGACTCGGTTGTCCAGTTTACAGCAGCACTGCCTGCTGATGGTGGTTGCTCTGATGGGTTGGGGTCACATTCAGCTCTGAGTTATTGGTTTATTGTATTTAATGTTAGGCCATAATGTGCTGCCATCAAACGGGTGACCTTCTGTTTGCTTTTACACCGTGTGTTGAATCGAAATGCATTTACTGTGTCTGTGCCAAGGATTTAACCTCTGTTAATACAGCCCTGTGCTTAAATGTGATAAAAGATGAAGGTTAAAGCAATTATCAGAAAGTACAAGTTGCAGTGAGTGGGTACGATTTAATATGAGTATGTCATTAAACCTTTGCTTATTCACATCCCCCCTGAGGTTGTAGTCATCTTAGCTGTTGATTTTTGTTCCACAATGACTTTTTTTTCTCCCTCTCAGTGCTCGAAGAGCTGTGGCCGTGGATTGAGGAAGAGGAACGTGTTTTGCCGCAGCACTGATCCCGGGGCCAAAGCGGTGGTGGTGCCTGACAGCATGTGCAGACAGCATCACAAACCCAAAGCCCAAGAGACCTGCGTCCTGCGGCGCTGCCCCAAGAACGAAAGGTTACAGTGGACCCCCACTCCCTGGGGAGAGGTAAGAAGACATGGAGGGGCATGCAGCTCAAGGAGTTTTAGATCAATAAGTTTGAGGAGAAACTCCATCTGTGAAATCTGTTAAAAGAAAGATTTGGAGGATGCTGCTTGCTTTGGTGCTCCATTTGTTTTTTGTAGGTTGGTGTGACTTTTCGAGAAATAGGGGGGGGAGTCTGAATTGACCATTTTTGGACGACAAGGTTGAAAAGCTTTGTTGTGTCTGGAGTGCGCCAATTTTCTGGTAGATGTAAAAAATGAAAAAAAAAAAAATCTGAATTTAATTTGACAATCAGCAAAGTCTCCCCCTGCTGGCCATGAGAAAAAAATACAGGTTGAAAGCACTTTGATAACCACTTCACTTGAAACAAGAGGCTACATCAACTTCTTCTGTTCAGCCTGGTAAGCTTAACCTTAGCCTGAGATATTTCCAACACAGCTATGACTTGTAGCTTAAAAAGAAAAATTAGCTTAATGTTTTGCTTTGATGCCAATCCTTCAGTATTAAGAAAAGTATTACGTTTTCAAAGACATTTGACAACCAAACTGGGAGGAATCCATCACAGAACAGAGGAAGCAGTTTCACAGCTGGTAGACCAGAATGCAACGCAACATCAAGTCTTTAGCTTCATCTGGACTGAAAAACTATCAGCATTCTTCAACTTCACTTCCCTTCGCTGAGCTTGTTGAAAGGCAAACTTACAGATGTTGGGAAATGACAGACTGGACCAGAAGCAAAGGAAACAATCGAAACTGAAAATAAATCATCATAACTTCTGGAGGACGGTCTGAACAAGAGACACTTCAGACATGACGTGTCTGTAGACCAAACGTAATAAGTGGTCAGAGTTTGCTAGTTCAATGCAGTTGACCACATCTTATGTTTAACCTCATAAGCCCTTTTTACATTACGAGTCTGCAACAGATCTGCAACATAACTCCAATGTCATTATCCCTTCGTATTCTATCTGCAGAAACGCAATATTAGTGTCCTTATGTGTGATTAATTAACATTGTGATTTGGTGTTGTGGAAGCAAATGAATCACCACATATTTAATATCCAATCAACCAACACACACACACACGCACAGAGACACACACACGCACACACACACACACACACTCACTCACTCACTCACTCACTCACAAATACACTGTTGGCTCATCACATATAATGATTGCGAAACACTCAGTAGAGCACTTTGTATTTTGGCTCTATTTCTCCAACAATCAATGACCTTGAGCCATCTGCTGCTATGGGAACCTGCAGCATCACACACACTTCAGAGTTCATTTTCTGAAATTGTCCCTCCTGCCTGCGCTTTCTTTCAGTGCTCCAGGTCCTGTGGTTCAGGCGTCAAGAAAAGAGAGCTTCGCTGCGGGGAGAGAGACTCACAGGGAGGAGGGTATGTATCATGACCCACACACCAAAACTTCCCTTTACACTTTCATAGATCTGCACAGATACTTAAGACCCCCCAGTGTCGCCCGTATCCTCTGAGTCACAATGTTTGCAAATGAGGGAACTCTAGAACAGTCTTTTTCAGCGTACGACCTTTCCTCTGCAACACAGGTTTGTGGAGTTCCCCACACGCAGGTGCAGGAATATGGCCAAACCGTTGGTGGATCTCCAGCAGGGCTGTAACAGAGGTCCATGCCCACAGCTCCCGCGGATTGTCCCTGGCAGAACCCCCTCCACTGCTGTGGTCCTAGGCTGGTACTCCTCTCCCTGGCAACAGGTACCTTTGCTCATGCTTTGATTGAAAATTGTCTACATGAGAGACTTTTGGTGCTACAAGTGTGTTCCAGCTGACAGCTTCCAATTTTGGAGTTTTTCACCCACATGTGAAAGATTTTTCGACTACACTACATGGAGATTTGGTAGAAAACTGAATTCGGAGACACGTAATGCATGACTGGATGCTCAAACTAGAATTTGTCATAAAAGCCAAGACGACACTGAGATCTCAGATCAGTTACCTCGGCATGAAGAGGAACAGAACGTAGAAAGCTGATTGTATCTGTCTTTGGAAGGATGGCTGTAGTCAGTCAAAACATGAGAGAATAAAAGTAAAAAAGGTGAGAGGATGACTGTTCTACCTGCTTCAAGATAATTTCTCCCTGAAAACGTCAAGAAAGAACTGTCTCTTTTAATTTTAAGAGTAATGGAGTACTCATGAATAATACACCATTAAACATTAGTAGCAACAGACCACTAGCTGAGCCCCTCCTTTGCTGCTGCATTTGATCCAATCATAGCTAAGTACAAAAAGAAGGCAAGACAGGCTTATCAAGGTTTGTATTTCACAGACAGAGTGACCACGGGGCTCTAGTTAGAAAGATGATCAATGTGTACTGGGGGGAGAAGTGTCCCTCTCCAAATAAAAAAAAGACAAAGTCAGAGGTGAACTGGGTTTTGGATTATGTTTTAAAAATGATTTATTTCCCACTGTGTCGGAGCCGATCACGTGTCATAAGCATATCCAGCTCTATTCTCCCTCTGATTGGCTTAGCCTTGTTCCTATCCTATCAACCTATCAACATCAGCCCTCAAAGGTAACTTTTTTTTTCCAACATCATGTATGACTATCCATGTGACTCAACACATGGATGTATAGGCTGCTAGCTGATTTATTATTTTAAACCATTCAATATAAGGTACTTTAACGGTATCAGTGAGCACTGCATGTGACACAATAAATGTAATTATGTTTTGTATTAAATTTCTCTTATACATGTAAAAAATAACATTTGGCAGAGTGTCTGATCTGACAGTTATTCTACCCGCCTTGGGATCAGTGCACGAACAATACAGAGTACAGGTAGGAGAGAGATAAAGACTTTGGGTTTGTGGCTGGTAGAAAAAGTTTAACTTAGTAGAGAACACTAACATTTACACTTGCTGGTTGAACACTTTTGGGCATTTGGGCGTGTTTCTGAGTAGTCGTGTTTTTATGATGTCATAAAGGTGTCTGTTTGTCCGCAAACCACACATTTTAGACTCGAGGTTCATCACTGTGAAAGTCTGCTCGCAGAAATATGTTGTCTCTGTTGTCTGTTGCAAAATGCTGTCATCTTCGGGTAATTCGGTGTCAAAACAAACCGATGTGAATTTATCCTTCAAAAGTGCGCTACGCTGCAGTCTGATCGGATCCATTTTGGCTTTCCAAGTCCTTCTCCAGCTGAGTGAACACAATAACTCGCCCTGACAGTACATTTTTCTTGGTGTCTCCTCACTGTAATCCAACTCTGCACTAACTTCCCTTTATGTGTCATGAACTGGGCAATCTCCGTGTGTAATACGAGGACGCATTTGATCAATGCTCCTCGGCTCTTCAGTTGAAGACGGCTAAAGAGGCTGAGAGAGTTTGCAGGAAGCTGATATCTTGCACACATCTCTGGTAGGAGAGCAAATGCTGAAACTATTTGTATGTGGGTATTGACTCTTTTCTGGAGCAAGCCTTAAATGACCTCTCAGGGAGCAAGATTATTTGGCACTTGCAAGTTGGCTTCACTTTCAGCCTCAGGGTTGCCACTTGATAGCAATCAAGAACATATTAAGATAGATAGATAGATAGATAGATAGATAGATAGATAGATAGATAGATAGATAGATAGATAGATAGATAGATAGATAGATAGATAGATAGATAGATAGATAGATAGATAGATAGATAGATAGATAGATAGATAGATAGATAGATAGATAGATAGATAGATAGATAGATAGAATTTTAGAAAGAAATGCAAAGGTATCATCAGCTTCTAAGAGGTCATGGGTTATTAAAGGTTAGGTTGGAAGGTTAAAAAAACTGTGTGAATACTGTAGCTTTATCGTCCTTTTGTATGATCAGTTGCTTCTAAACCAACAAATCCACTGAGAGGAGTTTGCCAGATTCACAACATTTGTTTTCCAACTCGCCGTCTCTCACTCTACTGCATTTTTGTCTACTATCCCTGGGAGGCCCCCGGCATCATGAGGGAGGCAACACAGCGTCTCAGCCCAAACCAATCGATACAAGATATATGACCAAGAGTGGATCCTGCGTTTCAATATCAATGTTTCCTACCCGAAAAAAACTCAGGAACAGATCATACAGAGCAGCTGATGTTTCACAGACATAGCTTAGTTCTTAACCACCAGTGGCTTGCTTTGTGGAATAAGCATCTGATGCGATGCAAAAGCTCCACTCTGTTACACGGTCTATTGGGGCAGGTTGTGTAGGCTATGTGTTATAACATCTATTATGCAAAAAGTCTTAAGGGCAGCCTCTTATAGCAGTGTCTTATTCTGCTTGATCTGAAGCTTTTGATCTGTGTATGTTTCACCAGAGAAGATATCTCCTGACAGCTTGCTGGAGGGCGAGTACATGCTGGATGGGATGTTTGTTTTCTTCATCTGTTCTTTGTCTCTGCAAAGACTTTTCCTGCATCCTTCCCCCTCGCTCCCCTGCTCCTTTTATGACGATTCCCTTTTTTTTTCCATGCGCTTGAGCGTTTGTTCTCCCTCAACTATTTATATCACTGTGCCTGTCTCTCTCTCATTCTGCTCCTTCTTTTTGTTTCTGTCTCTCTCTCATGCCTCTGTGTCAGTGCTCGGTGTCCTGTGGTGGAGGAGTGCAGACTCGGACCATTCAGTGTCTGCGGCAAGGTCGCCCTGCAGCTGGCTGCCTGCCACATCAGAGGCCTGTCACATCCAGGGCGTGCAACACAAACTTCTGCCCCCCCGCTGCTCCCCCAGCACCGCCACAACGCAGCAGCCGGGTCACAGCTGCTGGACCCACATCGAAAGGTAAATTCTCCTGATGGCAAAAATGACAAATTGTCATCTTTTTACCATGAGGTTACAGTTCTATGTAGAACATGCATTCCCTGGTCTTTTGTCTGTTTTCAGCTCTTCTTGCTGAAATCTATTCATGCAACTACACTGAACTTCACTGTAAACTGTGTGAAATGTTAAATTAGCCAATCAAACGGCTCTTTGGATAGCAATCTCAGTCAGTAAAGCACTTTGGTCCAGACTGACATGTTTGATAAATCGACCCCTTTAGGATTTTTAACTTGGGATTCTTTTAACTTTTAATCGAACGTTACCATCAGGTTAAATTTGTTGTTACTTAAATTGGGGAAAAATAATGACTTTCCAATCCCCCTCAACTCAGTAAATTGTTCCATTTGAAATGTTAGCATCCTAAATGCTTCTAACCAGCCTGCTGAGATGAGCAGTTATCTCTAAGTGCTTCTGTGCATCAGTACAGAGCTGCTAGCATGGCTAAGTCTGATGACTGTTCAGGATTTACTGCTCGGTTTTAGACACAAGCATTAATCAGTTATTCAGAAGAAAACTCTTGGATCAAACAATAGGGAAAATGATAAGAAGTCTTATGTTTAGTTTGAACTGCTGCAAAAAAAAATGACCTTATTGTTTTGTTTTGTTTTGTGTGCAGATGAACACTGCACGGATCATTTCAGCTGGTGTCACTTGGTTCCCCAGCACGGCGTTTGTAACCACAAGTTCTACGGACAGCAGTGCTGCAAGTCCTGCTCCAGCAAGAGGCCGTAGACCTCGGAGACCTCTGAGACCACGGAGTCTTTTTATATTGACCTCTAAAAGGAACAACAACACAGAGGCCATTGGAGGATGATGACTAGAAACACCAACTGTGTTCATCACACAGCGCATTGACTACCTGGAGTACTTGACTTTGATGAACTTTGTAAGGAAGTTGAAGAGCTGAACCTTGGGACTCTTTGTGTTTTGTAAGGCAATGTGGCCGATGAAGCTCCTCTGCCAAAGCTGCCAAGTCATCATGTCATTGATCGAACTGGAAATGGAAAGACAATGCAAAGGAGAGAGCATCTAAAGACTTTATGATGTAATATATCTATACATGTTGTCCCTCTGTTTTCCTTTTGAAACCTCGAAAGCTACAAGCCATCAAGAGACCAAGAAAAGGACCCTAGCATTTTTTAGCTTGCATATATGTCGTATTTTTAAAGGTGTCTTGCTTCATACTCCTTTATTTAAGTTATTATGGTTCCTAATATTTGATTTTACATTTTGTCAAGTGTACAGCTGATCTGTGACATGTTATTTTTACGTTTGGATATACCACAGGATCATGCCAGTCACCATTGGATCCATGTTATGAGATTTAAGATGAGGTATTAATTACAGTGGTCAAATATCCTCTGCACTTTTCCCATAAATGACTCTCCACCTGTTTTGTTTCATGCTGCTGAATCCTACCCAGATATGTTTTTCATGTGCATTCCTTTCATGTAAACGCTATCGAAACATGCCTACCTGTGTATGTAAAAACATTTAATGCAGTCACATTGTAAGTGCTCCTTTTTATCTCTCCTGTATGATTATGGAATACAACATGATCATCTGTCTGACCTCCTTTCTTTCGTGTGCATTCTTCTCTTTTGGCGAGGGAACCAAAGCACTGCGATGTGTGCTGACCCGGGGGAGAGAAGGGTTGGGTGAAGAGGGAGAGAAGAGGATGATTGTAGGGCGAGCGTGGGTGCTGTCTAGCAGGAAAGAGGTTTTTTCTTGTTGAGAGAGAACTGTGTAGGTGTGTCCTTCACTAAAGTCGGGTCAAAAAGCAACACTTGCGTGGCAGAGATTCAGCTGGTGGATATAAGATGGGGGGCTGAGTCAAACTTAGTTTGGTATAAATCAGTCATCACTTGAGCAGTACAATACCTGAGTCACAGCTTAAAGGCTTCACTTACCTCACATACTAATCTGTTGACTTTGCACACTGGTCTGTGGAAACACCGGATGTTACATTAAAGACCTTTGCATAAGGAAGCGGGAGCTGCTACTGAAAGCTGCCGTACTGTTGCTGTACAGTATGTGCTGCTGTGGTAAAAACATCATGTACATTAAACTTGGATACATCGTCGGTAAATATATTCTCTTCCTCAGGTCTGTTTCGCCCGGTTATCTCGACTACGGTCAACTCCTAGTTTGTTTCAATCAGGGGTGGAGTAGCACAGAGAATCAATCCCACGATTCCCCGCCAGCCTCGACGTCATCTTTTGTTATTGTTTTGATTGAGAGCCCCCTGGTGGTGGAATTTACATACTGTGCGTTTAAGGACTGAACTAATGATAAGCAGGTCAAAAGTCGTCTTTAGTTTGGTAAAGGAAGAAAAAAGTTAAATATTACTTTGTGAAAACAGAATATAACTCCATGATGAAATCTAGTCATTGACAGGCTGTTTAAAAATCCTTATCTTTAACATTTATGTCTGAAAGATCAGTCGAAATGTTTCCACTTGTGACTGACTCTTAAAGTTATTGTTGTTTTTGCTTCCTGGGCTTTTAGCTTATCTATCTGCAAACTCACTTAGCTTTTTTCTTCAATGGGGCAATTTCATAAATGTTTTGAATACTGACAGAAATAAGTAGATAGATAGATAGATAGATAGATAGATAGATAGATAGATAGATAGATAGATAGATAGATAGATAGATAGATAGATAGATAGATAGATAGATAGATAGATAGATAGATAGATAGATAGATAGATAGATAGATAGATAGATAGATAGATAGATAGATAGATAGATAGATAGATAGATAGATAGATGGTTTTCTGGTTCTGCTAGAGTTGAGGTGTTGTGGAGACTTATTGCTCTGGGCAGAAGAGATGTCCTGTATTTGTACTTGTGACCAGCAGGTTTGTTAAGATGCTGGTCAGGATTATCAATCATGGATAACACTCTGTTCAGTGTCTTTCTCTTTGCCAACACTTCAAAGAAGTCTGGTTTGTAGTCAATGATGCCGTCCGCCTTCTTGATTAGTAAATGATGTATTAAGTCTGTTGGTGCATACTGATAAAAACAAGACACAGAAAATGTGGTCTGATATTGATGTGGACTTAGGATGATGCCCCGTTTCTATTTTCCTCTCTGTCACTCGCATCGACGGACGAGGAACAAGGAAGGTGGGGCTCTACAAGGCACTGACACTCGCTTTTCTCACTCAGCACAGCTTGTTAGCTTGTTGTACAAAGTGGAGATAACATTGTTTTAATAATATCCACATCCGTGATTGACATGTTGAGCTTTGACTTGTGTCAACAACACCGGAGAAAAACTTTTTTCCGGCTCACCGTCAGCCTTTTGACGATCCTCTGAGTGTTGTGTTGCTGCTCAATACAAAGCACCACACATCCATCATGCGCGATGCGACTCGACATATAACGGTCGCGTGCTGTTAGGACACGGTGTTAGACTCTTTTCATATGACACTTGCTGGTTTTATCCAGTGATGTTATTAAATAATTGAAGTAGCAGTTTTAGAGTTTTGAATGAAATAAGAATTCCTTGTATCCTAAACCTGTGAACCCTCTTCATAAACACGTTGATTGTTATGCTCAGCTAGCTTGATAACTCAGTTGCTCACATTTGTTCAGCCACTCAGTGGGAAACTGTTGCACTATCCATGGCCTCCTTTGCAACTGTAGATGTTTGCTAACTTTTTGCCCCCCCCAAAAAAAAAAAAAAAACTTTCATAACTTGAAGCCTGCTGAGATTTATGCTACCAAGCAGAGTTGTTCTTACGGTGATTATGCCACCCTTTCTCACTCTGCGGGGGCCGGGATTGCTCTTTAATCAACCCGTCTGCGTGAATCATGGAGCCTGGAGTCCCCACATCGTCTCGGCTGCATGTTGTTTACTAGCATGCTGAGAGCCAGACACCACAAGCTGGGGCCCACGCACATACATACAAATCTGACTGCTCGGCTGACATACACAAATATAGCGTGTTCATTGAGCATTGACCGGCTGTAAAGGTGTGTATCTACTCTGCCTAGATGTGTGTGGGCTGAGGGCAGGCTTGTGCAATTTAGGCTTGCATGCACATTTTACATGCTTTCCTGGATGCATGCCGGTGTTTGCTGGTTGAATTCATGAATTTATTGTGTATGAGTGTGTGTCTTAAACGGAGAGAGAGTAGTGTTGGTACAACACACACGATCCAGCTTATGATGTCTGCCTCTCAGCGGGGCAGCAATTTTACTGCTGAGCTTTCATTTCCAGATGGGACTCAATTTCCCCCCGTCCATATTGGTTCATAATGACATATTTTGATTATCTTAGCATGGGGAGCCACATCAACCCAGTCATTACTGCTGCAGAGAAATAAAGAGAGCTGGGCTCAAATAAAGAGACAGACACTGAGGGGCGTTTTATTTTTGTATTATCCCCCAAATTGAATCTGAGGATCACAACCAACGTGAAGAGCTGGGTTATGAACTTCAGTACTGTTTTAAAGGTCACATATTATTCAAATTACACTTTACCATGTTTTTCAAACCCTATATGTGTCCCTAGCCTGTCTAAAAATATATGTCCGACCTCTCTGTCTTTTGCCTACTCCACTGTTTAGAAAATGTGTGCTCAAACAGGCCGTTTGGAGATTTGCAGTAACCCCTCCCCCAGGTTGATGACACTCCCACCGCTAGGTGTTTGTTCTGCCCTCTGACCCCAAATTTCCAAACCCCGGTCCGTCAGCTCCGCGCACTACGCCACCGTTCGCTAGCACTCTAGTCAATGATTGCGTTTCCGCAGTGAGCCCCGCAGTCCGTCTCCGGAGAATCCCAGCAGCGCTACTACACTCAGCTCTGTTTCAATTATGCTGTGAGTCTATATTTGACGGAGTACGCTGCAGCCACGCGTCATGCTGGACAGAATATAACAACCCGGACAGGAAGTCACACAAGGAAACGCTCAGTGCATCTGGTTTCAGGGGAGCGTGGTTGAAACACAGCTCACTAGCATTTAACACTATCGACACAGAAACAGCCTGTTCTGAGCAGGGCTGAAATAGAGAACTTTATAGGCATGATCAAATACAGGATCAGACTGGATTTTTGGCAAGACACTTTAGACATGTTTTGGTTCAGGTCCAGGTCACTTTATTTGTACCCATATAGGTAAATTGGGGAGCTCTGAGACTTATTTCAGCTGGTTAAAAAGGAGGATAATATGTGACCTTTAAAATAAAAATGTGTGTATAGGCTTTTACAATTTCATTGTACAATAGATATTTCTCCATGTCAATCCTTACTTAGGTCAATTATTGCATATACTGTATTTATTTTGATCTTTAGTGTACTCATTAATAATCCTAAGAAATTTGGTAAAGACAAAAAGGGCCTTGTAAATAACACTGACAATATTCCTCAGTTCTCTCTCTGTTTGTACATAAACATAAATAAAGCCTTGCAGGCAATTTGTTTGAAAGTTTAATCTAATGTATAATTTTGATTAAAAATGTAATTAAACAAACTTCTCCACAAATATTGAATGCAGCAATGAAATGAATTTTTTGTAACATTTATGCCTCTTTTGACAGAAGTTGTACTTTGGTGATCCTTAAACTTTGCAAAAAAAACAAACAACCATTATCAAGTAGATATTTTCATTTGTACAATATTTTGGTTTATGATTACATTCATGTGGCATTTAAATGCAACTTATAGTTCAGGGCATGTTGGAAAAGGCTAGCATGCTAACAGGCTAAACTAAGTAGGTCAACATTGAATGTAACTGCTAACACCTGTGTTAGCATGTTAGCATTCCAAGTCCCGACTGCCTCTATTACCCAGCTAACAAAAATGCTTGCATGTCTGTACATGCTCAGACCACGTTTGGTGCACTCAAGCGCACGCATGCACTACACGTTTAAATTATTTTAAAGATTTTTATAACTATTAACAGACACAATAATAAATATTTATAACTATTAGATTTTACTCCAGAAAGACAATTTTGTATATCGTACCTTTTAGATGCAGCACATGGCGTTGGTTGTTGCACAAAGTAGGCTGTGTTTGTTTGCAACACTAACGAATGTCGCAGTTGAATCAGAATCAGAATCAGAATCAGAAATACTTTATTAATCCCTGGGGGAAATTCGGGTGTTACCGTTGCTCTTCATCATAGTTTGCAATTTTGCATACTATGCAATAATTTTGGGGGTTTGTTCTAATAATAGTAACTCATATCTCCACCAAAAGGTTTCGCTTTGTGACTAAATGTGACATTATTAAGTAAAATACATTTTATTAACATATATATTTCATAGTATAGCATGATGTATGTTAGTATGTGGTTTTGGACGCAGCCCCAGTCTTATTTCTGCAGTAGTTCTCAACTGGTCTAGCCTCAGGACCCACCACCAACTCCTTCATGAAAATATCGCACTCCATATTTCTTTTTTTTTTTTTCAACAAATCAGATTTATTTAATGAAAAAATTGTGCAGTTTGGATCTCAGACAGTACAAAACATGTGACAGAACAAAGAAACGTGACAAAACAAACTTGCCTAAAAAGCACTTCACAGACTTTTTGACGATTTTTTTCCAGGCACAAACGGCTCTGCGACCCACTTTCGTGTCCTGACCCACCAGTTGAAACCACTGATCTAGAAATATCTAGTTCTGAATCACTTTGAGTATGTGGTTATGTGCCTCAAGGAGAAAATAACACAGAGGCTGTTGTAGGGCCAATGAAGAAAAACTTGTCCAAATCAAAATGTGTGCACAATTTTACCTTTTTAGAAAAAGGGTACATTGTGTGCACTTTTAGCCAAAGTAGATTCCGTGGTCTGTAGAATCCAAACAGCTCTGTCTCTAATACCTTTCTACCCAGGCTGATCGATCCAAGTATTTCTTTCCTACTTTCAACAACTCTCCAGATCCATCTTTTTTTCCAGTTGGTAAAGCACCAGTAGCTGTTGGTCTGACTGTAAGTCAATCTGTTATTTCCAGCTCAGACATTCCTCCACAAGCCGACTGTCTGGCAGGCCGGCCTGGCTAATACAGCCGTTTGTGCACGCTTGGCGAGCAGTGAACCTTGATAGAACCCCTCACAACTGACAGTCGGCCTAATCACCTCTTAACAGAGTTCCATCTTCTTGTGTGTGTGTGTGGTGTGAAGGAAGAGAAAGTGAAAGTGATCTCTCTATTTCTTGCAGGGCTTAGGCTACTCGGAGGGCAGACTTCAGAACAAGTGAGAGCTGTCATATTTCAACGCCACCACTCCCATTAGTACATCTGTATCAAGCAGAGTTCACTCTGTACGTGCCCACACATACAAAGAGATAACAGCCTCACACTCTTACCCTTTTCTTCATATTTTTTTTCTCCCCCTGGCTTTCTTTCATCCTCTCACACACAGACAATGTGGCCGCCTGCACGGGGGAGCGCCTGGTGTTTGCTGCAGGCTGATTGCAGGTGGATCACAGCCTTGGCAGGGCTTTAGAGGTGTGTGTTTGTGTGGGAGTCTCAGTGTGGGGCTCATTTGTTGCTGCCAAGCGTCTCCTCCGACGCTAAGAGATCTGCCCCTCGCAGATCTCCGTGATTAACGGCTCAAAAGACGACTGACAGCTCTGCATCAAGCCCAGCCTTTGAGTCTCTGTTACGCTGGATGATTTAAGAGTCGGGTAAAGACCCCAGGATATCTTCCTGGCTCCTAACTAAACCTCCTTGGTTTTCCTGAACCCCTCACGCCAATCCTTGCCCATCACATGCTCCCAGGCTGCATCTTATTAGCCTCCTCCTCTATCCATCTCCATCTGTGTGTTTTTTTACATCTTCTTCACCTTTCTACTCACTTTCTGCATCACCTCTTACCTGCGGCACTAAAGTCATCCTCCTTTATAAATTCTGTGGCTTTTTTCACTTTTCTCTGACTTCTTGACCTCATTAACATAGCGTATTGCTTTTGTGAACGCTATACGGTTCTTAGCCTTTAGGAGCCCCCAGCTCTCTTTATAACCCCACCTGCTGTGTGTTTTCTGTCTTTGTTGGGTGTCATCTGGGAATCTGTCACAGCTGGTGTTGGTGCCAGTATTCTGATTCAGTTTTAAACTCATGGTAATCATCTGGGACGTGGCTCAGTTGTTAGTTTGTCTCTCAACCAGGTAGCTAGGGGTTCAATCCTCAGCTCCTGCAAGACACCGAACCCCAAATTGCTCATGCTACTCTGCTAGCGGCATGTGAATGGAAAAGTAGTGATGAGAACTTTATGTAGGAGCGTGTGCTATCTATGTGTGAATAGGTGAATATCACATGTCTAAGTCAATCTATCTGAACAAGGTAAACATGTTTATTTCTGCTGTCAAAATAGGCATTTTGACATAGTTTTAATGGGACTTGGGGCTTTTGCAACCAGCCTCAAGTGGACACTTTAGGAACCACAGTTATTTACACTTCCGCATTGGCTTCATATTTCAACCCCAAAGGTTGCAGCTTGTTCTTTTCGCATGTTACCAAATACCACAAAACACCAGTGGACTCTACTACCTGAACCACAAAGAGAAATCAGACGCCATTGTCCCGAGCATACAGATTCTGCATTCATATGCAGTTACTGCTATAAATGTGGATGTGGATATAGAAGTTTAAAAATAACTCCATCCCTTTCTGTCACACTGCAGCAGAAGCAAAACTATTCTCTGTAATTTCTTGAGCACTACTCTTATAAAATATATTCCACCTGTTCATTGCAACCTTTGTCTAACAAAGAAATGCACACATATACTTAACAGCATTACAGTGCATCTTTTGCTCACTCTTCCCCTGCAGGTATAGCCTTGATGGTTGTTGATTTCTTCTGTTTTGCTCATACAAACTGATTCTCTCTCACTCTTGCTTTCTCTGGAGCATAAAAGTGGACATACCAGCTGCTTTTCCGAGCATCTCCGCTCAGATCCATTGAGTAAAAAGCTTTTACTTAACGTATTTTCTCCTTGAGGGTATGAATATTATTGATCTGTGTGTTTGCTGCAACTCTCTTTCATCTATCTTCCTTTGAGCGACCGCTTTCTCATCATTTTCCCCTGAAATGTAAGAATTGATTAGGATCCTCTGGGCCCTGTAGACACCAGCTGCAGCCGTGCTCGTCTGCCTGTTAACCCTGCGACCTTGAGGAAACAGCATTCATTTAGCTGCAAAAGGACAATGTGCCTTGCTTGTGTCTTCCTCTCTGCCTGTCCTTGTCTTTGTCTTGTCAGATTTGCTCTTGTTGTGTTTGTTCAGTGCGTATCTGTATGTGAATTAATCAATGTAAAGCAGTGAGCTCATCCATTTCATTTTCAGAGGACATGATGTTTGTGCCACCTCCTCCTCCTCCCTGGAGACGCATTGCATTGCTTGAGATCAATTTATACATAAAGAGCCATATACAGTACAAACATATACACATACATACATATTAAATGTGGGCACATGCCAGCTTTTCAACACACACTGCAGGAGCTTCAGATACAGCTCTGAGCGGTGCCTCACCCAACCACTAGAGGGCAGTGCTTACCCAATAATTTCACATTCATGTAACTTCTTGTCTTCCACATTTTTAAACCAAATTTAATGCAAATTCCAAACAACAACATAAACACAGAACAACAACAGGAAAATAAATCATTCTCTCTAACACCTAAGATGAGATATATGCAAATAGATTTCCCTTTTGATTTCCTTGCTCCCCTAAACAAAAGCATTGACTTCTCTGACCTCTGTCGCCTGGTTAAGCATCATCGCACCACTTCCAAACTTCATTTTCAGTGCGTCATTTCAATATTTGTTGCTCAGTCATATTTTATTGATGAACTGTGCGCTCACACCAGCCACGGGGAATACACTCACAACAGATATGCAAATTCCAAACCTATCAATTTTTCAGAGTTTTTGGTCCAGGACGCCAGCCTAATCTCAGAGGCCATCCTTCATTTCTGCCCCTTGGGGATAAAAAGATGAATAGGCCAAAAACAAGCCAGGCTTGATTTTTTAGACCACCACTGATTTCTTAAGTAAATGGAGTGCTCTCATGGACGTCGAGGGCAAAGCTGAATTACAAATAATCAGGAGGAAACATCGTCAGACGGAAAGAAACGAGGTCAGAACTATCACCAATTAACTACTAACAATTAACTAACAATTAACTAACTATTACTTTCTTTGTGCAAGCCAAGCAACTAAAGTGTGTGTGTGTGTGCGCGTGTGTGTGTGAGTGTGTGTGTGTGTGTGTGTGTGAGTGTGTGTGTACGTGTGTGTGTGTGTGTGTGTGTGTGTGTGTGTGTGTGTGTGTGTGTGTGTGTGTGTGTGTGTGTGTGTGTGTGTGTGTGTGTGTGTGTGTGTGTGTGTGTGTGTGTGTGTGTGTGTGTGTGTGTGTGTGTACGTGTGTGTGTGTGTGTGGGGGGGGGGTTCTCCTTCAGTGTACTGTAGAATATAAACAGTGGGGGAGTGTATTTGCAGGTAATTGGCCAAGGTTACAAACCTCAATAAATCAAAAGCATGCTTGTGCTTGAAACAAGGACACAGCAGTGGTCACATTACAGCTGATACATTATTTTCAGACACATAAAACCTTGTACACAATGATTGTACTTCCCAATGGCCAGTAGCACTCCCAGTTACTTGACCTGTTCTGCTGGATTGAGTGGCACACATTGCACATGAAGAGCCTCCACATCAGGCTGTACTTTTATCTAATGGAGGCCTTTATGAGCCTGAACAGATTGCATTTTGAAACTTCTGTTTGAAAAAAAAATAAAGCCTCTGAGGTCGTTTCAGAGGGAGAGAATCGCTTTAGCTGCTATTTCAACTCAATGAAGAATTTCAAAATGTTAAATTGCTCTGAGGGGACACAATCTCCTGCCCTGCTGTGTTAAATTAATCTTTAAACAGATCAGTTAAACATCAGAACAACTTGATTCAAATCTTAAAGTTCTCCTGCAAGTTTAGAAAAATGTAGACAAAGTCAAAACAGTTCCAGCTCCAACCCTACCTCTGCCTCACATTGTCTTAATAAGTCAGCTCTATATAGAGGCTGGTGCAAGAAACCTTCAACATTTAGAGGAAGCTTCAGAAATTGGTTTAAAAGGCACCAGAGGAGTCCATCTGTATACACTGTCTGCTGTACAGTAAAGCTTGCATCTTTTAATAAGAGGAAAAAGCATTGATGGGGGAGGTTTGTGATGTCTCAAACAGCGCTAGAAGAAGCTATTAGCTGCAGTTAACCCTGTGTGTGTGTGTGTGTGTGTGTGTGTGTGTGTGTGTGTGTGTGTGTGTGTGTGTGTGAGTGTGTGTGTGTGTGTGTGTGTGGGGGGGGGGGGTGCATGAGCTGTTGCTTTTGTGCTGCCAAGCTTGAGTACAAATGTGCGTAAATTGTGTAGGAATAAATCTCAACTTCTCCAAAGACAGTAGTGACAATTTCAGGTGGAGCTCATCTCACTGAGGAGTCTGTGGCTGTCAGAAACAGCTCTGACATGGAAAGATTTTTATATATGCAAACAGAGAGGGAGAGAGAGAGACAGGCAGACACAGAGTCAGAGAGAGGAGTCTGACACAATTCATTGACAATGTGCCTTACAGCCACTTCCTCTGTGCCTTTTTTCCTCAGTGCCTCTGGTGAAGTGCACACACAAAGTGAAGAAGGCATTGCATGCAGCCAGAACGGTGAACAGCACCATTACAGATACAAAACAACTGTCACCTGAAGCCAAAGTCAGCGGATTTGACAGCTAACCTCGACTTACATTCAGCAGCCTGTTTACCCTCAACTTAAACGCTGAAAATATGACATGCATAGAACCAAAAAAGCTCTCTGACGCACATCCGTACAGATTTTAAATATGCAAAACAAATAATTCTTGTATTGCAAATTATTGCCTTCATTAGATGAAGCACTTTTATCGTCCTGAAGTTTCTCTAAAAATATCCCCACCTCTCTTTTGTTCTCCCTGCAGTTGTTTGAACCTCTGTCGACAGCAATCACAGCCGCAATAGATACAAATCCAAATGAAGCAAATCAATCAAGCCCTCCTGCTCCTCTTCCTCCTCCCGTCTCTCCCACTTGGCTCCCACCAGCAGAGAAAACAGCTGCCGATAAAGTGGAGCTAAGATGGGAAAGTTTGCCTCCATCAAGGTCGGGTTTCCTTCATGGAGAGTGGAGCGGTGTGAGCGAGGAGGCGGACAGAGGTGGGCAGGTGTGTCTGGCTGTGCTGGAGAGGTTCAGTTTCCTAGTTACCTTTGCTACACCTCAGCTAATCATCTAACTCAGTGGTCGGTCCACCCTGCAGGAGCCTCAGATACCCCCCCGCCCTCCCTGCGTTAGCCTCAATTAGCAGGGAATTAAAGTCCTGCTTCACGGATGGGATTCATGGGGGACGCCGCTCCTTAATTACAGCAACGCTCCATGTGCTGCTGTGGACTGATTGCAAGGCATGACACCCCCCCACACCCCAACCCAGCAGCCCCCCATCTCTATTTGGGGGTGTCTGGAATACAGTGTTGTTGTTGAAATCAGAAGACAGATGCAGATTAGTCATTCAGCTGATACAATGGTGTAGAGCTACAAGTGTCACTACTATTTTTTTTCATTTCTTATCCTGCTGCCTACAACCATACGAGGCAGAGAAGAGTCTTTTCTTCTCTCTAATGCAGAAACAGTCTGCAGCACAGCTGTGACCAAAGTTTTGTTTTGCGGCCTTGTGTTTGTTACAGTTTCTGAAAGGCTTTCAGAAAAAAAGTTTAACAGACTTTTGGCAAGTGTAGAATTTCTTTCCATCTTCCCTTGGGCTAATTGTCCTTAGCTCTTCTGCATTGTAATGTTGAAAATGTGCTCAGTATTTCACATTATATAGAGCTACTACAAAATGTTCCCACTCACAACTAGTCAAAAACGCCAGCTTGGTCATTGGCCTCCTGCTAAATGTAGGTACCACTCTGGCATGCATCAATTATGTTTTATGTTGTAAAACGTGCAGTTTGGGAATGTTTGAGCGTGAACACGACCTGGTTTGTTATAGCACACAGATCCTAACTAAGCGACAGAACATAACTCACATATGTATGTTACATAAGTGACGTATGGGCAGTATGTATGCTACACGACTTAAAAACAAGTGAGCTGGGGTACCGGTTTAGCTCAATTGGTAGATCAGTCTCCACACATGGAGAGGCAGAGTTGTTGCTGCATCAGTCCAATGTTCGACTCTGACGCTCAGCCCTGTGCTGCATGTCATCACCACTGTCTCTTCAGCATGTTTTCTGTCTCTCTTCGGTTTTCATGTCAATAAATGCCAAGCCAAAACAATCTCAACTAAATAAATGAATAGAAGTCAACTTCCCGAAGGCAGTAAGCATTTACTGTCTGTTTTAATCAGGAATCAAAACTTGGTCCCCTGCATCTGAGTCGGTTTGTTTGACCCTTTCTTCACTTGTAGCAAAAAGCAGGCCTTCTGCCTTTCAAACTCCTAATACTCAACAATGGCATAATACAACAATCAGCTAAGACAGCGTCTAGACTGACACTCGAGGGGCACCTTAAGGGTCAAACTGACAAATAGGGACACTGTTCAGCCTTTTGTGAGTGGTTGGATGTGAGAACATGCAATCAACTTACTGTTTGCAGTCTTGATTCAAAATGTTATTTATGTGTAATCTTGAACACATTCTCACAATAATAAAGATGAATGGGAGATGCCCAGCCTTTTGTACCAACAACACATCGAACATTACCGAGTCCTAAAGCACATTATGTTGACACTTATGTTCATCTTAAGTCCCATGTCTGATGAAATGAATGTCATGACGCAGCATGATGTGCAAAAGCAGCCATATTCTTAACTCTCTACTTAAGATGGTGACAGGAGAAAGATGATAGTTATGATCAAATGAAATTCATATGTAGAGAATATTACGTATAAATAGGAACAGTTGATTAGGATTCTGCGAATAAATAAAGTAACCCCCCTTAATTATAAACGGCAAAAAGACCGTCTACCCTTAGAAAATGTATTACTCGATTACTTGCAATATGTATCAGATGAAAGATGATGTGGTTAAAGTTTTCAATAATTATCCAGACATCCCCTCTTCACAGATCATGGGCGTTCTTTATCCTTTTGTTGGATGTAGTTTACACATGTGCTTATATGTCTGATTAACAGGTTGATTGGGCTGGAATAATAACTGCAAGTAGCTGAAGGTGTAATGTTTGATTCATCAATTTTTATAAATGCTGTCTTAACTCTCGAAGATCATAGACAAACTTTTAGAAAAGTGTAGCGGATACCTAAAACCATGTCTTTAAATGTGACCCTGTGTTGGGCTTTTCATCTCATATCTGCAATGTAAAAAATAAATGCACTATCCACATTTTCATTTATTCCAGCAATAGCTTTAAACTGTATGTATCATTGACTATGGAGACACAAATGGATACTCGAGAGCACTGTGTCCGGAAAATAAGGCATCGACTGAGCCCTCACTTGTGTCCTCTCAGGGCTTCTGATGGTTTGATATGCATGCTTTATTCTGAGGGCACAAAATTACACAGCCTGTTTCCACAACCCACATCTCGACTTGGCTTTTTGCAAAGAGGTTGGAATAATTGCTCTTCGTCTCTACACCTGTGTGATACTGAAAAGCCAGAAACCCCTTCTTGAATTTCTATGAAAAAGCCCACGAGAGCCACTTGTAGCTTGGGAGCAGCAGCATGCTGAAGTGGCTGCAATATTCTGGAATTAGTAATGATAGCTGAATACTTGGGGAGGCAAGTGGGTACACATCTCCTTATGGTATTTTTACATTGCATTTCAAAATGTCAGAGGGGGAACAGTTAGAGAGAGGCAATGTTTTATTTGAATATTTGTGGCACCTTTAGGGTCCACACGTCAAGCCTGAATGTAAAAATGATAACACTTTTAATGATAAATATCTGCGACTTTATGTGTGTTGTCAACCTTCAGTATTACAACTGATGATTCTGAGATTGCATTTTCAATCAAAGCACTTATCCCCTTTGAATAGAATAGCCGTTGGTGGATAAAGTTAACTTTTTTCAAAGGAAGGGCTCAGCTTTAGCCTTAAAAACACATCAAATAGGGCCTGCCTTTTTCTGGTCCTCTTGACAACCAGACGCAGACTGTATATGCTGCACAGCTCTGATAAATGTCAACCGGCTGCCTTTCACATTAAATTTTCCCATTGTATCAATAGTTAGGGAGGTTTCATAAATCAACTGAGACAACCTTTTGCCAATCTCCTCACAGTTTAGATTTACAGTGTTGTCAATGAGGGCATGAAAAATGAGGACTATTGTCACTTTTGAAGAAAAAGGGAAATCAAAAGATAGATGGATGCACACTGAAAGAAAAAAGAAGGGAGACTAGAAGGCATTCAGGAAGAAAGGGTTGATACAAAACCATTCCTTTATCCTCTGACCTCAGCTTTATCGTATATCTGCATGTTTAGATTCATGTCAGAGAAAATAATGTGGGCATGATGTGCGTATACATGCTGAGTGTGTGACTGTGCGTTTATGTGTGGGTCTGCCTACATGTGTGAATCATCCCTTACCATTACAGATGAGTGATAGACAGGAGAAAACAGGAAAAACAACAGCTGCTGTGGGTCTGTAAGCACAGCAATACATCAGAGGTAGAAATAATGTAATGACTAATTGTGGGTATGTGTGCAGCATACTGTCACCGATAACAACAACTATTTAAGCATTGTCAGGAGATAATTCAAGAGACATATGGGGGGGGGGGGGGGTAATATGGAAGTATAGTCTGAGAATATTCCATGAAGACATCACATCTCAAAATGCATCAATAAAGTTGTTAGCAAATAGTTGTCAATTTTAACAGCTAGCAGACACAGAGGAACATGAGCATTCACCATCATGCACATCACAGCCATTTTCCCTGACGTCACACTGGGGGTGGGCTTAATGTGATAATTATCTACTGCTGGGCCCCAGGTTTACAAATAGTATACATTTCTACCATAATTTAACCACTTTGCCATTGATTGGAAACTGAAAACAATGGAATGTTAAAATCTGATGAAAATCAAGATAAAGCAACTTATTTGATAACCAGGTCAGCTACGAAAGGTTCAGTGGTGTCTGCAAGTCACACAGGTACACATTTTCTATCAATCTGAGGTGTAGGTTGACAGCTGCCTTGGTGCTGATCAGATATGAGGCCATTAGCAATCCTGAGGTGTTGACAGTAACACACTGTATTCATGTTTAAAGCACGTGAAGTAGACCATGACAGTTATATCAGCGCACATGGGTTTAAGCCATATGGGAAATAGTCTCTACACCCCACCTATCCACCCACCCACCTACCCACCCACCCACCCACCTACCTACCTACCTACCTACCCACCCACCCACCTACCTACCTACCTACCTACCTACCTACCTACCTACCTACCTACCTACCTACCTACCTACCTACCTACCTACCTACCTACCTACCTACCTACCTACCTACCTACCTACCTACGTCCAAAGGGGACCCAAAAATTAACACAAACCAAAAGTCCCTTAAAGGAGATGGTTGTTAGCACAGTGTTGCTTAATATATGGTTATTGTATGCATCAAGCAATGCAGAGCGACATAAGCATACTCATTTGTTTGTTTGGCTGTCTAACGAAGTCCAATTCTCACTTTGAGTTTTGGTTTCGGTCTTTATAAATGGCAAATATCTGTTTGAATTCCTAAGATAATACTTTGAAAAATTCGAAAAATAGACTAGCACAACAGGATGGCACTTCTGAGAGACCTTTGATACGCTACCTGTAGAAACACAGGGATTGCCTAAAGTGGGAATGTTCAGCTCTGGAGGGCGTAGCTCAGACGGAAAAATGGCAGACATGCGTGCTGTGGAGTCAAGGCTTTAGGTTAGATTCATTATGGGATTGTCACTTTGAGCTATTCCTTCAATATCAACTGTTAATTTGAAAATATTAAGCACTTGCAAAGACCATGGGTGACCAGAATTACCGAACATGACATCAAGTCCTATCAAATGTGTAGTATAAAGTCATTTAATGTGAGTTTTGTTTTGCTTAGGTTTCAAGATATCCAGTTGTGAAACTTCTGCTGTCTACCTGCTTCACTCTCGAGCTGAATGAGTATTTTTCTGTCCAGAATCCATTCGATACGTTTTCATCTCCATTGTATTGGAGTGGTGTCGGAAAAATTTTAGACTGAAATATCAGAACCTCTGCTGATAGAACCCAACACTATCTGCAAGGCTACATGGGGTTTGTTGAGGTGACCCTTTAGAGACGGATTCAGCGGATTACTTCAAAATGTCAGCAAAGTGTCAGAATAACTGATGCTGCTTCCTGTGTCATTTATGGAAATCACAAAACAGGCAAATGAAGCAGTACCATTGCACCCTAATTATGCTGACAGGAATCTTCGTAAGGATCAGACTTAATACAATCAAACTGTGGCTCTTGTCACAGTGGTGTCAGAGAGTAATTCCTCTGTCAGTTTTTTCCTGTTTGACACCCTCTGTTTTGCTCTGAAAGCAGCCATGTTGGGGCTTCGCTAGTTCACATTAAAAACTGAGGGGAGGGGAAGCAGCGGGTTTGTTAGCAGCACCAAATTAAAATGTCATTATGTATCTCTATTCTTAGCCCGGAGAGCTGCGGGGATCTCCCTCATCTCAGGCTTTGTTCTGAGGGGAAATGGTGTGTGGTTTTACAAAAGTTCACAAATTCATGTAAATCCCAAAAGGGACTAATGTGCCATTGTTACATGACAACAGGATTTTAACAAAGTGTTCATGGAATATAACTCCCATGAATGCACAGGCAACTCCCTCTTATAAAAGAGCTATGAAAAGGATTATCTAGATGAGATAACAGCGAGGTACCAGGCTGTATAAAACTGTCAGAGGGAGGTTTAATAACGTGAAAGTGATAGTTTTGTTGAACTTTTGTAAGACTCTGGTGGCTGGAGATGGAAAGATTTTACAATTACCTTAAACTGCTTTATAGCTGATTTAGGCATTTTCATGAAACCCTTGTTTTTAAGTCAATATACCTCAGGTATTGAAGACAAATGTGCCCCATGCAGTGCTACTGATTGATCAATGGCCGCTCGAACAAAATGTTTCATTCAAGTTTAAGATATGTGCTTGTTTTTTAATGCACTGTTGTTATCGAATCTGTTTGAATCCATTCAAATCTCACACTTACGTGAAAATGATGGGCTCTTAACAGGATTAAAAACGCTTCTGCAGGTCAGTCACAAATGACAGCATTTCTTAATGCCAAGTAATTACAATTTCCTTTAAAGGTTTGTTTTTACAGCTCTCAGATAATGTGCCAGGAGAGAGTTTTGGTCTTTCCTTGCCGGCTGACCGGAACATTTTATCTGTAGTTTCCCTTTAAGGTTAGCTATGGGAACTTGATGAACTCAGAAAAGGACCAAACAGAGTGTTAAATACGTATAAACTTAAACAAAAGAACGGATGACAAAGTATGTTTGGCTTCTAACAAACTATTTGTGATTTTTGTGTTGACTTAAAGCCATGCTCCCTGTGTGGAACAACAACTACCTCCTTGCTCGCAGCACTTTTTCTGCTGTCATCCATCGTTAGCACCAGTCTAGACCAGCCAATCTCATGTCAATCTCTGCTCTCATTGAAGAGAGCTCTCCAAACAAGCAAGATTTTTGTGCTATTTTCTCTCTATTACCATAGCATCAGCCTGTCAGTTTGGGTATTGTACTTTCAGCTAGGGCTGAATCCTCCCTCCCTCCCTTCACCCCTCCCTGCCTCTGTCCCCTCGGCAGTGTTGCGGGCATAAAAAGCAGCCTGTTGAGCAGCCATCAGTCTGCTGGCATTTGATCAATCCCTAGGTCCCTTTGTGCTGCTAAGCGGCAGATAAAAGAGACTGTTATCAGCTCCACAGCATCGGCTGCAGATAGCTACATTGCAGTTGCAAAGCCAGCCAGTGAAAGGGGGGGGGGGGGGGGTTTACACTTCAGCAAAGTGTCGAAGGGTTGAACCAGGGAGGGAGGTATATGGAGGAGGCAAAGGGGGAGGATGGGGTGGCACATCGTAGGTCAACACCTTGATACAAGGTTTTACAGCTGTCACATACCCTCTGGAGAGAGAAACAGGGTGGGGGGGTGAGGTGATGAGGGGAGTGATGGAGAATAAAAGGAGGCAAAGATTACAGGGAGAACTGAAACAGCCACCCTCCACCTGCAGGAGAAGGAATTGGACATGAAAAAACACAAGGTAGCAAGCATGCACAAACCAAAACCAGCAAACACACACGTCTGCTGGCTTAAGGAAATATATATACGTATACGTTTAATGCAAAAACGCTCCCATTCCAACACTTTGATGGGTCCAAATTATGTGTCTGCCTTATGATCAACGAGAATACGACCGAGTATCAGTTATTCCATCAAATCTGCTTTTCAGCAGACATTCACTGTCTCGGGCCCCATCAGATAGCATTCGTTCCTCTTTAAAGAAGCAATAAAGAGCATTGATTGTTGTGTTTATGAGATCTCTTTTCACGATGATTTGTTGACAATTTTGTCCAAACCCCTGTTCTGTTTGGAAGAGACAAATATATTCAATTTATGGCACCACTTTGACTTAAGCAAACAGAGAAACTTTAGACTTGTAAACAGCCTAATGGATTGAAGTGTCCAATTCTGCGAAGCGACGGTTTGTACAAATGAGCGACACAGAAGAATAAATGGATTCTGAAGCAGCGCGTGACAAGCAGAGTAATGACACGATGCTTGTAGGGCTTTCTTTTTTGATGTGGATTACTGGGAGCGTCAAAGAAAACAACGCTATGACAAAAGGCTGACAAGACGGCACATATCAGCTGCTATTAAATACCCCGAAGCGCAGACAGAAATAGCTTCTCGCGCCCCTCATTTACTCAGGATGGGAGGTGAGGAGAAAGTTTATAAAACTGTTTCACAATGTCGGTTTATTGGAACAGACGAGGATGGAGGCAGGGAATGAATAGTCAGAAAAACACAGTGGAATGCTAAAACATTGTGGTGGAGGCTGACTTTACCATTATGCATAAGTAGCTGGGACCGGGACAATTTTTGGATGTACACTTGCACTCAGTGCTAACTCTGGTGGTAGAACAGTTTAGTTTTTCACCTTTGAACCCCGAGGAATAGGCCTGTGACACTCAAACTTTAAGAAGTACACTGCTCCACTGTATGTATTCATGTGGTGGTCTCGTAACCCTTTGGCTGGTCAACTAACTTCCTAAACTACTCAAACAGAAGACATTTGTTTGTTACAATCTAAATGTTGATCTGGGAACAGACACATGGCTTGTTAGCTTACTAGTCTTCTTAGACATGTTGAACGATCATTTTTGTTTGTCAACTGTATCCAATTTTATGAACTGGGAAGCTTGCTAGCTTACAGTTGAATTCCTCAATGAGCCATGCAGTGGAAAAGAACAATCCTGTAAAAGACCTGTAAAAAAAATGTAAATAATTTTAGCCACTGCGGCTAGCTCTGACCAGTTTGTTCCCCAAATCCACTGAAAACTAAAGGACTAAAGCTTTAAGCTAACATTCTGTAGCATCATCAATTACCTAAACATCATCAACAAATGTAAACGTTCCCAGTGAAGAGATGGACTCCTTCCAGGTGCATGCTTTTTTTGTTACTGATGCAACAACTAATCATGGTAATACATCAGCAGCTTTTCTCAAATGACAATAGATGCAATATGCCAGTTTGAGAGAAGTTTCCTTGTTTTCTAACATCTGGATGAGAACTGGAAAGGCCTGGTGTGAAGAATAGGATGAGAAGTACAGTGAGTGTGTGTTGAAGAAGGCAGGTTTCTAAGTGTTGAAGGTCCTTTTGGTAGAAAGGACACATCCACGGAGCAGAATGACACTCCTATAAGCGTCTGTCCTTTAGAGCTTGTCTTTCCACTTCCACCTCCTTCTTCTTGTCTTTGTCTCCCACTCCCCTTCTGTCTCCCTCCAACCCCACATTGTCTCTGGCTGTCCTCCTTGTTGTCATTTTCTTCTGTGAATAATAAATGGCCCTGTAGTGTCTGTCAGCAGGGAGCCCACACTCATGGCTGTTTGCGTGGTCATGGGTGCGTGATTTAAGATTCAAGAGTGTTTTATTTGTCACAATTACACAGGCAATTATAGTGACCGACATTCACAGAGCGTTTGCAGACCTAATGAATTAAAACTAAGTGCAGACATAAAATGCGCTCTCACTTCCCCCCTCCTTATTTCCTCCTTTGTGAAGATTCACTGAATGGAAGTAGTTTGTACCCGATGGAAGCAGTTTGAAAGCAGCACAGGGAGGGTTCAGGATAATTTTACAAGCCTGTTTAATAAGACTCTTGTCAAAATTGTGTGTTTTGTGTGTGAGTGTGGTTCCTTTTTTTGTGTCTGTTGCGTTGCAGATCAGGGGCTGCATGATACGCCCATGAAACAAGCAGAAGATTAAACTTACAGGACGACGGCGTCATTAACTGTGTATAGTTAAATGTTAATGGGCGTGCTGGTGCCTTCGAGCACAAGAGAAGGAAGATATAAAATAGCAAGAGCAGAGAAAGGGTGAAGAGAGGGAAGGCTCACAGTTTGTAACCTTTATTTATTCAGAGAAGTGTAACTGAGGGAGGTTTTTCTCACCAACCTTAAGCTTCACACCTATACACATATTTAGACTTTGGAGCTGCCCCAAGTCTGCCTCATCTAGCAGCCCCACTGCCTAAAGGCATTTCAGAGGTAGTTATAGAGGAAGGAAGTGCAATAATTCCCTCACCTCCCTTAAATTCAAAATATCCAACCTTGTCAGGAATAAAAAAAAAAAAAACGTACTTTGGGGTCAGAGGACAACCTCCAAAGTTTAAGTGGCCAGGCAGGCAGCTGCTTTACCTTCAACATATCCTTCCACATTAAACCACATCAAAGGGGGCCTCAAAGTCTAAGTTATGCATTTCAGCTAACATTACAGGATGATAGTAGACAGTAAATCATCATGGTACATGGCATAAAGCAATACTGTAAATGCAGCAAATGTATATATACCCCCCCCATTCACCATGAGTCTGGTTCTGCCTCTTAAAGGAAGTCTTTCCTCGCCACTGTAACTTTGCTAAATGTTGCTTAGTGCTCATGATGGATTAACATTGGGTCTTTGTAGATATTATAACAAAGAGTAAGGTCTAGCACCTGCTCTTTTGTAAAGTGTCTTGAGATAACATTTGTTGTGAATTGATACTATACACAAAAATTTGATTGACTGATTAAAAAATAATTTCTTTAAGCAAAAGTAGCATAGTCATGCTTTGAAGGTACTTGTATGGTTGTAATTATTAATAACAATAACGAGACCAGGAGTAGTGCGATCATCTGCAGCATTGCCTTGAGCTAAAAGCTCAAATAAGCTGCTTACTTATAACCAGCTCACTAAGTTGCGTCATTGCTGAGTAATTTGCCCTTAAAAACTTTAAATAATTAAAATGAGAATAGATGTTTGTCTGGAAACAAAGGATGTGGAAGTTGATCATGACAACATAGCTAGGGCTCGGATTTCCAAAATCCCGACATAGATCAAAACTGAAACAGCTGAACAACAAAGTGAAGCATGCCAGCATATCTCACTTTTGGAAAATTGCTGTTATTAGTGCCTCAAGTTCAAAAACTCACTTTAAGCAGGCCTGGCTCGATCACTGACTGATGAGAGATGGACAAATATGCAACTTTTTAAAACTTGGTTGTAGACCAAAGGCAATCTGTACCACCATTTTTTATAAACCACCTTATATAGATAAGCAACCATAACAATTTCCTGGATCAAAGTCTTGTGTTTGTTTGACCATGACAATTGCCAAAAACCACAGTGAGTGGACTTTTTTGCTCCACCCTCATCAACTGACTTCAATGCTACTTTCAAACTACTGTCAAGAAAACAGTGTCTAGTGTTACTGTCAATAGGTCCTTACAGAGTGATATTAAGATACGCTGGGCCTCTGACCATGCTGCCATATTTGAAGACTTAAGAATGATAATGAGCTGCCAGAGAACATGAAAACTATCCTCCCGTTTATTCCTTCTCTGCTCTCCCCAATTTCTGGGTTTTAAACTCTGGGCTTCCCAGACTGTACAGTCTGCTGTCCAAGGGGCCTTTTTGTAGCTTGTTGCTGGGTCAGAATGATCATGTAGGTGAATGAGAAGAGGCTGAAGAAAGACATGTTGGAGGGAAAGTGTCAGCTGTGCTGGTTTGGGGAGACAACTTTCTCTAACCACCAAGTCTTGCATAAGAAGGCCTGCAGGCTAAGAAAAACATGTTGGGGCGATGTAGACTTAAAAGAGGTTTTGGGGTTGTGCGTTTCTGTCTGCTGCCTTGTTCATGTGTGTGCGTGTGTTTGTGTGTGTATGTGTGTGTGTTAGCAGGCCACACATCACGCGGCAGATGGCTTGTGTCGTTGCCTAAGAGATTGACAGGCTTTATCGTGTGATGGCGAGCTCCCATCCACCACTTGTCCACCATGTGACATGGCCTGTCACACCACTTTGTCACAGTGGGAGAGAGGATGCAACACACAAACACAGGCATACACACACTCCATTTCAACTTTAAGATCAGGGTGTGTGAGAGGGGGGATGAGGACGCAGAGAGAGGCGGGTATGAGAGAGACGGGAGAGAAATAGATTTCTTATTCACCGGGGAGAAAAGTGAAGTGTTGTTCACGGATTTGAGTGCCATTTAGAAGAAAGAGCCACATCAAAAATGAGCCGTTTTCTATTCATGAACTGAACTAGAAACTCCCAGTGTGAAGGGCAGAATAGAAAGTGTACAGATGCTGACTGACTTTTAGGTATTCTTCATTTGGAGGTCTGATATAAAGTCTCTCACACACACACACACACACACACACACACACACACACACACAGACACACACCCACACACGCGCGCACACACACACACACAAAAATGCATCGAAAAACATCAGTGAGCTCTTCCATTCCCTCTACGCTCGCTCCTCTGTATTCTTGCCAAAAGTAATCCATGATTGCGGCTGGAGAAGCTTGTTGTACGTGTACATCTTAGCGTTCCCGAAGAGCAGCCAGTCAAAAGTCAAGTGCTAACAGCACTGTTCTGCGTGTGAGTCGCTCGGTTGCAATGGTAGATAAATGCAGCTCAAAAGACGACATATTTCAGAGGAATTGGTTCAGAAAATGTTCTGTTCAAAAGGACAACAAGCGTAAATCACTGTTTTAAAAGGGAGAGTCATTTTCTAGCAGCCCTGGGAGCTCAGGCAGAAGGATTTAGGTGAAAAAAGAATGTCAGATGTAATGATTTTTGATTGAGAGAAATATTTTTCTAGGAAAACAAAGTGACTGCTTCAGGTCAAGTGCTCTTGATATATACAAATAAATTTCAGCTTAAGTCAGGAGGTTGATATTTGCAGGAGGCAAATTACAGTAACAAAGTAGGTCAAATATAAAGGTAATTATCCCTTTGATGAATGCAGAGGTATACAAAAACGTCACTCTTTTTACTAAATGGGATTTAAAGGGTCCGATATCGTGGATAACTGGACATGAAGAGAGATGAAACAGAAACCTGGTCGTGTCAGGTGGAGCAAATGTTAGCATGCTTTTCAGATGATGACTGAGTGTTGACGACTACCTGGGCAACTTTAGCACAAAAAAAGCACTAAAATTCATCCATAAACAAATATAAAGACAACTGGTGGGTAATGCAACCTCTGCAAACCTCAAATCTTTAGCTTGTTGTTGACTTGAATGTAATCTGTTTTTGCCCTTAAGGTTGTCATCAAAAATTGTTTTTTATTGCACTACACTCAACTGAAACTTACATTGCAATAACAAAAAAATTAAGACCAGTATCATGAATTACTATCCGGGCTTTCATATGTTCTTAATAAGACAGCTGAAACATTCTTCACCTGCAGGAAAACACATTTATTTCATCACTCAAGTTTAGTGTCATAATGGTTCATAAATCTGAATTATTACCATGATCTACAGTGCATGTTCTGTTTTTAACAGCTTAAATCCCAGCTAAGGCGTAACAGGCTTATTAAAAAATGACATCAAGAATCAATTCACTTTAAAGGAAGAATGTGCGACTTTTTGATTCAGTAGATGTCGCCCTTGAGCACCAGCATGAAACCAAAACAAACTGCTGTTTGGCGACACCTTCGCCATACTGAAGCCTCCGCTCTCCTCCAGCGACACACCTCCGAGTTCACACGTAGAATTTTATTGCAAGCGGCGGACAAAATTGTCCTATGCTTTAGCACCAATTACCTGTGGCCTGCATAGTTGTATTAGTAGGCAAGGCAAGGCAAGTTTATTTGTATAGCGCTTTTCATACACAAGGCAGACTCAAAGTGTTTCACATGACAAACATTTTCCCCCGTATTTCCCTTTCACAAACACAAAAATTGGACAGCCCCGTCCATCTTACTCCCTGCAGACCCCATGGTGTCTGTCCTGTGAGATTATCAGGTAGGCTAATATTAGCACACTTTAGTTAGATCGTAGCTTCACATTGCATGTAAATTGACACAGAATGACCGTGATCTGAAATGCTTAAGTGACATTCAAATAAGCAGTGAGTATGTTATTCTTCTTTTCTTTAGTCCTTGACTAAAACAGCTTTTTACGTAAGGAGAGGAGCCGTCCGTCCTGTCCATGTAACCCCCAATCCCTACATACTCCTTAAATTCCAGGGTCCGTCAGCGCCACGGTTTAGCTCCGTCGGATGGCGCGCGCCCTGCCCCACTGGATCCGTTTCTTGAACGTGAGCGCAGCCATGAGCAGCTGTACACACATCATGGGAGAACTAAAAGATCATGTGGGAATAAAGAGAAAAATGTGCTAACAGCATGTTGCTTTGTCTTTCTGACGATGATTTGCCTGTTGGACGTAATGATGATAAAGTGATGGAAAATTCAATTGTGAGTCCGTATATTGTGCTTTATTTTGAGTGAGTGAGTTTACTTGTCTGACTTCCTGTCTGGGTCGACGTGTGGCTGCAGCTTACTCTGTCGAAAATAGACTCCAACGTATTTGAAACGGAGCAGAGCGTAGTGGCGCTGGTGGCATGCTCCGGAGACGGACCGCGGCCCTCGCTGTGGAAACATAATGATTGAGTGGCAGCGAACGGCGGCTTAATGCGTGGCGCTGACGGACCACGGCGCCCTGGTATGTGGAAATTTGGGGTAAACCTGATGTAAACACGGCTCCAACAACAACACAGCCAGCAGGACTCGCGCTTCTCAGTCATTGTCGACAGTCATGAATTAGAGACATTAACAGAGAATATACTTGATTTCTGCTATATGTGTAAAATGATGCACATTCTTCCTTCATCTAAGAGCATTTTTAAACAAGTAAAACATGTGAGAACATGTTAGTTTTGGAAGTGAAGAAGTGAAGTCCAAACCAAACCAGTAAATGTTTATGAGAAAAAAAGATTCATATTTAATAACTTTTAACCTATAATTACAAAGTAGGATCTTAAATTTACAGTATAATATGTTGAAGTCTTAAAAAAGCAATTTGAGCAACATCACATCCACATTTGTCAGAGTGCAACGCAGCACCAAAGAAAATATGTTGATTACAGACGATAAATCAAACTTGGCTTTAAAGGAAACAACCACTATCATAAAGTGTTATGAGAACAGAGCGATCATCATTCATCATTGCTGCTTGTTCATTTCTGACAGGCCATGACAGTTTAAGTGTGTCCTTTGTTGGCCAACATCTGCTGCTACAGTATACATAGTGTAACTGCGCATGGCCTGCAGCTTTGTTGTCCTCATGTATGAGCGGCAGCGATCATCTTTCCATCTGCTGATGGACAACAACTAAGAGACTGGATTTCTGAATAGAGAACCAGAGGCCTGTACTACGAAGCGAGTTAAACAGACCCAGGGTCTCTTTGGGTGATCTGGCTTCACTAACCCTAACATAAGAGGTCGTGCTTAACAGTCCTACGAAGCTGGTTATCAACCTGATAGGTAAACCCAGAGTCACCAAGAGCGCGTTCACATAAAAGGGCGGAGTTAGCTTCATTTAACCTATCACAATCATAACTGCGTCTGCCGTCAGCAGATCGTCATATCTACAAACTCTGATCAAACTATATTAACAATATAAATACGTTTAAGACAAACAGGCTCCCAAAGACTAAAGTTACAAAGCTGCAGCAACAAATGGCATAAAAACTGAAAAATCTGCGAGTATTAATGTGCAAACTGCGACTTATTCTATTTGTTCCATCGTTAGTTGACCTTTGAACTGACTATAATAACTCCTGTTTCTTCTCTGAACTGAATGTGTTGCTCTGACTCTTTCATGTGGAGAGTAGAACAGTTTGAGAAGTTCTATTTCAGCTGCAGCTCTGACCATCACAAACAGAGCGGCATGGAGACATTAAGAAATTAATATTTAGATATCATTCAAAGACATAAGAAGCTATTCGTGATTGTGCATCTTAAAAACACAACTAAAATGCTCCGGCGCCTTTTGAAGGATGAAGGACGATATATATCAGTAAAAAATAATCATTAACTTAACGGATTATAATGTAAAATCATGCGGGACACATGAAGTGTCCTCCCCCCTCTCGATCAGCTCCGGGAGCTCCACGATCAAAAGATCTGATTGGTCAGTGGGCGGAGATTTTCACAGGTTGATCTCCGATCTCCAACATAACCTGCTCCGGAGCAGGTTAGGTGTGCAGCGTAAGTTACCGTGGCGATATAACCAGGTAAGAAGTGAACGACCCTCGTAGGACTGCAAACCCAGGGTTAACCCTGAAGTTACCTTGCTAACCCCAAATCCTGCTTCGTAGTACAGGCCCCAGGTGTCAGGAGCTGCAATGCACCTCATCAGGAAACAGGTCTGTCATTTAAGAAAAAACAGGACAATGACAAGTCAGAAAAATTCTGTTTTTTTGAGTCTGTGGCAGCTGTAGTACGACTTCAAATCCATGTTTATAATTGCTGAACATGGATATCATTGGAATTAATTTGGTTGGCTCTTTAAACAAAGTACTCTATAAGGGTCTTCAAGTTATTTTTTTCAAAACAATAACATGAGACATTCTTCTGGAAATCACTACCATAAGAATGTACCAACAATTTAGCGTAGCGTAAGTTCAGGCAGGCCACGAAGTCACGCTCTTCTATCATGCCAGTGTTTTGATAATAGCTGATCTCATACAAGCCCTCCAGGCCAGTTGATTTGCTTCAAAGCATCCTATTGGCCAATAGCACTCATGCCGCCTTATTTAAGCTACTCTAGCCAGCCTACTCTTTGCTGCTCCCATTTGCAACCCTCCTCCACCCCAGCTACTCCTTTTATGCAGTGTCCAACTTAATCAATTTCATGCTGTTGTCATTGATGCCTGCTCTGTTTGGGTTCTTGGAGCTTCTCTCCCTGCCTTAGGCTTTCCTTGTATGCACAGGAAGGGCGGGAATGTGTACTGTTCCTGCCTAATGCTCACCATGTAAGCGTGGAAGGGCAGGGAGATCCCAGTAGAAAGCCATACGGCCAAATATAAACATCAGCATACTGTAATGTGTATGACAATTCGATCATTAATGTGATGTTGAAGATGTTAAATGCCTTGTTTTTTAAGCATTCAAAGTCCACTTAAAGCATTTAAAAACATATTTTTTCAGTTTTTTTATGGGCTACAACAGAAGAGTGTGTCATTAACCACCAGGCCGAACTTCAGTAATTAAAAAATAGCCATGTCTATAAAATGAAGTTAAAAATTAAGCAGTAACCTGCGCTGGGATGTTGTGGGCGTGTATGTTAAATGTTTTGAAACCACACCCACTTGAATGGTACTAAGAGACATAAGAGCCCACGTCCTTGTACTTGTGAATCCAGTCATTATCAATGCCATGGCAATGGCTGTAGACATCTCAAACTTAATATGCAAAATGTAACTTTCAGAGGAAAGGGAACACGAGAGAGGACTACCCCAGAGTTAACCAATAATGCACCTCCCTCATGAACACACGCAAACACACACACATGCTTTACCTTGACACAAAAGTAAAACTCACTCTTTCTAAGCTTCACTTTCTTCACACTGAAATCTTTTCAGTTCTTTTGTCACTTTATTTTGACCTTTCTTTTACAGTTCACATGTCTACCACCGTCACACCTGAGACCAGCTGTAGATGACATTGAGATTCTAGTAACTTCTTCACTTCTGCTGAAAGCACCTAGACCCAGTGTTTGTGTATAAAGAGACATGAAGAGACAGGAAGTCTGAGCTGAGCAGGAATGCGAGGTTTGCTCAGATTTTTTTCTCCACATGGCTGAGCATTATGAGAGAGCAAATCTGTTTTCATTGAAGTAATGACACATCGTATAGACCTTTAGTGAGGCATATAATGATACTGAATAACTCTTGTCAGCATGCATGATCTGTATAGACGATCTGAGGCTGTCAGACAAAAACATGCTCCAGGATACTTTGCTTGCGTGCAAACAGTGAGACTAAAGTTGGTTTACAGAGACGGTTGTGTTTGTTGGCTTTCAGAGGGCATAAATATGTTAAGTCAGTCATAGATCATCAAATCATTGGTTATTATCACAGGTTAACTTCAAGAGCAGTGGCTTCTTGTGGCAACAGCAGCTTAGTGTTTACATAAAACCACAAGACAGACAACCCTTCCGACCACAACAAAACTTAAAGCAATATCGGTTGTTTCTCTATAGAAGTAATCTAAACTCTCTCTGATGGTATTTTAGCTCTTGTCGCTCATAAAGAGGCATCAGTATTCATTTCATTCTGTTTCATCACCAGCTTAAAACTCTTCACAGGAGCTTTAATCAAGCAAGTCTTAGTTTAAGCCCTATATAAACGTTTGTGATGACAGAATTGCACTTTATCATTCTGAAAGCCGAGGCTTTTGTTTGCAAATAATGGATATAGTAGCTATTCACCTCAGTGTAGTGTATGAGTTGCATTTAGCGCTTGCATAACAGCCAAAGTGATGTCATTTTTTTTTTCCATCAAGCTAGCAGCATAGCTTTTGGATGGCAGTGTTGATTGGCTGGTTGATCAATCATTTTGGTCCTGACTGGAATATCTCAACAAGTAATGGATGTAGAGATTAATGGGAGGATGTATCTTTTTAGGTTTTTATTCCCAGAATATTCCCCAAAGTGCCAACATTATCGTTGACCCAGGAAAAAAATTAAATCTACCGATACTTTGGTTAACAACCTAAAAACTATCAAACCTATTGGCCTCCATCATCCTGAGCTATTGGCGTCTTTGTGTTAAGAACTCTTTGGCTAAATGTAGCATTTTAACACACAGCCAAGGTATGGGTATGGGTATGGTGGACATTATACTTAAAAACATGAATATAAATGTTTCCAAGGATGTGGATGTAAGACTTTGAGTACAATCATCACTGTGACTAAGAAAAGCAGCTGATGGATGTAGACCCTTAGCCCTGTTTGCGTATTTCATTCTATTCGAATATGACTCATTATGGCTTTTAATGAAGATATAACACTTTCCTGTTTCTGAAAAAAAATGTGTCCTTGCTTTCTTTTTTAGTATCAAGGCTAACATTCTCTTTACAAACCAAATACACCAAGACATCCATTTCCAAGAAGTTATCACAAGAAATTCTTGGATATAAAGGAAGTCATTTTGTGAAGGTTGACGAAACAGGCAAGGGGAAAGATGGAAAACTATAGAGTAAAACATTATGCTACTTAAAGGGATACTTCACCCGTTGAAACATGAATCTGTATTGACATTGGTTAATATATGTAGTAGAAATGTGAAATAAATTTTGAAGTTGGTGCCTTCTTGACCGAGAAAAGGCAGTAAGTGTCTTTTTGGCTCATGTGGATGAAAGACAACAACTCCCAGAATGCACAGCACCAAAGGCCACTCCCGCTGAAGTAGAGAAGTTATGGTGCATTCACGTGGTATCGGGAAAACGAGATTCCGAGTTGTAAAATGCACATGAAACACCTGCTCAAGTCGGTTTTTGTTAACATACTTTTTATTCATGCACGTATTGCACATAAACTCTTTCTCAAATATAACTTTTGACAATAAGATTTCTCCGAGTTGGGAAGTCGGAAGAACGACTTCCCAACTCGGACACTTGGACCACCCGAGCAGCACCTGAATGCAGCATTACTCACGGACATTTACACATACGGACATTTACACATACGGATATTTCCTCAACTAATTCCGAGATTTCTTTCAGAAGGAATTGGCATCTTGGAAATTCCTGGCAGAAAACGGACTATATGTCTGTGTCCATAGGCAAACAGTGACAGCACCGACAACACAAGTCTGCCCCGGCTCCTTCTTCCTTCTGAAAGCCGCGGACCTAGCCAACTAGGCTAGCTAGCCTGCCTGTTCGCACCAGCAGCAAGCTCGCCGCTGTAGAAAGAACCACAAACATCCGATTCGAGCACAAGACCTTCAAAATCCCCTTCAGTCATATCAGTTTGAAGTTGAAACATACTTTTTCGCCATTCTCGGTCCTTCAGCTTTATCCGTAGAGACACCCAGTTCGAGCCGGCTCAGGCTCACTATACAGCCGCTGTCTGTCTGCAGAAGGCACCTGGCAGCAATATGGGGGGCGGCTCGTAGAAAGAGCCACGAACATCGGATTCAAGCACAAAACCTTTAAAATCCCCTTCATCAATATCAGTTTGAAGTTGAAACATACTTTTTTCGCCATTCTCGGTCCATACCAGTTTATCTGTAGAGACACCCAGTTCGAGCCGGCTCAGGCTCCCTGTTCAGCTGCTGTCTGTCTGCAGAAGGCACCTGGCAGCAATATTGCAGGCGGCTCGTAGAAAGAACCACAAACATCCGATTCGAGCACAAAACCTTCAAAATCCCTTTCATCCATATCAGTTTGAAGTTGAAACATACTTTTTTCGCCATTCTTGGTTCATATTAGCTTTCTCCATAGAGCCTGTTAGCATAGCTTCCAAGCAAAATGGCGGATGTTAAGTTTCGATTCTGGCAGTGAAGCCCCGCCCACTGATCTGTAATAGGTCTCTAGCTTCAGTGGTTGAAAACATTAGGAACTAGCAATGTAGTTTCACCCCTGCTAACCACAACAGCCGCAGCTGACGCAATATGACGATTTTTGCGTCACCTGCGGCTGCTTCTCAGAAAAGAAAATATGGATTTTTCCCGTCTCAGGGGGAAATGAGGGCTGGATGCAAGACCATTCAATAAAAACACAAGTTTACTACTGATACAAAGCTTAATGCAAATGGGTGAAGTATCCCTTTAATTCATGGGCCTTCAAAAGCCATGAAAGAAAAGTCAACAAAATGGAAAACTTTTACTTAAAAACATTGTCCTGGGAGCCGGTGTACAAGTGGTTAGAACGAAAGCCCCATGTACGGAGGCTGTAGTCCTCAAGGGGTCGGCCTGGGTTTGGGTCCGACTTGTGGCTCCTTTACCGCATGTCGTTCCCCACTCTCTCTGTCCCTGATTTCCTACTCTGTTCACTGTCCTATCACTACAAAAAAGGCATAACACCCCCCCCCCCCCCCAAAAAAAAATAAAAAAAATAAATAAATAAATCTAAAAACCGTGTAGAGAGTGTAGAGAATAATGAAAAGTGTTGTTTTTTTTCAAGGATGGAAACGAGAGGTTTACACAGATATGGGGCAGCTGTATGAGCTGAATTACAATCTGGCTTTGCTGCACTAATCTATTGCAGCGATATAGCTCAGTCGTACTGACTCAATCCAACCTGTTAATAATGAATAATGATCAGGCAGGTAAAATCACCAGAGATTAATGCTAACAGCATTTGTCTATGCGATCCATCTGCGATAATGATATTAATGGGCAGGCTGGGAGATGCAAGAAATTCAGCTGAGTAAATTCTTAAATCAATATTCTTTTCATTACGTATCTGGTGTTCACACCCTCCAACAGCTGTGCTCAGAGGAACTTAACTTGTCTGTGTGTGTGTGTGTGTGTGTGTGTGTGTGCGTGCGTGTGCGTGTGTGTTTGTGTGTGCAGGAATGTGTCCCTTTATATATGTGAGTGTTTCCATTAGTTCCTGTATTTGAATTATGCCCTTATTGTCTTCACATCTCACAGAAATCTTCATTTCTATCCCGTCACCTTATCAGCAGCACGTCTGGCCATCTCCCCGAGTAACAGCTTTCATGATAATGCCCTTACCACAACTTTTTTTTCCTATTGTCTTATCATCTCTTTATTTAACACAAGGACATTTACAAAACATTACATGATATACCTCAAGGTGACAGTGGGATCAATATACTGTTTGGAGTTGTAAAGTGGGAGAACAGATTATTGAAAATAAATAATCAGAAGAGCAAAATAAAAATTTAAGAAATTTCAAAAAAGTAAGAAATTAGTAATAGATTTTGACAGTTTTTATGTCTTTCCTATTTTATTTAATTTTACAATTCAGAAATTAAAAATTCTTTGCAAATAAGATAATAATGGGATAGTTGGGTGTTTCTGAAGTGGAGTTGTTTGAGGTACTTGTCCATAGTAGGTGTATAAACCACAGGAGATGCCGGTCAGCTCTGCCCCCTTATTGAGAAGCCGGCCACGTTGCCAGTACAGAGGCTAGGCCATATGCTGTACAGATGGGGCCATTTGTGTCATGCAATGTAGTGAACTCTCAGAAAAAACAATGGTGATGTAGGTGTACCCTATATTTAGAAACATTTCAGGGCATTACTTTGCTGTAAACAAACCTATTTTTTTAGCACTACTTCAGCGCACCACATATGTCTTCTTCCGCCTGCGGAGCCGAGCTGACCAGCTTCTCCTGTGGCTTATACACTTACTACTGACAATTACCCCCTCCAAAACCACTTAAAAAAATTAACTAGCTATTTAAGACAGAAAATTAGAGACAACTGGTGGTCCAATTACAGTTCTGATTATGATACTTACCCAATATATTTATGAGATTAACAATATCTGAACAATATTTATGTTATTTTAAGTAAATACCTTACACCACCTTAGTATAATACAACCAATATATTCCTCACACCACAACTTCCCACCTCCAACACCAACATATTCACTCACACCATCACACGCACACACTCACACACATCTGCCTTAACATTCCACTTTCAAAATCCAGCATCAATTTGCGTGGTGGTCACACACTCAGACTATAAAGAGCCTGTGACTAGCTGTTCTCCGTCCTTTAACAATTACAGATAAGATGAACATTTGAAATGAAAAGTCATCAGGGTTTTCTTTCAGCCGAGCGTGAGTGACCATATCGGCCTGCTCTATCTCTGACTTCACCTTGGCTTTGTGTGTGCTCAAGCCCTTCTCTGCTCTATTGGCATTAAAATCAAGGCTGTGGCCAGTGGGCAGCGGGCAAACACCCCCCACTTCAAATCCGAAAGATACACACACATTCACACACAGACCCTGACATGCCTGTTTTTGTCATTTTCCCAGCAACCCCCCACCCTTCCACTCTCTCTCTTTCTCGTTTCTCCCCCAGCTCCATCTGCTGAGGTTGAAAGGGTTTTAATTTTCGATCCAATCGCCGCTGTTTGGCTCGTAATGTGGCAGCATACTGTTGCCATAAAGAGCAGGGATGTGATGTTTATGTGGGCTGGGTGTTAAATGCTACCTGTCCCTGTTAAGCCTGTCTGGCCATGCAGATAGCTTCCTCTCATGGGCATTAGGCACAACTGGAATAGTTCTCATCTGCTGCAGGGACCATGTCCGCGTCTGATAATAAGGTGTTGATAGAGGGCATTAACTTGATGGCTCCTGATACACCAACAGACCATGGGCAAGGGCAGAGACAGAGAGCCAGAGACAGCACACAGTAGTCACACGTCAATTCACATATCAATCATTCATTGTGAAATAAACACATTGGATTGACTCACTTGCAGATCTGGATCGAATTGTGAAAGGAGCCCCTGTCAGGTTAGACTACGCTCTGTAAGGTGTGATTAAAGCTGACATGCATGCAAAATCCAAATGAAATTGTTCATCGGCTCTGATTGAAAGAAAAGTAAAGCACAAAGCAAAGCGGTAGTGCAAAGTTATCTTCACAACTTGGCGAAGACTTATAGGCTGACTGACAACTTCTTTTATTATACACTTAAAAACAAATTCTAAAACTTTCTCAATGAATGCAGTTTCGTGAGAATCATAAGTAATTTCATGAAGTGAAAGCACAGAGACTGAAAACTTCGTCCTTGCTCAAGTTCATATCAAAAATTAAAAATGTACAACTGTGAAGACCATTCACACAGACTGCATGGGTGTGATTATGTCCACAAAGTCCCTTTCAAACGTGCACTGCACTCCTGAAAATTTCTTGACATTGTCAGTGTGGGGTGCATGTGTGAAATGCTTTTGCTCAACTTGACTTTTTCTGGACTTTTTCCAGACTGGTAAAAAGTCTGCATTCAGTCAGGATGAGGTTGTGTAAACAAAGTAGGCAATAGTCTTGACTAATAATCATGAGCAGGTGAGGTGGGGTGATTACATTCTTCAGATTGAGTGGAGTTTTGCTGCTTTATACTCTTTACTGCTTGCCTCAGTTGTCTGTATATCGTATATTCTACTGTTGTGTTTCATTATACAGAGAGAGCACGTCCACAGATAATCTCCCACTGTGAGGTGCATTTGGAAAAGACAGGTTCTTAAAAATATCAGGTCCTGGATGTCCTGATGTTACCTTGAAAGTGTCAGAAGTTCATGAGTGAAAGGGGCTCCAGTGGAATACAGACAGAAAGGCCCCTGCTGTTTGTTGTTGAGTTTGTCTTTATCCTGATGATTCACTGGTGTTTGTATGTAATTTTTGTGTAAAACTTTGCTCACATTGACACTTTAACCATTACAAAATGGCCAAAGTCGTTCAATATCGTTCTCTCTCAGTCAGACAGAACTTTGTATCATTGCTAGCATCTGGAAAATTGGGGGGGGGAAAAAATCCCAATTTAGTTTCCCCTGGTTGTCAATCAGTGCACCAAATGTGTTTCGACTGAGCCAAGCTAACAATGTAGAGGCTCCCATGTAGACTTCTTCGGTCACATTTATGGAGTCTGATAGTTATTATAATATTATCAGAGATTTTTAATAATGTACCTCACCATATTAAAATTCTTCAACTGTCATCAGTCCAGATCCTGTCGCAGATATTCAGACCTTTCAGGCCGTGGTTTGAGCTCAAAATTGGCTGGTGTTCAAAGATAGAAAAGCCAGCGAGATTTTTTATTCAGTGAACCTTATTATCACTAGGCTCAGACCAGGCATTGGCTGCACCAGATGTGATCTTCTCAGCTGATCTGTCCAGATGGTCGGGCCATTTGTAAAACATTTCAATAAACAATGGAATCAAAGAAAAACAAAAACTGGGCAGCCAAAGTCCATCAGAATAGTTGACTTAGTTTAAATATGATGGTATGATCTCTGCCTGCGAACAGACTCGACCAAATGAACACATGTATGCATCAACGCAATGTTAAATGAGTGGAAAACTTGTGAACCAGCGACAGGGTCTTGGACGGCGAAGGCTCATTGATGTTTGAAACAAAGGCTGGCCTGTGTGGTCTGGTCCAACAGAGGAGCTACTAGAGCTCAAAACAAACTGCTGAAAAAAGTGAATGGCTGTTTCCGATTGAAAGGTGTAAGAGCAAGCAGTGCATCGCAGTTTGTTGGTTCCCATGACGACCCTTGTCGAAAGCAGCTACAATCAACCCAGGATTGAAGATGGCCTGGAGGAACACACAAATGATTTCAAGGTGTTGACTTGGCCTCTGAATTTCCCAGATCTCAATCCAGTAGAGCATCTGTGTGATGTGCTGGACAGCCAAGTACGATCCATGGAGGCAACACCTTCAGAGGTCTGGTCCATGCCTTGTCAGGTCAGCTCAGGGCTGTTTTGGCCCTGGCCTTACAAAGAGGGGGTCCTCCACCAGACCAGGAAGGTTGTCATAATGTTAAAAAGTATCTGCCTTTGAAAACATTATGCTACGCTATTCCTGGGCCTTCTAATGTCAGCTTATCTGGTAGCCTATGTGTGTGGAATATCATTGTAATTACAGACCAGAGCTGTATGTCTCAAAGACCTCCAGTTAATCAATGCTACAAGAGCTTTGTGATCTTTAAGTCAAAGCAACATTATCAAATAACAAAACAGTTACAGTCTAAGTGGGCAGTGTCTATAAATGTAGATTTCCCTGAGCTGATGTAAAAGTATATTCTGTGTCTCATTGTTAAATTTCTCACTCCAGTCCAATAGGCATCCCAAGAGTATTTAAGCAGTCTTACGCCAAGTCTTTTTTCAAGATGTGTTTTCCTTGCCTTTCCTCATACAAGGGTGGTGTTTTTAGATTTCTCTGCTGTGAATGCTGTTTTCAAGCAATTAGGTGTGAGAAGGCTAAGTGTGATAGTAAGTCAAAATGGAGGGTGAAAAAAGTTACTAAATGACATCAAAGTTGTTATTTAGGTGTTAGCAATTGTGTTACTGTATTTTATACTGTACACTGCAACTGTGTTGGTATTTTACCTCAGCTACATGCATGAAGGCTGCACCATTTACTGGATGAAATAATGATACAGGCTTTTTACAAAGATGACCCTGAGATAACCTGATTAGACTTGGTTTCGAGATATTCAGGGATGAATTTAGAAACGGATGGAGGAGAGGGGAAAGAGGCAGAAATAGGGCAGTAAATATTTGGGAGGGAATTGCGAGACTAATAAAGCAGATGCCCCACACACTAGAGAGGCTTGGTGGACGGTACAGAGATAAAAACGTGACAAAATACAGGCAAACAAGGGAAGATTAAGAAATCCACAAAAAGGCATCGAGAAAAACGCTCCTTTCTTTTCAGTACCAGGGCCATTCAGAAATCTGATAAGCACACATCCACCAAAGCACTGCAGCCTCCACTCACTGTCATCTCTACAGACTTAAGGCAGAACACGGCACACAGTGTTTATCACCCCACTGCCGTCATTAGGAATCACACAGATTAGCCTTGACATTCTCGCAGATGAGAGGGGTAACAAAGGGAGCGAGCTATTAGCATGCTAATGCACATCAAAAGAGTTCAGAGTGGTCCTTTCATCCAGGCTTAAGCTTTCTATTCTGCTGAAAAGCGCACAGATAATACATTTCTGACTCACCTGTGAGCAAGACTGTGTGCAGAAGTGTAACAGTTTTGGATGTGTGTATTTTCAGTGTATGTGTATGTGTCTAATAGCATGCTCAGGTGGCTTCACAGTGCCAATAAATGAGACTACATTTCAGCTACTTAGCACTGACAGAGACAATGCTATAAAGACTAAAAGACAAAAAATGTCCAACTCTTCACCAGCCATTTGCAATGGTCATTAGGCAGGCAAATCTTCCATTATTTGTCTGTTAATGCTGCTTGTTAGTCTGCCTTTCTTTTTTTCACCAGATGGCAGTGTATCGCCTTGGTTTGTTCAGTCTGCAGGGAGAGAACCCGGCTCCTGGACACAATCGAGTCTCTTTGTTTGGACTTTGAAGTGAGCGAGGTATCAGTTGAAGCACACAAAAGCTGATAGTGGCGTCTTTCAATCCTAATAATGTGTTGTAAAGAGTTGTACGTGGTCTTATTGATTGGACAACTTGGGTTGAATGAGAAACAATGACTCTGCTTGGTGTTTGCGTGGTTGTGTGTCTGCCTGTGGATCTCATTGAGGGCTTGTGTGTAGTACATGCACAGACATGAAAATAGTATTTTTGTGGGTGCACATGTGCTTCAATTGTTTTTTCAGTGATACATAAGCACCATTGTCTTGTGTTACTTTGCATTGATAATTTCGGCTTCATCCTTTGTTCCTGCAGCTGCATCGTTTGCTGAAAATGAGGACAACACGACTTAAATCCCCTGCTACTCTCATATGGTTGTAAAAAAAAAGGGGGGAAAAAAAGAAGAGGATGGCATATTAAAAAAGGACTCAACATGCATTCTTTAAGTGTGAGTCTAATCCTCAGCCTATTTCCCGTTTTCTAGGATAAATGGGCATTAAAAGCCTTTAGTCAAATGAGTCCATTATTTAGGCCTCTTAACGACAATCCTGGCCTTTGAAGATGTCTTCAGCAGCTCTCCATGGAGAGTCTGTGATCCATATTGTTGCTGAATGACGAGGATGTACAATGAGATGGCAAGTGTCCAGATATACATCAAGCCTGGGAGATAAGACTCTGTCTTGAGGAAGATCAAACAAGAGAGTGTGAAGAAGACAGCAGCATCAGACAGCAGCTAAGCATTAGCTGGTCAAAACAAGTTGTGCTTAAAATCTTCTGCTTTTAAAGGAGCCTCTGTGGTGTCTGCCAACTTAGACCTCAAAGGGAGCTTGGAGGTATGTAGGTGTTTTTTCTACTGATATTTTTGTTTATGTTTCATACTTACCACTTACCACAACAGCGTATCAAAGTCACCTCACAACAAGGGGAAGGTAATGTGGAATAATAAGTGACACGTTCTACTTTTTGAGCTGCCTGACCAGTCAAACATGGTCAGATTTCGTCTCTGGCTATTTTCACCGCCACATTTTGACTTGTTAGGTCCTTAATTATAAATTTTTAGTTGCTTTTTTATTCAACTCCACTCTCTCTGTCTTCATTGTGTTGATTATGACCCACTTGACCTCTGACATTACATTGATGAATCCTTTTGGAAAGGTAGGGGGAGATGATGATGGACACTTCAATGCGTCTGCCCTAATAAAGGAAGCATATTCAAACGTTTGCCCATAATCAAATTGGCTTTTCTTATACAGGGTCTGCTTTGGCTGGCAGGAACATCTACAGTACATTTAAAAAAAATATATATTTTTTTTAACATAGCTTCTTGAGGCCTAGTGGCCCAACTTGGTAGCCTACCAACACTCTACAGGTACTTTTTGTGTAGGTGGGCACCAAAAGTAGTAATATCACTTTAAGTCATTTGACCATAGAGGCAGTCTACCAGATGGAGGGCAGCCTTTGTCAACCTGTTCTTAGTCCTCACAATTTCCGTGACCCTATTACTCTGTGTCAAGCTTTAAATCACAGAGTAGGCTAATTGTGGTGTGCTGAGGCTACACAACACAATTTCCTGTTGATGTGAGATTTCAAAGTGAGGTCTAGTCATAATAACTTGACACAGGAGAAGAAGCTAGCACTGTCATCTAAACCACATCCCTGTTGTAGTGTGTCCAACACACAACTGGGATGGAGGGAGAAGTCAATGACTTAGTAGGTGTTGAAATAACATCAAGGTGAATTAGCACTAAGTGGAAAGCAATGCTAAAATGATGTAGCTAGGCTACAAGTTTCCACTTAATGAGTAAAATATAAAATTTAAATCATCACAGGCAGTGTAGACTAGATAAACATTTTATACTGTCAATGGGTCGCCATAGGACCCTATACTAAATGGGTGGCAACATTTACAATAACATTTACGATAAAGTTGATCCAGTTATTAGCCTCACAGCGCTAGCTCTAGATATCAGCCGACATCTGATTATGGAAATACCTCTATGGGACCTGAAGCTCTGACTTTGTTTCCTCAAAAATACCAAAAATGTTTGATTATCTTTTGTAAAATATAAACTTTTGCACAGAAACTAGTATAATTTTAGTTTATACATTTTGAAACATGAGGTGAAAAGAGGTTTTAAGCCAATAAGCCAACATCAAAGCAAGCAGCATCTTCACCTTTAAAAGATGCTCCATTGCGGATGAGCAGGCGACCTCCATTAAAGCCCTTTACGGATAAATATAGAGAGGTGAGAGATAAGACGGATAAACCTGCAGTATTATAGAAGAATTGGAGCAAGAACCAGAGCAGAATGAAGGATTGTACGAGGACCACTTTGTTTTTTTCCTACTGTGATATGATCTATCTGCCACATATCACACTCCAGATGTCGACACTCTGAGCTCTCTATAACACAGAAGACCGTCTTAACATCTCTGTTCTCTACTAGTCTTTATGTCTTTTTCTTCCTCTTTTTTCTCCCTCTGTTTTGTCGACAAAAAAAACAGCCACCTAACTGCTGGTCAGCTGCCATCAATCTGGAACCAAGTGCACAAATATCGACTCTCCTTGTCTGCCTTAGCAGATAGATGCCGGCTTATTATTTTGGTTCAGCCCCCAAATATCGAGACACATAGTCTAGGGACTCGTATCCTTATTGATTAACCATTAAAAGGCTGCCTAGCCTCTGGTTGTGTGTCCTGTCGAGTGTAAAGAGTCCAAACACACACAGCGAGGTTGATTTTTGAAGCAGTTTCCTGCCCTTCGTTGGCTGTGACACTGGACCTTTTAGCTGGGCGGGTTTCAGCATCTCTGATGCGCTGAAGGAGCTCTTGAGAAGTGTCCTCTGTTTCCTGGAAGTACTCAGAGTGCCTCACTGTTTACACCGCCTCTTTCCATCAGCGCTCACGTGTCTGCTGTTACAAGCCAATATAATGATGCTGTTATATTGTCAATATCATACTTTTTTGTAAGCAGCGGTACAGATGGGATCTGAATGTAATAGAAGTTCTTTTTATTATTTATAAAGGTTGATTTATTTTTGAATAAATACGTCATGACTCTTTTAGAAATAGAATAAATAGATATTCTACATTTTACAGTCTGAATAATCCTTAAATCTCAATAATCTTGCTATAGAATTAAAAGGAAAAGGAGCTATGTTTTTTATCAATATGATCTTGTTTACATCTCTGTTCGAATGCTTCGATTCTTCCCTATAAACAAGTTTTTAAGTATGTTATTGACCAACTTGTGACTCAGAAGCAACCAGGTTTTATTTAAACCACTTAAAGCTCCTGTGAGGAATTCAACCAAGCACTTGCAAAACTGTCAGACATCCAGGCACTTGCCCTTACTGAAACTTGGATCCGCCCAGAAAACACTGTCACACCAGCTGCTCTTTCTGTTGACACAGTGTTCTCACACACCCCCCGCTCTGTTGGAGGTGGAGGTGGAACAGGTATCCTCATTTCTTATACCTGGAAATTCAATAAGCTCTTCCAATTGAGCAACAACTCCTCATTTGAATATCACACAATCACGGTTACTGCTCCTGTTAAAATGTACATTGCTATCATTTACCGTCCTCTAGGGTGTCATCTGAATGATTTAGTTGTGGAACTGGATATGCTACTCTCAGAAATCCCTGATGATGGCACACCACTGATTGTCATGGGAGACATAAACATACACACTGATAAAGCCCAGGCAACAGACTTCCTTGCTCTCCATTCCTCATTTGACTTCAAACAGGTAACCGACTCCTATCCACAAAGCAGACAATACTCTTGATTTAATTCTGACTCGGAACTGCTCAACAGCAAACCTGACTCTCACCCCTCTGCAACTATCAGACCACTTCTTTATTCAATTCACAATCTCCTTACCGGAACCCCCTCAGGTACGGCCACAAATGGTTTTATACCACCGAAACATTCGATCGCTTAAACCAGCTCAGCTGTCTAACGAGGTCCTGGCTGCCATGCCTGCCCATAAGGTTTTTACCACACTCTACAGATGAGGCTACAGACACACACTGCTCCACAATAGCCTCATCTCTGAACAAGCTCTGCCCTCTAGTGTCCAAACCTGCTCGTAAAACCTCCCCTAGTCCATGGCTCACTGAAGTCATCAGAGAGCAAAGAGCAAGGCTCAGGGCAGCAGAGAGAAAATGGCAAAAATCCAAACAGTCCGTTGACCTCAGTGACTATAAGCAAAGACTTCTCTCATTTTCCTCCAGCCTGAAAATGGCCAAGACAACATATAATCAGAACAAGATATGCAATGCAACAGATACAAGACAAATGTTTTCTGCTTTTAACTCACTTCTCCAACCACCACCTCCTCCACTCTCCGATCTGCTCACACCAGACATGTTTGCCTCATATTTTACTGAAAAGGTTGCAACCCTCAGTAACCAGCTTTCTGAGCTTGACCAACTCAGCCCAAAGGCCCCAACCACAAGTGCCTCACTCAACTCATTCTCCCCTCTGACAGAGGGCGAAGTCTCTAAGCTTAAATCTCCGTGTTTATTGATGTTATTCTGTGTCTTTCAACGCTATAACTTCCTCATCTACACAAAACTTTCTGTACCTAGCTGTCTCTCTTACTCTCTCCCGTAAATAAACATCCACAGAGCGCCCCTACAGGCCTGGAGCACTTCCGTTTTGGCTGACCTTGCAGCACGTTTCTGTATTTGTTGTTTTCTGAATGTGTGTTTTTGACTTAAGTTTCGTTTCTGTACTTGCAGCGCGTTTGATGTTTATGCAGTTGTTTTGCCTTTTTTCAGCGCGTTTGTTTGTTTTGCAACGCGTTTGTGTTTTTGCAGCACATTTGTGTCTTTGCATTTGTTTTGTGAGTTTGCATTTGCTTTTGAATGTGCAACGTTTCTGAATATGCTACGCGTTTTTCTAAATGTTTGTCGTTTTATCAGTTGCCGAGCGTTTGACCTCTACCGGCCACCGTAGATAAGAGCTCTCAAGACTACTGTCAATGTTGTGCTTTGCCTCTGTGCGTCATAACTTGAACCAAGACAGAATTACTTCTGTCCATCAGTCTTATATTTGGTATGCATCTATTTGAGACAAGTTAAGGGAGATGCTAGATGGATTTGAGTCTGATAGACCAGAGTTTCTCAAACTTTTTTAGACCATGGACCCCTTTCAGGAGAGAATTTTTTCCAAGGACCCCCTCATTATTGTAACGTTGATAAGCATATATTAATACAATGTATTAATGTACTATGTAGTACTTTGCAACGATAGAATTAGGCTATATTTATACTTTCCAAGTAATTCATTTAATAAACTTTGAGAAAATGTTGGCTCCGAGGTGTTTTTTATTTTGAGGTTTTTTTTTATCGTTGCGCACTATGAAGTGACAGACATGTCACGATAATATCAGAGTTTATCTATTGGCACAAAACTAAAGTGGGCGGGAGTATTGGACAAAATAGCTGATTTTATTGGTGCAACAGGTCCCAGTTTGAAGATATGCTTTTTCAATGATACAGCACACTTTTAAAAGTTTTTGTAAATTATTCCGCGGACCCCCAAGCTATGGTTCGCGGACCCCTGGGGGTCCTGGGACCCCACTTTGAGAATCACTGTGATAAACCACATCATGACGGATAGAAAATAAAGATATATGAAGAAATGAAAAGATTGAGGAACACAGTCTCACTTGAACTGTTTGTAATAAGTCTTGGGAGTCATGACATAACATCAAATAAAACCCAGGGTATTAGCTTTACAAAAGTTAACAATGCAAACCTTAAAGGAAGAATGTGCAACTTTTTGATCCCTTGAGCACCAGCATGAAACTAAAAATAAACTGCTGTTAGGCGAAACCTCCGCTATTCTGAAGCCTCTGCTCTCCTCCAGTGGCACACCTCCAACCCTCTCCACTCGCGTTCGCACAAAGGAGTTATGAATTATAACGCACCATAAAAGCACCATTAAGCGCAAGCAGAAGACAAAATTGTCCTTTGCTCGAGCTGCAATTGCCTGTCCTGCATTGTTGTGTTAGCAGGCTAATGTTAGCACACTTTAGTTAGCTCTTAGCTTCATGTTGCACATAAATTGACAAGGAATGACCAAGATCTTAAGACCCTTACGTGACATCCAAATAAGCAGTTAGTAGACTATGTTATTCTTCTTTTCTCTAGTCCTGGACTGAAACAGCTTTATACGCAAGGCAGTCTAGGACATGTAAACATGAGGTATACATGCCTCCGACAAGTCCCGACAGTACAGCTGACAGGACTCATGCTTCTCACTCATTGTCATGACTCAGAGAGACATTTACAGAGGATATACTTTATTTATACTGTATTTATGTGTAAAGTGTTGCACATTTAAAAATGCAACAGGCAGCCATCAGTTCAGTGGGCTTTTGAAGTTATAAATACTTTTAAGTCTACAAAAATTTGTATGAAAATGCACAAAACAAAAAAATGATCAGGAGGTGGTTCACACTGCATAACTAGTGCATTTTATACTAACAATAAAGAAAAGACACAACATATTTTACCCTTTAAAATGTAACAAAATAAGCAGCTGTGGATTAGATAGAACTTTAGCAACACAGATGAAAACAGTTTTATAAGAATGAGTATTATATCAATGTAAAATCCTGCTAAAAGCTGAACTACAGCCTCTCCTTTATGATCGCTCCTTTATGTTACCAATAAAAATTCTCACTTTTCTTATACAGCAAACACCCACACCCTCTGAAATGTCCAAATAAAAACAAATCATCTATGAAAACACAGGCAACATTTCCTTTGTTGTGTTTAGTTTGTCTGTGGTCTCAAAAGCTGAAATTGTGACTAAGTGGACAAAAACACAACGGTTATTGTTTTATGATTGATCAAAGCTGCCATTCGTCCACAAAACAGTTAATTTGGTGGGGGGGGGGGGAGAAAGTAGTTCTGCCTGGGTTTACAGAGGCCTCACTTCACTTCCTCTTCATCCAGCAGCCGCCGGCGGATGATCATTTTGCACAACACCTCGGACCGATGGGGCCGGAGGGGATTATAGAAGCCATCAAATCCCATCTATTCCCTTGTAGCTCGCCTTCAGCCACTCTCCTGCCTGCAGCTTGGCAGACATGCAAATGATCCTGTCAATATCGCCCTCGCCCCACACTCCACATCCCCCAACCCCTGCAAATAAGTCAGGCCCATTTGCTGAAATGGGGGGCTGTGACCCAGGCTGCCTGTCACAGCACATACTGCTTCTCTTCAGTCACATTGGAGATAGCACTCACATCTCAACTAAGAGAAGAGAGAGAGAGAGAGAGAGAGAGAGAGAGAGAGAGAGAGAGAGAGAGAGAGGAGGGGAGAGAACGAAGCTTAGAGATTTATGTTTGGCTGCATTTATTCATGGAATAATTAGAACCATTTCGGCAGCATTTAGAGGAAGTAATTACAAATTCCACGTCCATGCATATGTAGAGGAAAAACAATGGAATACAAATGTCTGTTCTAGTTTGAACAAAAATTAGATGAAAATCATGCTTTTCTTTTTTGTATTGAATAATCTGTGCTTATGAAGCTTTCGATGCATGTTTGTAACTAAGATAACCAATAAGTCCTGTCATCTTGGTGGATATTGTTTGGTTAGTACCTTTATTTCAGGGGTTCAAATATTCTAATGATACAGAAAATAAAAAATACTGACCAAGTAAATGTGTTATTTACTGGAAAGAAAATTAAAGAAATTGTTAATAATATTTCGTTGAAGCTGTGTTGGCAGTGATTTTCTGCCTCTGCTCCTCCTTGGGTTCAATACTTGCACCGGCTCTGCACATAAGAATGTATTCCCATCTCAAGATGCAGATGTGCTCAAGCTTGCTCAAGTTGGATACGGAGCATCTGTGACGATCTGTCTTTAAGTTATTCAGGAGATTCTCGAAGGGATTTAGCTCCGAGTTCTGTCTGAGTGACTCAAAGACTTTTGGTATTCATTTTCCGAAAGCATTCAAGTGTAGATTGGGTTGTATGATTAGGGCGGCTGTCTCCTTAAACAACGCTTTTTTTTTTCTTTCTTTTACAGATTCTTTAAAAAATATAACATTTCCCTCGTGACATTGTCTGTCGCTCTCTTGTCTAAGCCCTTACCTGTTATGAACTTTTTCAGTCCTTGTTTCGGAGTTTGGTTTGGTTGTCATTTTTGTACGTACACGATTTTAGAATCTCTGGGAGGACGCCTGCAGACAGTCCATCACTTTGATCACCAATGAACTATCTTCATATAATTAGATAGTTAAACTTTGGTACAGACATCCATGGAAATTTAACGAAATATCTGTAACCATGGTAATGCACTAAAATACTAAATGTAACAACATGCATGTCATATTGTAAATGTGTGATATTTTGTAAAAACTTCAGAGCATACCTCTTTGCCATCAATGTTTTAACTTTAAGTCACATTAGCTACATTTACCTGATAAGAACTTTCATCAGGGAAAAAGGACTTAAACTAAATCCTGATTTCTAGTTCTAGAGATTATCATGCCAGATTTTCCTGTGGTGTGAGGAGTGATAAGAGGGACTTTACTCTCCCCATGTGCTCAGAAGAATGTCGCGGCCACAACCATTTCAAATTGTAAGTATTAGATAATTTCAACATTTACAACCAGATAACCAGTGTTAACTTGGAATGAAACAGTAGCCAACTCTGCCACTTACAGCAATTGTTCAAGCAGTGTCCAAGTCTTTATCCATAGTTTTGTTTTTTCGTGAATATGCCGTAAAAAGCACTCCAAAAACTATCATTCCTTTTTCTCTGTCAATTTTTGTTTAAAGTCACGTTTATGCAAGATTCTCAGTTTTGAGAATGGAGACTCTGGTTGCTCATGAATGGAATCTGTTTGTGTATTGTACATATGCTGCTTTGATCACATCATTGCTCTCCACACACTGTAGGAACAAAACTTTGAAATATCTGTCATCACGTGTGGGGTCCCTCATATTTTCAACATCTGTTAATGTTTTAAACATCTTAGAGTAACAAAGAGTAAGGTCTTTTACCTGCTTTTTGTTAAGTGTCTTGAGATAACATTTGTTGTGAATTGGCGCTATGTAAATAAAGATTGCCCCTCTCTCTCTGCATTCATATCATATTACTGCATGTCACTAACTTTAAATCCCAGTTACAAACCACTCATTTTTCTGGGAGCTCCTGAGTTCTCTTAGGTTCCTCGGGAATGTTGGTGAGGATGGCCTGCACAAACAACCAATACCCCCCCCCCCCCCCATCCTATCCTTCTTTCTGCATCTTATCCCATCTCCCCCTATCCCATTTCCATCCAAGCCCAGCGCAGTTAAGCAGATGGCTGTTCCGTCATGTGCCCGGATTTGCCGAAGATTTCTGACCGTTTTTCTTGCCACGCTATGAATGATTAAGCTGGGTCTTTGTAATATAGCAATAAGTAAGGTCTTTTACCTGCTTTTTGTAACATAACAATAAGCATGGTCTTTTTACCTGCTCTTTTGTAATATTAATAGACAAAGAGTTAGGTCATTAACCTGCTTTTTGTAAAGTGTCTTGAGATAACACTTGTTGTAAATTGACGCTATACAAATAAAGATTGATTGATTGATAAAGATTGATTGATTGAGTATGGGCCAGGCTTAAACTGTAATTTCAGACATTTTTGGATCTTCACTAACAGGTCTAAAGCATTGTTTGGTGAGATTTTAAAGCTCACATAAAATACTCCTTTTCAACAACTTTAAATAAGTCTCAGCGCTCCCCAAAACATGTCTTTGATGTTTCTTGACAAAAATCCACTCTGGTCCTGAACTTCAGCATGCCTAGAAACCCCTCTATTTCAGCCCTGCTCTGAACAGGCTGTTTCTGTGTCTGTAGCTTTAAATTCAAATAAGCTGTGTTCCACCACGCCCCTCTAGAAAGGCTTGGGTGGCTTAGGGCTTCTTTCACCGTGCCCAATTATCAATGGTGAGAAGGCAGACACAGAGAGCAGGACAAACACCTAGCTGTGGGAGTGTAACCCACCTGGGGGAGGGGTTACTGCCCTTTGTGATGTCATGAAGGGAAAGTCTCCAAAAAGCCTGTTTGAGCACACATTTTCTGAAAAGTGGAGCAGGCAAAAGACGGAGGGGATGGACTTTTCTCATAATCGGGGGATTTGTAGACAGACCAGGGACACATATTAGTGTTTGGAAACCATGGTAAAGTGTATTTTGCTTAATATGTGACCTTTAAGTTAAAATCACGTGTATCTGCTTGCTATGGACACAAGATTTTCAATATTAATTAATTAATCATTTTAAATTATATACATAATATAATCCATAAACTATGAAATAAAGGTACTATTAACAACATAGTAGTGATAGTACAATGTAAAATGTATTGTGTTTACCGATCAAATAGGCAGTTATTTCTGACATAGGCATATGATTTTGTTTGGGGGGGCATGGTATGCTTCAGTTTGGCGGCAATATACAGATTATATGAGGGTTCCTAATATGCGTCAAAGTGTCCATAACACAATTATTTCCATAAAGATGAGGTATCATGGAGAGATGTGCTGCTCTGGGCCAAACCAAATGAAGCTGGTATGTCACCAAATTAGCCAGTAAAGCCATTCCAGCCCCCACAGTGTGACTGTAATACAGGCAAAACACCAGGACAGTAAAGAGGCTGGCCAATGACTGCTGAGCTTTAAAGCTTTAAGGGCAGCAGTGTTGGCTTTGAACATGGTTAACAGGAAGAAGCTCCTCGAGGGCTGTGCGTGTGTGTGTCTGAGTGTGTGTATGAATTGGGGATGGGAGGGGTACCACTGTTTACCAGGCACTCTGCCTCAAAAAACGCCTCGTCTTCACCTCAAAACAACAGGAGACATGACAGCCATACGGCCCCTCTGCAGCTGGCTAATTGTGTGCAACATGTCTGTAGAGAAACTGCTTCTGGCCCCCCTACCACCCCCTTCTTCATGACTGGGTTGACGATAAGAGGAGGAGATGTGGTCTTATGTGTGTTAAGGGTCAATGGTCAGAAATAGCAATAACCATTAAGCTGTGGTTTGATGCAGGAAGAAGGTGTTATTCTTCAGCAGCTATGTCACATTACACCTATAGAAAATAATGTTATTGTACAACATTTTGCTCTAAAAGAAAACAGGACATGCCCATAATAGCCCTGTATTTGTCTCACAGTGCAATTTGTTGGCCCTCTGTATGGCATTGGTGTTTAATGAGTAAAATAGGTAGGCTACTGTAAATTGCCTTTAACGCACCAGTTCTTCTGTCATGGTGTGGAAACAGGAGGAGGACCCAAATGCAGAATAACAAGAAAAAGATTTATTTAAACTAAAAAAGGCAACAGCTAAACAAAACTTACTATTCAAGAAACAACTAAAAAATCCAAAAGGGTGAAACACTGGGAAGCACAGGAAACATACGACACCAACATCCAACATCTGACAAACAACAATGATCTGACACAGAGGGGAAGAAACACAGAGAATAAATAGACAGGGGTAATCAAACACAGGTGAGACCAACAAGACACAGGTGAGGACAATCAGGGCAAATCAGGACTAAGGGGAAACACAGAGACTGGAGTAAAGACAAAACACAGAAAGACACAAGGAGAAGAAATTACAAAATAAAACAGGAAACACTAAACAATTAACACTAGGAAACAAGCAACACTAGGGAAGGAGAGAACTAAAACAATATAAGACCTCAAAACTCCAAAATAAAAACTAAAACAAGACCAAATCATGACATAACCCCCCCCTCAAGGGACGGATCCCAGACGTCCCAAAAAGTCAATAAACCAAAGCAGGGTGGGTGGAGGGGGTCCGGAGGAGGGACTCCGGACTCTCAGGCGGACGGCCTGATGGAAGGCCATAAGGCCAGGACAGTTCGGGAGGGCGGCCAGCCCAACACGGAGAACAGTTCAGGTGGACGGCCCGGAGTCCGACCAGACACGTAGCACAGTTCAGGTGGGCGGCCCGGAAGCCGACCAGACACGGAGCACAGTTCAGGTGGGCGGCCCGGAGGCCGACCAGACACGGAGAGCAGATCAGGAGGGCGGCCTAGAGGCCGACCAGACACGGAGAACAGATCAGAAGGGCGGCCCGGAGGCCGACCAGACACAGAGAGCAGATCAGGAGGGTGGCCCGGAGGCTGACCAGACACAGGGGACAGTTCGGGTGGGCGGCCAGGAGGCTTACCAAACACAGTGAGCTGGTCAGGTGGGCGGCCAGGAAGCCGACCAAACATGGGAGACAGTTCAGGTGGGCGGCCAGGAGGCTGACCAAACACAGAGACCAGCTCAGGGGGAGTCAGAAGGCCTTCTGACGATGGCGCAGGAGTCGGCAGGACCTCCGACGAGGGCTCAGGAAGCTGCGGAGTCGGCAGGACCCCCGACGAGGGCTCAGGAAGCTGCGGAGTCGGCAGGACCCCCGACGGAGACACGAGAGTGGGCAGGACCTCCAACGTGGAAACGGGTGTTGGCAGGGCCTCCCACAGAAACATAGGAGTGGGCAGATCCTCCAACAGAGCCCATGTCACTCCGCTGTTCATCTCCTTACACTGGCTCCCAGTCACTGCTCGCATTAAATTTAAAACTCTGCTGCTCGCCTACAAAACAGCAACAAAAACGGCTCCTCCTTACTTTGACTCTCTATTTCAGGTCTACACTCCCTCCCGTCCACTACGCTCTGCCAATGAAAGGCGTTTGATCCAACCTTCACAACAGGGTCCAAAGACGAGGACTAGACTCTTCTCCTCTGTCGCCCCCCGGTGGTCGAATGAACTTCCAAACTCCATTCGATCTGCAGAGTCCCTCTGTACCTTTAAGAAAAAGCTAAAGACCCAGCTCTTTCAGGAATACCTACTAACTTAGCTTAATGATGATGATCTGGATAGTATTGATGTAATGATGGTAATGATGATGGTTTTTGTTTTTTGTTTGAAAACGACGACGTATAAGATGGTTTATATACTGATTAGAGTCTCAGACTGGCAGTTCATGTTGTGCCTTGCCTCTGGGCAATGCCTTTCAGCACCTGTGTGTCCAATCGGACTCAAAGCTGATCGTTCGTCCTTACTGACATTGTTCCTTTATTTTTCCTTGATCCTTGCTTGTGTTGTTCTTACTCTCTGATGTACGTCGCTTTGGATAAAAGCGTCTGCTAAGTGAATTGTAGAATTGTAGAATTGTAGAACGGAGAAACAGGAGTGGGCACAACCTCCAACTTGGAAACGGGTGTTGGCAGGGCCTCCCACAGAGACATAGGAGTGGGCAGATCCTCCAACGGAGAAACAGGAGTGGGCACAACCTCCAACTTGGAAACGGGTGTTGGCAGGGCCTCCCACAGAGACATAGGAGTGGGCAGATCCTCCAACGGAGAAACAGGAGTGGGCACAACCTCCAACTTGGAAACGGGTGTTGGCAGGGCCTCCCACAGAGACATAGGAGTGGGCAGATCCTCCAACGGAGAAACAGGAGTGGGCACAACCTCCAACTTGGAAACGGGTGTTGGCAGGGCCTCCCACAGAGACATAGGAGCGGGCAGATCCTCCAACGGAGAAACGGGAGTGGGCAGAACCTCCCTCGAAGACACGGGAGTGGGCAGATCCTCCCACGGAGACACGGGAGTGGGCAGGACCTCCAACGTGGAAACGGGTGTTGGCAGGGCCTCCCACGGAGACACAGAAATCGGCCGGACCGCCGAGGGTACGTCAGGAGTCGGGCGGACCGCCGAGGGTACGTCAGGAGTCAGCCGGACCGCCGAGGGGACGTCAGGAGGGACGTCAGGAGTCGGCCGGACCGCCGAGGGGACGTCAGGAGTCGGCCGGACCGCCGACAGGGAATCCGGAGAAATCCCCCTCTCTTCAACAGGGGGACTACGGAGCTCAGCAGTCACAGGCAGCAGACGGCGCTCTGCAGGGACGCAGTGAGGCTGAGGCTCCAAGGCACAGGGAGGCAGAGTCACTGGGGAGCTGGGCAGCGAAGACTCGGGTGAGCTGGGCAGCGAAGACTCGGGTGAGCTGGGCAGCGTAGACTCGGGTGAGCTGGGCAGGGAAGACTCGGGTGAGCTGGGCAGCGAAGACTCGGGTGAGCTGGGCAGCGAAGACTCGGGTGCGCTGTGCAGCGAAGACTCGGGTGCGCTGGGCAGCAACATGGGCTGAGGCCTGAGTTGAGGCTTTGTCTGAGGCTTCGGTTGAGGCCTGGGTTGAGGCCCTGGCTGAGGCTTGAGCTGAGGCTTGAGCTGAGGCTTGAGCTGAGGCTTGAGTTGAGGCTTTGTCTGAGGCTTCGGTTGAGGCCTGGGATGAGGCTTGGGTTGAGGCTTGGACTGAGGCTTGGACTCAGGCTGGGACTGAGGCTTGGACTGAGGCAGAGACTCTGGGGTGCTGGGTGTCGAGAAAAACTCAGTAGTCCATTCAGGGAGTAAATGCCTAAGCCATGGCCTTGAGAGGATTTCCTCTTGAGCCTCGGAAATGGCTGCCTCTCTTTCCTCATCACAGCAAGCCATTTTAAAGTCATTTTTTATGCACGTGAGGTTATAAGTTACCTCACGTAGTTCCAATGAAAAAAATCCTTCCGCTGGGTCCATTGTTTGGTCAGATCATTCTGTCATGGTGTGGAAACAGGAGGAGGACCCAAATGCAGAATAACAAGAAAAAGATTTATTTAAACTAAAAAAGGCAACAGCTAAACAAAACTTACTATTCAAGAAACAACTAAAAAATCCAAAAGGGTGAAACACTGGGAAGCACAGGAAACATACGACACCGACATCCAACATCTGACAAACAACAATGATCTGACACAGAGGGGAAGAAACACAGAGACTAAATAGACAGGGGTAATCAAACACAGGTGAGACCAACAAGACACAGGTGAGGACAATCAGGGCAAATCAGGACTGAGGGGAAACACAGAGACTGGAGTAAAGACAAAACACAGAAGAAATTACAAAATAAAACAGGAAACACTAAACAATTAACACTAGGAAACAAGCAACACTAGGGAAGAAGAGAACTAAAACAATATAAGACCTCAAAACTCCAAAATACAAACTAAAACAAGACCAAATCATGACATCTTCAACATATCAAAGATGCTTACATGCTAAATTGACATGTTACATGCTCATTCATCTTTTACCTGACTAGTTTTTCTCACACAAATTAATGCTCATGGCAGATTTAGTGCTGAATGTACCCTACTATTTTCGTCTGACACAGGCGGAAACCTCCAGTATTGAAAAATGAAGCCAAAGCGGATGTGCAGCAAACTGCAGTTCCTCAAGTTTCCACTTGAGGCTGGCTACAACACCTGGAAGTCCAACACACACCCTTATTAAGTTGCTCATTTTGACAGATATAAACATGTTTACACCCTGGTTAAACGACGTTGGTCTGTAAAGCTCATGTCTTCATTGATACAAACTGTAAGGGTGATGAAATGTATTTAGAACTCATGCATTTTAATTATATCAAGGCTAAAAGTAATGCATTCTCAGGGGCGTGGCTGATCTGACTGACCGGTGTGCGTGTTGCAGTTGTTTGCTAGGAGGCTAAAGGCTCACCTAATCTCCACCACTTGATTGCTGAGTTGATTGAAAATTCGTTAGAGACAGCATTTCAAATATGGCGACCACCATCAATGGGCTTCAAAACTCAACTTCAGAAACCAATGGGAGAAGAAATCCATTTGTTATCCAGTATATGGCCTAAACATATGACTCGGCAAAAGATATTCATCACCATAAAAAACTATTTTTCCTTCTACTGTGTGGTACCCCAACAACTTTAGCAAACATGTTCTTGGAATGTCCCCTGCCTTTATATCAACAAGTGAAAAACCACCCATGGCTCGATATGCTCCATTTAATTATGTGACAGAATGACTATAACATCTTTTAGTAGTTTTTCTAGTTCTATATTTGCATTTAATTAAAGGCAAAATGGGTGAGATTTGTTGCTTATTGATTGTAGACAGACTACACAAAGTTGGACCTATTCCCAACTCAAGCAGGGAGGTAGAGAGTGAGTAAAGAGAGGACACTTTGTGAGTCAACTTAGTAGTGAATAAGACAAACAAAACACCATTTTTGTAGCGTTTGGCAAAAGTTATCTTCCACACCTACACACCCACACTTTTTAGACACATTTGTGAAAATATTTTCTCCTAACTTTAAAGACGTTCTTATTTCAGTCTGAGATTATGTCCAATGTCATTTGATGGTGCTTAAAAAAATAAAGCTTGATACACTTAAAGATGTCGAAGGATGTCCAAAATACTGAAATATGAGGAAAAAATGCTGTGCATGAGTATCATCTTCAAATAATGAATGCATTTTGTGTGTTAACGTTTTTAAAACCAGATTCTGTACAAATATATATATATAATAAAGACAAAAATAGAAATATTGGAAAAGAAAACCAATTATCGAAGATGCATGTGAAGATATGTGCATAAAATACAATAAAAACAAATCTGCCTTTAGGAAGTAACATTAATATGTTTTTACTTTCTGAGAGTTGAATAGATGATGGAGAAACACTTTACATCGCAAAGAGGTGGAAATCAGAGGAGAAAGAGAGAAAATGTCGGGCCGGCTGAGGCTGCTGTTGGGAATAATCCAGCAGCAGGTTTAACCTTCACACTAACAATGCAATAGACAGATCAAAGCCAATGACCTACTTTCCCTTGCCTAATTCAATCTCGCCCAAATTTACCTTGAGGGCAAAGAAAAGGGAGTCCCGGAAAGAGGAGGAATCCCTGGAGAGGAAGAAGATGCTATAAACATCAATAGAGAGTGAGGTAAAAAAAACAATTGTGGCACAGGTAGCTCCCCCCCAAGAGCCCTTTATTGTGCTGTTCATCAAAAATTAACAGAGAGGACGAATACCATGGAGGAAAATGTTGCACTTGGAGAAGACTGATGATGAAAAGCACCCAAATGCGTCTGACAAGGAGTAAATATTGAATTGAAAGATAAACAAGGTGAATGCTCTTCATTATTCATGCCAATAGGGAGACAAGGATACGTGAGCATGAAAAGCAACATCCTTTATCTGTCTGGCCCTCTCATAAAGCAAGCATCCACTCAGACAAATGGAGGGGAGGTCAAGTCACATCCACACATCACTGTGGTTTTTTACTGTGTCTTGTCTGTTTTATTCCGATGCTTAGTGGCGTCCAGAACTGGCAGAAAGTACTTCTGTGTTTCAACATTATCTCACATTATCAGTTTTTCACCTCCCACTGAAATGACAGCCGCGCACACACAGGCCTCTTTATGATTGGGCATACTCCATTTTTATTCATGCGGTGCAGCACCTCATTGCTAGCTGCTCTGCATTCAGAGGGTCTATTATCCCCATAGATCCATGCTTGGGATGCAAGGCTGGTCTACTTTGATTTCAATACTCCTCTCCTTTCAACACCTTTGTACCTCAGCACACTAGACGCATGTGTATGTGTTTCCATTTGGGCCGCCTGTATTTGTTTCTCACTAGGGCATGGATAGAAATAAATGCACAAACATGCTGTGAACTCAGTGCATGAATTTAAAAGATATATTTTTATGTTTGTGCACAATATTGTGCTCTAAAAACAGCAAGTCAACTTTAATCAGCTATAACCAATATTTGTATAGCAGGTAATCAAATGGATGCTTGTTGTGACGTGCCAAAGAAAATTATATCTTGAAACTGATGCACTTTATGCTTAATTTTCAGTTTACAGTTATTGTTTAGCAATTCAGATAGCAATTTTTGAATTTTTGGTTCATTTTTCAGTGCCCTCGTAGTTTCATTTTCAATGAAGCAGGGAGCTGTTTAAGGACATATGTTCCAAAAAAGCCACTGCAAAGTAGGTTGGCAATACCAGACCATTGCAAAAATGACCAGATTAAGAGGACCAAAGGCAACGCATTTGACAGTAAAAGGCACCACTAGTGGAGGTAAAAAGGGCAAAAGAAAGCGGACAGCAGGCTCAGTGGAAAATAAACTCGATCCCTTTATTTCTACACATTTAAAAATAAAGCTGTTGAAAGAGCTCACATTGCTGCCCCAGTGGATGAATTTAGAATACTGCATTATGGGAGCAAGAACAGCTTGGCGTTGAAAGCTGCCCAATTTGCATGGACGTCCATTCAGCTCTGTTACAACCTCAGCCACTGATTTAATGGCAGATGATACTGCGACCCCCCCAATTCAGTTTTTCTATCTTTAATACAAAATGGTGTGGTAAAATAATGGTCCCACCTTGAACAAGCTGTGTCTAAGGGGCTTACTATACACATGGTCTACCAATAACTTCAAACCCATGATGCTGTCTTAGAAAAGTTATTCAAGTTCATGCAAGGTTCAGGGAAGTTGAGAGGAGAAGCTTAAACTTTCAGGTTAAAAGAAAAACTTACTTTTGGAAATAAATTACCATTTATTGACTTACAATGAAACACATTGAACAACTTCTTCAGTTCTTCTTGTTGACAATGAGGTAAAGAAAGTATTAAGTGATAAAATATTAGTGGTGGCTGGTGCATTATTTTCCAGAGGGGGCGCCATCTCTCACAGATGGACCTGGATGTACATCTTAGCTATCTTGATGCAACACATAATGGGAAAGTGCCATTAACAGGCTAACAGATGTAGCATTCCCATTCGCGTGGAACATTTGAGACAAACCAAGAAGAGAAAGTCCTTAGATCACTAGCTTGGCGAATGTTTAAGGACTACACCTTTAATTGGACAGAGCCCCTCCACCAGGAAGTGTACGTATTCACACATACATTTTAGTCAAGAAGATTTCAAACACATGTTCAATGAATGCTGAGGGGAGTTGACAGACTACCAGGTACGTAATAGCTAATTATTTAATGTTTAACTTGACTAAGTAGACGTTCTTCTCTTCTCAAAGCCCTAGCACCCCTTATTTACAAATAGCCACTGGAATATGAAGTGAGCCTCCATAATACTTTGTCATGTGAGCATGCTTTTGGGACACAGACAGGTGCAGTCCTGCTGGTTTTGTTTCCCATTCAGAGATTTGGAACAGATGTTGCTCTGAGGCGACAATACCCTTAAATCTCTGACAGAGCTCACTTCCATTCTGAGGGATTAAGGAGTCTCTGTTAGCTTAAACCCTAAAGTTGCAGTAGGATTTTTCAGTTGAGCTGCAGTACCTCTATATTGTCGACAAAGATTTTTAAGATTTCATCAAAATACATGAATCTACATTTAATTTAGGTTATCCTGATAAAAAGGAATCTACTTATTCACACCCTTTGCATTAGCCAGTGCCCTTCAGCCTCTGTGTCTGACCTGAAATGAAGCTGATTGTTGGCGCAATATGACGTCTTTTCCTCATGTCTATAGATCCTTTCTTGCGTTGCACTACTTACTTCTAAGACAGATGTAAGTCGCTTATCAAAAAGCTTCTGTTAAATGAATTTAAGAATTCTGTGGATGAATTAAACCTGATTTTTCATCATCCATAACTGTGGCGTACAAATTTCAGAAAGTTCAACACTTTGGTCTTAAACCAACATGCACAACCAAGTAAAATTCTGTTTATGTCAGCACTGATGTTTATATCTGGTGTTAGCATACTGATTGCAAAAATAACACAAGAAAATGATATTCATCACAACCTGCAAACACCAGAATCTTAATGTAGACATTGTTGTGCTACAGTAGCATGCTAGCTTTTAGCTCAAAGCAAACTTTCGACTTATTGAATCCATAACTGCAACAAATCTTCAAGCTACCTTATTCACTTTGTGACTAATTACATTGTTGATTATAGACATTTTAAGTTCTTGTTTCTTTGGCCAAATGAGTTTGTTTTCAGCAAAATGTTAATCCCTTTATGTAAAAACCTAATTAATGCCTAGTACTGCCTTACAGAACAACAAAGCCTAATTTAAGTAGGGCAAAACGCACTGACCTTAACCAAGGTTGATTTTGCTGTTAAGCAACACTGTTTCACACCACAACACATCATCTTATATTCACAGTTTTAGCTCAGTTTAGAAAAAAAGAAATGTGACTGGTCTGCCCTCGATGACCTTTGAGCTGATACTGAGAAATTCATGAATCCAAATAATTGTAGCTTTGCTGAAGGCCTTTTCTGACCTCTCTGTTTCCCATTATATCACTTTAGTGATATACAAGCATTGCTTCGTCGCAAGAAACAAGAACAAGAAATTGAGGCCCTACTGGTTCAAATAAACGCATATATTAATCATTAAAAAAAAACGGTTCAAGACTTATGAATACCATTTAAGCTTTAAATTCATTTGTATGTCAATTTTGCAGTAAATCACACTGATTTTATTGAAAGGTTGTATGAGTAATATGCACTTTAGAAATGTGTGTCTGCGTGATATGTAACTATATGTGAGTGTATATCTGTTTGTGTGTGAGCGCATGCATGTGTATGAATTTGTGTGTGTGCATGCCCGTTTACCACAGTGTGAATGTGCGTGGGACCATGGATTGAGAAGGTATTGTCTGCCAATCTATCTTTCTGATCCAAGGCCAGATACCAAAGCATATAACAATATCCTGACACACACACACACACACAAACGCAGGCATGCACGCGGGCACGCACGCAGGCACACAGGCACGCACGCACGCACGCACGCACCCACACTTGGCAGCCATTTACACTAAAGCTATCTTCCTCATCATTAGGCCGGCCACCTTCTGTGTGAATACCAGGGGCAGCGTGACCCCGGCCTGTGCCAGCATCACCTTTCCCCTCTAATAATCCCGCTGCAGCTACTCAGTCCAATAGCCATTGTTTTACCTACTGCCATATTCTGCTTCTGTTTGCCCAGTAAGCATTTTACTGACCATGAATAACAGGAAGAGGCCAAGTTCAACACCAAGAAGATAGGGACACATTTTAAAAATAAGGTTACAGGAAAACTGATTTGATACCATTTGAAATTTTGCAATCACCAACATCTATATTTGCCATCAGCATAACTACAGGGGTTCTAATTTGAGAGGTTAAACTTCCGATATGCTACAAGTCTTGTGTTATTATGGCCATTTATTTATTCATAAATCAAATGTCAAACAATATGGTTAACTTCTTATGGATAAATGAGATTAGTTTACATCTGGTTTTCAATGAGTGACTACAAACTGTGATATAGCCATATAGGAATAACCTAATTGCTATGGCTTAAATAAGTGACAAAGCTTTATTACAATGGAGTACTGTGCTTGTGCATTGGCACTTAAGCCTTATGATCTAAATGATGAAATGTCAAGACGCATTTTTGTTTGGTAAAGACCCCAAAACTTATCACATCATTGTTTTAATAGTTTTTCAGAGAACATAAATATTGTAACAAATAATGATGATTATCACTAATCGTGAACTATTTTTAATATTCGTCAAAGTAATAGCTAATTAATGTTTTCCAACATTATGCAGCCCTTCTTTGACTTACACAGAAGCAGTCAAAACTATAAGGATTTAATTAAAAATGAATCAAATGAAAACTCTTACAATGATGTTCACACAATGTGACAATATGGAAAAGGCTTTGCTCGTGAAATCGTCCAAATTTGCAGCCTCACTTGGATTTACAGAGCCTTTGAAAAAGTTTCAACAAGTTGTATACATTTAATTTTTGATACTTAACTTATCTCCACAAAATTTTGAAATATCAACTCCTGCTCCGTCTTTCCCTTGCTCACACTACCCCTGAAATTGCTCTTTCTTTGATAAAAACTTTTTCCCCTCAGGAAAGAAGAGAAAGTACTCAACTCCCTACTCACCAGTTAAGAAATCTATGGAGGAGTATATCAAGCAAACTGTGATCAATTTGTCCTGATGAGCTTGCTTGTGATTGGATTTAAATCTACTTATTTATATTAATTAGAAGTACAGAGGGAAATAATTTGGAGTCACTCTTCTTGTTGGTCAGCAAGGAGTTCCTCAGGGATCTATTTTGGGGCCACTACTGTTTATATTGCATATAAAAACAAAAACTAAATTCACAAGACAGAAAACTGACCCCATCTTTGCCTTCCATGCAGGGTCCGAAATTAACTTTTTGACTCACCGGCCAAGGTGGTGGGTAGATGAAAAAATTCACCGGCCAAACATATTTTTTACAGGCCGAAATAACAAATAGTGTTTTTGTGTCACATACACATCTGTTACAGTACATTTAATTGAGAAGGCATTATGTTCTGTTGAATCAATCACAGATTTAAGTCACAGATTCAATAATTTTATCAGATCAGGAAATTGAGAAATTTAAAAAATATATTTGCTGGCCTTTATTTTTAAAAAAGGTAGTTCCCAGACCCCCATGCTCCCCTCTGAACCCCCATCCCCCCCCCCCCCCCCCGCATTACAACATTACAGACTAAAAACTAAAGGCCACCAGAGAATAATACATTATTATTCCACAAAACAAGTTTTCTCTTGATTTAGCTTTGACAATATTAGACACTTAATATAATCAGCCTGCTCATTATTAGACGTGTGTGTAGCTTATCTCTGACTGCTCCTGCTGCGCGTGCATTTAGCGCGCACTATATCTGCAGTGTTTATAACGCAGCGCTGTTTCACAGAGTCTGAGTGGAGACGTTCACAGACTGAGACTACAGCGACTTTGAGATGACGTTGCTATCGTTATGTTAGCTGCAGACACGGTGAGAGTGAACGGAGAAAAGTGGAACCAACCGTTTGACCGGATCACGTGTGTTCCCGAGCCGACTAGGTCCGTATGGATCAACTGTGTGCTAATGCACTAAAAGTTCAAAGGGGCGCGTCGCGCGTGGGGTTTGGCGCTCCAGTGTGTGCGTGCTGAAATGTATGTTGGTGTGTCTCAAGCAGCGTGCTCCGCGATGTTCTCAGTCATGACAGCAGAGAGAGGAGCAGGGAACAGTAGCTACATAAAACGCGCTAAATACTCATAGCATAGTTTTTATGACTTTATGGTAAAACATTTACCCGCCCTGTGGCGGATAGCCCTCTGAAATGTACTCGCCAAACGGAAAATCTACCCGCATTTGGCGCTTGGCGGGTGTTAATTTCGGACCCTGCTTCCATGTCTACATAAAATATCGTAGATAGTGAATGTTTTTGGCAGTGCTGGTACTTGGGTAAATCGCTTGTGTTGTTTTTGTTTTCATCTGGGTCACACGTTTCAATTCTATGGTGAACCTCGTTTACCCTGTTTACAGACCAAAGATTGTGCAGGCTACAATATACCAGTTTTGAACTTTGTACATGTATCATGGAAGTTGTCAGAAGATGTTTTAATGAATGTCCATCTAGTTTAGCTCAACAGCTTCTATGGGATGTTTTTTTATTTGTTATTAAAATTGCTTTTGTTTAAGGGAACATTCGGAAAATAAAATACCTTAAATTAGCAGCCTATAAATTGTACTGTTTGGGTTCCTTCTAACCACTCTATTGACCTTTTTTACCCTCAGCAGCAGACAGTTGTTTTTTAATGGAAACCCCCCCTCTAAAAACCCCCGGTAAACACCACATAACATAAGCTGTTCACAACTAACTGGTTAATAAAGTTTGGAATTTTGAGCAACTATTTATTCATCGTTATGGAGATTTTTTCTGTTTATAACTCCAAATGAAACAGACACATTAGACTTATTATAGATGAGTTCATATTGTTCTAGAGCAAATGATTCATATGGTTTGAATGATATATAAGTTAGTGGAGCCTTCACAGCATGCAGAGCAGTATATAGTTCTTGATCTTTCTGCATGTCACCATTCACTACACTCACATCCTGTCCAGATCTCTTAGATGTGCTCCCTAGGAATCTGGCCCATTTTCACAACATTCCCTCCCCAGTTAGCCGTCAAATCCCCAGACCGCCACCACTTTAAAGGAAACCCTTGCATGCTATATATTTTTTTTCTCTCTTTTCCATCTAATCTTTATCTTGACTCTCATTCTTTCTTTCTCTTTCCTTCCCACATTGATATATATGCCCCTTTGCCCTACTGAGTGATCCCCTAGATCAAAAAAAAATGCCAATGTTACTTTTTCATCATATTCCAACATCTCCCTTGGTGTTTCATTTGTCGCCAAGTAGAGTTTTGGGCCATTGCTTGTGTGCAGTGAAGGTCTTCTCTCAGTGCAACAGTGGGATAACTATATAGCACAGAGCTCACGCTGTGTTTTGTTTTGTCCTTTTTTTCCTCCAGGCTGTGTGCATTCATCTCCATGTACTGCCATAGTCACCACGCTGTCCCCCCGTTATAGCTGAGTGAAAATGTACTCCTGCACCCACTCAGGCCAACTAATTATGGACTTTGATTATTCCCATTTTGTTTTACTGAGTGCAGCGCTGACGCCAACAGGCGGGCCGGCAGAAAGGCCAGCACCATTGATTGTCTCAGTTTCGGGCCTAATTGAGCCAAATGGGAATGGCTGTTGCCAGAGTTCACTCTTCTCCAGTGTTTACATGCTGATCCACCAGAGAGACATTCATTACCGGCTCGCGGAAAACTCCTCTAGACACGCTCACACACACATTTACTCTCACATTTTGTAGTCATACTGATAAAGGGTTGAAGTTCTCAGTGGTCTGCACATACAGCTGGGCCTGCAGATGCTACTGGGAATTAATGCTGTTTTCTAATGGTGCTCGGTTCTACATCACAGAGCCATTATTTTTTATCTCTGTTAGTTTCTCAACATCACAGTTTTGAATGTTTGCCACTACAGCCCACACTGGCTTATAATTGCATACAAGTGAGCATGGTGTAAGATTTGTTGACTGATTGAATCATTCAAATTCACGTGTATGAAGTAGCTTTCATAGCCGTGTTAATTGTGGTCAAGCTATTTGACATAACAGACAAAGTGCTTCTCTTCAAGCATTTACTTAAAGGTATTGACCTCTGACATGACTTTCATTAATCTGCAGTTCTTGTGTTATGAATGCAAACACTCTTCTTTAATAAAGTTAAAGAAATGGTATTCGTACTGATTAAGGATTGTGTGAGGGTCATTTTTGCTTTTTGATAGCAGAGATAGAGATGCTGTTAATACCAAACATAAACCAGTTCCATTCTAAAAATCTCTTTAATGCCATTAAACAACCTCCAATGAAAGATCTCATTACCTCCTATCAAGTTATTATGCTAGGGGATATCTGTCAGACCAGTTTGCAGGTTCGTTTTCAATGGCTCATGTAGATGCCATTTATATATCTCTCTCGCATCCACTTCTTTGAAATTCTGAAGGACAAATAATAGGGCTCAATTCACAACAGGATTGTGGAGCTTTTGCGCCTGCTTAACATGGGCAATTGAGACAGTAAGACACCCTCTACTTCAAAAGGTTATCGTCTTTGCTCCTTTGCTGTTTGCGCCTGTTTAAATGAACCACTATGCATTCATTTGGGGCAAAATTGGTTTCTTTCTATGCAATGAATCTCAATGCAAACAAAAGTCGAATACAAACACCGGCACTAATAGCCAGGCACAGTTAGAGAAAAAAATTGCCTCTGCTGGGAGTTGGTGGTAACTGCGCTGCAGTATTTATAAGGGATGTCATGCCCAGACCTTCCTAATGACAACAATTCCTCCTCTGTATGAACTAAAGATATATTATGTACGCTGCACGGAGTAGAAAAAATATTGGGGCGTGTTGACGGACAGAGCAGAACAGGGAACAACTGTTGGCAATTTTTATGCTATTTGCGGCTGCAATCCATTCTTACGGACCCCCCCCCCCCCCCCCCCCAGAATATGTTGACATTTGATGCATGTAGAGATGCAGCAGAGAGAGCTTGAGTGCAGCCACACAAAAAAAAGCAAAGCGCTCAGAAAAAAGACGCTGGGTGCTGCGCTTTTTCTCCAGACGGCCGCCTGCTGCTGCAAAAGCTTTCTACTCATTAAAAACAATTGTGAAAAGACACTGGCATTTAGAAAAAAATGCTCAGTAGCCACAGGTCTTAGTGCTCTGTAGGACCAAAGTTGTCTTTGAAGGTGGCCATACCCGAAAACAGTAAACTACATCAAACAATTTCCTCTATGACTTGAATGAAATCAGCATTGAATGTCATTCAAAACATTTATTTATTCATTTTCTTGCCCCTGATGGTTGTTTCATGGCCTCTTTGGTCCCCAATTATTCTTGTGTAGCTCTAACTCTGTTCCGAAGTTCATTTTACTGTAAGATTACAGCAAACATTTCTTTATTTATATGTTGTTTCAAATGCTTTTTGTTGAAGTGCCGAGATCTTCCATGTGGGGGAAAAAACAATTTCTGGGTGTGAGAAAAAAAAAAAAAATCCTATGGGAAAAGATCAAAGTCAACATATAGAATGAACTAGGTCCTCATGTCTTAAATCAATTTGGATCAATGTGCAATTACAAAGCCGTAGAGTGCAACCAAATAGGGCTAAGGTCTGTTTAGTATAACAGACCTTAGTTTAGTTATCAGCCTATTATGAACCTGCACTTGAATGAATGTTCTCTATTAAACATGGACTAAATTATCAAGCAATGTCAAAGTAACTTATGGTGATGAACCCATACGATCCTCCTCCCAATTTTATGTAACATTTAAGCATCTTTTTTCATTTTTAAATTTCAGTTTCACTCTGAAGCTCTTATAAACCTTGTTTCAAGCATTGCACATTTTCTGTCAAATTACAAACAGTATTCCTTGGATGCAGGTTGAAATGTCCGTCAATGTTTTATAGTGTGAGCAAAGATAAATGTCCCCTGACACATACTTTCATGATAAATGCCAGTATGTGTTGCACCTCCTAAAGTATCAGAAGTAAATGAAACTTTTCTTTACACTTAAATATCACAAACACAACAAGGTCAAAAGTCATCCAATACTAAACCATCAGAGCAATTCTGTAAGCTTCACTACATAATTTCCCTTTTTAGTGTCGGGTTCGACTGGTGCACCGCCGGCACATGCCAGCACCTTATAGCCCTCATAGAGCACAGGGAGAGAAATATAAATCCTGTGAGATAAATCCCTGCCACCAGCCAGCCCCGGGACGTCGACATAAAGCCGTATTTCATAGCGGGCTCCTTCATTGAGGTTGGATTATCGGAGAAAGTAAGAGATGCAAAGGGAATACAGTGCCGACACTGCTTACATATGGATGATATGATTAAGGTGCTATAAGTCCGGCTTTGACACTGACACACAATCCAGGTGGCAAGTGCATGTTTATGGCCCATATCTGTGGGAACATAATGTGAATGTGAATGTCCCTGTCTGGCTCTGTGTCTTGCAGTTGCTATCTGATTTGATTGCCTAAAATTATGGAGGGAGACTGGATGGTAGACTGGCAGATATGCAGGTTGATGCATGAAGATAATTCACTTTACATCCTTTTAATACACCTCTTCTCAATACAGTCATCATTAAAATGAAAAATCCCCCTCATAAGGCAACCACAATGATCATTATGTGGGAGTACAACATTTCTTTTTTCTGATATGTGGTATTTTCTGCTTTGACTGACTGTGCAGACACTAAAAGAGTGGAGCAGGGGCACGTAAGCCAGCTAACTTCAGAATAGACCATCATCCTGCTGCACTCGCCTCATAGAAATAGTGCGAACATTGTCACTGATAACCTGAGTGACAAAGGCAGAAATGAACAATTATTATACCGCATGTCTTCGCTGCCATTGATAAAAAGGATCTTTTAAATAAGGGCGATTACTGTAACCATGTGCAATTTAACCCGATCGACTCAATAGGTAATGGACTTTAATGCTGGAAAAACTCTGTCCACCTGAAAGGCTCAGGCCAATATTGATTATGGCAGCATTAAACATTTAAGTAATCACTGCACTTAGTGAAATGATTGTGTAATGAATAATAGATGAGATGGAAGGCGGACAGGGTAACAAATGATCTGGGGAGTAATATCGGGCCATGTGATATTCAGCCAGGCCTCCTCCACAACCACAAGGACAGTTCCCCAGACCTTTTTGTTTTTTGTTTTAAACTGAACCAACTCTCTCACTCTTCTGTCTCATGAATCAGGGGGTTAGCTTTTAGGGGTACCACACCTACACACACAACTACACACACGCATGCACACACACACACACACACACACACACACACACACACACACACACACACACACACACACACACACACACACACACACACACACACACACACACACACACACACACACACACACACACACACACACACACACACACACACACACAATGTTCAGGAACCATTGGGGATTTAATCAATTCACATTACTCTTGTGGAATGTTCAATGTGAGTGCAGCACTTATCCCCCAAGAGTTAGACCGCTATTGGGCTGTTTGATTAACTGTTGCAAAGACCATAGTTTCTCTTAACTGAAAGAGCCTCTATTCTACTCTATTGTACTCTATTCTGTTCTATTCTATTCTATTCTATATGGCAACGAATCAGTGAACTGCGGTTACAATAACACACGCAAACAGAAAGACCAACACAACAAAATAAGAAATATTTGTCATTTTAAATTTACATAAAGTAAAACATTTAATGACCAAGTACAGACATTTTATTTACATAAAAAACACAACAACATAACTTTTATCAAGCTCCAATCATAGCTAATTAACTTCAGTGCTGCTAAAGTTTTGCCAACTAAGACTGAATAACGGAGGTAAACGCAGCCACTGTAACATCACCCACAGGTTTTTTGACTGTTATCTTCTTTTTAGAGCCTAAAGTTCAGTGGCATGTTGCACCAGCTATGTTTAAGTTCTGTCTCAAAGCTCCTGTGAGGCAGAAATACAAAACAAACGGCGGTAATGTAGCCCGGAAAATGCACTGCCAACCCAAAACAGCTGGTAAAAACCTTTTCTTCTCCTCATAGTCCAACTTAAAAGAGCGACACTGCAGCGTCTTTGAATTCCTCATTAAAAACTCCTAGACAGCTCATTTGAAGAGTCAGAAGTAATATCCACATTATGAATTCAAACATTTCGCTTTTTTACTGTTCTTTCAGCTGTTTTCATTACGTTGTTGACCCGTAACGAGTTATTTTTACCGTGGTTAAGTTAATATCGTAACCTTCTATCTACCGGAAGGTCCTTACTTTATTTCAAAATAAAAGCAGGTTTGAATTCAAACACAAAATTAAGTACACTCAGTTTAAGATGGTACCAAAAAAGAAAGCCAAGCCACTAAATTTTTTAAAATCCCAATCATGGAATTTCAAACATGCGATTAATCCCGAAAAAAATATAAAACAGGCCTATAAACTAAATTCAGTGATTAATTTATAAAAAATTAAAATAGTTTGAAAGCCCTGATTTGTACATGTTGGCCCCCGATGCCAGTTAAATGTTATGCTGAAATTGTAATGCAGCCATCCGCCACTACCTGGGGCTGTAGCCAAAGACTGGCTGTAGCTCTGGTTAATGGGCCTGCTCTTTCTCCTCTCCCAATATATGAACAAGCACAGTGAATGGATAGCATCTCATTGGAGCAGTGCAGTTTGGCAGTATTTTAGTCTAGAAAATGGAGATAAAGTTCTTGGTAGGCTGTTTCAGCTTAAACTGGCATATCCTCCGGAGCAAATTACTTCAATTAGTAATGTGTATGTCTCGAAGGAGGACTTAAGGTTGGCGGTGCTAGTACTGCTAACTTCTGCCACACTCGGAAAACCAAATTACCTTTTGTTCACCAGCAGACAATTTGAATAACTTTTTGCTCAATTCTGACTGTTTTCTTGCCTTTAGACTAGTCGTTTAGTCTAAATTTAAATGTCCATTTAACAGATTTAGAAATCGCCAAGGAACATCCCTAGTTTCTTTAGACTGAACTGACTGTCACTGTGGTAACAACTTGTCAATCACAAGGTTATTTTGTTCTTGTTTTTGGAGCCAGAAGGAACCATATTTGTGGAAAAGGGTGGAGCTGGAGGAAGCAAGGTTTCAGCAATTGCTAAGTTTACAGCGAATGCTAGTTGTAATGTGTTCTTCATTTAATTGTGCTTTGTCTTTTTGCATGTGTTTCTCTTATCAGTAGACTGTTGCACTCTCAGGGTCACTGTAATTGGGTTTTTTTGTGCGTAGATTTTAAATATCAGTTGTCTCTGAGGGTTTAAGGTCAACATGGCCTTCCACATACACACACTTAGAGACACATATGCAAACACACATTCCACTGACTGCAATGTGTGTGTGGGAAGGACACCTTCTTCAATCACTTGATGTAAATGGGCTATGGCCTGTTGCAATTTACAACACAGCCCTGTCTTGTCTGACAAATTCGGCTCTGTCTGTGTGTTTATCATGTCAAGATGACTTCACTCTTGTCCCTCTTTAGCCCCGCTGTCTCTGCCATCCACATGCATTTCGCTTGAAGCCCCTCATTTCCTCGTTGAGTGGGGATGGGGGCGAGCAAGAGAGAGAGACAGCTTGGTAATTAGTTCTCGAGCATGCTCTTGCTAAATATTCCCGCCTAATGACAAGGCCAAGCGGGTGCACGATGCCCAACAGCCTGGGGTTTCAGTTAGATTCAACAAGCTCTGATCCTCATCCAAACTTGTATTAAACTACGACATGATGCAAAAAATAAATAATTACTACGCGAATAAATAAAAGAGTGCAGGGTACACTTTGAAATGGACATCAAAAGCGATGATTTGTCATCCATCAATAGTCCTTCCAGAGGGAAAGCTCTCTCTCTCTTTCTCTCTCTCTCTCTGTCTGTCTTCTCTCTCTATTTCTCTCTCTCAATTAGTTAGATGATTGCCTCCTGCAGCCCAAGGGAGCAATAGCAACCAAGTCTATTACTTCCTACAGCACTTTACTCCTACCAATATGAAACACTCAATAACAACAAGACCTACTCCGTGTTAACTTGTAAAGTCTATTAGCCAGACTCCAATTCTTTCCAACGGCACGCTTTAGCACAAAGGAACCCCTGAGTAACATTATCTACATTGGATGGCTCAGTAGAGAATCATGCAAGAAGGCTGCATGAAAATGGGCGTAATGAAAAAAAATCAGGAATACACATAAAGGAAGCCAATAAAGAACCACAAAACTAACAAGCAAACAAACAAACACAGCAGGGTTGATGGGTGATATGGGATCAACATTTTTAAATGCCTCCTTCAGAGATGTTAGGATGAAACCGTGTCGTGTGGTTTTCCACATGCAGGTACACATACACATTCTTGTAAATTGCACTGTGTCGTCCCAGTATTGTAATGGCCGGGCGCTGTGCATCCAGATGCTAACCTCGCTTTCTTCCCTCATGCAGCAGGGTACAGTGCGCTGCAGCCCCTCAGGGCTCAGGTGTTAATTTATGCTACTGCACTGTTTTTCCCCCTGACTACACACACCCTGACCCCAGCCCAGCATGTCCCCCCTCCTGGCGATACTACACCGCTGTCCAAACAGGCCAATTTAATGCTTCAAAATAAGATTTCCTGCACGAAAAGGCTGGGAAAAGATAGATGCAAAGAAATCATAATGAAAGGTTTTTGACAGATGTTTGGCAGCAGGACTCTTATGAAGGTGACATGCATGGGATAACTCGACAGTGGTTCTTAATCAGAGATGATTATCATTGTGGAAATACTTGCATCATGTAGCCATAAGCAAGAAAAACAAAGGAGTGTTGAGACAAAGGGAAAGAAAAATAGCACATGGGAACAAACAAAACCAGCAACACGTGAGTAAGACAAAGATTCAATGGATATTGCATCAAATCATTAGCTATGAATCAAGAAACAACAATCAGAGCTTTATTCTCTTGGAAGAAATATTTGTAATGTATCAGAATGAGCATGCTTAATTGATGATCACAATTCATTGCACTGCTGTTCCTCCTTTAAAGATGAGTGGATGTGAAGAAGAGAGAGAGACAAGATGTTGTAGGGGGCGGGGGGCGGTTCAGGTGACAGCAGCTGATGGCCAGTAAGGCCAATAAGTTCATGGATGAGGGAGTTTCTAGGGCACAATCTTCTCAGTTGTTGACTGGACGTCTGCGAGAGCCCAAACTTCAATTCATTATTAATGAGGCAGAGTCAGTGCAGTCCACTCACTTCATTGTTGAGACATCACCTGAGACATGAATGCAGATGCACACACAGACTCACACACGATAAACAAAGATGAAAGCGTCGGAGCACCTGCCTCTTATGGCTGTTTTCTTATTACTCTCTGTCACTCCCGCCGGGCACAGGGCACTTTGTAGATGCCCTGAAGATGTAGATAGTGAGTGGAGGAGGCCGAGGAGGAGGAGGAGGAGAGCATTGTGGGTGGCTCGGCTTTCAAAAACAATCTAAGGACCCGGCAAAAGGCGGCTCCGCGCTTCATTTCAAGCACAAAGCCCCCGAGCTGCCAACAGACTGACAGAAGGGAAGGCCTTGCACATAGACATGGTGCAAGGAGCACCCTACCCAAAGGCATTATAGACCAAAAAAGAAAAATACTTGAGGGAAAATAAAAGGTGTAGAAAAGGCAGGTATAGCAAAGGACAGATAGCCTTTATAATTCATATCATGAGAGGACGAGTGGAGGAGTATTTGCTTTGTTGTCCATCTTGACGGTCACACCGGGAACAGAGGACTTGTAGTTCAAAGGCAGCCAGCCCTTACACCTCTCTTACAAACCTGCTGGGACTGTTCCATTAAATCCAGAGCCGTTTGGAAACCGATTTCATCATATTATCCCTGTTTAGGACCACGGTGCTTGGTGCCAGAATAAGAATGGTCGCCTTTCTGTCTGTCATCTAAGCATCGAGCCAGGGGTGTGAAATATATTTAGTAGAAAATTCAATAACACAGCAACAATAAGCTGGTTTATTTTTTCTCTTCAGTTCACCTGGAGCCAGACTCTTCTGAACCTGGGTAAGCACAGGCATTAATGTGGGCCACATTAGCCTGTGAGATGGCCCCATCAATAGCACTGGGATCGGGGGAGGGGTGCTGGAATCACAAAGTCAAAGTCTCCCTGGGAAAAACCTAATACCCAAAGCCCTTTTTTATTGAAATATTTATACAGGTAAACTCACTGTATCTTTGCAGCTCCATTTACAGGAGATATCCAGGCGTCAGACCAAAGCCGGAATCGATAAAACACAATTATAGCAGGACAACCCATCGCAGGATCTTGAGCGATAGGAAGGTGGTGGATTAAAGCGTCAGGGGCTAAATGCAAAGAATAGCCACAGGAGCAGAAATGTGCCTGTGCAGAATGTCACTGCTGCATGGCCTCGCTGCCTTCACCGGTGGTATTAGCAGCTTACAGCCCGCCTCACAATGCCTCATTATTTATAGTCTTTCTTTTCATTTATCCATTGATTACTGATACCCCTGAGCTTTGGCGCTAGTAAATGTGCTAATGTGCTGTATTACTACAGTTGGATTGACATCGCTATTATGCTCCGTCTCTAAATGGCTTAAATCTTCCAGGGAAATAAAAAGCTCAAAGACAAACAATAACCTTGAGCAACACTGGCAGCATTTGAGCCCACATTCACATTCAGGGCAAATGCCCCCAACAAATCAAACGACCAACAAGTCAACAGTAGTTGTTTTGAAAAGGAGCCTCAGGAGAAGTGTATAGCCAAGGTCACAGGCCCGGGAGTCGCGGGGTTCACGTGTAATAGATTCAAATTGTATTACAGATGACAGATCTGCTACAAATCACAAGCGTTTCTGCGACATGCCAACAATGATTCCTTTTATATGCACGTAATCAGCTATTACACACAAAAGAGGAAATGTCAACTTGACTCTACATGTGTAGCATGCTGCTGTGTGTTTACATCGTCTGTGGATATGGGGAGTGTGCAGTCATGTGTGTATTAGGTGAAAAAAAGGAAGAAAAAGGGAAGCAGGGGGGAGTAAGTGGTTGGGGTCTGTCAGTGTCACTGTAAACCTTCTGAACCACCTTCCGCCCTCTAATAAGATTGAGCACCAAGCCGAGCTGAACAACTGCCAGACGTTGAGACACCAGCCGAATAGAGAGGAGATGGCTTGCAAAAAAAAGAAGAAGAAATACAGTAGGGGGAGGGGATGTTCTTTAAGGGAGGGCAGGTAGAAAAATTTCAATGTTTCACCTCCCTGCAGAGGCAGCTCCGCCACAGCTTTTTGTTCAAGGAGACGCTAAGAGCCCTTGTCAGGTAAATCAAGTGTGACTTTTATTTCTATGGGGTGACGGAGGCATGTTGTGGCAACTAGGACATCCTGGAAGCAGTTACGATATTTGGAGGATGAGTGGTGGGAAATGAGCCTCACATAAAATGACATTCACACATACAGGACGTTTTTTTTTTTGCTTGCAAAAAACACATTTTTAATTCACACACCTATTTACCTGGAGTGTGTTATGACCCTGAAAAATGGGGATCATAAGATTACAATAAGATCGATAGGGTGATGTTTCCTCGGTTACAAATAAGGTCAAAGGTATTTGTGTGAACACAACAATTTGCACATCAACACAGGTGTAGCAAGGTAGAGAGCAGAAAGTACACACCCTCTTCTAAGTTAGAATCATTTACCCTGAAATGTAGAGACATAAAGAGGCTTTAACTCAGAAAACGTGGTGAAAATTTGTTATTTGATCTAGAATGATCTAGATTTGTCCAGAGTTTATGAAATCAAGCTCATGTAGCTTATGTTCTAGAGGGAATACTGTTTCTTATTTATTCATTCATTGATTAAGGCAAGGCAAGTTTATTTATATAGCACATTTCAACAACAAGGCAATTCAAAGTGCTTCACACAAGACAGCAAAAAGCATCATGACAGAGGAAAAAAGAAACATTTAAATAGAACATTTAAAAATCACCGAAATTATTATATCTGAAAATAAAAATCATTAAAATGAAATTAATTGAAATAAATAAAGTACAAATATAAAAAGAGTTAAAAGTTACAGTGCAGAGTTAAAGTTTAAAATCTTATTAAAATTGTTTCATTAAAGGCAGCTGTAAACAGGTGAGTCTTCAACCTTGATTTAAAAGAGCTGAGAGTTTCAGCTGACCTGCAGTTTCCTGGGAGTTTGTTCCAGATATAAAGAGCATAGAAACTGAACGCTGCTTCTCTGTGTTTGGTTCTGACTCTGGGGACAGAGAGCAGACCTGTACCAGACGACCTGAGCGGTCTGGATGGTTCGTAGTTAATCAGGAGGTCACTCATGTATTTTGGCCTTAAACCATTCAGCGCTTTATAAACCAGCAGCAGTATTTTAAAATCTATTCTCTGACAGACTGGGAGCCAGTGTAAAGACCTCAGAACTGGACTGATGTGATCCACTTTCTTGTTCTTGGTGAGGACTTCCATTCTCTATCTCTCTCTCTCCGTCCCTTCTTGCTCTGGTGATCAGATGATTATGGGCGTTTACACTTTAAGTACTAAACCAACCAGATTTTGTAACAACCTCTGGTGACCAATCATCCTGCTGCTGTCAAATTTTAAATCTGTCTATTAAACTTGATCACTGTGACCCTTATCCACCCCAGTCACCTACAATCAATCTCATCAGGTCCAGCTCTTTAGCTCATCCCTCCTCCTTCCTTCACCTGCACCACAAGTGTCTAGACTCCATCAGAGGGGTATCCTATCCTGTTCTCTGCCTCACTGCCTCTTTGAGGACATAAAGACATCACAATGGGGTCTAATCACCAGAGGCATTGTTCATATTTCATTTTCCAAAGCCCTATCCAGCTGTTTCAAGGCATGATATTTACGTCCCTGCGATGTTTTGACTTCTATCTGAATGTCACGGAGGTGTAATGGGGGGGACGAAGTGTTCATCCCCTCTGTACCGTCTTCGTAGGTAGTAACAGAGGATAGGTGCGAGTACAGGATCAGCGGAGCCAGTGTGTGTGTGCATGTCTGACTATGGTGTGTGTGAAGCTCGTAACGTAATGACGCTTGAGCTAAGTTACTGCACTGTTGCAGAAACGCAATCTGAAAAGGGCTCCTGACTTTCTTATAAATATCACTTTACAGATTAATATACATTGAAGTTCAAATGAATCATTAGAGAATACGGTATTCTAGAAAACTTTTCTGAGCATGGAACAAGTTCTAACAGTCAGCTAACACTTGCAGGTTTTAATTAGGGCTCTTGTATTAACGATCTTTTTAACCTTGCCTTAAAGCATTAATGGTAGAAAAAATGTACTATTCTTTCAAACTTGTCATAGACTATTAGTGTTTTTTCTTTAAACATGTCACAATGGCAGCTTACTGTGTGGACGTGCCTCCTCTCCTGTCAAAGCCATGCAGGAGCCTTAATGTATTCAATGTTGCTATTTTAAAAGAGACGCGTATTTCCTGAAGTCGAACATTATGTTGTCACACAGCTGCTGGCTTCTCTTTTGTCCTTTGAGTGGTTCTTTACCCAAACTATTGGAAGTGGAAATGGTTGTAAGAAAAAAAAAACTCATTTAAAAGGAGGAAAATAATAATTTACCTGTGATGTTTTTTTATTTTTTTTAACAATAATGGAGGGTCATGATTTATTTTCCTCTTTGAAACATCAAGAACCAGCTCCAAATGCCAACAATGTGTCCTCCATGTATTTCATAAAGTGCTTGAATAATCTGAGCGTACACTTTTTTTTCATTAAACCCTCAGGTGGAAAATGTCACAGGGCTAACCTGATGCTCGTAAGCTTGCTCCTCTTTGCCTCTCTCTCAGTTCTGCTGTGTGATTGCAGTGGGCGTGTCAGTGTGCCTGTGCCCTGCAACAGCCTCCTCTGCACCCCACAGCCATTTACTTTAAATGTTTTTTAAACACTTCCTGCCGCAGGTATATAACTTAGCTTAAGCAATTGGCAATTTGCAGGACTGCTGCATAATGACTTCTGAATTACTTTGAGGAACTCTATTAAAGTAGCAGAGCTTTCAAGCAGTCACGGATGTACAAGCTGCATCAGTGTGCTTATAGTTTATAGCTTACATGCTATTGATGCCAAGTTTTCTCAACGTGTATCCTGGCCGTTTTCACCAAACTGGATCTCATTATGTTTTACACTGTTACAACATGTTCCCTTTGAAGCAGTAACAATCATTACAGTTGCTCTTCTCTCTGGCTGTGGTGAGGAATACCAAACAAAGGGTATTGAAACAGGGTCTCGGCTCTCTGCAGAATTGTCACTACAGCACAAGTGTTTGAAGTGTTTTTTTGGGGATTAGTAGGCTATCTTTTCTCCCTAAAGTAGTAATAAACTTTAGAGTATCTATTTGATTTGAAAGTCCTGACAATGACAGGAGGCAACTTACTAGAGATGAGACTTGTTAGTCTATTAAATTTTTTCAAACTATGACTCCATACATTTTAGCAGTTGTTTCAGAGTGGAGGTTCTTTACTTAAAGGGGACATATTATGAAAATCCACTTTAACAGTGTTTTTGAACATATATTTGGGTAACCTGAGTGTCTACCGACCCACGCAATTTGAAATATATCCATCCAGTCCTTTGTTTGTGGTCTGCATAAGTCTTACCACACAGAGAAAAGTGCTCCGTTTCAAATTTCCTCAGTTTGTGACATCACAAGTTGGATTCTGGTAAAAAAAAAAAATACCCTCCCTTTCCCTGGTTTCTCCACCCATGGACTCCACCCCCAGCTTAGAGCAACATTTTTGTGTAGGTCTGCCATTTTTATTCTTGCTACAGAGGACTGATGTCTACCAGGAAAACTCAGGGGGGTCTCATTGCATTTAAAGAGACACACACACCAAAACGGAGCTTTCTGAGAGAGCTTGTTTATACAGGGTCACAAACCTCCTCTGGTGCTTGATTCATGTTATATTTTGACCAAAGCACAGCACAGATGTTTCATTTAGACCACAGGGGACTGTTTGAAAAGGTGGAGAAGGGGTATAATATGTCCTCTTAAAAGGTATACTATGTAGCATTGCATTACATTAAAATATCCAACTTAAATAAAAAAATGACTAAACCCATCTTATATATATTTTTTAGTTAGCAGAGAATCACTTCCATGATACCCCTGGAGCCTCAACGTCATCTTTTGTTATTGTTTTGATTGAGAGCCCCCTAGCGGCGGATTTTACATACTGTATGTTTAATAATAATACATTTTATTTAAGGCGCCTTTCAAAGCACTCAAGGTCACCTTACAAAACTGCAACAAAGTAAAAATCCATAGATAAAATGTACACAAAGAAGACAAATTTACAGAGTATAAAATCCTTGTGAAGAGGATTTGTGAGATTTGTGAGTGCTGTCCAGGGGCCCGTTTCTGAAAGACGGTTCAACAAACTCTCAGTCTAACTCTGAGCTCTGAGTTGATTTACCCACAGGTGGGAAACTCTGAGTTTTGGGTTCCAGATCAGCTGATTTGAGTTCGTTAAATCAACTCTGAGTAGGTTCACTCGGTGTTCAGCGCGTGCACCATGAGGATAAAAAGCCAACATTAATGGAGCCCCGATACTACGATTCACCATGGCAACAGGTGACAAAAAGAGATCCTCGTACTTTAACCATCTCGAAACGCATATCTTCATGCGGACATACGGCGAATATGAACAGGTTTTAATAAGGGGAAAAAAGTAACACTACTGCAGTGCAAAGGAGAGAGAGAAGTGATGTGGGGTACGACGGCTGCTCGCGTCAGCATGTAATGAAGTCTATTAATTTAATATTTAATCAGAATTATAATATCGCAGGTCCAAACTGGTGGAATGGTGTTAAACCTAAAATGTATTTTCATTAAGATGCAATCCAGCAGAAGATAAGCGACTTTAAAACAGCTCAAAATGAAATATAAGAACAAACTAGGCTCATGGTGGTATTTTAATCATATTTGACAAATTTAAAAAAGTAAACTTCATTCAGTGTCTATTTGAATGTGCATTAGGCTTATCGTTTTATTTCCAACATAATGCGGGTGTCACACACATAGGCTAAATTTCCTCTCACCTTTATCCTGTTTAGTTTATTAATTAGCTCTAATTAAATTAACATCTCCCGACGTAAATGTAGACTCTTATTCCGTGTGGAGTAATGCAGCCCCTTCATCTCGAGGCTCCTCGACTAAAAGACATGCCATGTTCGACAAAATAGTTCGTTTTATACGCTAGAGTATAGCCTACCTCACATATAATATTAAAACAACCTGGATTTGTATTCAGACAAACGGTGAATCTTCGCTAGTTACGCGCGTGATACGGACTGAATAAAAGAATGAGGAAATGAAACAGCGTTTCTGGATCTGAAAGAGGGAGGAGACAGAGAGAAACTCGGGGTTCATTAAATAAAACCTGCTCCCGACCAGGTTAGGTTCACAGACTCAGTTACCATAGTAACTGACTCAGAGCTAAAGTTACCTCCCTCTCTGGAACAGGCCTGAGTTAACCCTCTTTTTCGGGTTTGAGTGACCTCCCCCCTCTGAAAAAGAAAACCCAGAGTTTCCCTCATTTCAGGGTTAACTGACTCAGTGTTTGCACAAAACCTGCTTTCTGAAACGGGCCCCAGGATGACTCTTAACCTCTGTTTTGTCACTGACAAACTTGAGGAAGTTGCAGGAGAACCAAGATTTTATTTCCTGTAGGCAATCAGTAAGGGAAGTAGGTAGTAGTACTTACAAATGATCTTTGTCGGGTACAAACAGAGAATGCAGAGAGCACTGCTGACAGGTTTCATTTTGTCCTTTAACCCAGTTTCTCTGGGAGTAAACATCAACTAGTGGTATGACTACCTGCCAGAAGAGTTTGTCATTAGAACTTGAAAAGGCATCGGACATTTTTACAACTCATCTGTATGGAAGATTCTTGGGCTAAGAGTTATGCACATTGGCAAAGCTGGGGGTGTTGTTAAGTTGAGTGACAGGAGGGCATGTTGTTGGTGTTCACCAGGAGACTTAAGGCCCGCCTCACCTTCACCTGTTTGATTGATTGACTGAAAGTTGGGATGAGATAGCGTTCCAAAATGATTACTGCCATCGTTGTGCTTCAAACACTTCTTCAGAGACCAATAGTTGATGTCGCTGAGACTTCATCCATATTTGAAACAGTCCATGGTTGGTAATGATTTATTCTGAAAAGCCCATATCAGCCCCAGTTTATATATATTTAGAACTGGCTAGGGATATCTGGACATGTGCTGTGGTTTTGTTCACTTTATAATTTCATGCATTTACTCTGCATGTTCATATATGTATCAATAAAGAAAAATCTGAGAAGATATTTTGTTATTCGTCTCCAAAAATCCTTGGCTTTAATTAAAAACAAACCTTAACTTGGGTCTAGAATTTCATTTAAAGCTAAATAAATAACTTTGTTCAAAGCACACCATAAGCCCACTGGTACTCTTAACAAAGCAGTTTTTCTTTTATTAAGGACCTTGGAAGTTTTTAAAAATAATGGAATTCAAACAATCCTTTCACTTTTTTTGTAGAATACAATGCAGCACATACAATGGAATGGAAAATCCACTTTGCTTCTTTATAAGTCTTCTTTCTCACCATGAAAATGCTGCTGTTCTGCTTGCCATGTTTTGTAGCTTTCAGGCGGCGGAGTTGAATGACAAGAACTCCACTGGCAGGCTGTCAGAAATCGATTTGGCACCATCAGAGCATCAGAACGATGGAAGCTTAGGATCCTTTCAGATCAGGGCTCCACATACTTTTACTGTACTGTATGTGAGGATCCTTTGGAAGTTTCAAAAGCTGCATGTCTAAAGCAAAGTTTGTTCTGACACTGGAGACATAAATATATATAAAAATGTGCTGCAATTGTTCTAGCTTGTATCAAGCAGTTGTTTTGTCCCTTAAGAAGCCGCCTCAGTCATCATAAAATGTGAAGTGTTCTTTGTTGTGCTTGTTAGATTGAATTGATAAACTCATTTGTTTTGCTATCCCACCTGAAAAGACACTTGATTTGACTCGTCACAAGCTGATTGCCAGTGAGAGCCTCTCAAGATCCTCCTGGCCGCTCTCACCCAACCGGATCTCATTTTGTTTTACGCTGTTACAACATGTTCCCTTTGAAGCAGTAACAATCATTACAGTTGCCCTCCTCTCTGGCTGTGGTGAGGAATACAAAAAAAAAAAAGGAAATGAAACAGGGTCTGGGGTCTCTGCAGGATTGTCTACCCAGCACCCGAGCTGGAACACCCAGAGCTTAAAGTGATATAAATGTCCCTGAATGACAGCATAAATCTGTATGATGACAAATAACCTCTTTGAAGCTCGCACCACAGCAAATAGGATACCATTTCTGTATTTTAAAAAGGCAGGGTGACTTTAAAAAAAGAGCCCTCGACAATGTCACAGTGGCAGTTTTAGTCGTGTAGAAACTGCGAGAGAGAGCGGGTGAGGTGGTTATCTAAATAAGAGTGTCACGCCTGCTTACTTTTATATTACCTTACAACAAAACCCCCAATGACAAGCCATCCAAGAGAAGAAAGCAAACAATGAAGTAACACAAATTAATATATAGATTTTTTTCCCCCACTCTGTCCAACACGTGGCGTAATTCATCACAATTCTGTGTGCAGGTGCCAGCATAATGCATAAACTTAGCACGTTGCCTCGTCGCAAAAATTGAAATAGACTTGTGAAGAAATGAGCAATTTCCCTGTGGAAGAATTGGAGATTTTGCAAGGCCATTGGTGGCTGACCTGTCATCAATCACTTCACAGCAGCACCAACTTAAAGGCTGGTGGGAGGCAGAGAGATGCAGGCAAACACCCAGCGGTGGCTGACAGGTGATACCCAACCAGCACGCAGCTGATCTAACACGGGGAGGCGATGGTGGTGGTTCAGAAATCAAAGGTACTGTGTGATTATTGCAAATCACCTTAAAGGAAAGAAAAACTGAATAATTTAAGGGAGAAAGTATAAGTTATGGACTTTAAAGTATGCAACACAGTTCGGGAAAACTCTCTGACAAAATGTTTTTCTTTCAATATTTTTGTACTTGATACATTTTTGGGATGCAATAAACATAATTAATGTTTGTGAATTTAAGTGTTATGTGTATTTTATTTATTTTAAAAGACCACTCAGATTTGTTACAGTCGACCACTCTATCTTCTACTCTCTGATGTACGTCGCTTTGGATAAAAGCGTCTGCTAAGTGAATTGTAGAATTGTAGAATCTTGTTAAGTAGATTGTCATCTATTGGATTTAATGAGACTGCTTTGAACTGGTTCCACAACTACTTAACAAACAGAACCCAAGCAATAGTTGTAGATAATGTAAAGTCCCCTTTCATGGAGGTCAGCAAAGGAGTACCTCAGGGATCTATCCTTGGGCCACTTCTATTCACACTGTATATAAGTGACATTGCAGAACATATTGAAAATTGTAAAATGCATCTGTATGCTGATGATACAATATTATATGCCACTGCGCCCTCCAATATTCAAGCCCTTTCATTGCTAAAGACCAATTTTAACTATTTCCAGAAAACTCTTGTTCATCTTAAACTGACACTGAACCCCAAAAAACAAAATATATGATTTTCTCAAGACTGAACATTGAACACATTAATGCTACATTGTCAACAGTAGACAATGTAAACATTGAGTGTGTCCAACAGTTTAAATACTTAGGTATTTGGCTAGATCATGATTTGTCTTATAGGTCTCACATCTCTTGTCTAACTGGAAAAACAAGGCCACAACTTGGTTTTCTTTATAGGAACAAATCCTGCCTAACAGTGCAAAACAGAAAAAAGATTGTCCAGGCTATAATACTGCCAGTTTTGGAATATGGAAATCATCAGGACAACATCAACATCAACAACATCAGGAAGATCAGACCTTACCTGTCAGAACATGCTACAAAACTTGTGGTACAGGCTCTTGTGCTATCACGCATAGACTACTGCAACTCTCTACTGGCAGGTCTTCCTACATGCACAACCAAACCCCTGCAGATGATACAGAACGCAGCAGCACGACTGGTCTTCAACCTTCCAAAAAGAGCTCATGTCACTCCGCTGTTCATCTCCTTACACTGGCTCCCAGTCACTGCTCGCATTAAATTTAAAACTCTGCTGCTCGCCTACAAAACAGCAACAAAAACGGCTCCTCCTTACTTTGACTCTCTATTTCAGGTCTACACTCCCTCCCGTCCACTACGCTCTGCCAATGAAAGGCGTTTGATCCAACCTTCACAACAGGGTCCAAAGACGAGGACTAGACTCTTCTCCTCTGTCACCCCCCCGGTAGTTGAATGAACTTCCAAACTCCATTCGATCTGCAGAGTCCCTCTGTACCTTTAAGAAAAAGCTAAAGACCCAGCTCTTTCAGGAATACCTGCTAACTTAGCTTAATGATGATGATCTGGATAGTATTGATGTAATGATGGTAATGATGATGTTTTTTTTTTGTTTTGTTTTTGAAAACGACTCAAAGCTGAATCACTTTGAAAATACCAAGGTTCAGGACTGAATGGGGAAAGACTGCTTTTAGTGTTGCTGCGCCCGTTACGTGGAATAACTTTCAAATGACGGCCAAGCTGCCCTCTCTTGTTTCATACAGCGTTTTTAAAGATGTAGTGTCTAAACTACCTCAAGAAAGAAATTGCAACTGTTTTAAAATGTGAAATCATTGAAACTGACATGGTTTGCAAGTATGAATATGTGTTTCAGTGTCTATGCCATTATTGTTAACTGTTTATATGTTTATATCTGTGCTGTGTTTACTTTTGTATTGCTGCAGGGCACCCCGGATAAAGAGACCTCGGTCTCAGTGGGTCCTCCCTGCTAAAATAAAGGACAAATAAAAAAAAATTAAAAAAATGTGTATGATCATTAAATATGTATTAAATATTTTTATTTGATTAATTATGAAGCAAATTATTGTAATGTAACCCTATTATATTATACAGCTGTAGTTTTAAATTAAATGAACAACCAGTCATTTTATCAGTTCAACACTCAAATGTGCGTAAGAGTGCTCTTGAGGGTTCAAAACTTCTGTTCTTACCTAAGAACAAATCCCACATAAGAAAACATCGGTAAATCCCATAATCTTCTTGAAAAGTTTGTAAGTAGCATTGAAGAACAAATTTGTTCTTCAGAAGGGTTGGTAAATGAGGCCCTTTGAGGCGTAAAGAGTGATTGCAGTAGAAAGAAAAGTTCTGAATGTTAAATGATTGAATCACTCTCGAAACCAAAGTTTAAGAGAAAGCTGACAATACAATGAAGGGGAGAGACTAGCTCTTTGTGGGTTTAGACCAGTGGTTCAATCACGGGTCCCATGAACAAAGGCCCTAAGTTCAAGTCACACCCTCATCCTTGTCTCCGACTCTATCCACTGTCCTGTCATCTCAATAAAAGCATTGAAGGCCCAAAGAATCTAAAAAAAAAAAAACTCACACTCACCTCCAATATTTAAGGGATCTCATTTCACTGAGTGCTTGTTTTGTTCTCCTGAAACACCATTTAAGGTGCTGAACCTGTGGTCAGCATACACTTTGTGTAAGTTTGACCTTGACAGCTATAAGCATAACATTTTCCTAGAATTCCATTGTCACCATTAATGCATTGGTAAATGGTAAATGGACTTGAGCTTGTATAGCACTTTTCTAGTCTTCTGACTACTCAAAGCACTTTCACACCGCATGTCACACACTGATGGCAGAGGTTGCTATGTAAAGTGACCATCAGAAGTAACTAATCTCATTCACACACATTCATATGCCTCCGACGGGAGCAATTTGGGGTTAAGTGTCTTGCCCAAGGACACATTGGACATGTTGCTGTAGGAGCTGGGGATCGATCCCCCAACCTTCAGTCTGAGAGACCACCGCCTCTACCAACTGAGCTACAGACGCCACATTGGAAATAAGGTTTTGATATCAAATAAATATTAAAAACATACACAAGTACAATCAAATAAATCATTTTTTTGTGTGGTAGTTAGCTTAAGCTATGATATTTATAGTTATGAAGTCAAAGCATCTGTATGAAAAAACAAGGAGCTCAATTAGTGCATATTCAAAGAAGAGTAATGTAGAGTTTTCGTTAACTTAGCACACTGGTCCCAAACCTGGGGGTCTGGGCTCCCCTAGTGGGGTGAGGTGGGACATTAGGCTCTATCTTCTCCGAGGTTGTCAAAATTAGAATATTAACAAAGTTAACACACTTACTGGATAGTTACTGTAAGTCAAAGGTCTGCAGAAGAAACAGTGTAAAAAATATTTTTCCCCACTCAAAAATATCAAGATACCTATCAACCACACCTGTTCTAATGAAGACAATTAAGATTAAGGCTTAATTTATTTTTTAAATCAATGTATAACAAAAAAATACCTAATTCCATCCATGTATGTTTCTTGCTCAAACCTTACAAGTCCTGTTATTTGTCAACATGACCCAATATCAGTGTCATACATCCTGAATAACAAAGACTACTGCTCATGAGTGCAGTCCTGCAGCCGTTTGGTTTCCATTTAATATATAGAAATATAGAAATATATTCTACAGGAGAAACAAGTTTTTAAGAAGAGCACCTGTTCTTGTTTAAAAAAAGAAGTATTTTGCTTCTTTGAAATCCAGCTTCTCATGTGTATTTAAAGGTAGTGCTGCTAAAAATATACCAGCCCATTTGGTCACAACTTGACTTGCATCACAAGTGATTCTCTGCAGTGCTGCTGTCTCCTCTATTGTTCCAAATATCCTTCTTATGAGATACTACCAGATGATTTTTAAAGTTTCTAAGAGTGTTTGTGTGCTATACATGTGCAATGTGTAACTACAGTGTTTGTCTGATTGCCAGTACGTGTGTGTGTGTGTGTGTGTGTGCGTGTGTGTGTGTGTGTGTGCGTGTGTGAATAGGTGGTAATGGTGCTGGTGTTGGAGGCACTGGGCTTTCCCTATTGTGCAGAGACCTCTCCACCATCTGGCAGGCTGCTCCCGGCCTCTGTGCCTGATCGAGCCTGATGAGGAGCAGATGTTTTCCCTGGCTGCCGCTCTCCAGCAGGACCTCTCCTGCATCATCCCTGCCCACTTTGGCGGCCACTCAGATAAACACACACATGCTGCACACTTAATTAAAACTCTCTCTAGTACAAATAACTGTATGTACACACACACACACACACACACACACACACACACACACACTCACACACACACACACACACACACTCATGTTCAAACAAATAAACATGTTCTCGGAGTCTTTCCTCTGCTTTCCTTTTCTTCACACACATACAGTGAGTCAGCATACTTTTCCTATCAGACACGAACACACTGGTTAATATTTAAGCTCAAGGTACATCACCATTAAAAACTGTGAGAGCATTTCATCAAGCTGAGTTAGCCTGTGACCTTCCTGTCGAGTAGACAGTGTGATGGCAATGCTGTAGATTTGTTCTATTTCACACAGCATTCAAAACATCTGTTGCTATAATGGCCACAAAGTTTCTGATTCATCAGAAGTATAAAAAAAACACTCTGCATTTGATGCTTCACTTGTTTCAATCTATTTTAACATCACACAACAAATAAAGTCATTGTCAGCAGGTTTACTGATTTACTGATGTCATCCTATTTGTTGGATGTGTAAGTATTAAGATGTGTTAAGAAACCAGTCATTACATGTAATCAGTCAGGCCACATATTGTTACGTTGAAAATAAGTAAATAAATAACTGTCAACATGACTTGTGATTTACGTTTTTTAATATCCATAACAAAGGATATATGTTTTCTAATGGATGGATAAAGAAAGGTGTTAAGCCATGAACGTTAATGAACGATAAGACATTGGCCTTGGCACTGTCACAAAAAAAGTCAAACGATATATATAGATATATAGACAATGACAAGGGAAAAAAAGAGACTACTGTTACTTCTGTTGTTGGATAATCATGTTCGACTTTTGAAACTACAATTCCCAAAATGCTGTGTGGGATGAAAGCAAGAACTTTTGTGTTCGTCGAGTCTGTGACTTTGCTGTGGACATCTCCTTTTCTTTTACATCTAGTTTATGAATTCCTTTTCTTCAATAAGAGTAAGGCAGGTTAGCTTCTAGCTGTCCCAGTTGTCTATTATAGATGAATAGAAAACTAAAACTTGGTTACTTTTTACATTTAATGGAATGCTGTAAAAAAATTAATTTAAAATGGATGGATGGACAGATGTAGGGATAGATGGGCAGATGGACAGAAGGATGGACTGATGTATGGGCAGATGTACAGATGGATGGATGGATGGATGGACAGATGGACAGGTGTACAGATGAATGGATGGACAGATGTAGGGATAGATGGGCAGATGGACAGAAGGATGGACTGATGTATGGGCAGATGTACAGATGGATGGATGGATGGATGGATGGACGGATGTAGAGATGTACAGATGGATGGATAGATGGATGTACAGATGGATGGATGGATGGATGTACAGATGGATGAATGGACAGATGTACAGATGGATGGATGAATGGATGGATGGACAGATATACAGATGGATGGATGGATGGATGGACAGATGTACAGATGGATGGATGGATGGACAGATGGATGGATGAATGGATGATGGATGGATGGACAGATGTACAGATGGATGGATGGATGGATGGATGGATGGATGGATGGATGGATGGGCAGATGGACAGATGAATGGATGGACAGATGTAGGGATAAATGGGCAGATGGACAGAAGGATGGACTGATGTATGGGCAGATGTACAGATGGATGGATGGACAGATGGACAGGTGTACAGATGAATGGATGGACAGATGTAGGGATAGATGGGCAGATGGACAGAAGGATGGACTGATGTATCGGCAGATGTACAGATGGATGGATGGATGGATGGACGGATGTAGAGATGTACAGATGGATGGATAGATGGATGTACAGATGGATGGATGGATGGATGGATGGATGGATGGATGTACAGATGGATGGATGGACAGATGTACAGATGGATGGATGAATGGATGGATGGACAGATATACAGATGGATGGATGGATGGATGGACAGATGTACAGATGGATGGATGGATGGACAGATGGATGGATGAATGGATGATGGATGGATGGACAGATGTACAGATGGATGGATGGATGGACAGATGTACAGATGGATGGATGAATGGATGGATGGACAGATATACAGATGGATGGATGGATGGATGGACAGATGTACAGATGGATGGATGGATGGATGGACAGATGGATGGATGAATGGATGGATGGATGGACAGATGTACAGATGGATGGATGGATGGATGGATGGACAGATGTACAGATGGATGGATGAATGGACAGATGGATGATGGATGGATGGATGGATGGATGGATGGACGGATGTACAGATGGATGGATGGACAGATGGATGGATGAATGGATGGATGGACAGATGTACAGATGGATGGATGAATGGATGGACAGATGTACAGATGGATGTACAGATGGATGGATGGATGGATGGATGGACGGATGTACAGATGGATGGATGGATGGACAGATGTACAGATGGATGGATGGATGGATGGATGGATGGATGGATGGAGAGATGTACAGATGGATGGATGGACGGATGTACAGATGGATGGATGGACAGATGGATGGATGGATGGATGGATGGACAGATGGATGGATGGACAGATGGATGTTTGAATGGATGGATAGACAGATGTACAGATGGATGGATGGATGGATGGATGGATGGATAGATGGATGGACAGATGTACAGATGGATGGATGGACGGATGTACAGATGGATGGATGGATGAATGGATGGATGGACGGATGTACAGATGGATGGACAGATGGACAGATGTACAGATGGATGGATGGATGAATGGATGGATGGATGGATGGACAGATGTACAGATGGATGGATGGACAGATGGATGGATGAATGGATGGATGGACAGATGTACAGATGGATGGACAGATGTACAGATGGATGGATGGATGGATGGACAGATGTACAGATGGATGGATGGACGGATGTACAGATGGATGGACGGATGTAAAGATGGATGGATGGACAGATGTACAGATGGATGAATGGATGGATGGATGGATGGACAGATGGATGGATGGATGGTATGATGGACGGATGTACAGATGGATGGATGGATGGACAGATGGACAGATGGATGGATGGACAGATGTACAGATGGATGGATGGACAGATGGATGGATGGACAGTTGAGCAGATGTACAGATGGATGGATGGATCGATAGATGGAAAGACAGATGGACAAATGGATGAATCAATGGGTGAAAGGCATGCACATTAATCATTGATCAACATCAAAGATAACAATGTTGCATGACAATATGTCATGCTTTATCTAGAAAAATGTGAACCTTCACTGTGTTTTTCCCTGACTTCTGACTGAGAAGAAAACACAGCACGTTCTCTTCTACCAGTAGTAGCTGCCAGTATGTAACTACCCATCGTATTTCTTTCTCTAATATCTTATCTTTCCCCCTTGGCCTTGACTCTTAAATCTTCAACTCAAACTGGCATTTAACAAAGAGGAGGGGTACCGGATGGAAGTGTAAATTGCATTTCTTGGCACTGTGCTTTCTCACCACTTTTAACCTCATAACTGCTGTTGAACAGTTGAAAGAGTAATTCAAATCTTCTCTGCCTTTGATTGTGTGCAAACTTCAACTCAGGTCAACAGATGCGGCAGGAAATCTTATCTGTGTAATAAGATGCTTAAGAGAATTGAAAGGAATGTTAAAAGATGTCCGTATAAATACCGCTGGAAGCTATATCAAAGCTCACAGAGAAATTTACATTTAAATGTGTGTTTTGAGGGCAATTCTATAAGATGTAAATAAAGAGTGTAGTTGACAATCTTTACAAAGATAAACTTGTTTTTTTTACATTCAACACTCATCTTAAGAACTTTCTCTTGTTCTGAAAAGCCTTTACAAATGAGGTGTTTCCTGTGGTTCTGGTGTTATTACTCACATAATGAAAGTTGATATTCAAAGAAATGTTTGGAAAGTAACTTGAATTCCTAACACATTTTTGAAACTGATGTTTGTTAATCTTTTCATTAATTTGATGCTCCTACAGGTGGTTTATTATGTTGAGTTCAAAAGTCTGCTTTGGAGGCTGGTAGGGCTGATGGATGAGAAGACGTTTGACTTTTGTGTGACAGACTAGTCAGTTTAGATTTATTTTAGAACAGCCTCCACTCCAAGACTTTTTTGGAGCCTTAAGCCTCCTGTTAAACAGATACATACCACCTTTCAGTCAACTCATCCATGTCCTTAATTAAACAAAGTTAGGAATAAATCTTAGGCTTTATAAAATGAAAACGGATAAGTTATAAAAAAATTCAACCGCAGTGTGAACCAATAAAGGTTGGCTTCATTTTTCAACACCTGCGGGTGTTTCAACCAAAACCTTATCTTTTGTCTATATACTTCACCAAATGCCTAAACATAACCAAATTCTGATTGTTGCACACAATTGGCCACCTTTTTTATTTCAAAGCACATCTAATAGTCTTGACGTGTTAGGATGTTTGTTGGCATGCTTTTTTATTGAACAGTTTATTGCTTATTTTTTTATGGCCAGCTTTATTTTCTTTCTTTCTTTTCTTAAAGGCAGAATGTGCGACATTTTAAACAGCAGAAAAGTATATCCTTGGTAAATGTCACTCTGAGTCATGACTGTCTACAATGAGTGAGAAGCATAAGTCGCGCCAGCTGTACTGTTGTTAATACATACATCATGTTTACATGGGCGGGACAGCCTTGCGTATAAAGTTGTTTAAGTCAAGGACTAGAGAAAAGAAGAATAACATAGCCTACTCAAGCATCTTTAAATCTCGGTCATTCAGAGGCAATTTATGTGCAATATGAAGCTATGATTAAACCAAAGTGTGCTAACATTAGCCTGCTAACACAACAACGCAGGCCACGGGTGATTGCAACTCGAGCAAAGGACAATTTTGTCCGCCGCTTGGGTTTAATGGTGCTTAATTATGGTGTGTACTAAATGATAACTCCTTCGTGCTAACATGAGTGGAGAGGGGTTGGAGGTGTGCTGCTGGAGAAGAGCGGAGGCTTCAGAATAGCCGAGGTGTCGCCAAACTGCAGTTTTGTTTTGGTTTCATGTTGGTGCTCAAGGGCGACATCTACTGGATCAAAAAGTCACACATTCTTCCTTTAAGTTTGACCAGACTTTGAATATATATATTTTGCTAGCTTGACCACAGAGCTTTGCATGCGCAAAACTAATGGTGGAATGGTATCTATGTCTTCATAACTTGAAACTTAGAGTCCCTTATCAAGCTCATCCCAGTACCGAAGAAATCAACCACCGTCAGCCACAAGGACTACCGCCCAGTTGCACTCACACCCATCATCACCAAGTGCCTGGAACGGCTGGTTCTTAACCACATCAGGAACTGCCTCCCTTCCTCCTTCGACCCTCACCAGTTCGCTTACAGAGCGAACAGGTCGACAGAGGACGCAATAGCCATCACACTCCACACCGCGCTGAGCCACCTGGAACACCGGGAGAGCTATGTCAGGATGCTCTTCATTGACTACAGCTCGGCTTTTAACACTATCATCCCTGACATCCTGGTCAGCAAATTGTCCGACCTGGGACTCCCCCCTCTCACCTGCTCCTGGATTAAGGACTTCCTCACCAACCGACCCCAGACAGTCAAACTGGGACACCACCTGTCCTCCACCCGGACACTGAGCACGGGCTCCCCACAAGGGTGTGTGCTGAGCCCGCTGCTCTACACCCTCTACACCACAGACTGCAGACCCGCCCACTCCAGTAACACCATCGTTAAGTTCGCAGACGATACGACGGTGGTGGGACTGATCACGGGGGGAGATGAGTCGGCCTACAGAGATGAAGTCCTGAAACTGTCTGAGTGGTGCTCAGCAAACAACCTGTCTCTGAACACCACAAAGACCAAAGAAATCATCCTGGACTTCAGAAAACACAGGACAGATCCATCTCCCCTCTACATACACGGCGACTACGTGGAGAGGGTCCAAACTTTCACCGTCCTGGGCACCGTGATCTCCGATAACCTTTCCTGGGCTGCTAACACCTCAGCTGTCTTCAAGAAGGCACGGCAGCGTCTGCACTTCCTGAGAGTACTCAGGAAAAATAACATCTGTGAGAAGCTGCTGGTGACCTTCTACCGCTCTACCATCGAGAGCATCTTAACCTACTGCATCACGGTGTGGTTCTCCCACTGCACCGAGGCAGATAGGAAGAGACTACAGAGAGTGGTCAAGACAGCACAAAAGATCATTGGATGCCCCCTCCCTTCCCTCAGAGACATTTACTCGTCCCGCTGCCTCAGCAGAGCTGAGGCAATCACAAGAGACAGTACCCATCCTGCACATCACCTGTTCGACCTGCTACCCTCTGGCAGGCGCTACAGGTCCATCAGAACTAGAACAAACAGACTTAGAAACAGCTTCTTTCCACAAGCCATCACCGCACTGAACACAAACGGACACTGATACACACACGCGCACACACACACACACACACACACACACACACACACACACACACACACACACACACACACACACACACACACACACAAGGACAATGTGCAATATTGTAAAACACTGTACATATTCTCTATTTAATTTTTTTATGCTTAAAATTGCAAAACTGCCTCGTATTTTTTGTACCTTGCCTCGTATTTTTTGTACTTTTTTACCATATTTATATTTTATTTTGTGTATACATGGATGCTGCTACAATTTCGTTGTACACTGTGCAATGACAATAAAAGGATTCTGATTCTGATTCTGAAGCTGCAGTATTTGACAAGTTGGAAATGAGAACATGTTAGGACATTTGAAGTTCATAGAAAAGTTGTTCACTCTCAGTTGTAAAGCTGATATATATGTACGAGTCTGGAACATGTTATGGTAACTTTGTAAAGGCTTGACTGTGGTACAATCCTTCAAAGCTTCAGGCAAATGGATTTAGCTTACATATGGATAAACATCAAATAATGTAATAAATGATCAAAACAGTAGATTGCATTATGGAACTGACTGTTGAGGACAAGAATTCAGTGTGTTTCCTACACTGTTGTATTAATTTTTAATGGATATAGTCCCCATACCAGCATGAACAACTCAGTTCATATTGTCTGTATCACTGCAACCAGCTGCTGCCATCATCAACTGTCTTCATTGCAGAGGAACTACTGGGAGAGTCTGACTGAGATAAGCTTAGCCTCCTGTTTACTGCCTGGAGGCATCACTACTGCTTGTGGAGTACTGCATTTCGGACAGCCAAACAAGCTAAACAGTTTGCACAATGAACAGTGCAGATTATATTACATTTCATAACATTTTGTCACAGTCAAAGCAGATTTGTAGGATTCACTGCTGAGGAAGTACAACAACAGAGGCAGAAAAGCTCGGTGTGGTGCTGCTGCTGCATCGCTAGCGGCTGGCTAGGGCTAAGCCAGAGCCACATGCTGCTGGGAGCCAATAGCTACAGTCGGCTGGTGGCAATTGTGCTCCAACGGCAGTCAAACCGCAGCAGTGTGCATGATTTGTTGGAACATGTTTGTCAACACGAGTGCAGAGGGCGGTGCTGTGTGAGCATGAGAGAACTGAAACCTTCTTTGAGGTAATAAATACAATGCCAACATACACAAATTGCTATATGATGCTGTGCGGCCAGTAGCTACATAGTTTCAGTGCGTACAGAACACCAGCATAGATTGAACATCCACATAGAGGAACTGAATACAAAAAAAGAGACTGCAAATCAAACTTAGCAGCAGATCAAAAGCTCATTGGCCTACTTAGTCTTGATTTGTTAACTTGTTTAATGAACTATGTTGTGTTTTGTAATTTGTTGATTTGCACACAGAATGAAATGGTGGAAAAGACTCGAGTTAATGATAATGGTGGTGTTAATGATGATAATGTTGCCTGTGACAGCCGTGAGCAAGACATCTGTGGCAGTTCAGATAGCAGATATTTTCTCACTGCCAGCAGGTTCTTTATTTTATTTAGCTAATAGCTAATGAGGAGTTGAATTAATCTGTGAACTTTTTGTTTCAGGAATTAAGTGTAACAGGCACCAGTGGGTTAAGGATGGTTTAAAAAAGCACAAGATGAATGAGCATGGCAAGGCACAACAGAAGTGCATGTTGAAACGCCACATATTGTATTTTGTGTTGTTAAAGGAGATTGAGCAATGGCGATATTACAACAGACAGCATTCTGTACTTGAGTGGTTGAATTGTTATCCTATTCTGCTTGGAAAAAAAAGCTCAGCCAAGATGATCCCATTTTAGGCTTTTACAATCCCCTCTCTTCATCTCTCCAGGGGCTTTGGCGCATCTTCTCAGCCCACGATGACTCATTGGTTCAGAAACTGGAATCTTTTTTCATGCAATTAAGTGAAGCACTTTCTTTCATCCTCCATTTTCACACACCTAGACTCAAAGATACGGTATCAGTTCTACTTCAGCAATAGATTGATCCATATTTTACTGAGATGAGAATGCAAAAAAGAAGCCATGTGCTTATTTTTCTTTTTTGTCTGCTTCGTTTTTGCTTTGTCTATTGTCGTTCTATTTGATGTAAAGCACTTTGGTCAACTCTGTTGTTTTTAAATGTGCTCTAAAATTAAAGTTGGATTGGATTGGATTTAGTGCAATATGCTTTTAGACAGCAGCAATCCTGAATGTGTTGTGCAAATATTTGAACAATGAGTAGCCTCTGTACTGTGTTCTTTATTCCAAAGTCTTTGTTGTTGCTTTTAGCATATGGGAAATGATCGAACATTATCTAAAATTATGATCAAACCCTTCTTTCATGAAGGTCATTCAATCTAATTGTAAAGGCATGAAATGGAATATAATTTCAGCAACATATAATAGGCAAAATCGCACATAATTAAAGAAATATCCTGAGAGAAGAAACATGCCCACAACTGAAAGAGAATACAGTCCACGCTGACACGCTATAATAAAGGTGAAACCTACTCTAACAGCTATTGACATGGACTCGTATCTCAGTCACAACCAGGTGTAACACACAGGTTGATGCATTTTGCACAGTTCGGAGTGTCTACCACCCACGCCGAACATTACTAAGCGTAAATAAGGGAAACAATAAGCTGCCATTTGCCTGGTGTGCTGACGTATTCACCTCGAATCACAGATTTAGAATCTATTCTGTTCCCCTGACTGGAGCTGACTGGGTGTCCACAGGGATTCAACCGACCTCCCCAGCACAGCCAAAGGTCACACAGCAGAGGTATGGCTTTCTAATGCAATGCCCTTTTGTGGTGTCTGAACTGTGTGCATTGTATTCAACTCACATAGACTTCTTGCGGGGAGAGAGGCTTTGAGAAGGCGGATAAGGAGAATAGCATTGACAGCAGTTCTAAAGGGCAATCATACAGATAATTCAGTCCAATGGCCCTCTTTATTGAGATTAAGGCACCGGCACCTCTGATATGGTATAAACAAAACAATGGGCATTTCCCCAAGTGATGGCCCAAGGACTCAGGGAGACATGCAGGGAGAGGCATTTTCTACTCTGACAACAGCTCAAGCAATGCGGCTTTCTGATACTGCCGGCCAAGGAGAGCTGTGCCGCTGCCAAGCTGGCACCATCGCTCACTGAACTAAACACCGACTATGTTGTTGTGATGTCATGATAGTACATTTGGCAATTTTTGGCTGGATCCTAGTTGGCAAGTGAAATACTCATTCAGCATCTCTATGATTCCTAGTTTTCAGGGAACTTTGCAAACCAATCTTGTTTATAGCTTCATTTTTAACCATTCTAATGACATGGCTCTTTGGACAGCAATGTCGGATTGTTGGTTGGTCCATCTGCTTGGAACAGATTACAGACTGAATACAAGACATGGACATAGCCTTGTGGTTTTAGAAGTAAAACCATGGCTGAAGTTACTTAACTTTGCATTTTTTCGTATAACCAGCAGGGGGAGACTACAGGTTGTAGAGAGGTTCCAGATTGTAAGGTGGTAGATGAGAAATTCAGTCAACTAGTCAGTTGATTTATAACCTCCCATGAGTTTTATGGTTTTAGTGGCTAGTTTTAAGTCTTCTTAAATACGGCAATAGTTGTTTTTTTTACATTATGGTCTTATAAAGGTAAAATAAACAATAGAGCCAGATGTGCTTTTGTGGAATGGGGTTGACAAGTCCCTTTTACTGCAATAGGTTTATCAAAGAAGTTGATAGTAGTTAACTCCTTATAAAGTTGTTGTTTCTGATTTTTGTAACACAACTACTATTGGATTCCCCCCCCACACACACACACACACAAATTCAGCATATACGAACATAATCTCCAGTCAAATTACTTTTTTCGGGGTGTTGGAAGCATTCTGGTTTTTGTAGTACGAGGAAGAGTGTAGTTCATGATAGCCTTTCAGCAGGCTATGAATGCAAATGCAGGAAAATAATCTGTGTGGATGGCAGAAGAGACACAACACAGCTGTGAGCAACCATGGAAACCATCACTACTTACTAACAAAAATTTAGCTTTTCATCCAACACTACATACAGACATCTGTGTGCAAGTTCAGGTAACAATCAGCTCTTACACGTCAATTCTTAACTCCAACTCCATTCTAGCTTCTCAAGTTTAAGTTGAATACAATGACAACAGAAGGAAATGGAAATTCGTGCCCCTCCTTGAAAATATCGCCGTCATTCTTAGAGGCTGTATCACGATCAGACAGTGGCGGATGGGTTCACAGATTGCTGTTGAATGGATTGCCATTACATTTGTGAAGATATTAGTGGTTACAGAAGATGTACCCTGAGACTGATGCACAGTGAGTTTCACATTTGTGGCCTTGAATAACTTTTCACAACAACTATTGGATGAGTTGCGGATAATTTGAGAAAACAAGTATGTTGTTGGTGAGAGAATTTTCAAAAACTTTGTTTATCCCACTTTTTATCCAGTGACATCTGGTGCTAAAATGCTAAGTTAAGATGGCAAACATTATTCCAGCTTGCAGCACCTATGATAAACTTTAATTTGTGTTGATTTTGGCAGCCCCTGTGGACCTGCAGTGTGTCTTATCCTGTTTCTGAACCTGCCCTGTGTGTGTGTGTGTGGTATACTGTACTCTTCATTTTAACTGGCTAACATATTTCTCACTGTGGATATTTGCCTTAGAAAACATGAAGAAATACTCTGTTGGTTTTGTATGCTGTTAAATGCTCAGTCTCTGACCTGGTGACTGTGTTGATAGGTATTCAAGTTACAATCTAGACAATGTAAATCTTCTAACTACTGATGATCTGGTTTGCTTTCCTATACCATGTCGAGGAATCGGTTTTAAATGGTGACACTTTGATGACCAAAAAGCTTCACACTGTAATGTCAACATATTAGCAAGATTATTAAGAGCATTAACATTGATGACGTTAGCATTGGGCTAACTTATACAGCCGCATTAGAATGACTATCTTAGACTTTTTTTTGTTAAAGGAAGAATGTGCGACTTTTTGATCCAGTAGAGGTCGCCCTTGAGCACCAGCATTAAACCAAATCAAACTGCTGTTTGGCGACACTCTCTCCAGAAGCACAACTCCAACCTCCCTCCACTCGCGTTCGCAAGAAAGAGTCATCAAGTAGAACGCACCATAATTAAGCACCATTAAGCACAAGCGGCGGACAAAATTGTCCTTTGCTTGAGCTGCAATTGCCTGTGGCCTGCATTGTTGTGTTAGCAGGCATGGTAGCACGCTTTAATTAACTCATAGCTTCATATTGCACATAAATTGACACGGAATGACCAAGATATAAAGAGACTTACATGACATCCAAATAAGTAGTGAGTAGGCTACGTTATTCTTCTTTTCTCTAGTCCTTGACTGAAACAGCTTTATACGCAAGGCCGTCCCGTCCATGTAAACCTGATGTTTAGACGGCCCGACAACAGTACAGCTGACGGGACCCACTCGTCTCACTCATTGTAGACAGTCATGACTCAGAGAGACATTTACAGAGGATATTGATTTATGCTGTATTTGTGTTTAAAATGTCGCACATTCTTCCTTTTAGGTAACTATAAAAGGCTTTAGACATTGTCATAGTTGAAGAATTTCCTTAAGCTGATGAGGAAAGTTCATAACATTAACCTCAGGTAAAATAAAAACAGATTTCCCAACAGTGCTCTAATGTAAGCGAGCGAACAGAAACAGCTCCAGGCGTTATATTGTGGTTACAGCTTTATTGTAGAAATGATAACGACAAACGTATGTGCATTATCAGGTCTGCGGGATGTACAGTATGAAATTCATAGGGTTACTGATGTCCCTGTGACATACAATTATGTTAACGTTTTTTTTCCCCGTACCTTCCTTGACTAATACCGTAAGTATTTTTACGGGTGTCAGCATTGCTGATAACATGTAAGACTAACAGCCTGTTTGTATGTTCAAATATTCCTTTAATGTGATGCAACCTGTTGAAAGAGCAGACAATATGAGCAGGAGGAGGCGGCGGCGGCGAGGAGACACAGGATTAGGGGAGAAAAGAAGTCATTTATCCCCTCCTGGCAATTAGAGCATATTATCTTTGTAATTACTATTATTATCACAGTTAAAAAGGAAAGCATTTGTTAAAAGTGATGTTCACGACACTGCACATTACTCCCTTATTATGTAAAAATTCTTATTAAAAATCTGAAAGTGCAATTATGTCAGCTGGGGAAGAGTCATTATATCTAACATGAAAGCCTCCCTGATATCAAATGTTGAGATTCAGCCTCTCTCCTTGCCAAATTCTCTCTCTCTCCCTCCACAATGCAGCTTTGCTCTGTCACGCTCCGCAAAGGCACAACAAAGGACACTGCAGTCCTATTAGCCAAGTAAACAAATCAGAGAGTAAAATGAGATGCTTTTTACACTGAAACAATGGATTTCCCATAGGAGAAAATATGGCGGGAGATGAAACCCAATAATGAGGCACGTGCTCTTATAGAAACCCTGAGATGGGAGGCTTGAGTGAAACAGGCCATATCCATGCTAAAGAGATGAAAAAAAATCCTGGATCTGGTTTAAGGATTGAAATGAGAACACTCTGTGTTTGGGATTTACTCGCAATTCTGGATGAGATGACCGAGGCGCAATTTAGCATTCACTGCGAGGCACACTCATTCATCTAATCATTTAAGAGGGAAATCTGATTTAGAGATGGATCTGACTATATTCTGAGCTGCATTACACTGCTTTTCGTCAATTTGAGAGTCAAATTATAGGATTTGCTGCAAACAAGATTAATGCAAATTCGCATTTTTAAAACCAAATTGCAAACCTCTATCCCTGCTGATAGCCATTTTCCTTTATATGTAGCAACATGTGCTCCATACTAACTGAAAATCAATTTGCCATCGAAGATTGTCATATTCCTCCTCACCTTCCAGTCTGGCTGCAATTATTGCGCAGCAGCCTCTTCGACAGGAGTGAAGCTCCCCTGAGTGGAGATACCTTTTTTTATTTCTATTTTTTTGTGAGTGCATGGCTCCAAAGCCAGAGAAGATTAGACCTGGATAGTGGCGGCCCTGGTCTTTAAAAGGAAGCTCTTGGGGGAGAGAAGTTGGTGGCTTCATCTCTGTCTGTGACGGAGGAGACCCTCCCCACAACTGCTTTAACACAGAGGTGCTCTGTCCGACAGAGTATTGGTTATCTCAGGTCTCATGTGCAGCAGGACTGCAGTAGCTCCTGAGAGCCACACCGACATCACACATGCACGCATGCAAGCACGCAGGCACGCAAGCATGCACAAACCCACACACACACACACACACACACACACACACACACACACACACACACACACACACACACACACACACACACACACACGCACACACACACACACACACACACACAAAAGGTCCCCAATGACCCCGAGATATAAATTGCTGGAAAATACTGTCAGATTACAGTACAGACATAGTGAATAATAAACTTGTAAATTATTGATGAAATCTTGTCATATTGTGTGTTATGAAATTAACAGAATAAACAGAGATGTACTAAACAGACAATTATTATTGTTGTAAATTAAGATTGTGTCAACCCCTGGACATTTAACTTTCTCTTTGCAGATTTTCTCTCCGCAAATGTGTAAGTAATGTTTTCAGACAAAAATCTAATCCTGCTGCCTTTAAACAGTCGAAAGTATCAATCTCTGCAAAGGTGTGGAAAATGTAACAAACATGGCTGTCTTTGCAGCGCACTATTACAGTTCACCTCATTTTATACACGCACAAATCATTGAACTATCTGCAGTTGAAGCTCATGTATTAACAACATGACTCCAAACTGCTAAATCTGAGTGTCCAGGAGTCTATTTTTATTTTTGATACTCGACTTCTCTTCTATGCACCTGTCCAGGTGTGCAAAAGTTTTTATTTAGAGATAGGACAGTGGATAGTGTCAGAAATCCGGAAGAGAGAGAGAGTATAGGAACGACATGCAGGAAAGGAGCCACAGGTCAGATTAAAACCCGGGCCGCCCGCTTGGAGGATTACAGCCTCTGTGCATGGGGCACACGCACCAACCACTAAGCTATACCAGCGCCCTGTTACTGCATTTTTAAAGTAATTGTAATGAAATGTACTCCCTCACATATACTCACTGTTGTCTTCAAAATAAAAAAACTTTTTCCCGGAGCGATCACTGACCACTGTGTTTTCCATCTTCTGATGTAGTGTGTAATGCCTGCTCAGTGGTGTTACTATTTTGACTGCTGAGTGTTTGATGTGAAAACAGAGTTTGATTCTGAGCACAGATAAAACTGTTTTTAAACGACTTTTAACGACGTTTGATTTTGCGAGAAGAATCCGAGGTTCTGTGAATGAAGTTTGAAAACTGGGTTTTGTGTTTACAGTTGAGAGAAACGGGAGGAAGGTTTCAAGAAATGTGTCTAAACAGTAATGAAAAACTGAAAAGACCGCTCTAACTTTCAAAACATGTACTGTATAGCATGTAAACAATGTTTAGCATGTGTTTACAATGTGTCTCATGTATTGCTTTGCTAAAAAGGTCCAATGTTTATTAAGATAACTTGTTCAATAAGGCCATAAACGTCTGTGTGGCATATATGGGACTTATCAGGTAACTTGTGCATTTTCATAAAGCAGTCCTCAGGTAACTGTATACTTTTATTTTGTCTAATGAGGATATGACCTCTATTTACAACCAATGTAACGTTTTATGACTTTTGTAATTAAGTAATTACTTGTCACAAACACTGACAGGAACTAGATAGGAGCGGCAGTAGCTCAGTCTGTTGGGACATGGGTTGGGAATCCGAGTGTTGCCGATTCAAGTCCCAGTGCAGACCAAATTATAGGAGTTGGCTTGGTTGCTGGAGAGGCCCCAGGTCACTACCAAGCACTGCCGAGGTGCCCTTGAGCAAAGCACTGAACCCCCAACAGCTCTAGCGCTCCCTGTGTAGCAGACCCACTCTGACATCTCTCCACTAATGCATGTCCACAGGTCCTGTTTGTGCATGTGTGTATTTTGGGCCTATGTGTGTGAGAAGCACGTCTCTCAATAAAGTGTAAACCAGAATTTAAAACATTTGATAACATTTCTTAATCATGATGGCATTATTTAAAAAAGAACTGTGTGTCGAAATTGTGTTTACATAAATGTACGGGTACAGAAAATCTCGTTTGCATATCAAACATTTTTTCAATCATTAGTCAAATGTTAAACTAAGCCAGATGGACTTCAATGAGTTGTTGGCAGTTTGGAGGACAGCTTGTCATTTCCCTAACAAGGGGAAAAAGGGCATCGCCATTCATATATCCCCCCCTAAATACAGCAAAGACTAATAGAGAATGGCAGCTTTTAGTTGGAGCAGAAATTTCATTGATATGCTGTTTGAGTGTATGATTTTTGGCAGCTCAGTGGATGGAGAATTTTTTCAAACAAGGAAGCAAAAGAAAACGTTTTTTTTGACCATGTAAGAGGATTTATCCATGTCGCGTTAAAAACACATAACTACTAGTCATCCTTCTGGTGTTGTAGTCAAGATCACACTAACTGAGACCAAGACACACCCATGATCAGAATGCTTCAAGAACGAGAAAGACCAAGACATTTAGGGATCGAGACCGAGTCAAGACCAAGACCATAAATATCACTGAAAAATCATCATCTCGTGTGCAGGGGGCGCGTCCCTCACTTATACCGTAACACCAGGAAGGTTGCAGCCGTAACAGGGGGACAAAAATCAAACTACAAATGAATTGAAGTTATTTGTTCTTTGAGAAAGGCGTTTTTCCTTGTAATCAAAATAGACTCTCAGTGGTGGTCTTGACCGGTCTTGATTTAAAATCCGTAGTCTGCTCAGTCTGAGACAGAGACAAGACAGAGTAAAACATTTTTCGATCCTGAGAAGAGACCGAGACCTTCAAAAAGTGGTCTCGGGACCAGTCTTTGAGTAAAACAACACTACATCCTTCTAATATCTTGTGCCACTTATGTTTAAGGGAAATGGCTGTTGATAAAGGAAGTGAAAACAAAATGTTGAAACTATTTGTGCTTCTACCTCCGGGAGGTAGATTCAGGTGGATTAAGACTGTTTATAGTCGGACATGTCGAATAAAAAGTTTTCAGTTTCTCCGAGAATTGAACCACAAGAGTCAATATTGTGGAGAAACAAGCTCAAACTGTTTGGAATACATCCACTATCAACAGAAGGTAAACTGTCTGCTACGTGACGCTCCACAATATAACTTACTCTGTGTGAAGTTTGGTGCTGGTCAAATAGTCTTCAGTAGATTTATCCGGACCTCTTTTGATGAGACACCTGCCTACCGCAGCTGGAAATAAGGCTGATGAGAGCAGAATTTGCATTCGGCCCAGCAAATGTAAAAAAAAAAAAAAGGGACTTAATATGTCACGTTGAGGTTCAATTTCTGTCATATTTTGGAATTCAGCACAGTCCCTGTAAAACACTGTCAAATTTAAGCGTAATAAACCTTTCATGAAGGGGAGATGTAACCTGAAATGTCAAACGTCACAGTTAACGTGCAGTTCATGAAGCTGAAGCTGTTCAGGATATAAAATGCAATTGAAACCTGCAGCATGCACAGGCTGACTATAACTCTGTGCTTTGATATAGTGACTTACACAGAGCGGCAGGTTGACATTTGCATGTTTTTTTTAAGTCACATATAAAACACTGACTGTAATTTGACAGTAAAGTATGACACCCGTGCTTATTCTACAAATGTGGCGATATTGTTTTTGCTTGTCATATAACCATCCATTGTGGTTCTACTGAGTGTGTTTATATGTCTGCCTGTCCCCATTGTACCTGCTCTCCCTCCTACTGTCTTTATTACACATAATATTAATGTAGAGAAGGGCAGTGGTTGACATTTTTATTGAATTATTTACAAGCGAAAATAATGACACCAGGGTTCCAGCGCTAAACAAATAAATAAATCAGATCTCTAATCAAATCCGGGGATGATGCATGTGGAGCAGGATGTTATTAGGTTAGGTGATAGGTGTCAGCACTCACTATGCCAGCAGAAGGGTGCATGCATTTGTACAAGGGAAATAATTGGAATTTACCACTTTGTGTGTGTCTGTTTGTGTGTGTCTGTTTGTGTGTGTGTGTGTGTGTGTGTGTGTGTGTGTCTGTGTGTGTGTGTGTGTGTTTTGACACCTGATTCTCCCTCTCAGGCAATCAGATGATGTGAAGATTTAGTAAATTCCAGATGGAAGTTTTATTAGACTTTGAAAGTGAGCACAAATAAGAAAAATAAATTTAAAAAAAGTGTTGTGGAAGTTTCTTTGTCGCCCATGTCCATCTTTTTTTTGGTAAGATTTTGAGGTGAGTAAATGACATAATTTTTCATTTTGTTCAATTCAAAATCCCCCTAAGGGCCAAATATGAGCATGGCGACGTTTATTGATGGTTTTGATTAGAGTGTAAGGGCTAAGGGTTCTGTTTTTAAAAAATATGTTCTTTCTCTGCAGAACAGATATTTTTTCAAATGTATTCCACCTGCACACGGGACAGGGGGAAGCATCGCTCACAGCAAACAAACAGGTTTCCAAGAAGCTAAAGATCTCCTGCTCTTATGTGGGCCTGTTAACTTTTGATATGCTATCTTGTTCCTGTATCCCTCTCTTCTCTCTGGTCTACCAAGAACAGCTCCCCTCCACATGAAAACACATTCAGACTTAAAACTGAGTGTGTTTCTCTCTAGATTCCAGCCTTGTAGGTTGAATTGATTCAGGAACACATGAAATATAAATAAGGACAAAAACACAGTGTTTGGTGCTGCTGTAAAGTCGATTCACGATGAATATGAAATGAAGAAAGAGAGATTAAAAGATCTGCTCTGGGTCATTTGTCTATTTATCCTTATGTTTCACCATGACAGTGTGATCACACTCAGTCAACTGAGCAGGCTTCTCCTAAATTTACACTGTAAAAGACACGTTTCACATTTAAGCTCAGTGGAAGCTCAGATGTTACCCCTCACCCAATGGTCTTTCTTCACCAAACAGTCCAAAGGAGCCAGTGAAATAAACTGCTGGTGCCTTTTTAATGAGACATGAGAAAACAAGTCACTTGGTGTTACAACATTTCCAGTGCAGTTAGTGTGTTTGTGTGTTCATTCGAATCCCCATCATAAGCTCAGAGCTATTCCTCCTGAAGTCTGCAAAAAGAATCTGCACAATATTGTTGCTTCTTCTTGTGCTTCAAGTAATTTTTAATTCCAGCAGGGAGTATTTTGTAGTGTGATATAATTTAGGGTTGCACGGTAGTTCTGTGGTTAGCGCTGTTGCCTCACAGCGAGGAGGTTTCTAGTTTGAATCCCGTAGGACAGGGCCTTTCTGTGTGGACTCATTTTCTCTCCGGGTACTCCGGCTTCCTCCAACAATCCAAAGACATGCTCGTTAGGTCAATTGGTCACTCTAGATTCCCCGTAGGTGTGAATGTGGCTGGTTGACTGTCTCTACATGTCAGCCCTGTGATGGCAAACAGTCCAGGGTGTACCCTGCCTCTAGCTCAATGACAGCTGGGATTGGCTCCAGCCCCCACACGACCCGAACGGGAAAAGCAGTAAAAGATAATGGATGAATGGATATAATTTAGGGGTCATTTCTGTATGCTGAACAATGATGCTTATATTGTGCCTGTTACCTACTGAGTTACAAAGGAAGACTACCAACTAAAATAGTTGTGATCAGCTGTTTTTTCTTTAGCGTTTATTGTCCAAACTGCTCGTCTGACAGTTTCTTTGAGAAGTTTTAACCCTTCATGCTATAGTTATATTTTTTAAAGTGCAGCAGACAATCCATTAAAGATCAATATTTCAACTTGCGCCATGAATTTGCTTGACACTGATTTAAAAATGAGCGTTTAGATTTCCTGAATACCTGATACGCATCTGAAGTGATCAATTCGACCTCCATTCAACACACATTTTCAAAGTAGTGTGCTGTTGTGGGACAGCTGTAGCTCAGTGGTAGAGTCGGTAGTCTGTCGACAAGAAGGTCGGGGATACGATCCCCAGCTCCTGCAACTACGTGTCTGATGTGTCCTTGGGCAAGACACTTCACCCCAACTTGATCCCGCTGCTTCGTCGTTGGCGTGGGTATGTGTATTCAATGTGAATTTGGACATTATACATAGCAACCTCTGCCATCAGTGTGTGAATGGGCGTGAATGTGTAGGTATGACCTGCAGTGAAGTGCTTTACAAGCTCAAGTCCATTTACCATTTGTGAAAAGTTGAGACAGCCAGTCATCTCCACTGTCTATTTAAAAGCAAAGCTTAACTAGCACACCTGAATGAATTCTTTTTTAATCTAATTACAAACCAACACAACCAGTGAAAGCACAAATAAGATGAGCAAACCAAATTGAATGGTAATTAGCACAGATGTTGCAGCAATTAGTGTGTATCACTACCAGGAATATATGTAATTATAAAACCCAACACCTTTAATGAAGAATTGGAATAACTAAACCTAAAGCCTTTTTGTCCCACCCCCTCATCCAATTGACATTTGGGCCCCTTTTGCCATAGAGGTGGTGGTTCACAATGAGATAATCCCCTCATAGAGGCATTAATAAGTGTACGGAGGAGGTGAGGAAGTCAATGGACAATTAACTTCAATTGACATTGAATGGACAATATCTCTAAATGCATTTACAGATGTACGCTGGCTGGACTAGCTGGAATAAAAGGAATTAAAATTAGCCCAGCTGAAGCCTATTATCCCAACGCACCACTGAGAGAGAAGGAGAGCGAGATATAGAGAGTGTGTATGCGGGAGAGAAAATGAAAAGAGATTGAGAGAGAGGGAGCGAAAGAGGAGGCGGAGGAGGAGGAGAAAGGACAAGACCACAGACGAAGAGACGGAAAAGTTGAGAGCCATTAGTGAAAAACGAAAAAGTCCACACTCTGAAAATGACCTCAGGTGAAAATGAGATAACTCTCCCTCTTTTTCATGGTTTCTACAATGAAGTATTATCAGCCAGAAAAGGGCATAAGGCGGGGAAAGTGAGATGAGGGAAAGCGTGTAATGGTGAGGGAGGGATCTCCGTTGATAAATCCATCCAAACTGGAGGGCCTGGAAGTGACAGGGCCCAAGAGGAGCTTCTGCAAAGAGCCGCAGAGAGATAAGCTGGTCATTATTCCCCAAACTTGAATAATCCCTTGATGGCAAAGCCCCAGCCTCCCCCAAGGGTTATATGACTTCTGAGCAAGAGAAGAAGAACACAGAGAGGGGTAGGAAAAGCACTTTATTCTATATATAAAAGTCCTTAAAGTAGTACTTATTTATACATTATCTTTGTCATTTAGCCTTAAATTAATAGTGAATGCTAAAATGTGTTATGCATGATGTCTTCCATGCTATAAAAAACAGCGAGTGTGTGCAGTGAATTTATTAAAAACATGGGACATTTTTGGTGTGGGTTATACAACTGTATAGTCATTTTGTAAAAAGTACTTTAATATTTAACTTCTCCTTGACCCTAACCAGAGGGGTGGCCAGTGATGGCCAGTGATTTTTTGCAAGCAATCCTTCAAACTCCTGGACAGGTTGCATGCAACTTCTTGTGACTTTTGACAACATCTTTTTGAGTTTTTAAAGAATTAAGCTATGATGATTTTAATGTCCCCATCATTGTTTTGTTACTTGGAAGTAGATAGTGGAAGTAGAAAAGGTTAATAATGAAATTCAATCATGTGTGTGCACACATATGCCACCCCTGCATAAGTCAGGGCTCCAGTTAGGCCACCCCAGTCAAAAAAAAGTCTGGACACACCGCTGATCTGAACCCATGTAACTGGGGTACTCACTAGACTTTTTTATCAATCATACCTGCTTTAATCTCTCGTTATAATAACATGTCATAGATAGAGATAGATAGATACTTTATTGATCCCAAGGGAAATTCAAGTGTGTTCCTAGTGACTTTATACCATTGCTTTCTATCTTATTTCTAGTCAGGGCATTTTGAAATTTACATAGTCAGTCAAAAACATCCAATTTTGCCCTTCTCTTTTATTACGGGCCAATTTATTGATGTCATTGCCAATGCTAGTTTTACAAACCACAATACAATTTCCTTTCAGCAACATACAATTGAACTTGAGCTTTCCTTAGATTATAATATATTATAATATTATTACAATTGCATTTTACTTTATTGAATATGAAGATGAAAACCCAAAAATCTCCTTGATGAGGTTAAAGACTAGGAGGATATAGCCAATCCTGTGTGTCTAAAACATTTAAAAAACAAAAATAAATCCTAATTTTTGGAGGCCCGCTAATCAGAGCGAACAATCTCAATTTAATTGTATGGACCTAACTATCTTGGGCAAAACACTCAGGCAAACCCCTACCAAAAAAAGCTTTATTAGGACTACTTGTGGGGGATCTCGTGCACTAAACTAATCAGGATGGTGAGTCAAGCCTGCAACCACACTACCACGAGGACTCTAGCCTCTGGGACCCCTGCTCTACCAACAGGGCAAAACCGATGTCTACTTCATGTTTTTGAACCAATTCATTTCAAATGGTTCTCCAATACAAACCATATATGTCAAACAATAGTTCTCCAAACTAAAAGACAATACATTATATTTGTAATTGGCATATTGGGCTCTTTTTACAGAAATTGTTACGTAAATGATTCATTAGACCCGTCTCTGAGCTGTTCCATCCTGTTCTTATTCAAAGGCCGTCAGATACCTCTGCTTTGTCTCAGCCCATGGTGTTCCACACAGATGCACACCCATCAGCATCTGCATGAGAAAATCAAGCTTTTTATTTGAAGTTAAGGTAAAGCTACCTACAGCAATATAAGACAATCAGAGAGACCGCTCCTTGAGTAGAAAGACTAGAAAGAGGGTGCAGTAGGGAAGCAAGGTTTGGTAAAAAAAAAATATATAGGCGGGCAAGCGAACTGGTTCAGATATAACTGATTCTATCTCACCTAAAAAAGCCTCTGCATTTTCTAATTATCTTCACCACCAGACGTGGTAAAACTAGGCTAAAAATATAAGAGCGCAGTTAGGTTTCAAGACTGATGCAGAGCTGGTTAAACACTGAAGCTTCAGTGTCCGCGACATAACAACCTGCATGTGTATTGAATCTAGGGATGAGGGGCGGGGGGATACAGCTTTCTTGAATAATTTGAATTTGGACTGCAGTACCCATTTTAAAAGCTAGGTGTCAGAGTTACATACTGCTCCGTTAACCACTTGTTAGAAAATACATGTAAAAGGGTTGTGACAACGAATAGCAATTTGACAACCTGGGTTGAGAACCCGCTGGATGCACCATCATAATGAAGGTTTGAGTGGTTGAAGGCTTAAAAGTACTTGGTAAGTTGAGGTAGGGAACATCTCTCTAAGGAAATCTTTATTTTACAACTGAAGTGTTAGGGATTGGGGTCATAATTAAAAGGAACCAGTGGTTACTACGTAGTTAGAAAATGGGATGCAAACACCTTTCCTATATACTCAAGCATACACCCAGAATGTCTTCTTTTCTGTGCAATAAACATGACCAGGCGTAGTAAAAGCAGCCACATAAATCATGTTAAAGTTTGGGTTGGATCAAGTTTCTCTGACTATCAGTGCGTTCTACATAAAAGTTTAGCAATTTCTCATATCAGAGATATCAATCTGCTTCTATCTCTGGATTTCAGTGACCACCTTGGGAATATTCTGCCTCTGTACCCCGCTGTAGTCTATGAGATAGGTTTCTGCAGATCAGAATTAAGAGCAGCCACGCAGAAAATGGCAACAGGGGCCACATGGGCAGCGGCGAATGAACAGCAGAAGATCATTTTCAAAGAGGCTCTAAAAATTAACTGTTAACTCAATTGCCTAACGGCTGCATGGGTAAGTTCCAGCGTCGGCATTTCACTGCTGTCCAGTTGGTATTTGATGAGCGTTGGGTTTTTTGATGGACTCTAAATTGCACTTCAGATGTTGTTTGAGAGTTCAAGCATCCAATTACGTCCTGAGCCTTATGTACGTGACACGTCTTCAATTACTGTCCTGGAGCCTGTTCATTCAAACCCAGAGACCAGGAAGAATGTAGAACAGATGACACAGGAAAGAGCTCTGTGTGGATGTGGTTGGTCAGACACATTGCCTTTCTTTGCTTTTTCAAAAATTGCATATATTCTCAACATCTTACTCGTGGCTTACATCATGCTTTATTTTGTGTACATTGTGTCCTTGAAATATTTGCATTTAAAGAGGTTTTTTTTGCCTTGCATAGCCAATGCAGAGCTCTGTGTTTCAGGCCTTGCCCAAAATTAACGGCCGCTTCGATGGACCATTGGTAATAATATTTTACAATCATCGGTACCCAACCAGAGATTTCCCAGACCCAACTTAGTGCAGGTCCAAGAGAAGACAGACTTTGACTGCCACATGTCTGTAAAAAGTATGATTAGACAAATCTTGTAATAAAAATGGTAACTTAAAATGAAGTTGCACTACTAAAAAAAATTTATATTGAAAATGTATTTGTCCCTACCTCTGTGGTCATTTTGATCAGAGCTGCTGCGATGTGCCAATCTTAAACAGCACTTACTCTGTTGCTGTCTCTATCCAACACTTCCTTGACGTACAGGTCCAGACAGAAGAGGATTGAACTTCTGATAATAGTTTTTTTTTCACCTCAAGTAAGCCTCATTATCACGTTATGCTCAGCTGTTATTTCTTTCTTTTTCTATTGCACTTAATGCAGTTCCTATGAAATCAACAGAGGTTTACATGTAATGACAAAGAGTCGATCAAAGAATGGGACCTTACCCAAACCAAAATAGCCATTATAAAACATGTTCCAGGCTGGCTCTTGTGTGCTAGGGTCAAGGTAGTGTTGTAGTCAAGACCACTCTAACCGAGACCCAAGACATACCTGAGACCAGAGTGTTTCCAGACCGAGACAAGACCAAGACATTTAAGGATCAAAACTGAGTCAAGACCAAGACCAAGGCAGGGTGAGTTCATCATCTTGTATGCAGGGGGCGTGTCACTCACTTAGACTGTAAAACCGGGAAGGTTGCGCCATAACCAGGGGATAAAAATCAAACTACAAATGAATTGAAGTTATTTGTTCTTTTAGAAATGGGTGTTTTCCTTCTACTCACTTTAATTAAGAGAAAAAAATAGCCAATCAGTGGTGGTCTTGACTGGTCTTGAATTATACTCTGGAGTCCGCCCAGTCTGAGACAGAGACAAGATCGAGTAAAAATGCTTTCGATTCTGAGACGAGACCGAGACCTTCAAAAAGTTGTCTCGAGACCAGTCTTGACACCAAGACCAATTTTAAGTACTCCAACCCTCGGTCAAGGCGACCCCCAAAGACCTTAAATCATTGGCTCTCGATGACAAAGTCCGGGATACGTTTTGCCTCAGGTAGAGTCGATCAGTTATTTTCTATCCTACAATGAAGGCTCACAGTAGCATATTAATGTCGCACAGAGAAACACAAGACGTTTGCAAACAATAAAACATATTTTCTCCACTTTCTCATAACCGTCTATCTCTTATTTGTCTGTGGTCGGTAAACAGAGTAAAAAAAACAGAGGCAGATACATGCGAGAGGGAAAGAAACCAGCGACACTGTCAGTTAATTTTCACATCTGGTAATCTTCCAAGTTCATTAACAAAAGCTTGTGTCTGACTCGCTGTGGCTTTTGTACGCACTGAGGAGTTGTTGTGATACAGCACAATGAATAAGTGATAAGCTGTTTGGGTAATTTGCGAAGTGACACAACTTTTATTATTTACACCGTAAACCCTGATGGGAGGGGTGGCCGGGTGGGAGCGTGAGTTGTGCGGCAGCAGCAGATAACAATGAACGAATGTGACAGGATTGTGTGGGTGGAATCCACTTAGAACTATTACAATCAAGCTTCATTTACATGAGCCCTCCACAACCTTCAGTTGACTTTGGGGGCCGCGTTTGGGAATAGCGGACATGGGTATTACAGAGCATACTGATGCATTTGTAATGGGGGCAGACAGCGGAGCCTAATGCTGACTATAACTCTGCAGAAGAAGAAGAAGAAGAAGAAAAAAATGCTCCAAATGGAAAGAGATCAATCCCACCTCCCCTCCTGCTTCACACTGTGTGATGGATTTGACATTCATCAGTGCTCTGTCAAATAATGTATTTGGTTTTATATTACACCTGAGAATTTCTCTCTCTGTGTTCTTTTATGGCTTTGTGAAACCAGATTTAAAAGGTGAAAATGTGAATTACATTTTTGGCATGGCAAGTATTTTTTATTTTATTTTACGGTTTGGATTATTTTATTTTTAGAGATAAAAGTGACATTGAGGGCAAAGAGGAAAAGGAAGTCATTTTCACAGTGTTAGGCATTCAAAGCTAGATTAATTGTGTTTATTTTATTTTCATCATTTCTTGTATTATCCTCCCACTCTTGGGCATGTGCTATTTAATATTGCAAGCCATTAAATAGAACCACTTTTGAATTACTGCAGAGGATAAAACATTGCAAAGGTTCTTTGTTATATATACAACCAGCCCCCAAACCAAGATGGTTTCCTCCCCGGTACCATACATCCCGCCTACAGAAAGTTCCATTATGTTTAAATCAAGCCAGGTATTAATCCCACTGGCTTTTGTGGTGGTTTCTATTATAAAATTCCCATTTTTGGCAGCATAACGCTTCACAGGAGAACACATTTTTTTGCGATGGTGATAATTCAAGCGAGGGTACATCATTGTGGGAGAGCTTGGCACAACAATACATAGCCCATCTGAAAATGTAGAGCACACCTCATCCCCAAAGAGGCTTCTAAAAGCTCCTGGGAGAAGAAACAGAGCGCTGGAATCATAAAATAAGACAAGCAGTGCTGTGTCTTCTTCAGTATTTACATGCTGCTCATGCTGTTTTGTACCCATCAAGCTGTGCTCTCTGTGGCCTTCAGACATGTGCAAGACACTAAACAGTAGAATGAGCTGTAACTGTGTGCATTTTAAAGAAGGATTCACTCACCATGCTATTAAATAATGATATAATTCATTCACAGACGTTCAGAGAAACATGTTGTCTGTAGTGTACTGGAGGTATAAGTTCATTCACATTTTGTATTTTATGACTCTTAAAAACTCCCTCAAATTAAAAATGAATAAATGGGGCGAGTGAAAGCCTCAGATTCAGTTTCCTCAATTTCATTATCTGCCTCTTTTTTTGAAAAGCAGATCCTTGGTGTTTCTCCCTCCTAACACTGGGGGGGGCTGTTATGTTGTTGTCACAAGAAGAGGGACATTGATGGGAACGCACAGTGGAAATGAAGCGAGACGGGTCATGCTTGATGAGTTTTAGTTGGTTGTAAACCAAAACAGTTTTTTTTTAACCTTTAATACAAAGACATATTCAAGTTTTTTTTTTTACTTTAAGGCTGAATTTATCCACAAAACCTCCGCCACAGCTACCAACCCTTTTTTTTTCCTAATATGAGTCCAAACTGATGCACGGCTCTGTCGCATGCAGATAGATACCCTAACGTCTTAGAATGCCCTTTGCAGATTATGATTATAATTATTATGATTATGATTAGAGTTTGTCGAGTGTAAACAACTTGTTCTGATAAACACTCGACATGAATGCTCATCCCTCTTCCCTTGACGTCTTCCCCTTGCTCTCCCTTTTCTCCCAGCACGTCTCACACCACCCAATTTATATCAGAAGAGACATTTGATGTCTTTGGCAGAATTCACAAAGCAAACTGTCGCACAAAAGAGGAATCAAAAAGACGTTTTTTTTTATTCTGCTCTGGATGTGATAGAACCGTAGCAGCTCCTTTTAATCACATCACAAACTTTTTGTAAACAAGAAATGCTGATTTTTTCACCATCAACATTCAGACTGCATTGATTTCAAACTGTGCAGTTGTTTCCTTTGTTGTGTTACAGGTGATTGTTTTTTCACAGACAGAGGTAATCAGCCACAGATATGCTGTATCTTCAGATTAGATTCATTTTCACTGACGGGGTAAATTTCCAGAGGCAATTAGCCGGGCACTAGGAGCGCAGAGAAGCCTAACCTCCTCGTAGGCACGCTGTCTGCCTCTCTGTCCCCTCCTCTTTACTCCTCCACAGAGCGCTGTGCCGCCTGGCAGAGCATGAGAGAGAGAGAGAGAGAGAGAGAGAGAGAGAGAGAGAGAGAGAGAGAGCAATCCTCCTTACTTTTATTTTCTATCAAGGTTACACCTTTAAAAGAGCTAACCATCTCTGAAGCTGGTTGTACCATCAGAGATCACATTTTCATTGAATTACTTATCTATTAAATTATAATCAGTGTTTATAAAATGATACAACATAGGAACAGATGGAGGATGTCTTTTCTCATGCTTTAAAAACACCTGTGACCCTTGTTCTCTCCCATAGGTAGGCGTAAATATACAGTCATTTAGGTGACCTATTTTATTTTAATGATGGAAGAGTTAATTGCACAATTAACTCACTAACAGGTGTCTGTAATTGCCCAATGCTTCAGAGACTGGGGCTTTAAAAGAAGCTTCGACCATATAAGTTGATGGAAAGAGATGTTCATTAATGCCTGCTGCTGTAAGAAAAAAAAGACCTCTAGTAAAAACATTACTGTGTTTATAAGAATTAAACTTTAATAAATGCATTCTTATACATTATTTGATCAACATTTTATATCATGGCATGTATCAAAACATCCTGTTTATAAGAGTACATTCGTGTCCTTGACCTTCACTCTGTCAGAAACAAAATGATAAGAGTTCCTGCCAAGGGTTTTGACTTTTCATCTTCATCTTGACGTCAGACTTATTTATGTTTTTAATGGACTCCCCCTTGTTTTTGTCATCTGTCTTGTCTTTGTTTCTTTTATGTCCATTCACTCGTTTCTCAGGAAGAACCAGAGAACACAGTACCCTGCAACCTGCTTCTGTCTTCGATAGCCCTACCTCTACCTGTCAATGGATGTTGCATGAGATTTTTTTTCCTTGGAATGTCACCTAAAACCAAATTCATGGTACTAAAATGTACTGGAGATGCAAAGTGGACCACTACAACACCATTGTGTTCTGCAAATGGTAAATGGACTTGAGCTTGTGTAGCGCTTTTCTAGTCCTCTGACTACTCAAAGAACTTAACGCTGCAGGTCAAACCTACATATTCACACACTGATGGAAGAGGCTGCATGTAAAGTGTACATCAGTATTAACTAATCCATTCATACACATTCACACGTTGTCGGTGAAGCAGTGAGAACAACTTGGGGTTAAGTGTCTTGCCCTGCAGGAGCTGAACCCCCGACCTTTGGTTGAGAGATTACCGACTCTATGACTGACCCACAGCCGTCACCAAGAGACGGTCTCTTGGCAAGAGACAGTGACTGAAAATATGGATTTAATTGAAAAGTATGAGATTATGACTCTAACAAAAACTAAAGTATCATCAGCAAAAGGAAATATCAAGTGTAAAAGAACTCGTTCTGCAGAGATATGGATACTGTGACTGATCATTCAGTTTTTGGACTGTTTTTGTGAAATAACAATTGGAATCACGGGCCAACCAAGACCTGGAGTCTACCATGTGCCATGTTATTCCTGTTGGATGTTGTGTGCTTTGAAACTCGATCATCAAGCAGTGATAACTCCCTATGCAGGTTGACTCAAGTACTTGAGAGTTTTGGAGCCTTAATACTATTGAGGCCCCGTGTCCTCCTAGCATTTTTTTCCGGACAGAAAAGTGCTGGCATGAAGCGTTTGTGCACTGAGAAGAAAAGCGCAGCACGTCCCTCCTGTCTCTATGACAACATTCTGTTGACAATGGCCGCTGTACTGTATGACTGACACTGCTCTTGAGCTTTTTACTGCATGCTTTTTATGTTAGATAGTTTTTTTCCCAGCAGACATGGAGCAAAGAGAATATAATGTATTAGACACGATCAGTAGGCAGCAGAGTAACCGAAAAGAGCGTGGGTGAGGTCAACAGTGCCATTTTGAATAGCCTATTTTTTTAAAATTAGAAGCGCTCGGAGTGGCCGCACAAAAAAGGTGGAGTGCTCGAAAAACGGTAGGTGGACATGGGGCCCTGACACACCAAGAAATCGTTGGCCGTCAATCCTAGTTGGACCATCGGTGAGCGATCGTTGCCTTAGTTTTTGCGGCGTGTCCGGCTCCGTCGCTACCCGTCAGCCTTCTTTTGGCCAATTCGACATATTGAATCGGCGTCTGCGGTCGGTGAGAGGAATCTCTCCGATTGGCTGCTCGGAGGTTTCATTTATCTCCAGCTCTCGACACAGGTTCAGGAAAGCCCCTTGAGCATGCCGCTGTTATCCATGCTTTCACCTATTAGTGCGGTTTCTCCTTATTTGTCGCTTCAGCCTCTTCTTTTCTTTTTCCACTTAAAGACCAAGGGCTGACAACGTCAGTGCCATTTTCAACTTTTTATCAGACATTATTCTCGATTAGTAGGCTACCTATAATATGAATGGTGCGCGACAGCGGTGTGAAAATGATCTACTCGTATCATAACAACGGACTACCGCTGCCTGCTGGCATGGAGAGTTATTTCCTCTCATACATGCGCAGAACGTATGTGGTGGTTGGCCGTCGGCTGCAGTCTTTGTGTCGTGTTCTAGTCGAACTTTTTGGCCAAGACGTGAGGCGACCTGAGGCGACGCCACAGGTTGCCTTCGTCGCCACTAGTTCTTTGCTGCCTACTTAGTGTGTCAGGGCCTTTAGGGTTTACATTTTGTTTTGGGATCATTTCTTTATATACATGCTATACCATTAAGTTTAGCAGATATTGTTAGATTTTACGCCTTCATTTTTATCAACACATTTACCAGCAAATTTAGGGTTAAAGGTCCCACGAACCCCCTGCAAATAGGCGGGAGACGACTGATTAATTACTAGATAGATGTTTAGTTTTAATGCAGCCAAATCTACCAAAGTCAAATTAAGGTAGAGTAAGAGTACAATGTTTCCCTGTGAAACATATAAAAGGAGAAGTAAAGTAGCAGAAAAACAGTCTGATAGATTCTTACCAGCAAAGTGTGTTAAGATAGAAGATATGGTGCAACAATGTGACAAAGAAAAGGAGACAGATGTTCAAAGTGTCACTGAAACCAGGATTAACGTGGCTCGGTCACTGATGTGTCAGCATTGCAAGGTAACGGCATGAAAGCATCTCTGGCAAAAGGCTACGTGAACGTGCTGCTCTCATCGTAGTCAGAGGCATTGTGCTGCTTTGAAGACAACAAATGAAAGAGGAGGTGCACTGTGCTCCTCCAAGCTGTTTCTACAATCGTTGACATAAAGACTTTTTTCTTCCTCTATCTAAAAACAATGAGAAGATATGATTATTATAACAGGCTGTCAAACGTGATTTTGGCAGTGCTTTTAATACATTTTGGCTCCTGAAATACATTTCCACCTTCCATGTGTCTTTGACTGATTCCTGACATTTTTGAGTAATTAAGCAATTTCTACTTTTGAAAAGCAAATTTAGAGTATTAATGCAAGCAACACAGTCTTTGTAGCTTTTCTTGCAATCAATGAGCACTCAACATGCACTCAAAACAATGGATTTATCAACACATTTTCGGCTACTTTGTCTGAAGTGTGTGAAAAAGAGAGCTGCATGAGAAATCAAATGCAAAAAAAAACAAAGGCGGAGGAGGACTGAAGGGAATCAAGATTTAACCTTGGTACAAATAAATATCATCAAATGAGAAAATCTTGCAACCAAAGGAAGATAAAAAAAAAAGATGCTGGAGCTCATCCTGATCAATATTCAGTGTATTGTTGAATCTGATTTTAGGGGCATGTAAGTTATATTTTCCTGGAAGCTCCTGAGCTCCCTTTTCTCGTAGGTTTCTCTGGATCATTGGTGGGGACGGCTATGGATCAGAGTAATCAAACAGAGTTATCACCGGTGTGTTGTCTTCACTTATTAGTGTTAATACATGGATTTCTGATAACAGACAGATGTCGGAGCCTGTTTGTCCGAGCTAAGTCATATCGGTGACTTATAAGAAAATGTTATTGGATCATGTAGATTCAAGCGGATCCGTATCCAGTTCATGAATGCTTTTAATTTGCTGTTGTAACAACTGAGACAGAATGGAGGAATCCTCTGATTAAAATGAGGTTTACTTGATTTAAATGTCTAATCTCTTTGGAATAAAACAAAAAAGACCATAGTTACGTCATAGTTATCCACCTGAAATAACGAGTTGACGTATGATCTAATAAAAAGATGACACATATCTTCTTTAATTTGTTTGCATCACCATCCTGGCCCCCGCAGCAGACAAAATGGTACATTTTTTTTTAGAACAGGAAGGTGTGTGATGAATACCCATGAGCGTGTTTGAGTGTGTTTGTTTATTTATTTCCCCCCTCCTTCCTCTCCCCGTCGGCCATGCTGCCTTTGTGCCTGCTGGACTGTTATTGTTAAATCTCCATGTGTGGCCACACAGCCTACGGTCTGGAACGCTTCATTCATGTGTTTTTTTCTTCCTCTCACTCTTGCTTTAGTTTGCCCACCACTGATCCTTCATCGTAGCCTTGAGTCAGAGAAAGAAGTGCTTCGGGCTGACAGGAAACACTTTCGAAAAGTGTCAACCTGCAGCAAAAACAAGTACTAATGACCTACGAGAAACCACATTCATTTGGTACTCAGAATCAATGAGTAAAATGTGTTCTGGCTAAAGGCCTTGTAAAAGACCAATAATGATGATGAAATGACTAATGAAAAGAGAATATTAAGCGAGATCATGTATGTTTTCAGCCCTAACAAGCAGTCAATATCAACAACAGAGACAGAATGAGCTGATTTTAGGTTGTATTGTGTAAATTCAGAGGTGGGCACAAGGACAACTTTAACATTGTGTTGGAAATAGTCAGTCTTGATGGTCAGATGAAGTTTGTGCAGTATAGTTTATCAATCAATCAATCTGTAAATCTTCATGTACTATGTAAGTAATTAACCGCATATCGGGAGCTATGAGCTCTCTTGTCTCGTAAGTTTCTCTGGATCACAGGTGGGCAAGAGTAGTCTTACATGTCACTGTTTATAACAGAGGCTGTTTGTCCTCTGCTGGACAGACTACTTTAAAACAAACATTTGGGGGATAAATTAAGAGTATACCCTCCTTTTCAGGCGCCATGCACTACACCACCGCTTACTGTTCTATAACTGTAGCTCTCGCTACAAGGATGCATGGCTTTAGGGAATACTCCTGTCACTTTTGCTCGTCCGACTACACTTACTCGATTTATTATTATATCTCTGTCACAAGATAAGTAAAGAATCAGTGTAATTATGTATTAGAAAAAATAAAACATACACCTACAATGACAGGTTGCCATTGGTGACTTTGGATCAAAAGGCACAGATTACAGTGCTGTCAACGGGGTGTCAAAGTGTCGGTCATTTAGAAGCGATTTTTGGCAGTAAAATGTCAATCTCAACGCACGTACTAATGCAATGCTGCTCTGCCACAAAGAACCACAATGTAAGTACAGGAGTATTATGAAGCCACAGCTGTTTTTATGTTCTATCAGGGGAGACTCACCATCCCAATTTGAAAGCTCTTATTAGCTGCAACGAGTAAATGTCTTTCAATGGGGGATCAAGATGTGTTATTGTATCTTTAGTGTTCTTCTCATACATTGTACACTATTTTGCACTAACATTTGTGCTTCTCTGTTCACAAAGACGTTTGTCAAAGATTTTCATACACAGGGCCAACACAAACAATCACACAACTATATGGGAGTTTTACAACACTCAACTTTAAGGTAGCTACTTGGAGCAGAGCTGCAACTGAAACATTATCACAGAGCAAACATATTACATCAAAAACAAATGCTGCAAAAATAATCCATCATTGGTGAAATGTGTCACTGCTGATCTGCTAAATGCAGGAGAAGTCCAGAAACTATTCAAGTAACTGCTGAGTCATATTGATCAAACCCCCCTGAGATTTACTGAAAGGTAGTTTGTGGATTAGGTGGAAGGAATTGTACCTATTGACTCCGTAAAAAGGTACTGATTTGAGTTGCTTGATCTCCTTACTGATCTCCTGCTTGTTCCTTAATGACTGGATCGCCATTACAAGAGACCCTGAGGGAAATCCCCTAATGACCTTTTGATTTTAGTCGAGACCTTGGAGATGCAAAAAAGGCTGCACGTAAAGATCTGAGCTTAGAACTCTGCTTAGTCAAGGATTAAAAGTTCTGTGAAAGAGGAAGGGGTACTCAATAAAACTGTAAAATCAATGCCAACTGTCCCAGCTAACATGATAGCACTGATGCTGATGTGAATATCGTCGAAAATATGTAGAGAACTGTTGCTGTATAAATCTAATAGATACTTAAAGAAAATAGATTTTTTTTCTGCAAAGTTAAAGCTGCAGCAATATATTTACAGGTGGAGAACAAAGATCAGCTTCATCATAGCGGTAGTGCAGAAAAAGGACTATTTTATACTCTTTTAATTTGAAGGGCAATTCAAGTTATCGTCCACACAGTGATGTTGTCCATATGACAGGGAACCTTTGTTGCAAAATTCTAAAAGTGTAATGACATAATGAAGTTGGACTAAGACACAAAGACACAAAAGGATAATGTTGTAGAGATACAGTGAGCAGACTAGTGAAGGCTGTGGCTGATCTCTTTGTAATTCTGCAAAATACGAGGTACAGAAAAACATGAAAGACAGAAATGTCAAACATGAACATTTATATCAAACATGAATGTACATTTGTATGCATTGTTCTAGCTCAAAGCTAACAAACATGTGCAGTCCCTTGGCAGGTCACGTTTAAAAGATCACATATAAAACATGACAAAAAAGAATAAAACACACATATTAGGGGTAACACAGAGCAGTACATCACAAACACTCAAAATAATTCTGTGTATATATTGGTTTAAGATTTTGACGTCTTAACTTAGCATGTAAGCATGCTAAAAGGAGATGATTATAAAAATGAACACCTAACGGAAATTGTAACTGAGGCTGAGGTTAAGGGGGGTAGATATTACCAGATCATAGGTGCAGGGCAGTGCAAAAACAGCAGACTGAGGGAAGGAGATATGCCCGCATACTTGCTCAACTGCCACAAAAAGTTTTTCCATCCGATCAGAGTTGTTCTTCAGGTGTTCATTCTTGAACAAAGAAGGGGAGCCACGCCCATATAGATTTCAACACCAATAGGCTGATAGGCACTATGATGGCAGGTGTGGTATTTGTATTTTATTTATTAGGATAAGCCCCTTGAGATGTACCATCTCGGTTTTCAAGGGGGTCCTAACAGAAGACAATTCACAACATGACATGATGATGAAAATTGACAACAATTCAAAAGACAAAACAAAATAAAGACAAAAAGCTAACAGTACACAAACAGACAACATAAAGCAACCGACTAGGACAGAACAGAGTAGTGGATGAAAAACATTACAACCAAATGATGGCCGGGAGTAACAAAGGAAAGAATATGAGCGGATCCAAACACAGATGGTGACAGTATTAGCGGTTTGTCAAACATTCAAAATATTATATATAAGGGTGTGGCCCCCCTCTTTTGTTAAAGATCCCATATTATGCCCTTTTTGGGGTTCATATATCTAATTTATGTGCCTACTAAAGTGAAAATGTCTGTTTTCATGTAGATCGATGCAGCCCGTCTCATCTGCCTGTGTTTGTAATGCTCAAGTGCCCACATCAGGGTCCCCACGTGTGCAAAGTCTGATCTGATTGTTTGGCCGAACTGCTCTGTTGTAATTGGTCAGTCGTTCGGACAATTCTCGGAAATGTTACGCCCCTTTTACCATATTGGGAATACAGCTACTGTGCAGCATGAGCTTGTGCTTGCTACAACGAGCCAATGGGCTTGGATCAGTGACACCACACTGGCAAGACGTCACACTGGCAAATTTCAACGAGGGGGGCTAGGGACCGAGCGTTACATGCAGCTACTGCTACTGTTAACAGGAGGAGGTAGGAGAAGCTGCGTTTCCGCAGACTTTTAATTTTTGCACATAGATGTGCCTAAACATGCACAAGACACCTGGAAAACACACTAGAGCATATAAAACCAGAAAAAGCATAATATGGGACCTTTAAATAAGCATCACATGAAGAAGACCTCTGGTGGAAACGTTGTGGTTTTGATAGAATTAAAACTTTTTGTGGCATTTGAGCAAGTGTGCGGGCATATCTTCTTCCTCAGCCAACTGAGGCTTAGGCTTAGGTTGTTAGGTTTAAAGATATATGGTGTACCAAAGCCTCAGACTAAAACATTTATTATCAATGTTATTGCAATTCATCATTGGGTATCATCAATGTTTGTATCAAATGTCACAGCAATCCATCCAATAGTCAATCATGTCAAATGGCTTTCGAAGAAAAGTCAAGAAATCACCAAAGTCAGTTGCGTGCGTTAGAAATCCCAAAGAATAAATGTTTTGATAACACTCAAAACGTATGTTGTTGATTCACTTGAACTCAGAGCTTCAGTCTGACTGACAATCCTTCACACAGCCTGACAGGAACAACACATCTCTGAAAGTGATGAAAGAGAAAACATGTTAAGGCTTCACTGTTGTTATGAGGTTGGATCAATGGAGAGGCATTTCATGGCCATCTTGAACACTCCTGTATCTTCATGCAGCACCTCACTGTTTTATTAACAGCTGGGTTCTGTGTTAAACAGTTGGGATGATTCATTTACAAGCTTGCATTTAAAGATTGGACTAAAAGAAGCGTGTCTTCAATAAAATGTGATTCAATACAAACCGATCATTTGACTGTTTTTATTCAGCCTGGTTAATTACATATCAGTATGTTGAACAGTGGCGTCTCTTTTTAGGTCCTATTTCATATTTGTAGCTCTTTTGCGCATAATGTGTCTGTACATAACTGTGTATTTATTTCTGTTATTCTGTGTACAAGCTGCTCTGAACAAACTGGAGGGATGAATAAAGTTGTTTGAATTGAATTGAGCTTTTAAGGGTCTTATATTGTCTCCAGTGTCAAAAAGGCATTGATAAAACTTAAGACCAAACTATGAGTGGGATGTGGGTGGTGTTATGCTGTTGCTCTGCCCAGTAAGTGAAGCCAGCAATGTGAAGAATTTAATTAGGCTACATTTTCAACCATATTCTCTTCTACAGAGCTGTGTGTTACTAAAAATGTTTTTTTTTATCAAATACTATTGACCTTTCATTTGCTAGAGAAAGCCTTCTATAGCAGCAGAGAAGCTGCAAATATTTAGTGCAAGTGTTGGTGAAGTGTGAACCCTGCATGACATTGTAAAATACTCTGAAAACATGACCATTGTAGCTTCTTTAGAATCTTCTCTTATACAGTATATATACAAAGGCAGAATTTCAGACCTTATGCCATTTATTAATTATACATTCTAACAGTAATATGAAGGGACAGCAAAATAACACTGCACATAATTAAATACATCTTATATACAAACTCCATATGACCACCCAGAAGGACTTTTTCCATTTAGTTTGTTTATTGCACCATATTATTATTACAATAATTATTGCTTGGTATCAGTCATATTGTTCCAAAGATTTCCAATATGTTCTCATCCTTGGTCAACAAATACTGGAGCTTTATCGCAACAATATTGCCTCTCATTCAGAGGAACAATAGCTGTGTCTCAATTCAGGGTCTGAGTCCTTCATAAGACACATCTGAATACCGGTTGTCTAACAGCGGCGTGTTGAAGGCTGTCCCATTTTGGAAAGGAGCCTTCGAAAGCAACTGACAAAGAGGTCCTTTCTTTACTGGGCCACGAAGGACGCATCCTGTACATCCTTCGTAGCCCAATGTATCCCATGATTCATTGTATGCCAATTCTAACAAGAATAAGTTGGTTATGATTGCTAGTTCTGGTGCGGCTGTCGAGGTTGCTAGGCGACAAGAGTAACATAGGGTAAAGGAACAGGAAATCCTCTGTAGATCAGGCCATCTCATTCAGTTCGGCTTGAGCAGTCAATGCAGGCTACGAAGGCTTCTCTGTAGGCTGGGTCCTTGGAAGGATGCTACCCTTGAATTGGGACTCAGCAAGTGTTGTGTTGCGTGGTTATATAACATCACACATGGTAGAGTGGTAACTCGTGGTTAATGTGTGCGTTAGGTTTGGGTGGAAAAACAGTTCATGGTTTTGGTTAGGTCAAACATTGGTTGTTCTGATCATGAAGTTTTGGATTCACACAGGACTTGAACCCTGGTTTCCAGCGTTATTTGGGCTATCCATGGGGTCCAAATCTCCAAAGGGGAGACTCTTTCCTGTGTACTGCAAAAATGACGATAGAATATCAATCTCCAACCAGCTTGTTTAAGTAAGGAAACACCTTCATAATAAAGTCCTTCGTATTTAAACAGAAATGAATATGAAGTATTACATTACACAAACCTGGTTAACAGCTCCACTGAAATCAGGGCTGATCAGGGTCCACATTATAGTCCAACTTCTTCTCTGCAAACTATCTGTGCTGCTGACGCCATGAGATACGAGTTAACCAATGAACTAGTCAAGTTCATGCATTAATGAAAAGCTTGTATATACAGTATGTGGAAAATCCTCACTGATCCGCACTACATTTTTTTTCTTCACCAAAAAGCAAGAAAAGGCATCAATGTCTGTAGAAAGTGTATGTGAAAACCAGTTCAAATTCAAAGCTTCTGCATTGGTACACCAATCAAAGTGCAGGGTCCAGAGTACAGTTTCTTCATAGTTTATTTCCTTTCCAACTTAATTCCACTTGTAGTGATGAGCATAGTATTCAGATGATTTTAAAGCTTAAAGGAAAACAAAAAACACTAATCAGGGCCACGCCAATAGATCAAATTATTAAACGTAATCCCATAAATGCACAAGAGCATATATTTACACATAACAAAGTACTCACTCAAACAGTGCACCTACTACAGTCAACACTTGGAGTAGTTAGCAACCTGTCATGCAGCTCAGCATATTGCAGCAAACAAAGAAAAGGGAGTGAGCATGTCCTGCCTCAGGCCTCTTAGTTACTCAGGTGTGGCCTGATAGGTTCAAGTCAGGAGTAGGCTTAAAGGGGAAATGGGATCTTCAACAATGTCTTTGCAATATTTTTCAGTATTTCTTTTGATTTTTTTTTCAATAAAATCTCAAAATGTAATTTAAACAAACAACAAAAATGAGCTCAAACAAATAAGCACTGACAGTACTTGGTGTAATGACAAAATAATTAGACACATTATCATTACTTAGACGAATATTCGTAATTTACATATTTGAGCACAGCGTCAGAGGCAGAGAAACACAGAGTTGACATGTGAAATCAAACTGCTGTTCTCTTCTTGATGCACTCTCCCCTGAGATGGCCTCATGTCTAGTTTCAACACAGATTTGACACGTTAGACAGCTTAATGGATTGGCCCGTTCTGAACTGTATTTCCTTGGCTTACCAAATGTATTTTTAATAGTCTATTATGCTTCCCATATTGAATTGTGCGTGCTCTAACATCTTTATTCCATGAAGGACCCAGAGTGCATGAGCGGGACACAGCAGGGGAATGTGAAGGGAGGAGTGAGGATTTTCCCGATCTTGTGCAGGTGCTTTAGCTTCCAGAAATACTCCCTCAGATTACACATGAATCAGATTTACATCAATGGAATAATTATTTGTTGTTGTTTTTATTCTATTTGACAATAACACCATTTTAGGAAATGTTTTAGCTCTGTTAAACTCTGGATTTCTATTCTCTTCAAATTAATTATATAGCATGATGAGCTCAAACGACCACTCAATAGGTTGACTTTTACTCAACATCATGACCCGGCATATTCATCCTGACACTAAAAACCCCAGTGATATAAAACCCACCTAATTGTAAAGGAAAGAAACATTCTTTTAATATAACCTTCCCCTCATCATACTGTGTATTTAAGTAGAAAAAGTATCAAAAATACATACAAAACAACGAAGAGAAAAGCTGCTTATTGTTAAAATGTTCTACTTCTTAATTTAGTGAGGTTAAAAATCCGGATACCCTGTTCAACATTCACATCATTAAATCATCTCAAGTATCCATTAAAGCAACAAAGAGAAAAATACTGTATATTGGTAGCTGGTAGGTTGGAAGTCTTACAGTGATACTACATCAACAAAAGGTTTGAGTTTAGACTTCTACAGAATGAAAAGGAGACATGCAGCAACATCATTTAGTTACATTATATACTGAAATTCATAAATTGCTTTTCACACAAAATTGTTGGTTACTGCTTCTGATTGGTTCCTGCATGTGCAAGCTCTTGATGTCTTTGTGTTTTTTAAACATATTCTGGTGTGTTGTGTGCTGAATGAGTCATAGTAAGAGAGTATTGAAATTATGATGCTTTAGCGGATTGTAATTATGTTCCTCTTAGTAGGGTTTGGTCTCAAGTCTTTAAAAGGAAGTATTAAAGGACTTTGGCTGTTGCTAAAAAACTACCATTATGCTGTAATCTGGGATAAGTTAAATCAGTGTTTACCACTAGCTAATTTGAAGGTCATGACCCAGCGAGGGGTCACCAGGGGGCTCTCGATGGGTCGTGGAAACTTGGGTGAAGAGATGGGGAAATGGAACAACATTACAAGTCAACTAATAACATTAAGTGTGGCTACAACATATTTATATATGTCTTTTTTAGATGTTAATCACTTCATATCGAAATCTATGTTTTCTTTTTCTCAGCCAATCTTGCAATAAAAAAATGTACACACACCACTCTAGCCAATCAGAATCAAAACGCTGCTATGAGTGACACTTATTTATCATAAAGTTGCTGTACTACTAAAAACTGAAAACCTACCTTCTCTTTATATGGAAACATTTTCTAAAAAGAGAAAGAACACCAGAGAGAGGACTGAACATGAGGCCAACACAGAATGGTGTGACTGCAGCAAGTAAGAACTGCCGTGATGTGCGTGAATGTGTTCTCTGCCTCATGATCCTGGAGATAATATAAAGTTGTATTTGTAATGTTTGACATTTGCCCTCGTATTTTATAAGAAATGTAAGAAACTTTGAAAGAGGGAGGTCTCTTAGAGGCCAGTGATTTTTGGGGGTCCTTGGCATTGCAGATTTAGGGAATCCCTGCGTTGAAGTGCAATGACCCAGCAGGTTATATACCACAGGGCTAAAGTGAAAGTAAAATGAATGGCTGTTTAAAGTGAAAAAACATGAGAGATAACTTGTGCACACTCTGTTTCAGCAAAGCTATAAATTATTCATGCATTTCTTTGTTTGTTTAACAAGGACTTTACAGATAACTTACAGTCATACACTAATGATTACTAGCAGAACTAATTGAATTCATAGCTTGAGCTAATTTGCAGTCCTTATCCCTGGCTTTTAAATATGGATACATACAAACACAAATATAATCATGAATGAAGATGATAACAGGGCAAATCCAACTGTACGAGACCATCATCAAGCAAACAGTTTGGGTGCGTTCGGATTGTCCCTCCTATCTCCTTTCACTATTCTTTTTTCCTTAACCCCGGAAGCGTTTAAGTGGCGGCCATGATAAGAGCCGTTCGAATTCTCTAAAAGTTAAGGAAAGGTGGGTCAATGCTTCCTTTATAACCTCCTTTAGCATAGGAACCACTGGACCATCCTTTACGAAAGGAGATGAGATAATGCCGCCCCACAATTCCTTGCGGCCGCAACTTTTAAAGCGACTCGCGCATCCGACCGTTCACGAAAACTAACGATCTGTTGGAGGAGAAATGAGGAGACAATCTGCATTTGGTTTATTTATTGATTTGACTTATTTCTTTATTTATATTATGTGTGGGTGAAGAAGGTGAATAATGTTTAGTGGAGATGCTTTGCTGTTAATGTTGATTCACACGAGAAATTGTTAATATAAAACATTGTTAATAAAAAAAGAAAAGGGACGCAGATCATGGAAGTTACCAAGCTGCAATAATATGAACAACTTTGAACAATCTTAAGCCCAGAGGTGAACTATGAACGTGATGCTGATGTTGTAAAACCATCAAAGTGAAGTATCCTGGTAGATTATATTCCTTTTATTTTAATTCCAACCTCGTGGTTATCAGGATTATTTCACCGGTAAAAAGGCACAGGGGAAAGATTTTTAGATGAGCTTTTAGTAGTCCATTTTCGTAAGATTGTAGTTTCACCATGGCAGACCCACGTCACTAACCTCCGCCGCCGTCGCATTATTACGTCGTTAAGTTACGTTACATTAAGTGGAAATGTGGTCGGATTGTCAAAACAACGCGATCGCCTTTCCCTAAGTCCTTTATGAATTCTCCTAACACCTTTCCTTAACCCCGTGACGTTTTCACGGGGTTAAGGTAAAGTGGATAGTGAAAGTAGATAGGAGGGACAATCCGAATGCACCCTATGTTCAAATGGGCAGGACATCTTAAACAGGAAGTGGCTACATCTGAAACAGGAAGTAGCTACAAGCCTGCAACCAATCATCATCATGATGTCAGCTCTGACTCAACAAATTAACAAACAAAGAAACATCAGCTTCCTACCGAAAGCCTTAGTCTTTTAATTGTTCAATTAAGGGGACACTAAAGGTCCCAAAAGGTAAATTATGATCCGAACACAAAATCAGAAACGTTTCAGTAGATCAAAAGTTAGAAATAGGCTAGTAGACTAACATCATTTTTCATCCTTAGTCACATATAAGTCCCTACATAATACAGTAGTATTAACAGTAGTAGTGTTAAACTTATGGAATACTTATATACAAATGAAAAACAAAAAAAGGACACCTTTAACATCTAAAACTATTTATTACCAAATTTCCGCCTTAACCTGATCACTTTTTATGGACCAGAGATGTGTCTTTTTCTCTGCTCAAAACCACAAGTTACCTGATGCTTAGAGCCCGTCAATTTTTCATCATGCATGTAGATAAAATACTAAATAAAAACCTGACAAATACTGCAGACCTGAGCTCCCCCTCATTCTCTTCACTTCCTCTTTTTATATGACCTCCTACAGTACGAGTGACACGACATTTCACAGCAGCTACATCACACACTACCACCTCTGGCCTTCAGAGTCATGTGCGTATACATCCCCTTATTCAGCACCACCGCCTGACTGGCCCTCACCTCGGCAGAATACAAACAGAATACACGTGTATTCATGCACACAGTGTAACTTTAGAGAGGCAGTCTCGTCTGCCAGGTAAGTGTGTGTTAAGAGGTCTTAGCTGGGCGAGTCATTTGATCAATGCAGGCTTTTAGGCTTATTCAGTTCATTGCCGCCCCTGCTCCGTGCTCCTCTGTGACTCGAGAGATTAGGCTAGTGTGCACACACTGAACACCGCACCTTCTGTGAAAGAGCCCTCTGTTCAGGCTCAGCACATATAGGCCTTTCAAAGGCGCCCTACTCCAGCTTACAGTGTGCAATTGAAGCAAAAATAGCGCAGTGTGAAATGTTATTCAGTCAAGATGAGAGGGAACACACTGGTCGTCCTTCGCTACCACTGTCAACTTCTCATCCCTGGAAATCCTCCCCCCCATCCCCCCCCCCCCCCCCAAACTCTGACACTTTCTGAGGGGTGAGACATGGTTGTCAATATGCCGTCATTCATCCCCACACCCTCTCCTTAAACCAGGGGCTTAAAATGGAACCTCAATATTTGCATTCCAATTAGCATAAATGTAAGAAAGTGGAACAAGTAGCTTTGAAAGTCATCCAGCAAAGCGCATATTCAACCAGCAGTGAAAAGGGGGAGAATGAAAAAGCATGTTTAAGAGAGAAAAGGAGAAAGGGCAGGGGGGAGAAAAGGAGAGAGAGTTCTGTATTATAGTAGCGGGCCCAGGCTACATGTTTTGAATCACTGGTGTGTGTCTTTTATGAGCTTACGACTTCACACTGCGTGGAAAATCCGCCCGGCTGCCGGGGTTCTTCTGCATTCAGAATGTCACATTTAATCACATTCCCCCTCTGTGATGTGATCCCGCTGATCAAAGACTCTCTGACTTTGAGTTAACACGTCAACAAAGATGGGGGTCTCGTGTATTCTTGCCTGGCACACGGGCCACACGCCCAAAAACATGCAGGGGATAGGGGAAGTTGTTTTTTTGTTTGTTGTTTAGGGCGAGGAAGAGGTGAGGCACGATGGCGGGTGGTGGCTTAAGGCGAACCGGGATGTGTGAGTATGTGTGTGTGTCTGTGTGTGCGCGGGGGGCTCTGTGTAATGGTGTGTGGGCGTTACGGTTCAGGAAGGTCTCGGTCTTTTGCAGGCAGAGGCCATGTGTGATAAGTTGTAAAGGTGGCTGGATTTTCAGTAAAACAGGCGAGAGTTTATATTATTTTTTTCCCTATGATATCTGTTTTTGATGACGTCTTAATCCCACTATTATCTATGCCGCTTGTCCCATTCAGGGTCATGGGGGCTGGGTGATCCCAGCTGTCATTGGGCGAGAGGTGGGGTACACCCTGAAATGTTCGCCAGTCAATCACAGGGCTGACATAAAGAGACAGATAACCAGCCACACTTATACCTACAGGCAGTTTAGAGTCACCGAATAACCTAACGAGCATGTCTTTGAACTGTGTGAGGAAGCAGGCGTACCCATAGAAAACCCAAACATGCACTGTGAGAACATTCAAGCTCCACACAGAGAGGCCCTTTCTGACAGGGAATCGAACCACGAACCTTCTTGTTATGAGGCAACAACGCTAACCACTGCACCATTGTGCAGCCCACATCTATATCCCATTCAATGTAAAAAAAAAACTTTCCGCTAACAGCCATTTTTGCACTGCAGCAACTTTTTTCTGTACAACAGCAATGTTTTTCAGCGTATTCAGCGGGTCCTAAGTAAAGTAAGTGTCAGTCATTTTTTTCACCTCGCACACAGCGCTCTCAGTTGAAAATACTGTAGTTCAACTCTCGGAACACCCCTGCACTCGTCAATATCACTTCTCGCTCACCAACCAATCAGATCAGGAAGGTCCCTTTTAGTTTAACAGGACAATATAGCTTAATATATCCAATGTAGAGACAATGCTATGTTTTCTGTATGATCTCTATCTATGTACTTTTTTTATTCTCTTGTTACTGTGGGACAGAGGCCAATACACGTTCCCCTTTGGGAACAATTCAGTATACCTTGTCTTTTCTTCAGCAGATGCAGACAGGTCATTATAGACAGCATTGAAGCAGCCATCATCCCATTCTAAATGTCATAAATAGTTTTTTATTAATTGACTCAATCTTTAATTCCTCTTTCTTTTAGTTCTCATCAGAGGCTTAGGGTTGATGGGGATAACAAGTACTTTAATTTATTCAAATCAATGATGATACAACTATTCTACAAGCAGCATTCACTTCGCAAGGACACTTGTAAGAATAATCAGTCCCAGTCCTGGTTGGTTTATTAGCTTCACATTTGTAAAAACCCTAACGTTAAATGCTCAAAACTAAATTTTAAACGATAAAGAAAAGTCTAAAACTTTGTTCTGCCGCTCCAGAACTCTGACTTGTTTCCCTTCTGTTTGTTGGCTGGCATCCACTGTAGCATGGACAGCTGCAGTTTTTGGGTCGTGGTCCTGCTCCCTCTGTCCTCCCTCAACTCGACCCTTGATCCTCTCCACCAGCACGTTTTCTTTTCTCTTCTGAAGGTTTGTCTTTTCCCCCTGCCATTCCAATGTCCTATTGTAAGTGTCACTGGTGTTGGAATAAATAAATATATAGAAAACATAAACCTATGCACTGGTAGCTGGTGGAAGCTGTTTGTTAAATTTTCATTATCAGTGTAATCTCAGAGTCCACTTTTAGTAAGGGGTCTCCAAAGTCCAGGCAAAACCGCAATTAAAATCACTAAAACATGTAATAAAAGCTTGTCATAAAAGTACGTATATGCTTAAAAAATAATACAACACTCTTAAATAAAATATGCATCATAAAACGTCCTCTACAGCCAGCAGATAAAAGCACACATGTACACATATCTAATCTCATCTAATGTCTGCTGGGGGAGACTCTCACTGTGAACTCTCTTTTTTATTTAGTTTAAGTCTTGTTGGTGGTGCAGTAATAATGATGTCAACAAATGTTTTCATGAAGTTGTAAATGGAAAAATTGCTTTCAGTTATTTATTAATAGCTATTAAATTCTAACACTGTGTACAAGCTTAATGCTGAAGCACACATAATAATATACATATTAGACCAAAATCACATTATGCTTTAAACACATTTTCTAAGCCCTTAAAGCTACAGTGCGGATTTTGTATCAGGTTATGAAACAGACTGAAGTTGAAATCGATGCCTTGTTATGATCTGCAAAAGCAGACAGATCCTCAGCAACACGACTGATCATTTCTGTATCGTAATTTATAACCATCGCAACAGCTGCTGCCGGGTAGACACCAATCTTTGCATGCAGTCAGAAAAAAATCGATTCATTTTGTAAGTTTGACTAAAACTGGACATTTAAAATGCATGTACACATGTTAGTCCAACTGAAATGTACAAGTCGAATTACTTGAAGTTGTACTAACACACCTAGATAATGTGGTTAGGGATAGATTGACTCTTGCAGGTATTCAACTTAATTGGACTTAATCTGTACTAGGTGCTGCACCGCGCTTTGATCCGCAAGTATAACAGCTTAAATACGTAGCATAAGCTGTGAAGACTTGCGGGTCCTGCCTTCAGATATCAAGCTAGGGGGATAGCATGCAACAAGATGTACAGAGCAGTAAAGTTGTCCATGTCAGACATATGTCACTGTTTGACATATCACAACTTTGCCACCTTTCCCCCCCAGAAAACAATACTTACACATGTACAGGGCAAAATCAGGAAAGCAATGAGAGGAGCTGCTTATCCACATGTAGCGTAAAAATAGTGGTAAACTGAAAATTCCTTCCAGAAGCTTCAGGTGTTCTCTTAAGTGTGCTGATACTTATTTCTGAAGTACATTGATTTAGATGTTTTATCTTGGAGCCACTGTGTATAAGTAAGTGTGTATTTATCTGTATGCATGTGAAGTGACTGAGACAATAAAATTGTTCATGATAAGTGCATTTCAAGAATTCCCTAAATAAATCCTAAATAAAAATAATAATTAAATCCTGTCTTGCTTTCTATTCAGTGTACAAATGAGGTTAGGATGAGTGCTTTCCTTGGTGCAATCGGATGCTTTTTACAATCTATTGAAAGGGTCCTTCCTTGAGGAATAACAGATGCAGAGCAACATCAAACACGCTGTCCAATGTATTCTAAGTATGTTCATGTCACTGTGGAGGAGAGGATTATTTCCTTTTCTTTTTTTTAAATGTAGCCACCTGGACGGCTGGATGAACACATTAACTAGAAGAAAAACAAATATAAAGCCCCTCTGCATCTTTCCAGCCCGGGGGGGTCCTGCAGCACACTCACGATTGAATAGGATTGTTACATGTTTGGTAATTAGCAGACACTTTTCTACCCCACAGTAGCACAATGTACATGAGCATTATCATCACATGGAGCTACAGTGCACGGGACAGCACGAAGAAGCAAAGCGGGACTTTTTAGTTCAACAAACGTTGCTCAGAGGCAGAGCTGCACTGGAGGCGATAGTGTCGTTGTTTGAGTTAAATCTCTGCAGGCGGAGCTAAAGAACCACAGTTTTCTGGTTAAGTAACTTTGATTTAAGCGCTTAAAAAAAGAAAAGTGTGAGAGGAAAATAACTGACCTAATAAAGGAAGCCTTGAGCTAAAAAAACAACAACATAATAATAAAGTGTTACAGAGTTACTTGAGGTCATGCGGTGAGTTTATGTGACCTTTACTTGCTTTGTAGTGACTCTCACTACAGTGTTTTTACAGTATCTCTGCTGTGTTAACAGCTTAACAGCAGATGGAAACTGATCTGGGCACCAATGGTGACATTTGTTGTCATTTCATTCGCCGGTGTCGTCTGCTGGCCTTTCTGCTGTGTCCTCCTTCTCCTTTAACCATGTCTGTCCCCCCCAACCTCATCCCTATCCCCCCATAATGACCTCCATCTAAGCCCTGGACAGCAGCCCCACCTGTCTCAGGGGCCCTGACCCCTGGAGGAGCCTCCTCGTTGCCAGGGAGCCCCGGTCAGCAAGGGACCAGGGGGAAATGCCACTCTGTAGGCTGTGTACTGCATATATGATTTGTCCATGCTCGTGAAGTTTGGAAGGAGAGATTTGAATGTGTAACAGAGGTTTTTGTATGTTGCACCACAGACTGTATACAAATATCACAATATGTTTTCATCTCCTGCAGTGACATGAGCTGGGGACATTTTTCTTCAATCCTTTTTTTAACATGGACATTTTTAAAACCTACTTCTTTCCGTAAATTCAGTGTCCGTTAAAGTCCATACCTGATGGATTGCAGACAACCTGAGCAAGAGCATACAGCCTCCTGTACTTTAGAGAGCTTATTGGATAACGAGCCACAATGCCTGTTTCTGCCCCGGGAGCTTTTATTGTGAAATGCTGCTTGACCTACATGAAGGTACATCTGGAGCACAGCAAGAGTTAAGACAGAAAAACCCAGATTTATGTGTCAACAGAGCTGTTAGTCCTGGTGTTACATCCACGTGTTTCCCATCAAATATCTAATTAAAACTAAACTCCTCAAAACAGTGAACACTAGGACATGAATCAGCATTATAAGAACTAACTAGGATGATGGAAAACAGGTATGAAAAAAACGTATTTGAAGTGTACAAGTTTGCCCCATGTCCCATCTCTAAACATAGAAGAGGCGGGGTTGATGACCAATACTGCAGCTATTCAGCAGGAGGAGCTCTAAATGTTTTGGCTTCGCTTTTCTCTTGCCTTGTGCTGTCCATTATTCATACAGTCTGTGGTGTACACAGGTAGGTGCCTGTGTGCATTGAAATCATGCACTCGCACACAAGTAGATCTTCAAATGTGGCTCCAGTTTTAATCCGTAAATACATTATTGATGACCTGGAAGAAAATGTGCGTCACTCAGCTGTGCTGTCCCCGAGGAGGAACAGGAAACTCAACGCATTAATAGCTGAATATTTAGCTCTCCTCCAACACTGCATCTTGTTCACAATCAAGAAAACGGACTTATTGCACACATTCATTCATCTCTCACTCAAGAGTCCCGCTGAGTGCTTTTCTTTAAACACAGAGCCTCAAAGGAGATGAAAGCCTCTTTTAGGCAAGCAAAATAACACAGACCAACAATGGACAACACAGCATGGAAAAAGTTTCATTCCTTTTAGTACCAAAAAAAAGTAGCAAAAAAAGTAAAGTCTGCTGAATGCAAAACTTGGTCAGGAGAATTTTTGAATAAATGTTTTAGTTATGAGTCTTCAGACTGTCCTTACTTTCTACCTGTGACTGTTTTAATGCCCCACTACTCTGTGTTTGATGATGAGGGGTAAAAACAATCTTTTCAATCTGCCTTTAAATATATTGCAAAGCTGTTTGTTATTAATCATGCCTCCTTTGGTTTGGTTTGTAATTATTTGTGTGACATCAGCTGGAAGTTGAAGCTTAGAGTTTTATTTCTGTGTCAGTGCTCACCATTCCACTTTTTCATATGGTGGCTAGTGAGGGCAAACATACTGCAAGAGCCCCAAATGTTTCCATTAGCAGAAATACAATAAAGCTTTAGAATAGACAAACTATTTAAAAACACAAACAATACAGCAACTGAAAGGTGCAGCAAACATGCTACAAATTCCTTCCCAATCCAAAGTCAAATTCAGACAAAGCCAAAAAAGACAAACGCAATAGAAAAATGCTGCAGAGCTAGTCATCACAACTCATGTGCTAGAAGCTGACAGCTTGGTTTCAAACATTTATCAAAGGAAAATATCACACCTCCTACTGACACACAAACGTTACTACTTTGCACTGCTTTCTAATCTCAGGAACACACATCTATGTGTCCAATTTAAAATAATTATATATGGAATAGCAAAAGAAAAAAATAATCCTACCAGCTTAACGTTCATTAAGATCAACACATTCTCATTGTAAAATATTTGAATATTGAAAAACACACCTCAGGGAGTAGGTAGCCTAGTGGTTAGTGTGCGTGCGCCCAATGTACGGAGGTAATAGTCCTCCAAGCAGGCGGCCTGGGTTCAAATCAAATCTGTGGTTCCTTTCCCGCATGTCATTCCCCCCCGCCTCTCTCTCTCTCCCTCATTTCTGACTCTATCCACTGTCCAATCTCTACAATAAAGGCCTAAAACGCACTCCAAAAAACAAATAAAAAGACACACCTCAGTATCTGTGCATCAGATGTTAGAAGAAAAAATCTAAAGAAATAAAGATTTGTGATGTTTCCTATAAAAGATTAATAGAGAACCAAATGAAAATCGATTTCTGTAGGTCTTTTTACAGATAAAACACTTGAAAAATAAGTTGTTTTCTTCTAGACAGACCATGAACACTGCATTAATGAATATATATATCAGAGCTGGGCACATAAATATATTCATGCTTTTTATGGTAGACAAATATATCGTCCATACCCTTGTACCAGATTTAAATGTTATCATCCTAAGTGTGTGCTCTTATAGGCTCATATATCTTCAGCCCATAATTCCATGTGTAGAAAAACAAATGATGATCCATTGAAAGATACTTTAACAAACCTCTAAAGTATCTCTGGATCAGAATCAGAAAACGATTTTAAATTCCCCTAACTCTTGCCACATTATCAAGAAAAGCCGGCGTGGCACAGGCATGACATCACACCCTGCTGGCTTTATACAAAACGCTGTTCACACTGCTTCAAATGTTGCAGTATTGGTACTCTAAATGCTTATGCTCTAAAAAATGATCTTACATGTGAAATCCTGGCTCTCCTTGGAGATGAGAATAGCCATTATTACTGCCAGGTTGATAACGAAGAAACATATGCACCAATTCTAGCCCTGCTAATTATCAGCTCCCAGCATAATTAAGGCTTATAGATGAGCAAACATAATTAGTAGGCATTATGCGGACCTAATGGGGGGGAGTGAACAGGTGAACATGTATTCAGTCCTTTGTTTATGAGCTAAGGGTATACTATAATGAGGCAGGAGAATAAAAGTTGATTAGTTATGACCTAAATGTGTCCTTATACTGCTTTGAAAGACAATCGGATGCAGTGGAGCTGCAGCGCTGAAAATCACCGCTGTGTTATTGACTAATCAAAAGCTGCATGTTTCATATATGGCTGAGGGAGCTGCTGAAGAGCTGGGATGCTGAATGAAGTGTAGAGTTAGAAGAAATATATGACAGCGAGGCAATACACACTGCAGCACAGTACCCATGTCATCAACACGTACCTAACAATGTGGTGCCTTATTGGCCTTCAGGGAAAAATCTTTGATCATCCAGTAGTAACTATTGTAGCTGCTTTATGATGAGACATAGGTGGGCCGGGTAGCATTGGAGGTTGTGTGGAGGACCTAATAATTGGGCACATGTCATCACTGAATGAAATAGAGCTCCCAACAGAACAAGCAATCCTGTCCTACATGACACGCTCTAAAATACTACAGGAGTAAATCTAGCACAAGGGTCATGAAACTGCTTCATGAAGGTGTGTATGTGATGTAATGCTGTGCCTGGCAGCCAGTACTGAGGGAGAACATAATAATATTCCTCCAAGAGAAAGTTGGACACTTAAAAAAAACCAAGAATTAAAGCAGTTTACCAGTCATCTTTGAATAGGAGGATTGTGCACAATTGGTTGTTTCCCTCCTGGGGCAGAAGATGCAGGGTTGTGGAGTTGGGGGGGGGCAAGGAGGGGGGGTTGCCATTTGTTGAGAAGAATCCACTTCACTTTGGGTGGCCTAATGAAAGGGAGATCAAGAGATGAGTTAAAATTCAGCCACATTTATTAAACACAATGCTGATTGTGAGCAAACAATGGTACTGCTCAGAGTCGTTTCAGGGCACTGGCTGTAGCAGATAAGCGTCCATTAAAAGGTTGCAGTATCACATGGGCACCAATCAGGGCCATGCTGGGAACAGAATAATATTTATTCCATCTCTGTTTGAAATCTAATTCTCTTTAAAACAAATCAGCCATTGCTTGCTCACACCGGCGTAGCGTGAGTCTAATGGGCGAGCCTTTAGCCTCCCGCCATCATTTGAAGGATTTGACCACCGCAGAGTGCAGAATCAATGCTGGAGGTTTGTTGTGTAGACCTTGCAGTGTCTCTGGAACAAAATGCCCTTGTTCGTGTACACATATTGTTGGGACTATTTCTGGGAAGGACGGCGAGAACATTCCGGGTCGATGCTGAACAATCACATATATAGTTTATCACCGCGGAGCCGATTTGCTTTGAAGGTCAAAGAAGCCATCTGTTTTCTGGTCACATATTCAATATAACTTGAGATTTTGTAGCCTAAGCAGCCTGAGAGAGTGCACAGCGGTGCCCAAAAAAGAAATGAATCATCACAGTTTTTGTTGAAGCCTTCAAAACCGGAGACAAAGAGGGCTTTCAGGTGATGTAACACACACAGAGGACCTCACTGGTTAGGAAACAGTGGCTGCTAGCGGCATACATCTTCCCTCCAGTGGAACTGTGATACACTGCATGAAACTCAAGACAGCTAATTAACACTGATCAGTTATTTTAACACTGATGCACCTGACTGATTTTAGGTCAAGCAATCCACTAATTACAGTGACTCAGATGACTTTCTTAATAACTTACAAACCATTAAAAAGTAATAATCTTAGGACAGACCCCGTCGTGTCGGAACAAAAATCCAGGTCAGAGCCAGAAGATAGGTCTTGACTAATTGTACAACACTTAGTCATAATACCTCAGTGGAAAAATGTCAAAGTCACCAAAAGCATCATAAGGACAGAAAGTGTGGGAGAAATACAAATGATTGTGCATAAAAAAGTTTATTGAATCCATTCAAGCCACGCAAAACAATAATCAGAGTTTCTGAACTCGGGCAAAAAATGGAACATTTACCTAACATCTTGTGTAATGTAACATGCCTCCTCCTAATTCTACACAAGTTGTTAATATTGTCTGTCCTTCTTTATTTCCCAGCCTGATTGCTAAATTAAACACCGGGTTCCTCCTTTTGAGATTTTCCATATGACCTTGGACATTCTGTAAACGGCTTGTTTCGGCTGGTACTCTCGGTCAACCCCTCCTTCCACTCCTTCCCTAAATTGACTCACTCTCCTCAGCTCCTCCTGTCCTGTCTGTCTCCAGGGAGAAAGACGTTTTCTGCATCCTCTTTTTCAAAGTATTGTTTAACCTAATAAAGGATTTCTAGCACAACAAGATGAACATAGTTTTGTAAAATATATAATTGAACCTGTTGATATATTTCATAACAAAGCTTGTGGAACAAATTGTTTTGCACACAGGTACAGTATATGACTTTATATTGATGGTAGTTTGAGGTTTTCTAGCTACCAAAACACACAGGAAGAAAATCATGAGTTAATAAATCTTTCACAAGCGTCTCTTATTAAAAACATTTTAAAAAGTTCATTGTGTATCAAATATTCACGTTTTTCGAAATAAGTAGTGTCCGACCGATTCATCGTCCGGCCGATAATATCATGTGACTATTGGTTTTGGCAATTTCTCTCTGATATGTGCCAATATAACTAGGTTCATTCAATTGAAGTAGATTTTTTTATTTTAACATAGTTTTTATTTTTTATTCGTCAATTTCTCAGTCAATGTTTTTGTTTCAATGCACCGTTGTTATCACGGCCAATAAAGGCTTTTGTTCAACTGTTAAAATATTGTTCACAAGTGTTTGATAACTGCATTTAAGGGATCATAGCAACAAAATGTGCATTTTTCACTCCCAAATATCACTACCAAATATCAGCCCCAAAAGTCTCATATCGGTCGGGCCCTAAAAGAAATCATTTATTGATGCTGAAGGATTTTAAATCCAAACGTTGTCACCTGAACGTAAACATTTCTTTTGAAAGCGCAAACGAAAATCGATTCATTTTCATTTGTAATTGTTTAAACATGGCAGAGTACTTAAAAAAATCAGCGCCAATCTAGTATACATCCGGGCATTTCTCACACAAAATTGCATATTTGGACTTATTAAAAAACTCAATGTGACGCCATGTGCAGTGTGAATAGTGTGAAAGTATGCGGTTTGGGATGCAGCCAGTGTTTGGGCTTTGAAAACCTACCAATCATAAGATTTTAATCTGTGTAAGATACAAGAATCATCGTGGCATTTTATTCTTTACTCTTTACTCTCTCACATTGAAAAGAAAAAAATCCTGCACACTACTCTTGATCAGCATGACCAATGTGTTTGAAAAAATCTAAACATTTCAAATTCCCCACCATGATCTTAAGTAGCCTCAGGCGGAGCATTGCATTACTTAAGATCATGGTGGGGAAATTGTTTGAGAACACACTACGTCAAAGTTCAAAAGGAATGAAACGTTTTTTCTAATAAATTGGTGATGCCGAGAAAGCGTAGCCTGCAGGGTTTATTTTTCTTTTCAAATAAATGGACTTTCAAAATGGCACACATTGTTATTGTTAAGAAGATTTGGGTAGAGAAGTACAAAGTATTTGTCAGTGTGTCACTGCACTGATGGATACCTCTGCACCCACCCCCCAGTATATTCAGTGTGTGTTCATGACCAAACCACTGTGGAAAGTCTGCTAGCTTCATCTTCCTGCTGTGGACAGAGCCCCTGTGGGTGGTTAACCTCATCTCCTCTCTCCCCCAACTCTAAATGTCACTCCCCAGTGCAACTGACCACTATGGCTGCCCTGTGTACATTATTAAAACCAGAGGCTCATTTTTAATACCCGCTCCAGGCTCCCATTCTCCTGCTCTCTCTCTCTGTCTCTCTCTCTCTCTGTCTCTTTGGTAGATCCATACCCAGCAGGACACCTCTTTTCTGCATTATCAATCTCAGCGCTGTTTGTTTTCTCTCTTGTATGTGGGGCAGACTGTTTCTGGAATCCTGTTGTTTTCATTCCCATTTAGCTCTTTCTTCCTGAGTATCAGTCTTCACAGGCATGGTGTTTTAAAGGGCTCTACTGAGAGAAAAACATATGGCTTTAAAGGAGTCTTCCTGGAAGTCGATGCAGAGCTAACCAAAGCCTGGCTGCTTATGAAAAACACCATTTCAGCAGTTTTTTTTTTTCCCTTGAGATTTCACAGAAAATGAAAAGACGTGAAAATGACCAACGAAATGGCCTTTTGCATTTATGCCGAAGTGTAGACAATTAATGTTCTAAAAAAAAGATCATGAAATTGTAAAAAACACAGATCAAACCAAAGACGACTTTAGCTCCAACTATAGACAAATTAGTAAATTTTCCCTCCAGTCATGTCACCACAGCATGATTAGGCCTGTTTAAAGCCATCTTTTTTGCTGCCAAAACTGCAAAGAACTGTATGCAAATCAGTGTAGATAACTTCAGATCCACCTCTCAAATTCTCTACAATAAAAACATGAAAACTGCTTAAGTGATAGTTAGCGTTTTTAAGTGTCTTGCTAAATTAAACGCACAGTATGTTAATTCTGCCACCAGGGGGCTCTCAGTCGAAATAATAACAAAACAGGACGTCGACACTGGCGGGTAATTATGGGAGTGATTCTCTCTACAGCCACCCCCCACCCCCACCGTACCCCCGATGAAAACAAACGTTGAGTTGAACGTATACAGTCAAGAAGAACCGGCGAAACAGAATTAAGGAAAAGAATATGTAGATCGATAATATTTCCAAGTATAATTTCTATGACGTTTTTATCACCGCAGCACATACAGCACATACAGCAACAGTACGGCAGCTTTCAGTAGCAGCTCCTGCTTCCTTATTTGATGTAACATCTGTTGTTTCCTTGACAACTATGAATATTTTGTGTCTGTCATGACCAGTGTTGTCACAGATTACTTGAAAAAGTAATCCGATTACTGATTACTGATTACTCCTCAAAAAAGTAATCCAGTTACTTTACTGATTACTTTATCATCAAAGTAACTAAGTTACTTTAAAAGTAACTTATTAGTTACTTTTTACCGATTTCCTCCCTTCGCTGCCTCAACATAACGCCGAATTTCCACCAGATCAGTGTGCATTGCGTGTCCGCTCCGGTGCGTGACGGCTCCGTGCACCCCCGTCCTTCAATACCCACCGGCTGCGTGCTCCGTCCGCAGCACGCAGAGCACAGCCGGTCAGCTGGGGTGCAGAGACAAAGGAATTCCCGCGGTATTTTAAAGATTAACTCGTGACAGCACGAGATAATACGATGTACATGGTATTAAACTCTATATTAACCTTATAAACACATAAACAAACACACATACAGTCGTTTTTCTGAACCGTTAAAAAGGAGTCTTTTATTCTGAAAATAAACCAGATGTTTTAATGTTGTATCGGTGTCTGACTTCCCGTCCCGCTTGTTATTTTCTGTGCTGAATTGATGCGTCGTGCTCCGGCATCTGGCAAAAATAGAAGCCTTGCGTATCAGCTCCGGAGGGCTACGGACTGCCGGAGCTGAGACGCAGCGCAGCGGACCCAGAGGAAACACACACATTGAATAAAGTGAAACGTATCAGCTCCGCTCATTCTCTTCGAAAATGACAACACAATTCTGCATTCTACATACATTATGAGGCAATAACAAAATAGTAACGCACAGCCACTTAGGAAACTAACTTTAATCAGATTACTGGTTTGGAAAAATGAACGCGTTAGATTGCTCGTTACTGAAAGAAAGTAATCAGATTACAATAACGCGTTAATTAGTAGCGCGTTAGTGACAACACTGGTCATGACGAACACCACGAAAGACACGGGCCGTTATACAACTATAAAATTTAGGATTTCTCTGGATTTGAAAACTTTTGGAAATATTAGATGTAATGTAATTACTCAACAACAACAACAATATAACATAGGTTTAGTCTATTTTGAAGTAATTTAGATGTTTTTGTGTAAAAAATGTAAAAATGTAACATTTTACACCTTTAACTGGTTTTATACACACAGACTGTTAACTTTAACAGTTAAGCCAAAGAGCTTGGCACCCCTTTAATTTACTGTAAAATCTGGAATACAAGACGCAGTCGGTGTTTGGGGGCCTCCAAGAGAGAAAATTAGGTTTAAACAGTCTTTCTGCATGAAGATATCTTTTGGGATAGGCTGAGTCCACTATGTGAAGCTTATGTACAGCTGTGTAGCTACTTTTGTAACATCTGTTTTTGTGATTTGGAGTTTGCAATCCAGATAAAATACAGGAGTTGAGCTCTCAGCCTACCGAGACAGGCATGACGTATTGGACCCAAAGCCCGCGAGTCGCACTGCCCACCTCTGCTTGTCAATGGTTGTCTTTAATTGAGTAGTCTTATCATTAAAACCAACACTCCACATTATATAAACGTTTTCTTTCGGTGCAGGATTTTGACCAAATGAGGGAGAAAAACTGTTAAAAAGTGGCGCAGCCAACGATGCTATGTATCTGTGCACGTTTTGAGCAGTAAAAGCAGCTGCTTGCAATACACTATGAATGGCATTGAATTTCAATATTTTCAATAGCATCAGGTTACTTGCAGTGGGTGTCAGCTGCACTTGCTCTATTGACGGCGTATGTCTCAGCATCTTATACTGGTGTACAGGTCGCACTTACCTAAATCAAGTTTGTTTTAGTCTTAAATGAAACCATCTCGACTAAGAAACAACTAAAATAACACACAACTAACTGCTAACACACTACATTTGACTGAAACAGCAATCATCATCACATTTGTTATTCTACACTTAGCATAATGTGTGTACTGAGGTGTAGAGTCTTCTTCATGTAGAGAAAGTGTTTCATTTAAAACTTGAAACAAAAAACCGAGGCAGGCAGCAGAGACATGTTGCAGTTGGCAGCTTGATGTACTGCTTCAGAGCAGGGGCATGGTCTTCATTCAATTCAGCTTTGAAATGACATTGTCAATTTACATTGCAAGCGGTCAAGTGCTCTCTCCAGATGATTGAGATGACAAATGTTTCTGTGTGTCGTGATTGCATTGCAGTGCTTTTTTTTAGTTTTTTTGTTCTATGACTGTAAGTAAAAACATCACAGATACATAAACCTAAGGCATTTATGAATTTCATGGTGGCTTAGAAACAATTTTGCTCCTCTTGCTGAAGGTTATTTGAAAGTGTATGCACGAGCAGAAGATAGACCAGCACACAGGATGCACCTTCAAAGAATACATGACTAATGTTGGACCAAAAAATGTATTGTTATGGGGTAAATGTGCTTGAATAAATGTGTGCCTTTTTTTTGGTACATGCTTGTGTTTACAGTATGTTTACAGCTTGGGCAGCCCCTCAGCTGATGTGTGTCAGTTGGTGTCTTTCTTCCTCCTGTGCCAGCGTGGTCTCTTACATTATTCTACTCCTATCATGCAGAAATTGCCTGGACAGCCATTTGGCTCGTGTTTGCAATCCATTTGTAATCCGCGTAGAGGGGCCATGACTGCTCGGGCCTCGGGACAGCAGCAAAATCAATTGGCTAGAAATGACATCTGCCAGAATCTGCCACTGGAGCGCTCGTAGGTACCATAAATGAAATCACAAGCTCTAATTGTGTGCTGATTTATTCAGTTGTCTGAGTGCATCACGGCTGGACCAGCTAGTAGCCCCACAGCCATGTCTGTGCGCTTGGTCATACATAACACATTTATTTATTTACCGCCCCTTCTGATTCACAGCATCACTTGGGGATATACAGCAACCTCCCCCTGTGCAATGCCCCCCCTCACCGCTCTTCCTCCACATTTGATTAATTCAGATTTTCCCTCTTTTTCATGGTGGCGTGTAAAATGAAATGGCTGTGGAGACAACTGTCACTTGGCTCAAGTAAGATAAATATGTCCATGCCTGAAGAGGTTAGCGCATGCCTGCTGTTTGACTGCATTCAGAACACAAAGATTTATTTATTTAGAATTTCTTTTGTTGCCTTTTTGACAAAAACCATTACACATTTTTGCCTAATAGTGACTTGGAGTTGAGGCTGCTTGGTGATGTAAGCTGTAAGTGTGACATTTTCTAAAACATCAGCATCACTGTGAGACCAGGGATGAATTCGAAAGCACCCAGGACATAAATTTCACCTTATTTCATCTCCCCTTCTTTCTCTGACTCCCGATAAAAGGCCACTAAAGCCCCCAAAGTGATATTTCCTCCAGACTCTTTCAGGATGGTAGTCTGCTGAAACTTTAACCTTACTCTAACACAGGCCTAAATAAAACATGAAACAATGCCTGCAAAAGTGTCTGTGAGGCAGTAGAACATCAAAAATTGATACAGCCTCTCCGCGGGCCAGACCAAGAAATTTATCTAAGCCCAAGAGTTCATCTTGCTTGCTTGTAACCTCGCATGACTGTCACCTAGGCGACAGTCATGCGAGGTTACAAGCATGCCTGATATGATACCACAGGAAAGAGATAGAGAAGGGAGCGAGATTTGTTTTTCATATTGTAAGAGGAAAATAAAGAGAACGAGAGAGAGAGAGAGAGAGAGAGAGAGAAGGATAGAGGGAGTGAAAGGAAGTGAAATAGGCTTAAAGGGAAAAAGAGCGAGAGATAAAGGGAAACAGAAAGAGATGGAGGGAGAGCAGATCAAATATGAAGGCAATTTTGGGGATGAAAAACAAGTAAATGACCTCTCAGAAAATGGGTAGGGAGGGATATTAGGCCTATGGGAGAGAGAGTCAAATTAGAGAGCTGTTTTTGTGTCGCAGAAATCTGGCTTTGATGGAGCCATCTTTAAAATATCAAACAGGAGGTTGCCGCTCTCGCTTAAATGACATTTTCCAATATTTGTCCTACATTGCTGTTAGCGGCAGCAGAATGTGTGAACATGGCAGTGCGGAGGCCGGTGGGGAGATGGTGCTACGGTATCATTTAACGCGGTGAACAGCCCTGCCTTTTCCACCTCATTAGCCATCCCCTTCTTTGTCCCAGGCCATTTGATAGCAGCATTAATCTACGGCTCCACTAGGCTTCCTCTCCCTATTTACTGGTATTTCATGAAGATTACACCACTCAAGCGTGTAAATGTATGCTCCCCCCCCTACTAATGTGAGCCCCCCAAACTCCATGGAGTACCTTGTCTAAACTTCTGCGACATACGGCAGATTAAACACTGCATTTCCCCAAAAGCCCACAGAGATGAGAGGCGAGAGTGAATGAAAGGTGATCAAAGGGTTCGCCAGCAAAGCCATGTCCCGCTTTGCATTTTGTCGGCATGTTGTGTGTCGGTTTAACACCAACATGCATGGCACAGTGCAGTAAACACCTCTCCCCCCTGGTCTGCGTTCATATTAGTAACATCGTTCCGTGCCCTAGTACACTTGCGTATGTACACAGTCCGATACAGCAGGTGGCAGGATGCACATAGTGAGTTTGCAAATCCCGCAACAAGCAGAAAGAATAAGAAGCAACCATGGCAACCACTCACGTGCTGAGTCCATCCTGCTAACTGTGGATGTTTTGTTATTTTTGAGATGCCAACAACGACCCTCTGTCTACTTCCACATCTACCATGCAGCTCAGAGGACCAAACGGGCCTGTGCTGCGCGGATACAGGAGTTATTGAAACGACAGGAGCCGTTTAGAATGACATCATATAGCTGTCCACTTCCTTGTTTGAGCACGGTTGCGTTCACATCTCCCGCAGGCTGTACTCGAGTACACAATTCAGTGTTTCCCCTACCATTATATTAGGGGGGCGGCCCGTTTGGCCTTTTTGTAACTTTATTGTAGAGATAGGATAGTGGATAGAGTCAGAAATCAGGGAAAGAGAGTGGGGAATGGGGTGCAGGAAAGGAGCCACAGGTCAGATTCAAACCCAGGCCACCCGCTTGAAGGACTACAGCCTCCATACATGGGGCGCACACACTAACCAATGCGCCCCAGGTTCATTTGATTTAATTTCATTTTCTATATAGCGCCAGATCACAACTGAAGTCATTTAAGGATACCTTTCCGATAGAACAGGACAGCTGTCATTAAAAGAAACGCATGAACACCAAGATTCCTTTAACACTAGAACCGCCAAGACCGTCTGACAAACGGTTTGGGTTTTTATAATACAAATAACTCTGTTAAAATAAAACCTACAAGCCTCTCATTCTATGACTTTTCCTAAATATGTGTCTTGTATGTTTTCTGAAGCTTATGTGTTACTAAAACAAAACACACAAGATTTCTGCGCATTTATACCTCTGACCGCCGCCCGCCGTCATTCAGACGGCAGCTGAAAATGATACATTTCCCTCGCGCGTCTCTTTTTTTTTTCTTCCAGAAGTTAGAAAGGAGGCAGCGTCAGACAAACACGCACTGCAAAAAAATATGACCGTTGTCTCCTGAAAGGGATGCAAGCGCCCCATGTGTGGTAAGTGCACCGTAAAGGTTGAGCACTTTTGCCCTAGGTGTGTGCCTCAGGTGCCGCGCCGCTGTCCAAGGTGCTGATCGTGCCTTTGTTTGTTTGTTCGCCTGTTATGGAGTTCTGCACTTAGTTTGTCATGCCAATATAAAGCCTTCTTTTTGTTGTTTGCCAGAGCCTTGTGGCGACAACCTGTTCATTCAATCGTTCGCGTGTGTGTGAGTGAGTGCGTGCGTGTGTGTGTGTGTGTGTGTGTGTGTGGGGGGGGGGGGGGGCGGCGGCGGCGTTTATCTCGGTGTTTATCTCTCTTTTTGCAGTGTGTTTTATTAAAATGCATAGCCTAATATAGCAAACAATATTATAGACTAAAAGTTATGCATTTTCCATTTTTGAAGAATGTGTTTTAGCAACGGGAGACGTGGAGCAGCAGTAAAAAACAGCGCTCTAAAAAGCCGAAAAATATCGTAAATTGACATGAGACATTTAAAAGGTTACAATCCTGCCTGGTTTAAGTAAGTTGTATTTATAATTATTTCTCATAACGTCATCAAAAAAATGCTTTATTTGTGTACAAACTATGAAATTACATATGCCGACGGCTGGGGCGCTTGGAGGGGGGTCTAGAATGTTGGCGGTCCTAGTGTTAAGTGTTTGTGTCGGTGTCCGTCTGAACAACACAAAGAACAGACGCGACTCAATACCTGTGATAATATCAAACATGTTTGATTTGATCGTAACACCAAGACGAGAAAAAGATTACCTTAAAATGGGAGCACGCCCCAACTCCAGCAAGACTCTCAGGATTTTATTCCGACTTTAGAAATTTGTCTGTCACTTTGAAATCGTTTGAAAAGTCGGTAGGTGTAAGGCCAGGATAAATTTAAGAAAACTGCTTTCAGAGGATCAGCATTTTCAGTGAGAGCCTCAGAAGAGTGGAACTCAATTCCATTCAATAACCTAAACTGCACAAGCTTCAGTGTTTTTTTTAAAATTAAACTGAAATCATGGCCTAACACAAACCAATCATGTGGTTACTGATTAAACCTTTGAAGAGAATGTAATGGAGTTTTGTAACATGTCCTTTGTATGTGATATACAGTTTGTAAAGATGCATTGTTCTTAATGGTTGTGTATTGATTTTAATTGGTTGTATTGTAATGTTTGTTTGTAACAACTTCCTGCTCAGGGACGACAGATGTACAGTAAATTAGCTTCATAGCTAACTCTGGCCCAATTGTGTTGAGTATGTACCCTGTCACTTTATAGCTTTCCTACCCAAAGAAAGGTAAAAGCCTGAAAAAAGCATCTTGGAAAAAAAAATTAGAGTCAAAGTGAATGCAATGTTTATTCTTGTAGTTACAGATATCTGGGTTTCATAATGTAACAGGAACAATGTTTCTGTTCGCCACATGTTCCTCTCTCTGTAAATGCTTCTGTAACATTGTAAAATCAAGAAATGTCAACACTTTACATAATGTACACTTGGATTGTGGGACTTCAGCATTTGGCTCATGTCCTTAAATCTCAATTCTACCTTTAAAAACAGCAACATTAAAACGTTTTACATATGGGAGGCTTTGGCATATGGAGCCACACACCTCTCTGAAAGGGAGGTAATCCTCAGGAAATTTAGCAGTTCTTTGCACAGCGTCACGCTGAACCCACATCATAAAATACCACAACTACTTTGTCTCAAAGTTCTTACAGTCCAGTTTTTCTGTGGATAAAGCAGCAGCTCTGTGATCCGTCTGGCAAACCGTGTCTCTCATGGGATGTCTGACTTTTTTATGGGGGAAAGATGGGAGACAAACTGTCTCTGCCTGGATCTCTCCATTCATCTAGACATGAGAGGTTTTTGGAGTATTTGTTATTTAGAGAGTAAGTGGCATGTTTGAAGGTGAGCCCATTCATTCTTTTTTTTTTCCATGCAAGGGTTTGCACTGTATAATGAAACTAGAAAATGGTCCATCTTTTTGCTGTGGCCTTTATAGGATGTTTGTCTGTTCAGGTTTAGGCAACTGCTGCCTTTTCTTGGGCAATATAAAAATTCAAAGAGTGAAAAATATTCCACTCGAGCAGCTCAGTTATCTCTCATATTAAACAAATATAGGTGGCAGTCACCATGAAAATTGTGTTAACCTTTATTTTTTACATCAGTGAGGATTTGAAATAATCACAGCTGGTTGGAAGAAAAAAACACACCCAGCGTCTTGGCCCAACAGAAGGGTTGTTGTTGCCCAGTCGCCACTACAAATACTAAACTGTGTTGAAGGGGGAGACTCCGTTTCCACCACACAGAGGTGGGAAGTAACAACATACCAATACGAGTCTGTTCTTCAGGTGTTTAGACTTACCTGAGAATAATTATTTTGTATTTTCTCACTCCTCCTCTCCTCTCTTTACTACAAATGTCTGTACCTTATACTCGTTACAATTTACGAACAGGCTTGTTGCTTTACTTAAATGCAGTTCAAGGGAATAAGGGATTATTTGATTTCTGAATCACGGAACAGATGCTTACTTGGGGAAACACTTTTGGGCTTTTGGCTTTTATTGGACAGGACACCTAAATGTTGACAGTAAATGTGGGGAGAGAAGGTGAGGATTACTGGTGCGATCCATTTACCTCCTAACCTAGAGCTGGGAATGATGTCACATCAGAGATAACAGCGGTCCTCTTGTGAGCAAGACATCCCCATCCAACTTAATTGGACCTTCAAGCAAAGGCAACTAACTTTTTTTTGTAGTTGGACATTTTTTTATGTAAATGGTTAATGGACTTGAGCTTATATAGCACTTTTCTAGTATTCTGACCACTCAAATAACTTTTACACCGCAGGTCACATCTACCCATTGACATACTGATGGCAGAGGCTGCTATGTAAAGTGTCCATCAGTATTAACTAGTCCCATTCACACACATTTATACACCACTGACGAAGCAGCGGGAGCAATTTGGGGTTAAGTGTCTTGCCCAGGGACACATCGGACATGTGGCTGCAGGAGCTGGAGATCGAACCTCTGACCTTCCAGTTGAGAGACGACCGACTCTACCGACTGAGCCACAGCCTAATGTAATAGTCTCCCAAGTACATCGTGTTAACGCTCCACAGAAACAGACGGTAGAAATGTCCCTCAGAGAGCTGCTTTACGTTTTAGACTGAGTGCCTCAACTTTTTCACTTCAGTCAAGAAGCTGAATATGTTCTCCTGCTTTTACTCACACTACAGTATTTCAAAAAGTATCTGTGCTTCTACAAAGTGAAGATTGTGTGTACTTTTTTCACTCCTGCCTCTACATTCACAGCATTTATCATCATCGCTGTGAGCGAATTGTGTTTAGTTTAGTGTGAGAAATGAGCGATCATTGATTCTCCAAGCAAATTAGGCAGAGCACACTGCCATTAGAGCTGTCATATTTACTTTATAAAGATCAGCTCATGTAAAGTGAATCAATGTGTTCGTATTTTAAAGAGTTCCTCAAGAGATGCAAGTATGCCAAGAATGGACACGTTATGAAGGGAACAAGAGATTTGTATGTGCAGCTCTGTAAAGATCTGACGCCTTTGAACACAGACAGCTTTGCGAGGATGTGTGGGCGGCGGAGAACGGACAAATAAGAGACATCACAGAGGTAAATGGTCCGGCGCTTGTTTAACGAGTTATATCAGAGAGCCGTCAAAGGCCTGTTGGTTCAGCTAACACGCTCGGCACTCGCGCTTATCAACGTGTCACTGTCAATTGTGAGGCTAACTATCTCCCTGTGAGCCCCTCTACCCCACCCCTCCCGTTTCCCCTTAGCAACAGATGCTGCATTGGAACAACAATTACAAGTGCAAGCGCCCTCATCAAATGTGAATGGTGAATGTCACATCCGTGCCATCTACCCACACACACTCCAAGAGTTGTTTACATGCAAACGAATGAGCCTGGGTTTCTCTGCCACTAAATTCTTCAGTTAAAAGACCATGAGTGGCATTGTATAATCATAGTTAAAGCGGAAAAAACAACAAATCTATGGAGCCAGAACAGTGACAGCTAAATGTGGGCATCGAAAATAACATTTGGCATCGAAAACACACCTGAACTAACAAAAGTAAAGATTGGCACTGAAACAGGTATTGGCGCTGAAAAAAGTTTCAACGAAGAACAAAGAAAATGCATAAACAAATATTTTATTTTATGTTGATATCTTTTGCATTCTTTTGTGTTTTTCATTGACAATCTTCAGATGATTTCTCCATGACTTTCTTTTTTCAATAAAAGTTTTTTTTTACGATGCCAGTTAAATTTTACAATGACAGATTTGTTTACGTGAGTGGTTTTCGGTTTTAGTTCTCTGTCACCTTTTTGGTGTGGAGGGGAGGGTTTGAGGGGAGGGGCCAATGAGAGCCTGATTTACATATAATCTGCATATCGACAAGAACTGACCCTGAACCCGCCTTCTGATCTGAAACCTCCAGCATGAATGCAGTTTGACTGCAATGGCGTCTACAAGTTCACCTGGAGCTCCCAAACCACAGGTGAATCGGTTTCAATCTGTCTCTTTACATAGAACCGAGAAGGGTTAAATGTTTACGTTTAAATCACATTATACCCTGTGTTTTGCAGGAGGTCCGCTGGAACATGCACTAATGTTAGCATTAGCATTTAACCCTTGTCGGTTCTATGTGAAGAGAAAACGGCAGATTGCAACCAACTCACCTGTGGTTTTGGAGCTCCAGGTGAACTCGTAGACGCCATTGCCGTCAGACTGCAGTGTTTCCCACACATAGAGGATACCTGGGCGGGCCAACAAAGTGTATTTCCGACCTGTTTAAACTTCATTTTTCATTTATTCCTAAAATTGCTGCGTGCGCGAGAGAGAGAGAGAGCGTGGGAGAGAGTGCAGGCACGAGCGTAGCTGCAGCTACGTTTCCCTGCTCTTCTCTCTGCTGTCATGACTGTGAGCATCGCGGGGCACGTTGAGGCACACCAACGTATAGCCTACATTGCTGCACTAACGCACTCACGCACGCACACACAAACACTGGAGCACCAGCCACCATGCGCACCTTTTTACTTTTTAGTGCAAAAGCATTGTGTCATTCTGTGGGAAACACTGGACTGCATTCATGCTGGAGGTATCAGATCGAAAGGCGGGTTCAGGGTCAATTCTCGTTAATATGCAGATTATATGTAAATCCCGCTCTCATTGCCCCCTCCACTCAAACCCTCCCCTCCACGCCAAAAAGGTGACAGAGAACTGAAACCGAAAACCACTCACAACGCAAACAAATCTGTCATTGTAAAATTTAACTGGCATCGTAAAAAAAAAAAATGTCTATGAAAAAAGAAAGACATGGAGAAATCATCTGAAGATTCTCAATGAAAAACACAAAAGAATGCAAAAGCTATCAAAATAAAATAAAATAAAATATCTTTTAATGCATTTTCTTTGTTCTTCATTGAAACTTTTTTCAGCGCCAATACCTGTTTCAGTGCAAATACAAATGTTTACAATACAAGTGTTTCAATGCCAATCTTTCTTTTTGTTAGTTCAGGTGTGTTTTCAATGCCAAATGTTATTTTCGATGCACACATTTAGCTGTCACTGTTCTGGCTCCATACAAATCTCCCTCCCCTGCATTTTACAAGAGCTCACTGGTTTAAGAGAGAAGGCTAATAAAAATCTGGGCTTTGGATACACTGTATCCCTTATTATAAATCCAAGATATTGCATCGGAGCATTATTAAATTTGTATTACTTTGTATTTCCACAGAGTTGATTGAAAAGGGTCTCCTCACAGCATGAATTCAACGGAACTATTTAGCATCATATTTATGTGAAAGCAATTACAGTGATAAAACCAACATATGAATAAGCTGCCCCCGAAACACCTCCACCCACTTCCTGGATGGAGAGAATAGAGAATGATTACAGACCGTTCGGCACAGGCTCAAGCGGAATGCCAATTCTCTGCTCGCCAAAATGAGAGGAGATATAACTTTTTTTTAAACTTCATTTATTATTTTCTTCCCCAGTTATGTTTTGGAGAAGGAAGTGGCTGTCAATAAGCAGAGCTATGATAGTGTGGAAGTACTGCCAGTTCCAATAAAGCAGCGGAGAGATCACCACAATGAAAGGTGACCTTGGCATAATTGAGATTCATCACAGAGAAAGCCAGGCGGATGAAGTGACAGAGGAGGGGAGTGAATGAGGAGAGCAAAAAAAGAGGGTCGGCTAAAAACACAACATAAATACTACTCCTGTTTTATGGGGGAACAGCCAAATGTTGGTGAGGAAACAGGACCTGAATCTCAATGTCAATGAATTGACTTAGGCCAAGACAACAAGCTTATAGGCAACTCTGATCTTCGGTGCTTTTATTCAATTTTTGCAGGCGGCACACGTTTGAAATGATCAAAAAGCAGCCCCGACCGTACCAACAAAGAGACAGCGTCTGATTTAGAGTGGTCTGTGTGCTCTCTGGATGAGATAACAAACCGGCTGCATGTCGGGAAGCACATGTTTTGACCACACAGAAGGACAATGACAGCTCTCCATCACGTTTTAACTCGTGTGAAGCAGCATGGCAGTGCACAGTGTTGAAGGCACTCTGGAGAGATGCAAACACAGCGAGGGATGAATGGAGGTTAGAGGGAGGTGTTGGCACATATGGGGATGGATTATAGTGTCCTTTCAGACCTGCACAATATGCATGCTTGGGCCTGAGCTGGAGCTGTCACACAGCAGCCACACACAGCTCCTGGGCTGGGGGTGGGCGGTTGGGATCCCCCAGACAACCAAGGTTTTCTATGGCCCACAACAATGGCCCCCTTTCTGGGTCCACAACCCTGGCCTTGTCTGATAAATGGTTTTGAAAGAGGACACACAGCATCCGGTCCAGTATGCAGTTCATATGCCCACACACTAAAATGTCTGTTCACTGTATTTTATTTCAGCTTCTGGGTGATGATTTTTTTTGCCAATTCTTTAACAAAATACACTATATTCATGCCTTGTACCAGATATCCCCGGATGGACCACTCGCTTGCTAATGCTTATTTGGATCCCAATCCTGTTTTTATTCCAAAGGGAAGGTACCCTTAGGGCTCTGAGATATTCAGAGAAACTGCTGATTGCGATGTACTAGAAAGTTCGCTTGAGGTGGTGTTCAAGAGGTGATGGGTTTGCCAAAAACAGAGGACCTTCACCGAGAAAGCTTCAAGTCCTGTTTTAAAGCCCAAGTAAATACGGCACGATGTTTAAACCTACACCTACTATAGAGACACCTACAATATATATGAATCAGGTGCTATAGTGAAAGCATGTCTATTTAATGATCTGGGTTAAGAAAGCACTGGCAGTCCGTACTATACAGTAAGTCAAGATCAGCTGAAAATGTTCCTCTGTAATATTTTTTGTGTTCAAACCCAACAACTCCAGTTCTCAGCACAGGCTGTCCTTTTTGACCCTGAAGAGACATCATCAGGGAAACTAAATTAAAACTTAGAAAGCTCCAGAGGACAAAGTAGAACTGTTTTCCTGGATCAGTATTCATTATGATGACCTTTGACCTCCTGAGCCAACTCGGTGGAGTGAACTTTGAGGTTTCAGCCCTTAAAGCTCCGGTGAGTTACTTTTGGCTTGTGACCCCTGTGGACAAAGCGGTACCTCTCATCGCTGATCTTGTCCTGTACATGGGTGACTTGTGTTTTATGACCATAAAAGGTCATCCTGCTCATAGTCAGTTTGTCTTATCCCTTCTTTGTTTGGCAAGTGGCTTTCAAAGTATGCTTTGGTTATGTGGACTGAGCTGGTTGTGCCACATTTTACACAGCCTCCCCCCATTATTATGTCATTGTTGGCCATCTAGATAAATCATCATTTTAATGTTAAATAAAACACCCTTATGGTAAACTGTATAGATTGACGCTGTGCTCATTTATGCCAACAAGTGACCAACGAAGCAGGGCCGTTGTGAGTTGGGGTGAATTGGTTGCATTTGGGTGATAAACCAGAGCAAAGCTGATAAAACACAAAACTCCACTGAAGAATCCAGTGCAGGATTGCAGCATTGTGACCAAATCAGCAACACTACAAAGAATGTATCTGTAAGTGGTGCACGCTTTTAAAAGAAAAAAACTTATGCTGATGCTAAAAACAACAAGTGGGTACTTGCATTTTTCTGTAATTAACCAGCTTCATAATCTTTCCAGGATTAAAAGGCCAGCTAAAGACCTAAAAAAAAAGGGATTTGGTCAAATGAAAAAGGATTAATTACTTCTCATACTTTGCAAGGTGGCAGTAATTACTTTCATCCACTCAAACAAAAAAGGGAATAAAATAATTGGCAGACACTTAATTAAAGGTTACGGCTTTGACGTAATTGTGAAAGACAAGACAATTAAAAGTCCTATTATTCAATCAAGATACACATGGATTAATTGGTGTGTTGCTCTCTGGTGGGCTGGCAAATGTGCGCTCTGTGAAGGGTGGAGAGGGTTTGGTAAACATCGGGAGGATAGAGACACTGCTACATCCTTCTAACCCATCCAGACAAGGTTATTGCCAGGGTTCAAACTTCAGAGGGGCCCAGGAGGGAACTCAGCCCCTCTATAACAGATTATGGTGAGCCCCATAAGAATTGAGAATGTGAAAACCTCCCATTAATGTCAAGGTTATATCAGTGAGACGCCTCAAAAAGTCAATGGGCGTTCTCCCAAGAGGCTCTTTGTGATTTGTTACCTGGGCTTTGCAGACAGCGCTGCTTCACAGACATGGAGAGTTTGCTGGAGATAAAAAGACAGGTCTGGCTTCATGTTGAAGCACAAAGTGCAAAAACCAATTAGAAATATTAAAGGACCAATCTGTAAGATATCTTGTGAATGAAATTATAAAATGACCTTATCATCAGACATTAAGGAAACATACTCTGTTGAAATGCTGGCTTCTCTGTCTCCACAATGTTCTGAATTTGGACTGCAAACTTAACTTAAACTTAAAGAAGTTTGTCGGTGTCAACAACACATTTTATAAATAATTTTGTGTTTTTTTCAGACCTCAAACACAAAGCAAAGATTTCAGATTAGGTGGTTGAATGTAGCTAGCTAACTAAGCTAGTGAGCAAGAGTGTTTTTGACTAGCTAAGACCTATAGTAGGAAGATTATTGTTATGCTGCTGGTTTGTTATTATTGGTATGACTTAAAAGAAAATAATGTTGCTGAAAATGTGTCTGTATCAAGTCATAGGGATGTGATTTGGGTGAAAGACGGCGGCACAGAGCACCAAAGTTTGACAGAATAACGTTGTTCTTGGTTACGTTTTTTTTCTATCTCTACCCATCCCACTCATTCACCCTCCTTATTGCCTTTACCATCAGAAAGTCATTCAAAATACTCTCTCTCACCCCCAATTTCCACATACTCCGTGCGTCAGTCTGTCTCTGGAGCGTGCCACCAGCGCCACTACGCTCTGTTTCAAATACGCTGCAAGTTTATTTTCGACGGAATAAGCTGCAGGTTCGCATCAGGCTGGACAGAATATGACAACCCGGATAGGAAGTCAGACAAGGAAATGCACAGAGCGTCTGGTCAATTTCAAAATAAAACACACTATAAGGACTCGTGATCGTATTTTCCATCACTTTATCAACGTTACGTCAAAACGGGCACCAAAAGAACAACAAATCATCCTCAGAAAGACAGAGCAACATGTTGTCTGCACGTTTTTCTCTTTATTCCCGCGCGATCTTGTAGCTCTCCTGTGATGTGTGTACAGATGCTCATGGCTGTGCTCCGTTGCGCTCACGTTCAACAAATGGATCCAGTGGGGCAGGAAGCGCACTGTCCGACGGAGTTTGTGGGGATTTGGGGTGACACTAACACACACACACCCACGCACACACCAGCGTCATACCAACACATCACACGTGCATCAATTAACATCAAATCCCAAAATTAGTATGACATTTTATGACATGGCAAATATGTTAAAGGAAGGGTTGGTAATTTTTGAAAACTAGCATTATTTTGAAAGTAACATTCTCTCTGTGCTCCCTCAAAAGCCACGCCCCTCCCTGACATGCACGAGCGCCGTTGCTCCAGAAGCTGACATCAGCTCATCGCTTGCATTGTGTAGAAACTACGTCGTCTCATGTCTCATTCAGCGGTAAGTAAACACTAATCTTTATCATAATACATGTTAAAAAAAATGGACTATTTTACTACTCACAATGGCCAACGACAAACTCACAATAATCGCCGTCATCTGAGTGTGTGCTAGTGCACGCAAGGGGTAGAGAACGAATTGGGAGACAGGGACACATGATTGTTTCATTAAATTGGTACCTCGTGGCAGATATTGGTCGAAGTTTTCACATGCTTACAACTGCTACAGATAACGGATTTTCTTCGTTCCTTTTTCAGAACACATGAGTTATTAATTCTGTCAGGACTTAAAGACAATTTCAACCAAAATCTTTAAAAAAAAATCTGGAGAAAATGATCAACTCTGCCTTTAAATTAAAAGCGTCCTCATTAAATTGACAGAAAAGGAACATGTGACATTACTGTCCTTTTGAATGGTGGTGGTTCAAATGTGTGTTATACCCAGTGCACATGTGTCGAGAGTAAATCAAGTTTCACACTGTTATATTGGTAAATCTTATTTAGCTGAAATGTCTTGTCCTTTCTTCTGATTTTCTCCTCAGACATAGCAGACAGACGAGCCTAAACACAGACGGTAATATTCAGTCTCTTCAAACTCATAGAACTAAAAGTCTGACTCTCCAATGAAGTGCATATATATAAGAGGCAGTGACATCTTGTCTGTGATATCTAGGTCAGACTTAATCAAACGTCAGATCCTCAACCCAAATGACTGATTCAGAGAGCAGCCATCACTCAGGCCCGTCTCCTTATGGTTTGCTCTCCATCTCTTTCTCTCTATCTCCCTCTCCGGTCTAATGGACCTGTAGTCTGGATCTGTCCTCAGGTGTGCCAGCTGGGGTAATGTTCCTCAGGTATCCTTTAATTACCTATCATTTAGTATTCATGGCCCAGGTATTCATCTCCACTTTGCTCATTGCTCACTTGCTGAAGGCTGAGGATTTGCCTCCACAATATGCACTTCCCCAAATGGAATTACCCTCCCTGAGAAGAAGCAGGAGGAGAAAATGAAAGACTGAAAAGACAAGAGGGGGTCCTGCTGATGAATGACAATGAAGCTGACTCGATTCGGCACCTCAGAAAAGTTTGAAATAGGTCACAAGGAGGCTTCGACGTGCCCATAGAGAGGCATATATTTCTTATCCAGTGTGGCAGTGGTGTCCTGAATGCATCGTTAGTATTGTGTTTTCTCTACATGACATCAATTAACAATGATTCTGAACATAATTGCACAGGGTGGAACTGAATCCTATACTGCCTAAACACCCCCAAGAGCTATTAATCTTTGACTGCCTATGCATCCATCAAGTTCTTAATTAAGAAGTTACATTTGTTAATTTACTCCGTCAAAACAGCAGTCTCTTATAATTGGCTCATTGTTTGGTTGTGTGCGCAAACACTATTCTCTGTAAAAACACAATATAACATCATTTTTCTTCAAGTAAAACCAGAGTTATATTTAATTTGCTAAATTAAAAGTTCCTGAACTCTTAATCTGAGAGAATTACATTGAACGGACCATTGTTTTAACAGTTTTATTCTTACTAGAGCTCTAATAGATGTATTGTATGAGCTGTAATGCACACAGATATGAAATCCTATCTCGGGTCTGCTATGGTAATCGTGCATCAAAAGAACAGAAAGCTGTACCCATGTGTGTAAATGCAGAAAATATGAGAGTGTGAAATCCACAGCTTCAGACGACCAAGCAGAAAAGCCTTTGTTCGGCTGGATTTGCCTTGAAGGAACGAACAATCTAATCAAAGCTTGTTCCCCCTGAAGAATACTATTAATGAGTAGCATTATTCTCGACATTTCCATTCTGTCTGGTGGGTATATATTCGAATAATTCTTGGTGTCTAATTACCACCAGAAAGCTGTAAAATGTTCTAAAGACGGACAGCAGTAGTCAGTGCGCAGTAGGCATAAAACATAATGACAATATCAGTGATGTACATTATTTAGACAGTTGACATTTAACAGCGAACACATTTTGTGATTTCAGATGAAATTATCCGTGATGGCGAGGACGCAGCAGATGTTTAACAGGTCAACGGTGACAGCAGTTCTGCGGCACTAAACGTTGTTGTTGTAGCAGCATTTTGCTCCCGATATTCAACTGTTTGACACCCACTGTCACTCCTCTGCTAACAACATGCCACTCTGAGGAAGGACACAACAGATTGAAACAGGGATTAAAATAATTATGATAATGTTTTCTTTTCTTTTTTTGGTGGATGCATTTCTCCACTCCCCAGTAAGCGTAGCCGAGTCCATTGTTGGTCTGACAGCCAAGAAAGCTTGGAAGGCTTCTCTCCGCTAGAATCAGAGCCACAAAGTGCTGATTACCACTGTGACACATTATCTGAGACACTTGGGACGAGTGGTCTGCAATTTTTTTCATTAAACATTAAGCCTTGATGAGAAGACATGATAATCCCCCCTCCTCTTCAATCTTGTGGGCCAGACGCCTCTCTCGCTCTCTCTCTCTCGCTCTCTCGCTCTCCTGAGAAACATACTCCAAGCAGAGAACATTTGGCATAAGTCATATGTCAGACTGCGAAAAACGAAAAGAAGCGGGAAAGAAACCCGCCAAGGGAAATAAAACAACGTTCAAACATGCCCAGACAATGTTTGAAATATCTGAATGGCACTAATTTGGTTGGTTTGCAGGGGTCCATTAAGCTATCCCTTAATGCGCCTTGAAAGTGTTGTAAATGGGCAGAAAGAGCGAGAAACAAGATGCAAGCAACAACATGGCTGAAAGCAAGAGGGGAAAATAAAAAACAAACTAAATTGGTTTGGAATGAAAATTGGGAGTAAATTAGAAAATATAAATGTCCTACATCGTCTCACAGTTTTTAACTACCCCCCAAAGCTGTGATATATATTATATAACTTCTAATGATACAAATTACTGGCTTTGTTCAAGTCTAGATGGTCGAGGTCTACCCCATTAAGACATCATTAAAACCCAGTGTTCAAGTTACTAAGGGGGGATACTGGCCATATTGCAGATATACGGCTACAGTTTGATTGAGTTAAGAGAGATTTCTCCCTTAAGGAAAAGGACATCTTTTTTGAATGCAACAACTGAGACAGAGTAAATGTATCGCACAGTGCTGCACTTCTTTGCAGCTTTGAGCCTTTTTTCACTAACTGCTGCTGTCTGACACATTTAAGTTTATAATCCTTACTTTTTAGTTTGCATCTGAAACGTTTGCTTGACCACCTGCTAACACACCTGACAAAGAAAGATTATTTTAGTATTGAACAAGTATCATTACGTAGCGACTTTGGCGTCCTATTGACCCTTTTGTTCCAGTTCAATCTTAACCAATCTGTTTATCTTATAGCTTCCTATCACTGTACTTATCTGTGTGAAACTGACACTCACAGTTGATAGATGAATGCCGCTCAACAGTTTTCAATTAAACTGAACGCTGGTAACTTTTTTTTCTCCAAGACTTCCTGGTATGACCCCCGAGCCTCATCTAACCGAAAAGACATCTAACTGAGCGCTGGTCAGCCTCCAGTAGCTAGGAGCGGCAGCAGTGTTAAATCAAACAAAAAGCTGTGAAATGAACCGAGCTGTTGGCACCAATGGGTAATGTTTGTCCAACAAATCTGTATGGTCGTGTTTAACCATTGTAATATAAGAGAAATGATCCCAAGTTAAAACTAGCATCAGGTGAATATTCACTTTGCTTTCTTTCTGGAGGCACTTTAACACATGCAGTGTGTTCATTCTTTCAGACTGGTCTCTGGCCTTAAGTGGTCGACATGTTTCTAACAACAGTAATGTGAAGCCTTATAAAACATCTATTCTGGCCACTTGATTGCTAAGATAGCTCAGCCCATATTGATGTTATCAGCCACTACTGATAGTGATATTTAAGAATTAAACATGTTAATACTATGGATATTATCTAAACACACAGACAGATCTGTAAGAACTGTAAACAGAACCAAATCTGCCAGTGCTCTGGTAATGCGTACACACACTGCTTTAAATATTTCTTAACCTCCTCTTGCTTAACAAATTGGGTAAACCCCAAAATATTTCTGCAAAGTTAATGATGGCTGTTTTTGCTGCAAGCCCTTTTATATAATTTAAGGTGACTGGGAAAATGTCTGTTCATACAGAGCAGGACAACAACTCATTCACAGCTCCTATACGAAACAGACGGCTGCAACAGGCCACAGGCTTCAGAGGAGAGACGGAGAGCACCGAAGCTACGTAAAAATGAGAAGAAAATATCTGTCTGTGCACTGTGAAGCAAAAACAAACAAGTGTTTGTCTCTTTTCTTTACACGTTGACAACAAATCCAGAAGCAGCAGAGACATCTTTCATCTGAGGCTGCTCGAGGAAAACCAAAGAGATTCAAACCCCCTGCTGCTGCTTTCATATTTACACTTCTCTGTCATATAATTGATTGTTGATTGAATCTAAATCAGAGAATTCAAACTGTTGAACAAGAACAAGTCTTTTTTTCCACCTCCAAAAGAAAAGATAAGCCTCTTTAAATGAGGAATATCCTGAGACAATTCTATAAGTATTAGATCCCTTTGTTACAGTCAAACAGTCAAACCTCAGGTTAGTTAAATAACTTGCTTCTTAAAAGATGGACTTGCTGGATGGAACCTGAAAGGTATTGAGGGTAATAACTGAGGTCAGGCCGTGTCAGGTAGTCAATGCCTTGTCAAAACCACAAAAACAGAACAACTTACTGTAAGAGCTGATAACAAGAGGCAGCTGAGCTGTTAGTGCTAGAGCACCGTTGTGCATGCCTCCAGCCAGACCTCAGTAATTACCAAAACATGTTGCCTGCCCATCCCATAATACTTCTCTCTATGTTCAATGTATTCCTTTGTGTGCTCATGTGAAGAGAAAATCTATAAGAGGCTACTAGATAGAGTATCTCTGGACAGGATCTCTTTTCAAACCAGAGATAACAACTTTACTGCTTTCTTATAGTCCTTTAGAGGATGGGACCAACACGTCTTGATGATGAAACACTTGGTGCAGCCAACAAAAACATGGATCGACTGTAGTGCAGTGAACAAGGCTCAAAAAACTCTTTAGAAGTTACTCCAGAGACAACTGAATATGTTTTAGTCAGCCAAGGCAAATATTAAAGCCGCAACATATTTAAGTCTCAAGACACAACAATGGGGAAGAAAGGTCTGATCTTTCCTGATTGTTTCCTTATCTTGCTCTTATACTCTTCATCTCCCTACAAGTCTTTATCTTGTCCACCTGCATAAGATTCCTCTTTAGTCCAGGGTCATGTCGATCTATCTGTCCATCTCTTGCCTTTGTCTTCTGTCTGTAAATCTTCTGATTTGAGTAAGGTCAGCAGTGGCTAAGAAGAAGGTTCTTAGCAACACTGGCTGTTTTCAGTCAGACAATAAAGGGGCAGCATATTTGTGGATCAGTGGTAGAGTGGGTCGTCTCTCAACTGCAAGGTTAGGAGTTCGATCCCCAGCTCCTGCGAACGCATGTTCCATGTGGCCTTGGGCAGGACACTTAACCCCAAGTTTCTCCCACTGCTTCATCAGCGTTGTATGAATGTGTATGAATGGGATTAAAGGGATACTTCACCCATTTGCATTAACCTTTTATCATTAGAAACCTGGTAGTATTTTTGAATGGTCGTGCATCTGGCTCTCATTTTCCCCTGAGACGGGAAAGTTCCTTATTTCTTTGCCTGAAGAGGAGCCTCCGATGACGCAAAAATCGTCATTTTGCATCATCGGAGATCATTTGGTAAGCAGGGGTGAAACTACATCGCTAGTTCCTCATGTTTTTGACCACTAAAGCTACAGACCTATTAGAGATCAGTGGGCGGGACCTCACTGCCAGAATCAAAACTTAACGTCCGCCATCTTGCTAGGAAGCTATGCTAACAGGCTATGAGGATAAAGCTGATAAGAACCGAGAATGGCGAAAAAAGTATGTTTCAACTTCAAACTGATATGGATGAAGGGGATTTTGAAGGTCTTGTGCTCGAATCGGATGTTCGTGGCTATCTCTACGAGCCGCAATATAGCGGCGAGCAGTTGAGGCTGATGGAAGAACGGGAGCTGTCTTCTGCCGACAGGCAGGTCTGTGCCCCAGCTGCCGAGACCTGCCTGTCGCCGGTAGAGCCGGAGCGGACTGATGGTGTCGGTGCTCTCACATTTTGCCTATGGACACAGACATAGAGTCTGTTTGCTGCCAGGAATTTCTAAGATGCCAATTCCTTCTGGAAGAAATCTCGTAATCAGTTGAGAAAACGGCCGTATGTGTTGTAGACAGATTGTAAACAGAGCACCGTAGCTTCAGTGGGAGTGGCCTGCGGTGCTGTTCATCCACATGAGCCAAGAAGACACTTTCTGCCTTTTCTCGGTCAAGAAGGCACCAACTTCAAAATTTATTTCACATTTCTACTACATATATGACCCAATGTCAATACAGATTCATGTTTCAACGGGTGAAGTATCCCTTTAATTACTTCTGATGGCCACTTTACATAGCAACCTCTGCCATCAGTGTGTGAATGGGAAGGTGTAACCTGAGGTGTTAAAGCACTTTGAGGGCTATTCAAGGCCAAGTCCATTTAAAATGTAAGTTTTGCGTTATATTATATACCTGAATGTTTATGCTTTTGTGTCTGCAGTGTTTTTCTGCAACTGGTCTTCACGTTCTCTCTGAACAACCTATAAGCTATAAAGTAATGTACATCAAATCAATAATTATCACTAAAAGTATTAATATCTTGTCCTGAAAATACAAACATCAGACATCTTTTTAATTCGAAAAATAATCACCTAACAATTGATTACAAAATATAATCATTTTTTAACACCAGAAGTTATTTGAACTCTACATTTTGTAAACGCGGGAGTGAGAGAGAGAGAGAGAGAGAGAGAGAGAGGGAGAAGGCCTTTTGATATAGTTTCACCTACAACAGAAATGTTGTTGTTGTTTTAGCTCATTACTAGAGGAACCCACAGCACCCCCTTTGGTTTGAGTATGTACTCTTGACTTCAGGGAGCATGTACAGAATATCCAGGATGAGGCCACAAAGAGGCTTCACAACATTCCTGCTGCTTAATAAGCTCTGATGATTCAGTATGAACTTGGCACTCTGCACTTTCCTGAGCTTACTACTTGACATCCCTTCCAAGTAACCATGCGGTGTCTTAATGATGTATGTTTAATGATTTTAGTTTCATGTTTATTTGCACTGTCCTGGTGTTTCTGTCTTTGTTATTCATGTTCGTATATTTGATGTGCCCACCCGTCTCCTCTCCTCATATAAGCTCATATACTTTAGAAACAACAAATTGATTATGTTGCCTCTCAGTTGAGCTTCGGTGCAGCTAAATCCGCCTTTAAGGACATAGCTGCAATTGAAACTCTTATTAGCCTCAAAATACTAAACAACAATAAGTGAAATCAACTTTTTTTTCTGTTTTTGTAAGAACGAGAGCATGTCAGAATTTTCTTTAGTAGTTGAAGGAAATTCTCCTCATTAAATAGCACATTATTGTAATACTGTAAGCCTTCATTGGATATTACACGTCATTACATTTTGCTTCCATTTAAAATAAAGTGGCAGGTAAAAAAAAATTATTGACAGGGACATTTTTGAATCCACCAGTCACAGTGGCAAGGTAGGCGAATAAGTTAATTTCCAATCCTGGTATCAACACAGGACCTTGTTTCTTGGCCTGCCACAGCCGTGTTGTGCTTGGAAAGAGAGGGAAATGCCTGTAACATAATGTAATTATTTCATCAATGAAGGAATGACATGGTGATTCGATAGACTGAGGCTTTTGCTTTTTGTTTACCTCACATTTACCTCAGATTGATTTGTTCAGGATTGTTTATTTAAAAAAGCCCTATTAATCACAAAAAGACATTTCTAACATTTCATTAAATATCCCCCCAAACTGCTTTTGTACGCAGTGACAGATGAAAGAAGGCAAAGCCATTTCAGACACCGTTTGGGTTGCACCCTCGTGCTCACCGCCCGGCACCAGATGAGAGTCCCCATCGACAGAGATTACAGAAGCAAGATGAAGAAAAGCCTCAAGCTGTCTCCAGGCTTTGCACAGAAGACGAAGAGGGACAGCACGCTGCATGCCACAGTGTTGTTTCTTTTGTGCCGTAAATGCTCAGTGCTGCGAGAACAGATGAAGAGTGAACGCCTGTTAAAGCTCTACAATGAACCTCTGCGGCTGGCTGTTTAGATTTGTTTTAATTATAGTGCAGCTAGGGGGGCTGAGTTCAGAGACAGAGAGAAAGAGTCCTCCAGGCTTACTTCCTGTCAGCGTTAATACACGTTACAGACTTTGTTCACTGATGCTCACTACCAGCAAGTTTTCCAAGTATTTTCATGAAATTGTGGCCCAAAGTGGTGGATGAAGTACAAAGAATGGAAAAGATTCTCGTCAACAGCACAATACAGTTGAATGAATTTCATGTTTATATGATAAGTGTCAAATTATTCAAAGAAATGACACCTGTAAGGTAGCTAAGGAAGTCAGTTTGAAGTGCACTGTTACGTGATCTTAGCATCAATTTAAAGGCTATACGTAGCTTTCAGTCACATGACTGGCGCAAGAGTTCCTGAGGTCAAAAAGAGTTTGGGAAAGTTGAGGCGACCACCGAACACTCTGCGGAGCTGCAGTTGTTGATTTTACATCTCTTCATCACAATGTATGTTTACATCACCTGACAACCTCAGAAATACTTAAATATTAATATAACAAACATGATGTGTCCAGCATCTCATCGGTTTAGAAATCTTTCACAATGTCAGACTAAAATAAAATGATGTCTGTTTACAGTGGAACACACTACAGGCCGACTTGCGGCTGAGAGATCTGGTCACTCTAGTGGAATTTAAAGCTCTGCTGAAAGACCACAAATCTAAATCAGTCGGGAGTTGTATACAGTATGTTAATAGCCTTGCATTGGACATTTGACTTGACTTTTAACGTGTTTGTATGATGTTGTTGTGTGTATTGGCCATGCATCTACTTGTGTTTTGATGTCTGTTACTTCAATGTTTTTATTAGTTATTTTATTGCCACTGATGTACCCAGGTCTCTCTTGAAAAAGAGATTACAAAATCTCAATGAGACTACCTGGTAAAATAAAGGTAAAAAAACCCCAAACAAACAAACAAAACATAGTTATACAATAGAACTTATTCTGATGATTAATCTTTGTACGATCAGCATGACGATGCAGGATGACATTACACAACTACCCAATAAAAAAAGTTACCTGTCCTTGCAAACGACTTTACTTTTACTCCTCTGATGTTTCTTGGTTAAAGAAAAAAACAAACTAAAAAGGCAGCTTTGATTTTTTTTTACTGTGGTCCAGAAAAAGACAGCCAAACTGTCCTTGTAATAAAATGAAACGGAGCACTTTTGTTCGGACTTTGTAAAAAAGGTACACATGAAACAAATTAATGTGGGGTGAGATTTGGAAAAGAAGTGATGTAAACTTGCAGCAGAGGAGAGACAGTAATTCAGAATGTATAATAGCTTTTTGTGGGTGTCTCTCTCGCTCTCAGTCTTTTTCTTCACATATAATTCCACAGCCTTTTTTGTAAAGCTCTTAATGTCAAATAAAAACTATATTATAAAATTGAATGAGGCATTTAATAGAGTCTGGAACTGCAGGAGCACGCTGGCCCAACATGATTTCTGGGGTGAATTCTAATAAGAAATAGATCCAGCGGATGCTTGCTGAGCAGGAGGAAAACAGTGAGAGGGAGGGAGACAGTGAGGAGGAAGAGAAAGTGACTTCAATAAAAGTCTGAGTTCACTGACAGCATTAACTGTGTCGGCCTGTTGTGCTTCTGTCCTGCATGGCAATGCTTTTAATCCATCCTTTGTTCTGTGCAAAAAATCCTATCTGTATCTGTCTGTTTAAAGTAGGCCCGACCAATAGATAGATAGATAGATAGATAGATAGATAGATAGATAGATAGATAGATAGATAGATAGATAGATAGATAGATAGATAGATAGATAGATAGATAGATAGATAGATAGATAGATAGATAGATAGATAGATAGATAGATAGATAGATAGATAGATAGATAGATAGATAGATAGATACACATTACTGCAATGATCCGTCAAATGCAGTTATCAAACACTCATGGAAAAGATATAAAATGAAGATACGATGTTCTTGAAAATCTTGAGAGTGATAATGTTTGTTGTAACCGATATAGCACCCTCTGCTGGTGAAAGAGAACTGCTAGTGTAATACAATGATATTCAAATTAAATTCTTTTTGACTGGTGAATAAATCTAGTAATATCGGCGCATATCTGCAATAAAATTAGCCGATACCGATAGTCACTTGATATGCTAATATCGACCGATATTATCGGCTGGTCGGTTAATCGGTCAGCTCTAGTTTCAAGGTTACTAAGCAGAGGTGGCAAAAACATAAAGTAGGACTACAGACAGTTTGGTAAAGACAAACAGAAACTATGATGAAAGAGGTTGTACTAATTTAACGTCTTCATGAAGTAAAAGAAAAAAAAAAGAAAAAAAGGACAGGTTCTGAAATATTCAAACTGTATGAAAGTATAAAGTAACCCTCTGAAGGACATCTCTACCTGTTGTTTTGTACAATGCTAACCCTTAACCTTACTTTATAGACAAATCTGGCAGGCGATTTGTGTGTTCCACCATCTTTTATAGCCACCACTGTGGTGGCAACTCGGCATCTGCTGCTTCCTGCCGACTGTGACAGCAGCATAGATAGTTGGAGTGAAGATGTTAGACAGCTGGCCCCAGTTATTAATGAGGGTACTACCCTGAACAGGAGATCTTAACGTTATTTAGATTTTATAAATTAGACATATGTTACAACAACAGCCTGATTACAAAGTGGAGAAATGGAGAGAAAAATGTGAATCGTTTAACAGCTACATGTAATCATCACAGACTAGTTCCATTGTTAAGCACGTTTAAGATATTTATTAAGCATTCATTTTCTATTTTTCACAAAAGCAGCTGGTGTGCACTGATTACCTGCAGCTCCTACTTGATTATGCTAGCAAGCTAGTGGAGAAACATTAAATACGAGATCATTTTATTAATCCACTGGACATGAACAACAGAATGCCACCTACAGACCACTCAGAGGGTGGGGAAGACAACGTCTGCACACCAGAAGCTGCACCAATTACATGTGGTGATAATTCCCATAAATGTTAATTTGAGCAGCTTCCAGTGTGCGGACTTTGTCTTCCTGTCTTTGGATATGTTTTTAGTCCAGCACCCAGAACTCAACTATTCAGATTTTTGTATGCACTCATAGATAGTGTAGTGATTGTAGTGCTAACTAATCTGTAATAATGCTATAATAGTTCTAAAAGTCTTGATCCACTTCTGAGAGAATATATCTTAGTCCTCTGCACAGCCAATGAATTTATGTAGAGTGTCTGTTCTAATGAAGTAAAGGCTTGTGTGTTGAGCAGTCTGGTTTCCAAAGTTAAAATGTCTCTGTTTTGTTAGAGCAGCTAAGAAATCTACATGTTATCATGTCCCTTAATTGTAGTCAAAAGTTAAGTTACATTGAAAGTCATGGTAAAAGTAGAAAATGGGTTGATTTCTTAAAGGTCACATATTATGACACAATAGTGTTAGCATGCACTTTACTAATTTTTTTCTAACACTAGTATGTGTCGCTAGTCTGTCTATAAACCCCCCAGTGATGAGAGATTTCTATCCTCTCCGTCTTATGTCTGCTTAAGACACTTAACCCCAAGTTGCTACTTATGGATATTTTACATATAGCAGCCTCTGCCATCAGTGTGCGAATGGGTGTGAATGGGTAGATGTCACCTGCGTTGTAAAAGCACTTTAATAGTAACAAGACTAGAAACAGCTATACAAGCTCAAATCCATTAACCATTTATTATCAGTTCTCCACGTTGGTCTATGAATGAGATCTCTGTGGTCCCCTAACTGTCTGATTTGATCTAAATACATCATCTATGTCTGTTTGTAATCATCTTTCTTCTGTCATGTATGATAAACTCTGGAGGGAGGATTTTTCATGTGTTACTTTCCCACCCATTCAGTTTGAAATGGTTCTCTTTGTTGGGAAGGCAGTGTACAGGGATGCTTGCATATATATAATGGTAATTGACAAATCCCCTCAATTGTTTCAAAATACATTGAATGAGTCTGTTTTGAAATGTAATGAATGGGAAGTACAAGTGTTCATGTAAAAATGAAATAAAATGTGTCATATACTTTTATATAAGTAAAGTACAGACACCTTAAATCTTGACTTATGTTACTTCTGACTTGTAGTAGTGTGGGAGTCCCTTGACTGACGTCTGCATATCATCTCATACGGAGCAGCCATCCGTGATTATTTATTGACCTGCTTGAGCAGTCACTCGATACGTAGGCTATGGATATTTTTTCTGATTCAATATCAACTTGGCAAAACTCTGCTTCGCCACCGCCACTCATGTTTATCTGATCGATGGCACACCCGGTGAAATTAATCGGCATAGGAATGGAAAAAAGGAAGACTCTATGCGCTAAATTCAATCAACATGAAGGGCTACTTCAGCAGAGCCTCACTTTGGATTGATCCGCCGATACGAGGTGTGGACAGTAACACTGACAGGCAGGTACGCATTAAGCCTACGAGAAAATAAACATCAATTCAGCCGAACATAACATGATTCATCAGCTGTGTTTTAACATTTCTGGGGACGTTTTTAGTTAGCTCTGCTGAGAAAGAACAACTCCTGAGGAGCCCTGCCAGACTTTTGAAGGGTAAACCGTTAATCTTTCTAAATAAAATGTCCTTCCTGTTTTGTCTTTCCACTCTACGATGCAGGAAGACTATTATCTATGACATATGTACGGTGGAGGCAGCAGAAGAGTGCACAGTGCCCTTCACTTGAGTTATAGTTGCCATCTAAATGTATAATATGTGACTTAAAGTGATGATTAGGCCTTGTTCCAGATTTCTCTTTTTTTCATTTTGTAACTCGGTGTACTCACATGTCATTTTGCAGCAGCTAACAGCGGCCTACGGCGGGCCCTCACATCAAGCCCTCACAGCCATCCCGGATTACTTTAAATTGCTGTGAAGATAAAGCTGTTGCCTGGGAGCCAGACAGGACAGTAATTCTCCACTCCACTCCTATTACAGGCTTTTCATTTCTTCCATTTACTTTATACCGACTGAATGGGACTAAACTGTTCATCATTCTCCACTCTTACCATCTGCCTTCATACCTGCCCTGCCTGCCCGAGAACGGATGCCATCCGACAAATACCAAGGCTCAGTCAAGCTTTGAGGAAAAATAACAAAGCTGATTGAAACTTTATTATGCCCATTGTCTTCACCAACTGGAGCAAACAAAAGCTCTCTGCCATCGTAAATGACCTCTTTGCACTAACCAAATTGGAGCATCACAGCGAAATGTGAAACTAATCCTGAATTCATGAGATTAAAGAAGTTGTGCTTGGGAGCTTTACAAGGAGAAATATTAATCTGGCAGACACACTCCATTTCATTTCTTGTATGCCGACATGCAAATGAGGCTCATTTGTATAATCTTTCTAAATGAAAACAGATAATCAAATACCATCAGAAGACATTAATATTCAATTAGGTGTGGCTATGCAAAGTCATGTAGTCGAAGGATTTCAAAGGGATGGCGAGTAGACCACTCTGCTTTTTGCTTCTTGTGTCATGTCAAGCGACTGGGCGCCATGCTTTTACTGCCTATCAGCACATTAGTGATGCTCCCTCAAGTCTTTTTTAAGTGACGGATGTCTCCTTACCAAAACACTATTCATCTTAAGTACAGACAAGTGCATAGCTTGGACTAATGCCACATACCACAGTATTAATAGTCACAGCTAACATCGTGACACTTGACTTGAAATGGACCATTATGGAAATAAAGAATACATTATAAATAATACAACATTTGAATGAAATACACTAAGCAGCATTTATATGACCTTGTACTATGCAGGAAGCTGTGGTGGATTTTTTAGCTTTTCATTAGGGATGTGTGTGTTTGGTTTACTAAACAGTTCGAGGGCGTCACCAGCATTACAGTTGTTTAAACAGATTATTAATATTTGTATATGTTGGCCCTGGATGCAGGTCAAATGTTATGCCCAAACTGCGACGCAGCCACTAGTCGGGGCTGTAGCCAAAGACTGGCTGTAGTTTAGGTTAATGGTCCTGTTCTTCCTGCTCTACTACCTGGATGTAAACATAGCATCTCAAAGGGGCAGTGGGGTTTGACAGTATTTTAAACTAGATAATGGAGATCAAAATGTCCATTATCTAGCTGGCTGTGTCAGGTTAAACTGGTATATTGACCAGAGCAATGCAGGCATGTGGATGTTAACCTGCAGGGAGGACCGAAAGCTGGCAGTGCTAGCAATGCTAATGTCAGCCACACTCCGAGACTAAATTACATTGTTTACCCAAGATGAATTTAAATACATTGTACTCAGTTTTGACTGTTTCTTAGTATTTTTATACCATTAGACGTTATTTGTCTGAATTAATATGTCTGTTTAACCAACTAGGAAATGAGTTGCCTATGAGCATCCCTACTTCTTATAAAAAAATGTATTTGCACAAATGAAAGCTGAAAGTTATTGATATTTCTGTGTGCATGTGCAATATGCATATAGCAGGACTTGCAATGTCAGTGAAGGGACCTGAAGCATGTCATGCTGTCACTTTACTGTTCTTTGATGCAAACCAAAGCCACCACTTTTCTTGTCTCATTGACTAATCTACAATAAAAGTCCTATATCACCATCAATAGTCAGACAACTAAAGGCAAGGCAGGTTGATGTATATAGCACATGTCAGCAACACAGCAATTCAGAGTGCATGCAGAGTCTGTGTCCCCTGCATGTAAAAATGAAAAGGCAGAGCTGCCACAGTCACAGACACACCAGCATGATGCTCAAGGCAGATTTGAAGTTTGAAATAAGTGTATTTTCAAAAGTAATATGCACCTGGTGACATCAAACTCTTTCACCATTACCTTTAGCTTTTTTTTCATTTACTTTTCCATCTGTAGTGAGTTCTTTCTTCTGTGGTCATAATATTCGACCTACCGGAAGTTCCTCATTTTCTTTCAAAATAAAATCAGTTTTTTTTTCCCCAAACAGGAAGTGACCTACTTTCACTTAAGAGGTAATAACACATTGACAATAACAACCGTCACTGTTGCTCTTTAAAAGGTCACACATTAACTTTCTCAATAAGTTCAATTAATTCTCAGAGGTCCCCAAAACATGTAATGAGCGGTGTTCGACCACGCCCCTCTGGAAGGGGATGTGGCTTGGGCTTTTCTGCACCATGCCCGATTCTTTACGGTGAGAAGGCAGACTCAGAAGGCAGAACAAACTCCTAGCTGTGGGAGTGTCACCCACCTGGGGGAGGGGTTACTGCCCTTTGTGATGTCATGAGTCGGCCTGTTTGAGCACACATTTTCTGAAAAGTGGAGCAGGCGAAAGACAGAGAGTGTGGACTTTTCTCATAATTAGGGGGTTTGTAGACAGACTAGGGACACATATTAATGTTAGAAAACCAAAGTGTATTTTGCATAATATGTGACCTTAAACTTTATTCTTATTTATTATTTTTCTCATTCCCTCAATTCAACAATGCTGTTAATATATTAACAATACATCTGTATAAAACAAATTAGAACCTGCACATGATATTTTCATCTATATTGTGAAACATCTGCTTCTACACAACAATGTTACATTTCTTGTCATCCTTTGCACTTGTTACCACTGCACTATTCCTTTATTGACATAATGAGTATCCGTGTACATACTTGTGTACTTACTACAGAGCCTGTAATAAGGAGACACATTTAGTGTATACATACTTGGCCCAAAAACTTGATTCTTATCATTCTGGATGATTCAGAAGGCAACCATCATCTGTGATCATCTTTCTCAACATTTGCCTGTTTATACACCCTGTCTCATCTGTGCAATTTTACTTAACTATCTTTGGGTTCAAACCGAGCCGCCCTAGCCCAGATGTGCTGCTGACTTGACCCATGCAGTCAGCCTCATAGCAGCTCCTCTGCTGAATACTAATGTACACCTGCTAATGGCTGCGCAGGCTAAGTAGATGTCTTGTATCCATTCAGAGTCAGCTCCTGTGGTCTCTGGTATCTGCTCTCTTTAACCCATGTTTTCTCTCCAGACACAATATTAGAAAGCAGGGATTGTTTTACTTCAATCATACATCCACTTTCTACCACTGAGCTTTGCGCTCAGAGATGGAAAATTGTGGCAAACGATCGGATAAATAGCAAAACTGCTTTTATGCTACGTTACCAATTTTGAACACGTATACATAACTGTGGGAATAAGCTCTGAGCGTCTCTCCCACATTTGCTCTATTTCTTCCTCTTGTCTGTTTTTCAAGTTAGAAATCCTCTTAAGAGAGGTTTCCAAAATAACATTATCTTCAAACAAACATTTCACTTTTAATCATTGCATTTTTCCCCCTTATACAATTCACCGTGGTATTGCAGGCCCTTTTGAAGCTGTTCTTTTTCTGAGTGTCCACCGGGATTTGCTCCCATGTGGCCTCTCTGCTTACACCAAAGCCTCTCTTTTCAAACCCAGCTTTGAGTAAAGACGGAAAATGGGAAAAAAGAGAAACCTCATAGGGAAATAGGTGGTGAACTGATGAACAATCCACTGGTGCATACCTGACAGGAATAGCGATTTTATCACCTTGTCTGTTCTCGGTTACACAGAAATATCTTTTCTCACTGGACATCCACACGTCAGTCAAGAAGTTGCAGAGATAATACTCACACACAAATACACACTCACTCCCGCAGTCAGTTTATTACACACACACACGCTTGTGTTTTGCGTAGCGACCCGACAAGGAGGGAACATACTTAGTTTGCCTGTGTTTATTGTTGTCTTGGACACCCTCACAAATATTGTTAAATCAACGGAATAGCACAATTATAACTATTTATTCATCAATTTGATGAAAAACATAAAAAAATAGTGGAGTTAAAGCTCCTAAGAGGAGTTTCTTTATGAACTACAGACACAATAAAGTTCCTTAGCGACAACATTAATTACTTTGATATGGAAACTTTTCACGCTTGTAACCAGGGCTGCCGTGGTAACTGCAAAAAATCAATTATCGCAATATCAACAAGTAAATAGTGTTGCGACCTGATATTATTGCTGGTCGGCCAGATGAACAGGGCACTAAATGACCATTGGAAGAAAAAAGGTGGAAAGAAGGAGACAGTGTTGAAAAGGACCTTGAGTAAAGTGCAATAATTACTGATCAATTTAGGTGCCTTCACTTCAAACTGTAGAAAAACTCTTGATATTAATAACCTTGTAAATTTTAAAACTGCAATTGATTGAGCTAGTTATCTTTTCAATCAGCAGACATGGAGCATTCAATAATTCATTTGGAGTTGTGTCCTTGTCCAACGGATCAATGCACGTCCAAGATTGACTCTCCTTTAAGCTCTAGGTTTTTGTCTCCACCAAATCAGAAGAAATATTTGTGTCTTTGTACTAGATAAATGCTCGGATTTCTTGAAAAGTCAGTATAGCTTATTTTATCAGTCAGCTTTTATATGCTTGGCATACGGGCTACGGGGGGTTTATTTCTCACGTTATCTCTTCTGGTAAAAACAAAGGCCCTGATTCTCTAAGAATGGATTGTGGCCGCAAATAGCTCCAAATATTGCTGCTGCTACCTTCTCTGTCTCAAGATCTAATTCACAAAGCATTTAGCGCTAATGATATTCAGGCACAAACACGCCCCAAAAAGTGATCCTGCTCCGTGCACTATGTGCGGAGATAAGCTCTAAGCTGATGAAGCCGTTCTGTCCACATGAAGACGATGAGCTAGGAGGGGAAACAGTTTCAGGTTTTATTTTGATGCCAGACTTGAAAAATGTTCGAATTACTGTAGTTTCTCTGTTTAGAAGAAAGCTTCCTCTCTGAATGGAGCAAGGAAGGGCAACTCGAAAAAAACATAAATAATAAAACAAAAGAAACTTGCATCCGTGTGCGTAATGTCTCCAAACCGTCTCCACAGCTGTGGATGAAGTGTCGAGTCACTGACAGGCCTGGACTCATTTAAGCCCTGTAATAAAAAGAGTGCTGTCAAAGTCAGACTCTAACAGATCATATATTTTACAGTCATGTATTTCATGATCACTGGAAAGTTTGCATGTGACACCTCTTATAAATACGTACCCCGAGCTGAGTGCGATGTGTTAAATGTTTAATTGAGTAAGCGGAGAGAGAGAGAAAAAGAGAGAGGGAGAAATTGCGTCCATTTAAGACACACGTCTCAATGGCGTCAAATAGCACCACTGTAAAAAGATGGTTTATGCAACAAGGCTTATTTGCAAACAGGAAGGGGGCACATTTTTGAATATTCCCAAATTTACAGCATATGGGACAGGCAAACCGGGGGGGCTGTCTGCTTGGCAGTGCAGTTCACCCTTTGCGCTTGCTTTGTTGATTGCACGCTATCTTTCTCTCATTTTCACACGTTTAGCAGCTGCAAAAGCAGCACAATCCTTTTGTGGACGAGGACCAAACTTTCTTAAAGCAGTAGGATTGAGCCAGGACAGTTATTATGTGGGCCGTCAATCCAAAACAATGAGCTGAGAGAAACTTAAAAGAGTCAGCAGTACCTACAACCTTTCAAACCATTTACCTTCATAGTTATTAATCTTGTAGATGTTGGTGTTTGTTTGTTGGTTTACGTTGTCAAACTACTGATCAACACTCCAAGGGTTTTCTAGTTCCCTGTAAATGTCATATACTGATTATACGAGGGAAAATTAGCATCTTATTTTTCAATTATCTGATAATTATCTTAGTCAAACATGTTTTTCATGAGCAACCATCCACATTTACACAAGGTTTAGAGTGGACCTTGTTCCTTTGATGTCAAGCACAAAACACTTGTTGGTGTGAAATGACAAATTTAGCCTCGAAGCAGCACTACCTCTCGTGACTTTATTTTGACCAGAGAAGATAATGACTGTTATTATAATTCATTAAGCAAAGGAATTAGGCCAGGGTGATTCATATTGTAATGTGCCATCAACATGCTTGTTAGATTTATAAATAAACGCTGTAAAGGAGTGTGCCGACAGGAACACAAAGGCTTCAGAGGAAGGGAACCTGCAATCTGGAAATGAATTGACAGCCGTGTAAATGTCTCACCCACCACTGATGTATGTGCTGAAGGAAAAAATGAAGCATGCTGTACAGCCATTATGGAATTTGACATCTCTATGTATAGTATGGGAACATGTTATAGGTATGTCTATAATTGTTTCTATCTGACTTTGACCTGAAAATAGATGCAAAACCAATTCAATTAAACCTCTACCTGCTGTTTCAATACAAAATAAACCTTCAAACAGTATACCGAAACTCCCTGAAATTTAATATCCTATCACATGCCGCTAAAACTGTTTTTCCTTAATTCTAGCAAATTATAAAAAACTGAAATTTGTGTGAAACAGCAGGAACATTTACTGAAATGTTGATATTTACCTTTGCTATTTAAACTAGTCAGAGATCAGCATGTTGTAAAGGCGAAATGTTCTATTTCATGTTGCTGTAAAGGCAACGACTTCAGGATTTTCATCCTGTTCTGATATCTCTCAAATGTTCTGAGGATACCTTTAATGTTGGCAAAAAATGTCAACTTTACTGGTTAGAGGTCAAGGTCACTGGGACCTCAGACCTCAGATTGCCAATTAACGGCAGGATATCAAAGCCCATCTTATGCCTCTGATGCAATATGTAACGCACAGAGGCCGAATGGTGGGGCGAAGTACAGCCGTCTCCTCATCAGCTGTCGAAGCTTGTAACAGAGGTGTAATGGGGGGGGGGGGGGGAGGATTTGCTGTACTCTACTGATAATAATATTCCAACAAAAACACATGTTAAAATGAAATGAAGTCTGTGTAGAGGCCACAGCCTGAACAATCCTGCCCAAAATACATTCTCATTGAAAAGCTTTTCCTGATAACATCTGTTTAAGAATCTAACTGGAAAATAAAGCATGAATGTGAGAGCAACAAGCGGCGGTGATTCTGCAGGCTGAAGCTGTGTCCATGGAGGGCACACAGAAGAGTGACCTACCACCGTATTTGAAGTTATGATTTATGGATCGGATGATACTATTCTTTGTTCTATTCAAAGCGCTGACGGCTGATAAGGCCCGGCACAATGGCCAGATTAGAGGCCCGATTGGACACCTCCCCGAGACGTGTAGTGTTTAAAATCTCCTCACTGCCTGTAATTCTGCTCCTCTCTACCCCAACCCTGTAACAACAGACCCTTGATAATGTTATTGCTCATGGTTCATGACCAGGGAAGATAAGAGAAATAGGTTTCTTTAAGCCCTGCACAGGCTTAACCTATGACTCTACTTATAGCAAGCCCCAAAGACCCAGACAACCCCTTTAGCTTGAGTTTTTTTTCCACAATACCTCAATACAGTACGTGCTGAGATTTATACTTCCACTCCACTGTATGTGTTGTGTGCACGAGTGAAAACATTTACTACTTGTGCAAATCCATGTCCACAGTTTGAAAGGCTTCATTCTAAATTATAACAATGCGAAACAAATTAGCTTTAAATAGCTGATTCTCGCAATAATTAAACAAACTCAAATATTTCTTTATTCAAGCTGCAGTCAGAACGATGTTTGAATCAGCAGTGGATCAAACGACTCAGTGTAATGAGAGCACTGTTTCTATTACAGACAGAGAATACTGCTTTATTGCATTTTGCTCAAGTTTAAGAGATTTAACAGTTTTTGTCTTTATATTAATGCTGCGTATAATTGGTAGTCTTCCCAGTATGGGCGGGGAAAAAATACTGGTGAGCAGAAAGTATGGAGCAGCATTATTATGTGCATGAAGATCGCACTGGTCTTGGCATATTAACATCAGCCACTTGGTTGTAGTGAATCTTCTTGAATATTTCCAGCTGACTTTGGCTCTCCCCAACTATTTGCTAAATTGTGGCAGGAAAAAACCCAGATAAAGTCGGGGTTTGCATTCAAACATGCAGCTCACCGTGGGAAATCAGAAAAATGTGCAACATTTAACAGGAAGAGAAAATACGTGAATTTTGATGTAAAAATACAAAAATGCTTTATTGAAATCAGTTTGGGGGATAATGGCAGATACATGAGGATGTAACACAGGAACGCTGGATTTAAACTGGGAAAATGTATTTTTCATTTCATGGGGACTTTAATAAAGGTCGAAATGTATTCAAGTTTTTTTCCATTCACAACTTTATTCTTATACTATACTGTTTACTGAAATATCACCAGCTATATATTTTCTCTACACAAACAGAATTCAAAGCAACATCTTAACCCAACCAAACATGTGTATTAACATACTATTTCAACTATAAATTCTCGTTTTCTTGAAACAGCCTCCCATCTACCTCCTTGCAGCTCTAATTCAACACACACACACACAAACTCACACACGCAGGCACACACACAAACTCACACACGCAGGCACACACACCGTCTTTATGCTTACAAACTGTACAGATGTTGCTTATATTAGACTTAGCTCAACCCACGTCATTCATCGCTTCATAAATAAGCCTCTCATTTCTTTGCACAGACAACATACTGTATGTGTTGGTTGGATCACAGATCTGATGTGAGCATTTTCCTCGTCTGAGGTCACGTTCAAATGCATTCATTTGTCCCACGGTCACTCGATCAGTTGGCAGAAGACTTAAGTTCTGAAGTTGATCAATTGACTATGAGCTTACAGCTCTTGAAAAATGAACACAAACATCTGGATGATTTGCATGAACAGATGGAAACTTTGAGAAAAAAATGTCATTCTTTAAGATCACCACATTCAGTGAAATGTTGGGTTGTGACAAGATGCAAATTCCATTGTCCAACTTGAAGGTTGAATGCAATGCCTGCAAATCTTTCTATCTGCATTCCTATACAGTACATGGGCCACTATTATATGCAATGGTAATGCATCGCGCTGCATCATACTATTTAAGTGTTGTGCAAAATACCACTCATGACACAACTATGCTATCCACATCCTCACAATAACTGACTGTCCATCTTTAATCTCTGACCGTGGTTTATATTAACAACAACACACACAAACAAACAAACAAACAAACAAACAAATACAGACAATGAACACAAGGCACAGGACCATCAACAGAAATGCAAAACGGTTGTAAACACCCTCTGACAGACTGATTTCAATAAAAGGATCACCGTTCAGAACGTTTTCTGTTGTCATAGTTAATGCTGTTGACATTTACACAAGGAAAGTACAAGTACAACTTTTCTTTGTGCTATTAAACAATGAGTGTGGATGCAAATGTAGATACTTGTCTGCAGAGAAAAAAAAACAGAGCAGCCTCTCATCATTAAACAAATGACAAATGAGAAATCTCCATCCCGTCTGGGAGAGCAGAAAGAAATGATTAGAGGCTTCATTTTGAGAGGCATCTGAAAATGGGTGGAACAATTGATAATGGTAATGCAGTCTTCAAACATGTGAGTGAGTTGCAGGCTGAAGGTTAAATATGATCAGTGAAATTGAATCCGACAAAGCTACATTACAATCCATCTTGGGATATTAAACATTTCAAATTTTCTGAATTAAGGACTAATAAGGCTGCAGAGATGAGTGTGAGATGGATGGTCTTGGTTAACAATCACCAAACACATCTGATGAGCGTAAAAGGCATCAGAGCTGACAGATGATATTGTTGAGGGGGAGAAATGAAGTTTGGAGTGTCCTCCGAGTCTCAGATCATAACTTTTCCCGAGCATTTTCAGGGAAAAGTGGATATGGTAGGATTGGAATGTGATATTTTGATATACATATATTGAGTAAAATGAACCAAGTACAAAACACAACCGTTTACCACCCTTGAGACTGCAGAGCGCCCCCCCAGAGTGCCCCTTCTGTGTTTCAGCCATTTTGAAATGCTTCCCATGTTCAAAAAAAGCCCACATTTCTTGATGTAAATGCTTTGGGTTGTCCATCCTTAAAGGAAGAATGGACGAATTTTACACATAGATACAGCAGAAATAAAGTATGTCCTCGTCTGTCTGGGTCATGACTGTCCACAATGAGTGTGAGTCCTGCTGTCTGTGATGTTGACTGAGCAGTATCGTGTTTACATGGAGGGGATGGCCCTTACGTATAAAAGCTGTTTAAGTGAGGGACTAGAGAAAAGACGAATAACATACTGTACTCACTGCGTATTTCAATGCCACGTAAGCGTTTTTAGATCATGGTCATTCCGTGTAAATTTACATGCAATGTGAAGCTATGAACAAACTTAAGGGCACTAACATTAGCCTGCTAACACAACAATGCAGCTCGAGACAAGGATAATGTTGTCCGCCGCTTGCGCTTAATTATGGTGTGTTCCAATGTATAAGTCCTTTGTCTAAACGCGAGGGGAGAGGGCTTGGAGGTGTCGCCAAACAGCAGTTTGTTTTGGTTTCATGCTGATGTTTAAGGGCGACATCTACTGGATCAAAAATTCACACATTCTTCATATCACTGTAAAGGAACTTATTCATCCCAAAGTTGAGGTATGTGCCTTTATTTATTTTTAAATGGTTTCCAAGAGTCAATCTACAAATAACTCACTTTTGGAATCTGTTACATTTTGTTTTGAGGGATATCCTGGCCCATAGTGCATCGTGGGAAAGCGACAAAGATTTTCTCAGTTAAAATTGATTCACATAATCACAGTGGGTAAACAGGTGGATCTACCAGGCTGTCAGTGCAGGAGGCAGTCTTTATTCTCCAGAGAGTTGTGACCAGGTGATGGCAACTTTTCCACATTTATTATCTGCATTTATCCACTCATACAAGTTGCAAAAGACAAAATCTACTACCACATTCTTTCTGTTATTTCAGTGCTTTGCAAAGGAGCAATTTAGACGTTTTTTTAAATTGAAGGAGTGCAAAGTGCCACAGATTGTAACATCCTAATTGCTCTATCCCATTATAAAATAATACAAATCGACAATTTGACGCTCCGATTTTGAGGTTTGCATTAAAACTACTAAAACACAAACATATTAACAAGTTCAAAAAATGTCCAATGGACACGAGGTGAAGAATCTCCTTAAGAAATACAAAAGGTTCTAAGTACACTTTGACAGAAAGTTCAAGAGTATAGTTGCTATAAGTGTTGACAACAAGTCGTATTTCCTTTATACATTTGTCCTCTAGTTGTTAACATTAATAGAAGACTGATCAGTCGGATATCATACTTTTCTGTTCCTGTTGTTTCTGTTTGTCTCAGTAGACGGCTGTTCAACATGAGTCTGGTTCTGCTCAAGGTTTCTGACTGTTAACAGGACTTTTCTTTCTCGCCACTGTTACTCTGCTAAATGTTGCTTAGTTCTGTACTTGTGGTGGACTAACGTTGGGTCTCTAATAAAGAGTGTGGTCTAATTCTGCTGTTTTTGTAGCGTTTAGAGATAACATTTGACGTGAATCGTTGCTATACAAATAAAAACTGATTAATTGATTGAAAACACAATGTTGGTTTAGGTTTGGGTAATTTCTCTTGTATCTAAAGTCCGGCATCATCCAGTGAAGGATCTGTTTGATTGTTTTGTCTGGTGTATTTATTCTTGTTTCACTCAAACTGCTCTGAATGTCACATTTTTAATTAAAAGACACTTGAATTGAGCTAACAATGGTATTTTTTTCCTGTGTTTGAAATAAAGCTTTTTGTTTGGATTGAGTTTGAAATTGTCATTTAAGTTAGAAAGCATTTCAGGATTATGCTGTGGTCTAAAGGAATGGTTCACAACCTGTTTTCCTTGGAGCCCCCCCTGCTTGTATCAAAAAAAAAGAAAAGCTGAGCCCCCTAGGACCCACATGAGAGATGTGATACATTGCTTGCTACTTAATAGTTTTGATTAATAAAATCCAGAATATACGTCTTTACACTTATAAAGACCCAGTGATGTATTTACATGATTTTATTTTAATGTGCAAATCTAATTTTGACAACTTCAAAGAAGACAGAGCCTTACCGCCCCCCCTGAGATCTCAGGCGCCCCTTGGAGGGCCTGGACCACAGGTTGGACCCCAATGATCTAAAGGGTCTTTTAAGTTACCTTTATTCCCATTTATGGCTGCTAGATGCTGCGTTTCTTTTGTATATATTTTTCAGCTTTTTATACCTTTATTAGATAGACAGTGGATAGAGTTTCAAATCAGGGCGAGAGAGTGGGGAATGAAATGGGGTAATGTAGCCACAGGTCAGATTTGAACCTGGACTCCCCTTCGAGGACTACAGCCTCTTTACATGAACCACTAGACCACTGGTGCCCCTTTATGATTAATCTTTAAACAAACATAGAAGAGAAACAAAGAGCTCATTCATGAATGTTGACTAAATGCCTCCCTGAAATCACAAACGGTGAATAATCCACCAACAAAAAATGTACACGTACGCTCCACATTTATTTCCCTTTGAAAATGAAACACAGATTTATTCTCCCCTCTCGACTTGAAGAGGAACTTGAGTACAAAGTTGACAACAGAACAAAGTTTTCCTCTGTGTGTGTGTGTGTGTGCTGGATGTTGGGGGAATAGCTGTTTATGAGCGGATCTTGACGATTTATTCCAGACAGCTGCATGGTTGACAGGCCATCATTAGCAGAGTGATTCCTCAGGTTGTTTCATTCCCCGGTGGCCAAGACAAACTGCGCCAGATCTTAATTGCTGGTATGAATAAAAGTTCATTTTCCGAGGGGTGGTATCATTATAAACGCAGTATAAAGATTACTAGGAAGATGAATATGTCAAGTACTGTACTCGCACACTATTGCAATAAAGAGGCTAATAAACCTGAAATGGGCCAGAGGGTTATTCGGGGACAATAGAGAAGATAAATGCTGTTTATCTGCAATTACAGTACGTTCTTATGACTGTCTAAGAGGAGCAGGGTGTAAGTAAGCACAAGGAAGAGGTGGAGAGCATCAAAGGAGACAAAGAACATTTCAAACCTCAGAGAGAGAGAGAGAGAGAGCTCCTTTGAAAGCCTGGCTTGGGATAAAAACTGTTTCCAAACAAAAAAATCTTTGTAACCACCTTAAAAAAAACACAGACTTGTGAAATCATGTTTGTATTAGTTAATATTCAGTTCTTAGATAATACTATTTTAAAAGGTGAGGCTTGCCTGCTTCACAACACCGAAAATAGGAAAACAGTAGAGGTGGGGAGAAAAGTAGATAGCATCGCAATATTTTGTGTGGCGATATTATATCGTCTCATGGCTGCCAAGTATCGTTTTTTTTATCATTAATAGCAAATTTTAATTAATGAATTTGTAATTGCTGAAGGGGTTGCACAATTCATTTTGAACAAGTAGCATTGTTAAAATTGTCTGCAATTGTACTAGCAATTCAGATTGTGAGGTGCATGCAGCCGCTTACAGGGTTTTACTTTGATCACAGTGTCGGTCAGTCTGTGGGCTTCACTCCCACTGTGTAGAAATAAAATAGGCTGAAGTGAGATGAATAGACTGAGAGTTTTTTTCTTATTCGACAAAAAAGTTCTGCATTTAATTTGAATTTTGTGGACACAATATGCAGTTTAAAAAGTTAAATGGCAATATATATCAAAATATATTGTATCGCAATTCTTAGCATATCGCAAAATGTTTACAATCGCACTAACATCGTATCTAACTCAAGTATCGTGATAATATCGTATTGTTGGGCCTCTGGTGATTAACACCCCTAGATAGCAGCAGACAGAAATACTAAGCTGAAAGTAGATTTCTCATGTCAATTGGCACTACATGCACTTTTCATCCATTGGCTCCATTTTGCTCTGAACAGTTTATTATTGTATTTTGTTTGTGAATGTAAATATATTTTTCCCATTCTGTTTGTTACTCAGCTTGCTATCAAACACGCCTTTCCTGTGTTTTGGCATTCTCACTATAAAATAGCCAATAATAAAGAAAGGCTTGGGGCACTGGTAGCACGGTGGTTAGTGTGTGCGCCCCATGTACGAAGACCATAGTCCTCCAAGCAGGCGTCCTGGGTTTGAATCCAGCCTGTGGCTCCTTTCTTGCATGTCATTCCCCACTCTCTCGCTCCCTGATTTCTGACTCTCTCCACTGTCCTTGTCTAGACAATAAAAGGCACAAAAGATACATCTTGAAAAAAACGAAACTAATGCGTGCTCACTTTGATTTCCGGAAGAGTGCCGTGGTTTTTCTCTCTTTTATAATGTCTCAAAAATGTGTGACCGATATATAAAGACTGTCCATGTTGTAAGTACTTCTACAGTCATGAAGTATCACTGAAAACCATTCTGAACGGTCTGCAGAATGCTGTTCAGTAAAATGCTCCCCATTATTACAGTGGTCAAGAGACTGTGGAAGAGGAGGTATTAGGAGCGTTCTCTGGGGACGGGCACTGGGAGTTTAGGGGCCTCAGTGTAATATAGCATGGGAATAATGATGAGCCATATATCCCTGATATCCACTTGACTAAATAGCTCTTTTGTTCAGTGAGGCATCACTGCACAGTTCCTGCTTCTCGAGACAAAAGCCTCTACAGTTTTCTGCAGGATGTTTAAGTGGAACAGTAGGGTGAAAACGTAAAAAAATGTATTCATGGGTATCAATCACGTGACGTTTAGAAAATCAGATATTAACCTGAAATTATTAAGCGTAGGTGGTATAATGCTTCTGATCATGTATGTATGTATTTTAATATTTTTGAAAAGTAGTCAACATGTACCGTATATGTAAAAAAAAACTATTTTCTATATATTTGTTATCAGATTTGCCCGACAAATTCCAAACTTGACCAGATAAACATCTGAGAGTCCATAGAGTGTCAGCTTCATTAAAAATGTCCCAAATTAATAATAATAAAAACAATTCTTACTCAAAAGGTTCCCTGAAAAAGGTGGACAGATACAACATACTCTGATTAATCATTTCTTATTGTATATGATGATTACGAGTGTTCAATGTTGTATGTATTGTTACTTTATTGTAACTTGTTTATTTTGGCGATGAGAGCTGTTTTTATACATTTATATTAAAGGAGAAATATGTAAGATATCGACTGAATTAAATCATAAAATAATCTTTACTATATCATCAGACATTCAGGAAACCTGCTATGTTGAAGTGGTGGCTTCTCTGACAACAACGCAGCAGCCGGTATGTCCTTCTATGTTTAGATTCGGGTCCTGAATGGTCGGTTTTTGTTTTGACTGGAGAAGTACAGTAGGTGGTTGTACGGCACCCCCATACGGTCGTTTTGGACGACACTCGGTTTCCCCAGAAACCGCAAACCAACAGGTGTTGCAGCGATGTAAGCGGGCAAGTGAACTGGCTCACATATGTGATTCTACCCTAAAAAAGCCTCTGCATTTTCCTAATAAGCTCAACAACTAGATAAGATGGAAAAATGGCGAAAGAACGCAGAACACAATAAGGTATCAATACCGATGCAGAGCTGGCTAAACACTGAAGCTTCAGTGTCCAGGACATGGCAACCCGCTAGATGCCAATTGGCTCTAGAGAGGAGGGGGCAGTGGGAGACTGCTCTCTTCAATGTTACGAATTTAGACTGCAGTACTCATCTTAAACGCTAGGTGTCAGAGTTACATATTGCTCCTTTAACTGAGAGGAATGTAACAGTCCAGTGAAATGCACTCAACTGTGCTCACTTTGTTTTTGTGTTTGTCCACCACAGACTGAAGTGGTTCCATTATTGACCTTTTTATAGCTACTTCTAATCATTTAGCTTCTTTTTCAGCTGAGTGATGACGGTTTACATCCTTCAAAATAAACTAACAGAGCCTACACTTTTAACTCATTATTAAATTCAATCACAGATCTTCTTGGATCCATTCGGGTATTGCACGTAAATATAAAATGAACTGTTGGGTCTGTGGCCCGACCAGTAAAGACCTCCAGGCTGTTGATTGAGCTAATGCCGCCCGACAGTAAGTGCTCAGCAGCTGAGGCTATGGCTGCTGAAATCCTCGGGCAGCATTTCCTCCAAAACGATGTAAAATCCTTCCTTTTTCCTCGTGAATGTCAATAAAGACTCGAATTTAGCCAAACATAAAAAAACTCAGAATATGACTGATTGGTAACACACAGATGGGATTTTTTTTGAGGGGTTGTTGTGTGACATTTGTGTGTGTATGTGTGTTCATATACCTGAAGTTAACCTGGAGCACAGCTGCAAATTGAATAACATGATTCTGCATTATTAATGTCTGAACCAGGATGTGATTATTTTGTTAAATTAGTTCTTTGAATGAAAGCAACATGCTCACTGTGCACGGTGTCAGGAGAATATTGTTTCTTAAGGGAAAACTGATGTTCTTGTCCCCCGGCAGAGACTTGAAATACAGCCTTCCATCGGCAATTAAGGGGCAGAGCATGTTCATTCTTAAAATAATTCCTCTGATATTTGTGAAATTCTTCATTTTGTTTTGAATGTGAAGTTCAGTAGCAAATGATCTACACAATCACCACATGTTCTCAGGTAATTGAGTGTTGTGTTCTTGTCGTCATTCCTTTTGAATGATGAAGTGAACGTTGATGTTGCATTCACTTATGAGCACACTTCAAACCATTACACTGAACATAAAACAAGAAAAGAAGAGAAAACAAAAAACAGTAAAGCGTACTTTATATTTCATTTGATGGGAATGAAGCAGAGGAGCAATTCAAATCAAATGTTGTTCTCTTTCATGCAGGTTTGTCCTGCTCATTAAAAGTTCATATAACAGACGGACTGCTTCACTTCTTTGCACTGCCCACATTTTTGTTTTAAATTGAATAAAAGCAAGCTTTATGCACAGCAAGAAAAAGGGGAAATGAATGGGGCATAAAAACAAATCTACATTGAACTTCATTTACATTATTTGACTTTTTAAAAATTGAGACATTGGCAACAAAAGGCAGCAGCATCCACCTGTCACTCACGCCCCGTAACCTCAAGGCTTAGTATAATTCAAACGTGTGAGATAAAGACAGATACAATGGTAATGAATAGAGAATTGAGCTATACAGATAGAAACTGTTGTTTTTTTTGTTCCAGGCTGTAAACATGTTTATTGCTGATGTACAAACTGCCTCAAGTGGACATTTGATAAACTGCAGCTTTTCAACCTTTCACAGTGGCTTCATTTTTCCACACAAGAGTTTACTGCTTGTTGAAAACTTATAATCAAAACTGACAATCAATAAACAGAGCAGCAAATTGTGATGTTCTGTTAAAAATATGTTTCTCTTTCGTATAATGTTGCTTCTATTTAACTTTTATTCAAATAAAAATGTTCTAACTAAAATCAAGTCTTCTTGGCTTGTTTCCTGATTATAGGTCCTTAAAGTTGTACAATCTCCTGATATTAAGGATTTAGTGAAATGTCAACGAAGGATTTGAATGGGGAAACTTACTTCGGGAATCATAGCCGCTGAAAAAGTGGGCGGTCACTGTTGAGCTCTATTGTAGTTGTCTTTTTAACAAAATGTCACCTGTCATCATACATGGCAACAGTGTTCCTTTTTAAAGGAAGAATGTTTGACATTTTACACATAAATAAAGCAGAAATCAAGTATATCCTCTGTAAATGTCTCTCTGAGTCATGACTGTCTACAATGAGTGAGAAGTGTGAGTCGTGCCAGCTGTACTGTTGTCGTGTTTACATCATGTTTACATGGACGGGACGGCCTTGCGTATAAAGCTATTTTAACAGCCTACTCACTGCTTATTTGAATGTCACGTGTCTTTAGATCTCGGTTATTCTGTGTCAATTTATGTGCAATATGAAGCTATGAGTTAACCAATGTGTGCTAACATTAGCCTGCTAAAACAACAATGCAGGCCACGGGCAATTGCAGTTCGAGCAAAGGACAATTTTTTCCGCCGCTTGCGCTTAATGATGCTTAATTATGGTGTGTACTAATTCATAACTCCTTTGTGAGAACCTGAGTGGAGAGTGGTTGGAGATGTGTCGCTGGAGGAGAGCGGAGGCTTCAGAATAGCCTATGGTGTCACTAAACAGAAGTTTGTTTTGGTTTAATGCTGGTGCTCAAGGGCGACATCTACTGGATCAAAAAGTTGCACATTCTTCCTTTAATGTAACCCAATGAGGAATTCCAATGCTCCTCTTTTACACATTATGTGGGTTGGGATATTGGTTTGATTAACCGCTAACCATTTACAATATTCGACATTAGCAAATTGAGCTGGGAATTATTTTTATTTTTATCAAAGGGGGGGATATACCTGCTATGAATATGTTGGAGACTTTGCACACATCTGAGGACCAGATTCATCAGGTTGACAAAACAAAACAAACAAATCGAATAAATTGTCTAATGATAGCACCAACCACCATCCTGCAGAGGATCTCATTTTACAATATCACTATTGTTGTATCATTATAATTAGCACATTATTAAACCAATATATAATTGTGCTTTAAAACCAATTAACTGATTATTTCTAAGAATAAAATAACTGACTCATTAAGATATTCAGAAGGAAAATAAATGTGTGTGAATTGCTTTGGTCCTGATCATATAAGTCTATGACTTTCATATACTTTAGTTTTAATTTGCATAAAACGATATTGCTTAAGAAGAGAAGGCAAATAGTGTTAAAGGAGAAGGAACCCCAGAGGGCTTGTGGGTAAATTATTATTCCTGCTGTTCACAAATGCCACAATTTATGCAAAGTTCTTAATTGCAGCTCATATGTGTAGTCTTGAATGTGGCTCATAGCCAACAGTAATATAAAAAGACAACAATATTCAGGAGACAAACATGTGTCGAGCACATCTGCTTCTGTTCCCAGCTTATTTTGGTAACAGTGCATTATGTTCCTTCCTGTTCTGACTCAACTGTGCCATCTCCCCAAATAGCAATCAACTCAGACATTTGGCATCCAACATTCTCTTCATTGCTGGGTCTCATTGTCCTTCATGTCAGCCGCTTTCCCTCTGGGTTGAATAAAGTGTACCTCATCACATGCCAAAACTGGCTTAGCAAAACCATAAAAATAATGATTTCTGTCGGAAGTGAATTTACCTTTATTATCAAGGTGCACTGATTTCAACTATTCAGTGTTATGGAAATATTTTGTAACATAAATCTCTACTCTGCACTTCATACCACAACTTTGATTTATTTCACATTTGTGCAAAAAAAAAGAGGAACATTGTTTTGCTAAGTTCCATTCAAAGCTTTGCCATTGTTACCATGGCATTGCAGGCCTGTGTGAGGCTGTCCAAGGAAATTTAAAAAATCCACAAATAAAAAGAGTTTGGAGGTTGGTGCCTGCTTTTTAAAGCATTGTGAAAACCAAACATACAAGAGCAAAAGTGTAAGGAATGGTTACGATCGTTAGCACGCTCAGCTAACAAGCCAACAGTACAATAGGATCCAGCTGTTTCAGAGCCAGGGAGTAAAGGGGTTCAATGGGAGGTCAGGTTTCGATAAAAGCCCTGCTCATGACCAGCACTTACTGTACACTAGGTTTAAACCAGTCCTTTGTGATACCAGAATGAAGGCTAACGTTACTGTAGCATCTCTGCCCTGTCAACCTTCAATGGATGAAGGAAATGTAAAGCTTGTCAGATGTACAAAAAAGAGCTTGATAATTCTTCTTTCCCCACAGTTCTGATGTTGGATAGAGGAGTTCTGTAAATATTTCTACCGACCAGGGTTTATAACGACTTCAGACCGTAGATTGACAGTGTGAAAATTAAAAGGAACCACCTTATATTCACACAACTATATTTGTTAGATTGAATTAAAGCAGCCAACAGCAGCTCCCTATGGATGTCTTAAGGTAGAGACTTTCTCACAATGTGCAGCATTTATCCACATTTTCATGTCAACACAAGTCATCGCTATTTATGGAGGCCAACTCCACCTTCTAGTTTGGATTGTTGGAACAACTATTAATATTTTGGATCACTGATGTGTTCAAAGTGTCATAGAACCCTTCCTTTAGTATCCAGAAGAAACAATGACCTACGATAGCCCTGTATTTCAACCTTGTGCTTGGCTTCCAGTTTTTTCAGTTTTAAAAGGTAATATAGTTACAGTTTGGGCCTTTTATTTTTCTTAAAGTAAGTGCAGTGAACTGCATAGTGTTCTGCATAAAGCTGCTAATAGCTGTAAAGCAATGATGGTAGTTATTGTGGTATGTGAAAGTCACTGCCTTACCTTTATAATCAGACTTCTACTAATTGGTTCTGTCTTCCTTATTTCTAGTCCAATTCAGAGTACCTGGGACTGTTGCTCTCAGGGCATAAAAGCCCAGCCCCAGTGTGGCTCGGTCTCGCTCTCTTATGCCACATGGACTCATCCCACCATCATTTGCACATTTCTGTCTTTATTGTATTTTGCTTCACAACACCCCACACTTGATTATGCCACACATCCACCACTGACTTTCCTGATGGACACATTCCACGTTTGCAATTATACGTTCAATGGTTTACCTTTTTACAATACATTACTAATATTTTAAGTCATCTATTGTGTCCTTCCCATATTTGTCATGGCCCTTGAGCCAGGTTATGACAAATTGGGGGCTCGTTCGCCTTTTTCCCTTTTGTGCTGTGACTTCTAGGTAAGAAAGTCTGTATTAATTGGGTTGGTACTTTGTTTGGAGCTTTTCTAGAACAATAAAATGGTAAAATAAATAAAAACAATTATAATAATTAAATATACATGATAAAAGTATGTATTATTTTACCTGACTTTGCACATAATCACAAATAGATGGCCAAAATGATAAAACTAACTTCTGCAATACACATTCTGCAGCTTTTAACTGTGTTTGCATTGGATTCATTTTATGTGCAACAACAGAGAGAAAAACTTGCAGAAACTGCCCAGACTGTTCACCTCTGCTCCGTCTCTGCCCTAACTCTGTTCTGCATGCAACGAGTGCAGACTCTGAAGTCAAGACTGCTCGTTAATGAGGCTTTATGCAGGCTTTCCCACAGTTCATACAAACAAGTTTGTAAAGTGAAACAAACAGGGATCGTACATATTCTCCTTATGCTGACATCATGAGGATCAACACTGCAGTGTGTATGATCAGTGATGTTTCTTCATGCACACGTATCCTCAGTCTCCTTGTGCAATATCATGCATTGAGCCAAAGTCAAATAGAAGTCACCATTTACATACTCTGATTTAAACTGGGTCATCCGATGACAGCATCTGTTGTTAAGCTAACTCTTAGAGCCATCATGAATATTAATTAGAAAGCTAGCTAACAGGTGATAGTCATACCATTGTCATGCCATTTGAAAAGTCTGCCTTTGTCTACCTGTGTCTGAATACAAGGGGCTGTTGTATTAAAAAAAGTGACCTTGATTACATATGGCAAGGTAAATGGGCTGCTGTCATTGTATTTTGTATCATGTGTGGGCGGCTGCGTCTCAGTTGGTAGAGTCGTCTTCTCTCAACTGGAAGGTCAAGTTCGATCCCCAGCTCCTGCAGCAACATGTCGATGTGTCCTTGGGCAAGACACTTAACTCCCGCTGCTTCGTTAATGCGTGTGAATGGGATTAGTTACTTCTGATGGTCTCACTACATGGGTGTGAATAGGTAGGTGTGACATGCAACTGAGTAGTCAGAAGACTAAAGCACTCTACAAGCTCAAGTCCATTTACCATGAGCACTGTTCTCTTTTCATCTCCTGCGTTGCCACAGTTTAAACAAAGCCCCTGCACGATTCAAAAAAAAGAAAAGCTGATCATTTCAACAAAGCATGATGATTTTAATGATGAGCAATCATTCAGAATGATCTCTTAATTTAAAGTTTGATGCTCCATTTAGCAGCACTTAACATTATATAGAACATTTACATTAATATATGTATCCAGACTGAACTACATGTGTTTTTTGTACTTCTTTTCTTCTCTTAGCAGGCCTTTCAGATGCAGAGCGAGCGGTACACTGGGTGCAACCCGAGCGGTCAAAGTGTACCCTGACTAAGTGTACAGTGAATGAGTAATGTATTTTAATGTGAGTGGTAAATGATAATCGCTGTGACATGAAGCTTCCTGGCAGACCTTGAATTACAGCGATTACACATTGTGGGAGCCCTCGGACCAGCACAGTTGCACGCCAGAAGGTCACTGGGTGAATATTTAAATCTCATTAGCATGTTGGATGTCCACTCATGTAGAGGCGCTTTATTAACAACTGAACTACAATGTTTAACATTACAGGCAAGAATGTTGGGAGAATAAAACACAGTCAGTTTCGCACCGTGCATGCAGGTAAATAATGTTAATGTATTCACGCTGGATGCAAAGGTGTAAGGCGGATATTAAGTTCATTCTGACTAGAAGTATAAGAGCTGAGGATATGATAATCAAGTTTAAGAGCACCTGTGAAGAGCTCTGTCAGTTAGAATCAATTCTCATCCAAACTTTAGCTCCAATACTCCTGGAGAGTTTTTACATAAATCTAAGAATAAAAACAAACCTCAAAAAAGAAGACAATAATTATGTTTTCTTTATAACCCTGTAAACCCTTAGTGTCTGTCATTTCAACCACAGTTAAAGGTCCTGTATAGGTTGTAGCTGGTTTCGATAAAAGACTTAAAATAATATTGATACCTCTTAATGATCAACATAAAAGCTAGAGCCCGAGCGATTAATCGCCCAGCCGATAATATCGGCCGATATTAGCATAACCGGTGACTATGAGTATCAGCAAATTTTATTACAGATATGCGCCGATATTACTAGATTTATGTACCAGTCAAATATCATTTCATTTGAGCATCATTGTATTACACTAGCAGTTCTCTTTCACCAGCAGTGTGCTATATGGATTACAACAAGCATTATCACTCAAGCGGTAATGCACTTACATGCACAGTTACTTTCCAGTTGAGTGACCATCTTGTCTTCATTATATCTTTTCCACAGGTGTTTGATAACTGCATTTGAGGGATCAACATAATTAATGTGTACATTTATATCTAGATATCTATCTCTACAGATCGAAGAACATATGGAACATAGATCTAAGAAGATCTAAGGCCCAGGAGGCCTTGTCCCAGGAGCAGGAGCCAGGCTCTCGAGTAGACGGAGCTCCCCCAACCTTCAGCGAGCTGATCTGGCACTACTACCACCCAGCCACTACCATCGGACTGTGTCATCACCACAACCAGCGCCGTCCTCATTCATGCATGGCCTGCTCTGACCTCCACCTCAGCGGCAAAGAAGTGTGGACAACAGGAACGCGAGCGAGGAATACAAAGGAGAAATCCTGCCTACATATTATCCCATGTTTTTTTGTAAAGCGTCTCAAGATAACCCTTGTTATGAATTGGCTCCATAAAAATAATGATTGATTGAATAAAGTCATCGGCCGATCTATAGGTATCAGATATTTTCTCTCCCCAACATCGATATTGTATTGGCCCCAAAAATCCCATATCAATAGGGCCCTAATAAAGGCAAACAAGACCATCAGCTTAAAGAAGAAAAGACTGGCCATTTCAAAACAGTTGTTTTTAGATTCTGGATGAGTCAAATGTTTCATCGTTAAAAGATTGTTGTTGAGAAAACCACATACTTACATACTTTACTCATGTAATGCACATGATCAGCAAAGAATTAACAATACGTACTACTTCATCCACAGGGGGCGCCAAAATCACAATTCTGTGAAAGGCTCTGATACCAACTTTAGCAAGAATTGATTATTTTTCAAATCACATCACTTCTAATTGTTCATTTTGTTCTGTTTCGCTGTTTGTGTAAAACATTGTTCGTCTAAGTTGAAGCAACTTTCTCAAATCTTATTCGGTCCAAAAGGATAAATGAAACATGAATAATGAAAGTTGCAGATTGAAACAATAACCATGTAAGAGCAATTCAAAGTTAGTTCTGCCTGAACGAGGCTCATTTCTTAGCATATTAAAAGAGAAAAATGCAGTGTTTATGATTCAATTATTCATAAACAGACCTGCAGGTGCAGAGCTGCTGTGCCTCAGAGTGTAAACACACACACACAGTTTCACTTTGCATAACTGAAGGACTATGGGAAAACCTTCTGCCAGTGCAGAAGCATTAACCAGTCAATTCAAATGTACTTTTGGTCACAGTTATCCTTTTCCACACTAAAACTACATTAAACAATCTTGATTCTCTTTACACAATGTGTTATTCTGGGACAAGATGTCAGTTTATTTCAGTGGCCTGGGTAGGTTCTCTGAAGAAAAAGGTCCTTGAAACGCGCTGGTGATTGACCTTGGGAGGTTTGAAAAAGGCCAGTGTGAAGTTTTGAGAAACATCCTCTGGGCTTACTGATTAAATATTGATGGCAAACACGTCAAAACTTGTACTGTGGAGATTTCTGTGAGATAGACAAATGAGCAGATTTGCTTGACATTGCATCATAAATATGACATTTTTTGATATTATCAAATAAGTCAGAAGAAATGTGCTGAGGGAATCAGACGACGTGATCCTAATTCCAAACCGCTGAAATGTTTGAGGTTCTGTTAATATATAATAAAGACAAGATCTGTTGAAAATACTAAGAGTCTTTTAGCTATTCTATTGATGAACCAAAGGCGGAGCAGCTGTACAATGTTTTCCAGCTCTCAACCAACGCGGGTGGCCTAAATGTGAAATGCATGTTATCCCGTGACTGAATCTGTAGATTCATGCTGGCAACATTTTAAAGAAACTCTCGAGTGCTTTCAGGTCATACAGTGAGGTGCTTTCAGATCATTGGGTGGTCCAACCTTTTCTCATGCTCTCTCTCTCTGCATTGCTTTCACATTCCCAACCAATTCCCGTCTCGGGGAATGTGTTGTGATTGATGTAAAATCACTCCAAACTACTTTCTGTTCAAAAAGAGGAAATTGGTCTTCTGCAAACTCCATCTCTGACCAAACAGGGGGCAGCTCTGCCCATTCTCTGCTGAGCTTGACAATAAAATGATTAATATAAGCCCACATCAGCATCCAATTACAAAATCCCTTTGACTTTGATGCTATGGACAGCTAGCAGTATGAAAAAGATACGTTTTGATTTTTGATGGTTAACTATGACAACACTCGTGTGCAGATGAAGTCTGATAATTTGTTCATATATCAATCTGTCACATATCGACTCTGTGGAGAACGTCAGGCTTTAATGGCTCTTGAGGGTTTCTGGTATCTCAGCAAATTTTCCTCATAACCCAGACATGAGTACATGAATACTGATTGGCATAAATGTCCGTGGGCAAGTACCAAGCACGGACTATTTGGGCTCAAAGGACTCCCTAAGTCTTGTAAAGCCCTGACGGAGCACTTGTCTTTTAGACTGAATGTTTCAATTGAAAGAAAAATGAGCAGCATATTTATAGGCCCGCAATTTTGGACCCAAACCAAAATGGAACTGAGGAAACCAAGCATGCCAAAAAAAAAGAAGCCAATATGGAAGTTGAAAAACCTGCATGGCCTTGAATGTCCCCTTTGAGGCTAGTTTGAAAAGTAAAGAAATCCGCATTAGGTCTCATGTTAAATGGTAAATGGACTTGAGCTTATAGCGCTTTTCTAGTCTTTGGACTATCGAAAGCCTCTTTACACTGCAGCTCACACCTACCCATTCACACCCATTCACACACTGATGGCAGAGGTTTCTATGTAAAATGACAATCAGAAGTAACTATTCCCATTCATACACAATCATAAGCCGCCTACGAAGCAGCGGGAGCACCTTGGAGTTGAGTATCTTGCCCAAGGACACATCGGACATGTGGCTACAGGAACTGGGGATCGAACCCCCAACATCCCAGTTGAGAGAAGACTGACTCTACCACTGATCCACAGCTGCCCCATTTTGAAACAGAAGATTAAAAAAAATAGAATTTTGGTCTGAGTAGCTTATTTACTTATTTGTACAAACAGTATCGGAGGTACATTTTTTCACAACTCATCTGTTTTGATTATATAAACGATAAAAGGTATGCATACATTTGCATAGTTAGTGGAGAAGCTGATTTGACTGGCAGTTTTCAGCGATGTGGCTGTTGGGCCAGGATGCTCATGACCCACCTTAACTCCACCTCTTTGTCTGTTACTCATTGAAAGTTAGGTGAAGCTCTTCCAATCACCCCATCGTTTGGCTTCAAAACCCCTCTTCAGAAAACATTTAGGGACATCGCTGAGACCACATCCGTGTTTTCTAGAGTCTATGACCCATTTCATAAAGCTTCGCTCATGCTTTAAATTTGACCATCTAGGATTCTTATTTTTTAACCTCATGATTTAATCTTAGATGTTTTTATATCATTATCAAACCTGGATATAGTTTCAAAAATGAGATTGGCTATGTAAGCTTATGTTATCAGCTTTCTTAATATGGTCAGTCAAAATGTCTTCAACTTTCGCAAAGAGAAAACACCAGAAATCACTGGGTAAAGATGCTAGTTAGTCTATAGCCTCTTCCTCAGAAAGCCCAGTATGAAGCTACATTTGCGGCTAAGCTTGGTCTAACAAATGGGGCTGTTGTATTTGCAAAGAGCTGCCTTATGCGAGTACAGCAACCAGAATATAATGTTTACTTTATATCACTGAAATACTTAGGCTTCTATTTATTATCAGCCTATGTGGCTTGTAAATACAGTTTCGATGAAAACAAATTTACGTTAGCTTAAAGTGGGATTTAGGAATCTAACAGGAATTTGTACACAGGCCTAACAGTACAGAGGTAGAGTAGTGGTCAAATATTTCACGTTATTAAAACCATACTCATTTAAGAGTATCATGTTATAAACAAAGTGTAACCACTGTAACCTTGTTCCTAAGGTATCCATACTGTCAAAATGTTCTTTAGCAAATTACGCAATTACAAAGTTCTATTTCAGCCTGTTGTGTGATGAGGCTCCAGCTGCTGGCTGGTTTCATGATGTCACTGTTCCTGTCTGGAACAACGCTCCAAACCAGCCCAGCACATCCTAGTGATGCAGTGATGCGTGGAGTGGTTCAGCATAAAACACCAGAGGCTTCCTGCAGTGACATTATTCCTGTTGGCAGCAACATGCTTCAATATGAACCGATTTACTTCAAACTACGTCCAAGGCTTTCTAGGAAAGGTAACTGAGCACTGAGACCTTTTCCGCAGAGCTTTAAGGACAACGATATTTTTCAGTGCAAACCATAACGTCGGGTCATATCTCGTGGTATGGTCATATTTTAGCTCCTATTAAACATTTTCTAAAAGATACGTTCAGGTGATAAACTGCCCCACTCAGAGCTTCTCCTGTAAAACACACATCTGCTTATATCATTTCTGGTAATGATCTTGCTCATAAACAATCCTTCATCTTAATTAGTGATGGGACTCTGGCTCTTAATACATTTGCTCTCATTCTCTTCTTCAAAACAATAAAATATCCGTTTGTTTTGATATCCAAAAAAAAGAAGTGAGAGAAGAATAACTATCCTACTATAAACACTATACTACATGTGTTCAATGTATGAAATCTGGGTATAGTAACATAAACTTATAATTTGTATTAGATGCTATGAAAAATGTCTTTCTTTGTTGTTGTTTTTACGACTTATCTGTGAAGCCCTTTGGTCAGCTGAGGCTGTTTTCAACGTGCTATACAAATAAACTTGACTTGAAATCAAAAATAGAGCTCTCTGTGCTAAGTATGTTTTGTTTTTTTACCACACAATTTAAAATTGTGTTTCTAGGAGGGCGTCTGGGGGACAAGCACAGCATATAAAAAACTACAGCAGAGGGTTTACCATCAGGGACCAAAGGCCCGAAGAGACAGCTTAAAGGCCTATAAAAAATATATTGAAGTCATCAGTTCTAATTTGATTTATTAATTCATAACTTCATTGTCACCCTGTGAGAATTTTCAGTTTCTAGTGCAGAAAACATGAATGTTTGAGAGGCATTTCAACTCCAGCAATGACAAGTGATACCTGTTTCTTTGATCCCAAGTCATCAAGGAGTAAGTTGTTATTTCACATATATGAGGCGGCCATGCCAACTTATTGAATTCTGGCTGCTGCTGCCGTTGCTGCTCAGTCAGTTTATTCACAGAGATCATTATGCTTCTGTACTCCTGATAAATGAATGTTCATATGAATTAACTGTTTCGCACATTTAATCATAGGCCGCGGTGCCAATCTCAAAATATAATTGATGAACAACATTGCTTGTTTGTGGTGGTGCGTTGCATAATGCCGTGAACACTGTCCACTGCCTTTGGTCCTGAGGGGACTGTTGCTTGCATGGCTGTGTGCGGGCTGTTAAAAAGTGTAGGCTTACATGACAATGTTGGTCTTGTGTGGTAGGTAAGAGGGAGGAGCTGTCATGCTTTTGCACTCCAGCCTGCTGTCAGCTTGTTCCGATAAAGTGCACGTGCAGTTTGTGGGATGATGTGAGTGTTGTTAAAAGGAGGATTGCGTTTCGCTGTAGAAATGAGCTGTTTTCTGTTTCGGTGATAAGTCCTTCTCTCAATGCTGTTTCCTCGCAGCATTGCAAAGGCTGGACTTCACAGAGAGCTGGGCTGTATTTAACAAATACTTCAAAGATTCAGCCTTTCATTATGCTTTACCAAAATATAAACATACGCATTATCACATACTGAGGTCTATCAATTATCTGACTCTTACTCTTTTAAAATGTCCCCTTCAAAGCAGAAAAAAAACACTCAGTTATAGATTGCTTAGTTTGGCATGTTTTACAACTTCATCCCCAGCTGCCATCTGTTGGTTCCAGAGGCAGTGTCCCGTCTCAGCACCCTTTATGTCTCACTCTGCTCCCCTCAGCACAGTTCGCTCCTCCTTTTAGCTGTCCAAGCAACTGTTGAAGTCGGACAGCTCTTCCAGAAAAAGTTATCTCCTTTCATAGCCCCCCCACCCCCCGCCCACACTGTCTTACTCTAGTGTCACATTTTCCCCCTGGGATTAATAAAGCATTTCTGATTCTGATTCTTCTACAATTCATTGAGCAGACGCTTTTATCCAAAGCGACTAAATCAGAGAGTAAGTAGAACACAAGCAAGGATCTAGAGGAGGAGGAAACAATGTCAGTAAGTGCAAACAAACAGCTTTAAGTCTGACTGGACACAGATGCTGACAGGCAGTGCACTTTTTTATGTTACAATAAAGTGAATTTATCGTCAGAAACAACTACATCGAAAGCTGTTCTTGAGATGACTAACCAGCTTTGAAACCATCCCAAATATTGTCATCATCAATATCATCGTCATCCGCGTATTTCTCCATTTATTTGCAAAATTAGTTTCGTATACGATCTAGAAGTGATCATGTAATGAAACGGCTCGACCGATTTGGAATTTTTGGTGCCAACACTAATGCTGATATTATGGAGAGAAAAAAATCTGATACCCATATATAGGCCGATATCATTCTTAGATCCATCGTAGATCTAGAGATTGATAAATATAGATATACACATTAATTGTTTTGATCCCTCAGATGAAGTTATCAAACACTTGTGGAAAAGATATTTAATGAAGACAAGATGGTCACTCAACTGGAAAGTATGTGCATCATCGCTTGACACTCTGGAGAGTGATATTGCTTGTTGAAATCCATAAACACCAAGAGAACTGCTAGTGTAATCCAATGAGACTCAAATTAAATGCATTTTGGCTGCTGAATAAATCGAGTCATATCGGCGCATATCAAAGATAAAATTAGCCAATACCGACAGTCACTTGGAATGCTAATATCGGCCGCTATTATCGGCTGGCCAATTAATCGTTCGGGCTCTAGCAATGATAGATGTAAAGTTCTTTAAATAATTTCACTTAACTATCACATAATTGTTCCCGTAGCTGTGTGCCATGTAAAGAATGAACAAAAGAGGCGTCTCTTCTCAGGAGAGATTTCCCCTGATACAGGGTAAGACGTGAATAAAACAGATCCTGTTTAAAGCTCTTCTTAATCATCTATGAATCAAAGAAATCCACCCTGTCCTGCTCCTGCTCCTGCTGCTGCAACCTCAGATAAAAACCGCCCATGCAGCACCTCTGCAGTGGCCGCTTTGGCTTTTTCTGTTGCAGCAAAAGCACTGCATCTCGTCAATTGTTTTCCAGGAGCCGTTGGGAGACCTAGAGTTTTCTCCCTAAAGAGCTGTCATGGCCCTGAGCTGGTTTTATATGATATGAGATATATTTCACCAGTCAATCGATGTGGTACAACCCATCTGGGAAGCTGGGCCTGCTCTCTGCTTGTCTTCCAAGCCTGCCTCCTCCTTTTCCTTGTACATTTCTAGGGAATAGTCATGATGAGAACACTGAGAGGGGGAATTTGTCAATGCATCAAATATGTTGAGAGGCATCTGAGAGTGAAGTGCAATTACACAGACACAGAGAGGAGAAAACATGTCTCTGAAGTTGCGGTGGGAGGAAAGGGAGCACAACTTTTGATTCTTTCTAGCATACAAGGGGGAAAAACACAGTGCGGTTATTTCTCATCTTTTGAATACCTTATGAAATCGTATTCACTCCTTTTTTGTTCTGTTTGTTTTGTTTATGCAATATGCAAAACACCTGGCGCTATTTATGGCATGTTGTAACCGATAATTTAGTAGGATCCTCATTAGAGGTGTTTCATCAGCATGTGTATTATCTCCAAACTATTGTTGTTTATAGTTTCACACATATTAATTGGCCGCGATAAGATCCAGCACAACAAACATGTATTTGCACATTCGGCATTCAGGTGTAAGGTGTGCTCCTCTGTGGTTAGAGGTCACTCTGCATCCCCTCTTTCTAACATTTGTTTTCCGAACCTGATGACCTCCCCCAATCAGCCTCCTCGCGCGCTGTAAGCTGTTGTAGTTGGTCAAAGTCAACGAGTCAAAAGGGGGTCGGAGATATGAGAACATCTCCCAGAACGTGCATGTGGCAGTTTGTTTTGAAGCATGTATAGCAGTTACCAGGAACATCCAATGGGAAGTGACACTTGCCTGCAGCGCTCTCCGGGCTCCCTACATGGTCCGCATCAATCCAAAAACACAGCCACTCTCCAGAGATTACTGGCAGGAGCGGCAACGCAGACAAACAAACAGACCAAAGAGATTCTGTCCTTGAAACCATGCACGTCCTCTTTGATCATTATTACTGTGCAGACGTGCTCTTTGTTTGAGCTGCATGTTCAAAGATTCTCGGCCTAATTGTTTCATCAGGTATGAATTTATCTCCAATAAACCTAAATGTAGCTGTGGCCCTGAGAGCACAATGTGCTGTAGCTTAAGCAAACACATGCAAATAGACAAAAAAAAACACACAAGCAAGTGAAGACAACAGATACAACTCAAAACACAAGCAACGTTTGGAAGGAAAAAGAGGCCAATTAGAAACACATTTACCAATTTCTCTACTTGAATGTCACATAATAAAATGTGTTTATACAAATCATAATGAAAGAGATGTTCAGGTTACTAGTAAAGCTACAAGTCTACTCCATCAGTCCCTGTGATGGAACCAGCTTGTAAATGAAAACATATTTATTAATGGGGAAATTAGCAATCTGTTGTTTCATCCTGACTGAAAGAAGAGAAGCAGTGGAGAGTTGTGGTCATGTCTGGTGTTCAGATTCATACAGATAAAATAGAATCTGCACAAACACATTTTGTCCCAGCTCTATGTTAAATGCTCCAGATATCACATCATTAAGATTAATTGTATGATAAGAAAAAAAGATTAAAGGTGTAATATGTAGAATCTTTACATTGCAATATCTACATTAATTAAAAAAGGAGTAAACCTTTGTTATCTTTTGTTGAGTACTTCCATTACCTCAAATATTTCCAACAGTTATCAAAGCCAGATACATCCTTAGTTTTACAGTTGTAACGGGACGTGTCTTTCTTAGCGGCCGCCATTACAGAGCCACCATGACAGACACGCCATGTTTATGGTTGCCATGGAAACACCAGATGTTACGTCAAAGGCCGCTGCCTACGGAATCAGGAGCTGCTACTGAAAGCTGTCGTACTGTTGCTGTATGTATTGCCACCAAGCCAATTAGAAGTTGTGTGTTCTAATTTTGTTTATCATTAAAAAACAATCTGGAAGTTGTATACAAATAATGTTAACTTAGTTTATTTTTATTCTCCGCAGCATTTCAGCATTGTGATGGGTTGTGTTGTCTCCATAGTCTGTCCATTAAGCTATTCTGGATGTTGTAAAAATTAGAAGAGGTGATTTCTTCCTTGGATCATCTGTTTGGCATGTGTTTTCCTTCGCTGCAGTCTGTGTTGAACAACCTTATAATCCAGTAAGGAGCAGACTTTCTGGCACGCTGAATGTGTGAAAAATGTGTTCTGAACAAAACATCTTGCTTTGCATCTTGTTTGAATTACAAATCATGCTGCTCCATTTTGACATTCCTCTTTTATTGCTGTTTTCTCATCAAGACGTTTGTCGGTAATGGCAAGAACCTTTGTCGTGCTGAAAACCTCACATTCATCACAAATTTGTCACAAAAAAGAATAATGAGATGAAAGAAAACAACAAGTATTTCTTATTGCCTGACTCTTGACAGTCTGTGCGTCACTTTTTTCTTTGCCTTTTATGATAAACTATCAGATACATTGGTTTGATGGCCAGTCTGTGTGCCATTCATCCTCTGTTGTGCTATGGGTTCCTACTTTCATCCCCTTCATAACTCGTCATCATCATAACATCCATTATCCAAACTCTGGATCCATATTACCATCTGTACGTGATAAGCGTCACAGTAATGGTTCAGAAATCAGCCTGTAATTCGGTTGGTTCCAATAATCACTACGCACAGCTAATGTAGAGCACGCCAAAACAGTGCGATAATGATCTTATCCAGCGAGATGTCTGGGAAAAGAGCAGAACAGTTTACTGAAGGGTTTCAACATCATGCTCATTAAGTTACGTATTGTCCCAGCTCATCTAAAAGTATGATCATCCTCTCTGCCCTTGTGTTGTGAGAACCATACAAATGATCTTATCAGCGTCTTCTGATTATCTGCTGTGATGTCACCCACATGCCCTAAATCTGAATTATTCATGTACATTTATCTGTTTAAGGTACAGAAACCTTTGCTCTGACGCGGAGCTGAATATTCACTCATAACCTGTGCTTAATAACTGAAAGAAAGTAATGATCTCAATGAGCGATATAAACATCTGGAGGTTACATTCAAGTCTGCAGCACAGTCCAGCTTTCTGTTAAAGCTGCAACAAAAGTGGATTTAATAGTCTACAACATATATATGGATGCAATTCTAGATACTGACCATGTAGTAGTGTAGTGTAGTGAGTTGTGCTGTTATTTTGTAGCAGAACTTCCCTGCTCAACAAATAGCTCGGAAATAGGTCATCAACAACCCATCATTGTATTACACTAGCAGTTCTCTTTCACCAGCAGAGCGCGCTACATGAATTACAACAAGCATCACTCTCCAGAGTGTCAAGCGCTGATGCATGTACATGTGCAGATACTTTCCAGTTGAGTGACCATCTTTTCTCCATCATATATCTTTGTGTTTGATAACTGCATCGGAGAGATCAACGCAATAAATGTATATGTATATTAATATCTATCTATCTCTACATTATTAAAACTACGCCATGACAAGCTTCAGCTTTGATCGGAGCAAGGCACCTCAGCGATTTACAAGAGGGATGTACAGACAGTGGACCTTAGCTCTCTCTCTCTCTCTCTCTCTCTCTCTCTCTGCTGATGTGATTCTGCACTCTTGGTTTTGCTGTGTCTAATTTCTCCGCAGGAGTCGAGAGAGACGTTTTTTTAAACGGGAGTTTTGTTATGTTGCACGGAGCCGTGAGGTCCACGCGCATCTGCACTCTCTCGCGCGCTCTCTCCCCCGCTCTCTCTCGCGCGCGCGTGCACGCAGCAATTTTATGAATAAATGAAAAATTAAAGAAAAACAGGTCGGAAATATAAATATACAGCCCAGGTATATTGTATCAGATTTTTTTTTTCTCTCCGATATCGGTTTTGGTACCCATATCTGTCGGGCCCTAGTTAAAATAGCTGTTTGACTCCTCCTATGATTGCATCTCAGAACATATTGAGACATGACAATATAAGCCTAATAATGCCGAATACACACCCAGGATGAGTATATTTTATGGTATCTTGAATGACATTGCTAATACTTTTTAATGTTAACTATTATGTACACAACCCTAAATAACGCAGGTAAAAGGCTATTTTTAGCCACATCCAGACTGCCAGCTGACTGTGCGATATTGATGTCCCTGATACGTCTGGTTTTCAATATGAATGTCAAGGAGGCGTAATGAGGGGACATCGTGATCCCTCCTCTGACCTGCCATCAGAGGAAGTAAGGGAGGTGTAACAGGGGCGAGACGGGATCGGCAGAGTAAGTGCAGGAGAACAGCACTATGTGTGTGCATGTCTAAGTGTGTGTATGTGGAGCTCTGGGACACTTAACCTAGAAGGCCATTGCAGAATCAATATGAAAGTTCAAATTGAATGACGACAAAGCTTCCTTACAGTGCTGTTCTGGAATTTCAATCTGAAAAAAAAAGGCGTTTGATTTAGCTTCACAAAAGCTTTACCAAAAACGCTTTTTTTGTTCACTTAAACAAAGCACACAAGCCATTATATTCTTGCCCTGTTACTTGCTCAAGTGAAGTATTTGCACAATGGCTGCCTAGATATTAGGGCTAAAACAATCACTCCAGTAACTTGAATAATGCGAGGACAAAAATCCTCGAGGAAAATTCTTTGCATCGAAGTTTCGTACTTAGATCGTGAAGGATTTGAACGTGCTGACGATCTGCCAAAGCAGAGAAATCGTAGAACCGGGCTAATGTGTGCCATGATAGAATAATATCATGCTGCAGTTTATGCTCCCACACAGACGCGTCTCCCCCTCCCCCGTCTGCTCCGCAGCGGAGCGGGATCACCGCTGAACATGAAAACGAAACTGAAAGAGTTAGTCTATAAAAAACAACTCCATCCCGGTTATATACAACTGTTAGTGTTATTTCCAAACCAACTGAGGGCAAGGAACAGTGAGGCTATCTGAAGAGTTTGCAAAGTGATGGTTTGTAGCCTACTTCGAATAGTGACATAACGAACTCTAAACGAGCCGGAGAGACGTTCACAGTCTGCTGAGAGTCACACAGAACGAAGCTCAGACAGACAGTCAGTGATGGGAGAGTTACTAACAAGCCTCTCCACCTGAAGCTCACCTGTTGTGATAACGGTTACGAGAATGAAACGGAGGGAGGCGATCATATCCGCGAGGTCCGGACCTCGGTGGTTAAAAAAATGTTTCAACTAGTACAATTATTTATTTCTATGCATACTGCTTTAACTAATAAGTGATGTCAGTCAGCTGCTCTTTTTCCTCTCTTTCAGTGTGCAGCATGCAGGTCAGAGTGAGTAACCATGGTGACTGTCTGTCTGTCAATCAACGATGTCCCGCCCCCTCTATGAATAAAACTCTTCTTTCAGTAAAACTTACTTTGACCATGTGTCCCAGAATGAACACATTCTGTAGCCTATTATGTTTGAAGTCCACATGTTTTTAAATGAATGATAACTGTGTGAAAATATGAACTGAACTCTAAAATAGGTTTAAAGACTCAAAAGAGGACAGCATACTAAATCATTATTTTAAAGTGGAGCAGAAACACTCAAATTGTGCAGAAAAAATGATCAGAATGTAGGAAAGACATTTCTGGTGTTAAAAATGTTCTGGGGGAGACTTCCAGACCCCCAACAAAGATGTTTTTTAAACAGACCAAACTTGTCGGCACAGTTTGTGTTCATTTAAAAACATTATACAGGGTAATAAATGGATGAACTGGTTGGTAACTTGCAAAACATTTTTTTTAAGATCAGTATGAAAAAAATCGTGTTAAAATCATGATCGTGATACTGACAAAAAAAAATTGTGTATTCTTCCTTTTTAAGAACGTAGCTAACGTTACATCAACATGATGGATAGTTAGCTATGATGTCCCCAAGTTCGCTACGTTTTGCTCACGAAAATAACCACAGAATGTAAAATGCTGCAGTCAATTTGGGAAAGCCTGAGAGTCATTCATGCTGTTTTTTCTTTAAAAAAAGTGTCTCTTTTTTAAATTGACTATTACTCTTTAAAAAAACAAAAGTATTTCTTATCCGAATACTCGATCAATCGATAGAATACTCGATTACTAAAATAATCGATAGCTGCAGCCCTACTAGATATCTTCAACAGGGTAAAAAGATAGAGCATTACAGGTAAGTGTGTTGTGAACACACCACTTGCACTGTATAATTACGACACCTACATGTTGCCAGGCCCTTAACTGTGTTGATACTTGACCACAGAGGAGGCAATCTGTGATTAGCCAGCTGAGAGGCTTAACCAACCACTCTATATGTTGAACACATGGACATACAGCAGCAGATAGACCAGAAAGAACTCTGCCAGTGCGTGCATTTCATCCTACTCCTACTTTTGATATATCTCCCCAGCTTGCTTGCTTTCTTTCCCGGTGTGTCTCTTATTACAAATGCACGCCTGCTGCACGCGCCCGCCTTCACCGCCATCCAAAGCTGTGGGTTTTCTTTCCGCGCCACAGAGAGGAGAACAAGAGCGAGGGGGGAGGGAGAGGAGGAAGATAGAGGGAGTTCTCAGGCTTGAACAAGGCTTTATGACTTTCAACACCATTTGCATAATTGTATGCATCTCATGCAGAGTGAGTACACAGTGCCAGCACGGATGATCAGTTCTTATCTTCAAACTGCACCATAAAGATAAGAGAAATACATGCCGATATAAAGTAATCTTACTTCCTACTGCCCATGTCAAATTATTTAGGACGACTCGACATCCCCCGAGCTGCTGCAGCTGCATGAATGAGCAGATCATTGCATCATGATTTCTCAGGGCCAAGAGTGTAGTTCTAATTGAAGTGGGGTTTATTGTTTGTGCTTAATCCCTGCATTTGCATTGCACTATGGTTCTGTTGTGATTTACTGACTTATTGATTTGGGTGTTTAATAGTATTCAACAACAGCAATGATTATACTTGTAAAAGCCTAATAACAACAACTCATCATGCAGCTCCATGAAAAGGTTTTAATAAGTGTAATGTAGCAGTCGGCAGCTGTAGATGTTACGTGTCTGTGTTCTTATTATTACTAAGCCTGCAGGCTGATATCAAGTTGTCATATATCCATCCTGTCAATCTCAAAAAAGATTCTGAAAAAGCAAGTCATTCAAATAAAGTGCTGCCATAAGGCTGCAGTCATGAATGCTGCAAACATTCACAAACATGTTGATTTCTCGAACAAATAAACAGCCTAAGGTGCTGTTTCTGGAGGTGCACTTTTTCAATCTCAAAGCCATCAAGTATCTCTCCCTCGGGGTTTACAGGTTTATCAAAATCATACAGGTGGATGTAAAATCAGCACTAGAAATAAACTGACAGTTTTTCTAACCTCCCATGCTTATTTACATCGATGATTCTGGTGATATCTCTCTATGTTTGGGATAACTTCTTTAAACCTCTGAGGTGGCTGCTCTCGTATATAACAAGGGCTGTGTCAACATTACATTTTCAGCTGTAAAAAAAAAAACAGTAGGATGTAGCAACTCACTGTGAAATCCACTGGCTTCATCGGCTCGGCGGCTCTCTGGTGATGAACTCTGTGTGTTTCTGCGACATCCAGAGGCTTTTCTATCAGCGTATATCCAGTGACTGTCCGGATCCAATCCTTCCAAAAATGGATCTAATCCGTGATGGTTTACATAATGAAGTTGAGTGAAATAGTGTAACTTTTGTTAGCTAACTCAGCTAACATGGACTCTGCCATCTTGCTGTGGTCTTGTTACGTGCCGTAGTGTTGTGTGTGTGTGTGTGTGGTTTTTGTGTTTTCTCTCCCTCCCTCTCTCCTGTGTACTCCTCAGGTGCTGCTCCTCAGTTTGAGTGTGCCCAGCCACACCTGTGGCAACTTAAACAATCAGTAGCAAACTATAAAGAGCAGGAGAGGAGGCTGCCAGTGGCCAGTGGGTCATTCGTCTGTGTGCATGTGTTCTTTGACGCAGAGAAACTCCTTCGGTGGAAGGAGTGTGATTTTGATTGAGGCCTTACTATTAGTTGTATTTATCTTGTTGGTTTGACTTTTGTTTGGGATTGATTGGCTTCTCTTTTGTTTTGTGTTTTATAGAAGAAGCTTATTTTGTGTTGCACCTTTTTCTTTAGTTTGTTAATAAATCCATTTAAACTTTGCTTATATCTAGTTCCTATTTCTTTTCCCTGGGTTTTAATTTATTGTTACTTCCCTTATCCCCTAGCCATTTTGGGGAACGTAACAGGTCTGTCGACCAATCAGTGGCTGTATCTGCGATTAGCTGACATGTAAAGGCCAATGAGAAGCCAGGCAGCCTGACATAGGTTCACAGCCTGCTGCAAGCAGAGATATGCGGTAGATAGAACTGCTATGAATGGATTTATCCTATTCCGCTTATTCTAGTATCAAGAGATCTGTGCTCTTTTGACAAAACAGCTCTAAATAATGAGCAGATTTTCTTTTAAATTAAATAAATTATTTTTAAACACTTCCTGAACTTCCAGAGGGCCATATCAGAAGGTCAAGGCGTGTGATATGGCCCTTGTTGTTTTACATTATATTTCAACATATATCTGTAAAACGTCATTTCTGCTTTATATATTTTATGTATGGTGTAAAAACTATTTCAAACTTCATCTGACATCCTTCGGGATGAATATTCTGATTCCCCAGGTCCTGAAAAAAATGATGTAACCTATATTAAAGGTCACATGTTGTACTCCTTTTTTAACCATTAAATAAGTCTCAGAGCCCCCCAAAACATGTCTGTGAGTGTCTTGCCAAATATCCACTCTGATCCTGTATTTGATCATGCCTATAAACCCCTCTATTTCAGTCCTGCTCAGCACAGGCTGTTTCTGTGTCTATAGCTATAAAGGCAAATGAGCCACAACCCTCTGGGGTGGCTTGGAATTTCACAAGACAGACTCAGGGGGCAGAACAAACACTTAGCTGTCGGAGTGTCACCCACCTGGGGGAGGGGTTACTGCCCTCTGTGATGTCACAAAGGGAACATCTCCAAACGGCCTGTTGGAGCACACATTTTGTGAAAAGTGGAGCAGGCAAAAGACGGAGAGGATTGACTTTTCTCATAATTGGGGGGGGGGGGGGGATGTAGACAGACTGGGGACACATATAGGGTTAGACAAACATGGTAAAGTTTATTCTTAAATAATAATATGTGACCTTTCATATACAGGAATACATGTAATGGTTATGCATTACTGTGGTCAGATTATACTGTACATGCAATTTTACAGAAGGAGACCAGGCGTTAAACAATAAGTGGAAAATGGCTGAGCCCTCACGGGGTTAAATGGAACCTGGGATGTATGAAATTTAAAGACGGATAAAATCAAGTAAAGCTGTATATAATAGCCCTTTTTTTTCGCTGGATAGAAAAATTATCAGCACGCTCAGGTCATTTTAAGATCCAAGACAACAACGTCACAACAACTAGCATCTCACCTGATGGTCGCCTGTTCTCTCCTGTCACTCTCATCTAACCTTCTGTCAGTCCTCTGCTTGTTTAAAGCTGCCTTTTCACCTCTCTTCAGCCTCTGGTTCACCTTGTTGCTGCTTCAGGCAGGACAAGTATACAGGGCAGTTGTAATCCAACATTGTGTCTAAAGAGTTGGCTAGCCATTTCCTGTTTCAGATAATGCACATGGCTTTACAGTGTACCCGTAAGCTTCAAGTGTTGAGTCCATGGTGGCCTGGCACAATGGTTAGAAACCAAGGTTACTGTCTTCTATTATACAGTGCAGTTTGTAGTAACTTAATTGCACACTTTGATCTGATCACTGTAGTTAGCAGGATGACAGAAGAAAAAGCAGTACATTTTCATCATACAAATCAAAAGTTAGATCCATAAGCAATAAAGGGCTTTAACTGATCTGGCCAGCAGGTATTTTTTTCCAAATGTTATTAAATGTCAACCGCTTCAGGTAGATATTGCCTGAAAGTTACGTTGAGGATAATTATTCTTGCTCATGTCAAAGTAAGGGTTTGCATTTTCCTTAGCCTACGTATAATTGCTCCTTGGATAATTGCAAACTGCTTCACAAATATAACAAAGGCATGTTTGAAAGTCACATCTTTGCATATTTGTAAAATGAACAAGTCAAATGACTGTAATTTGAAAAGGCTTGTTTAAACGACACAGACCCAAAGGTAATTTCACCCGACTCTGCAGTTCCCAAAAGGTCTACAGAGGGTTTTAACATATCAACATTAAGCTCTTTGTTTCTCTTGTTACCGCAGATAAATACGTTTGGTGCTCATTCAGTAACACTCATAAAAACCCATTTCCATACGTAGCAGGCAGCTGTCTCCAGCTTAAAAGCTTTGAACACTACCTGCCTCGGACCAAACAACAGACAGACAAAGCTAGCATCTAGCTGGTGGAAGGAATCAATCCCTGAGCAGCTAAAAAGTCAGATATCATCTTCGAAAGTTTGGAGAGACTAAAAGAGTGTGAGAGTTTGACCTTTGCTTGTTGAATAGCCAGAAATATATCTCCATTTAGGTGTAACGTTGCTTCACGTTAGCGAAGTATAGTTTGCAATAAGGACAATGTTAGCTAAATCATTTTGCCATGTGAACTGAAAAATATTTCAATGTTGCCAACAGCTTGTTTCACTGCAGCATAAGCCTTGTCTTATTTCATGGGTCGCATCCTTCGAAGGACCCAAAGGGCCTAGCCTTCACAGCCTGCGTTGACTGCTCAATAGAAATGTAATAGTGTGGTCTAAGCTGCATTCTTTGTTTATGTCACCAGCTGTCCCCGCCCTTACCCCTTCATTTCTAAGCGCTGCCCCTGTCCCCTGGTAAACTCAACAGCTGCACCTGACATAACTCATGTATACTCAAACTATCATCGCTATCAAGAGAATGGGAAGTTTTAAGGCCTCCCTTTTTTAGCATTAGTAGCAGATGGGTTTGAAACTTATAACTTATATTTCAATAGTGTTACTCCGCCGCTTCAGAGTCCGCCACTCGTTTGAATTGGCGCAAAATGATTCTCAGGATGTAGTGGGCCATTATGCACTGGATGGATCCTTTGTCGACTGCGGAAAGTGGACACATTTGTTGGCTGCATTTGAAGGAGCCTTCGAAATTGCACTGCCTTCGATGCCCTGCTGTGATGTTATTGGCCTCCAAGTGGGCCCTCCGAAGGATGCAGCCCCTATATTGGGACATAGCAAGAATGTTTCAAACTCAAAGTTCATACTTTAAAGTCTTCATGACCGACATTAGCCTGATTAGTTTTCTCCAATAACCAGAGTCTATGGCATTTCTTTGGTCAATGACTGATATCTCTTGTGCAGAGGATAACAGGGACGTCTTGTTTGAACCACCAAATATGGGACAGGAAATGGAGGGAAATATAATCATCACTGTTGTTTAATTTGGTCGTCTTGCGTGGACACAACGGTTTTGTGTATCCATCAAAGTTTTTATATTTTACCAAAATCTGGTCATGGTCATCTTTTTCTTCTTTTTTCTTCCATACTGTCTCTTATCCGATGAAGTCCTGCCAGGTGCTTTTTATCCTGCAGATGACGGTTCTGGCAGACGAGGTTCAGCAGAGAGCAGCCTAGCTGAGTGTTCTGGGTGAAGCCACTTCACATAAGGTTCCCTGCCCTTTTATTGGGCAGGATTTATTAAAACAGCCAGCTTCTGACAATTCAATTGAAAATCCACTGCTGGGTCTGTTTTCTCTCCAACTGCAGTGACCCCTTCAGAGCAGATGTAGGGAGGGGGAGCTGCAGAGAGACGAGGAGGAGAAGCAGGCTTTTAGAGAGCGTGAGATGACTGGCAGGTAGAACAAATGGATAAAGAAAGCAATAATACAAGTGAGTGGTGAGAAATATCTCCAAGCTGTAAATGCCTACAGTGTCATATGTTAAATGGGGTGTTGTTTCAAATAGCAACAAGAGTTTCTTACTGTGTGTGTATCTTCATAAAAGCTGCCTGTTTCCCAGTGGAAACCAATGTGTGTCATATTTTGCCCTTTTGCCATGTCTGTCGGCGTCCCTCTCATGGTATTTGCGTTCATGGCCAGTTTTCATTTGCCTTTGCTGCCATGCTCACACACTTTGTGCCAAGTGTGCCAGCATGTGACATTCACAGAGGCTCGTGAAAAGGACAGTGGTCATCTCTTTGTGCATGGATTCTCCATCCTAAAAAAAACCTATTTGAGCCAGGAAGCTTTGGCCCTAATCCTCATAAAGCTCCCATGTTATTCACAGAATGGTCACCAAGTGAGCCCTAAGCTTTGCCAAATAATGAACTAAAGACAAGCATGGCGGCAATGGCCATATAAAACGCAATCAATGTTGGTCAACTGGTGCACTGAAGACATTTGTTTTGAATGACTTGTAGACATAATCGTATTGTACTCAAAAACAAACATCATAAAACATTGGAAGAGATGAACGCTGCTTCTGCTTTTGTGACATTCTCGTTGATGTGTCAAGGAAAAGCTAAATAAAAGTTTGAAGGAAGGAAGACAGATCAAGTTTTTGTGGTTTGACTGAAACGCCAGCATATTGAAAAAAAACTCAGTGAAAGATCTTTCTAATCAAACTTATTTTGGTTTTCTAATTTCCAAAAGCTTCCCCTACAAAGTAAATAAGTCATTCACATCAGCAAAGCCAGCTTTTGAGGAACAACTTCCTCATGAATTGTTTCATACTAAAACATCAATAACAGTATTCATAATGTGGTAATATGTGGAGCATTTTGCTTATTCCTCATATCTGCACATGCCAGCTAACTTATTCTTAGACCCCAAGTCCACTTTTTGTATTTGTAGGGGCAGTGAGAACAAGCCCTGAGCACCACACTCACACATCATCTTTTAAGTAAATACTTTCTCACTCGTCAGATACAGACCAACATTGGCCCTCAAATGGAGTTTAAAGGTTTGGCCATTTGTCAAACTTTCCTCCAGTTATCTCTTGCACCAATTCATTTTAATGTTCGACACTGTTAAATGTTCCAATAAACTCACCAGTGGTGATGCTAACTGCTGCTGCTGATGCTAACAACGATGCTTACTTTGTCCATCCTTTGATTATTGCTGATCAGGGCATATGGTTTGGTTGTTACAGCCTTGTTTCTATGCGTATGCCTCTATGCCTGTGAGTTAACTTTTGGGTTGTGCAGATTTTAGCGACCCCTGTGGACAAAGCAGTAACTTTCATCTCTATGCTGATCTTGTTCTGTAGATGTGTCAGTAGTGTTTTTAAGTGAACAATCTCATCCTTGTTAATTTAAAATGTCTTAAGTGCAACTCACAGTGAATCTTTGGCATAGGAAAAAAAGGCTGTTGGCAGTATGCTGTTGATCGCCTCTTCTGACAGCTACCCTGCGGCACGGGTAGCAGGCATATTAAATAACTCTATAAAAATAATCAATCATCTCTCATATGCTCTTTTTGTTTTTGAAGCTCATATAGAGGAATCAGCACTCTTTCTGTTGGTTTCATTACCAACTAAAAACTCCTTACAGGGACATGCTTTCAGGGTAAGTTAACCAAAATGTAGGAAGTAATCTTTAACCCTGTCATGATGTAGCTCTGTTTCCTTTACCTATTGCCAATTGGCTGGAACGTGTATTCTCAAACTTGGGTCGGGCCAAGAAAGGGGGTGCCAAAGTTCTTGGGGGTGCCAGGCTTTTTCTGCTCTTAGGTTGGCAAAATTATATTAGCAATTATTAACTAAAATCACGATCTGGATAGTTTATAATAATGTCTTTTGGTGTGCATGTGTTTGTGGGATTTTATCAATGAAAATAACTAAATGGTGTGTTAATTTCTGTAAGCAAATTGTCACTTTTACAGTGACTATTGGGTTGGTCCAAGACAATTTGTATCCTATTGATGGATTGTGTGAAATCGTTTAAACTTATTTCAGTACCCAGACAGCTAGAAAATCATTTGTTGATATTTGGTAAATTTAAGGAAAGAGGATTGAATTAGAATCACATAATCCATCATCATTTACTTAACCTTTATCGCAGAGTGATAAAGTAACAGCAAGCTAATAAAAACAGTGATTTTCAATACATTTCAACATTGAGCATGATGCAAGAAGTTACCCTGACCTGCTGGATTATCTTTGACCTGGAACGTTGAAACATCTTGTCTCTGTTATATATAAATATCTGTCTGGTTACGGCAAATGTACTAAATGTTACTGTTTGATAAAAAAAAATACTACTGCTACTGGAGAATAGTTGACATTATTTATGGGAGACAGAGTGGAATTTAAATAATCTGAACTGCTTGCAAACGCATTTGATGAGATTTGGATACTTTTGTCCAAGTAATTCAGCTGGAAGATTTGAATTAAAAACTGTTAAACATGTACACTGATTGATGTGCTGGACACTACTTCCTTTGAATGCATTTTTGTAGAGTATAAGTCCCTCAACACTACATTCCAGCATTCAGCCAAGAGAAACTCTTGAGCTTTTATCCTTTGACCTTTTCAGATACATACTGTACTTACAGGCAGGTGAAGCAAAGGCCAATTGGCCTCCAGATCACTGTGCCACCAAGTGAACACACCAAGCCAACACTCGAGGCGACCCAAGGCTGCACAGTCGTATTTATTCAGGCATGCTCTTGGCAGGCTCACATCCATTAGTTGATGCGTGGGGCCTGGTTACGCTCGGATATTATAGCTCCTCAAGGCCATTGTCTGACATGCAGGTCAGGGAGAGCGTGACGGGGGGCAGAGTAGCACAGGTGGAGTGAGAGAGGGCTAAGGGGCTGTTAGCTTGTGGGTTCAAGGTTCAGTGGCCTGTTTGTAATGCTAAAGAAGAAGAAGAGTGTTTCTGGAATAAGGAAGAAGCCAAAGATCAAGAGATAGCATAAAAGTCTCTTTAGGTCTCTTTGTGAGAGAGGTGGCTAACATGAACAACATCTGTGTACAGGAAGGTAATCCTCAGCATTAGGATATGTTTCTTGCTTTTGCTTACCTTTAACAGTTTCATCATTGATTCAGTTCTTTTGGGCCAACACCTTTTCAATATCATTCTTTCAACTGATGATCAAGACTCCATTCAGTTCATGACATTAAGACATGTATCTGACTCATCAACAGTCCACATTTTGCTGTGCCTGACAGATGAGTCATGATTGTGGATAAGGTGTGGGGGTTTCTCCTGAAGTCCACCTTCACCTCTACAGTCTTGAACGGTTAGTACTGTGATTAACACACTCCTGTCTCACTGGTGCTCGACATTTCTCTATAGATTGCACTGCACCTGGGAAATTGGCAACAAAAACATTCCCAACACTACACAAATATTTGCATATTAACAGGCACACATCGGTACATAATACATAACACATAACGGTTGTATTAGAAGACTGCATGTGTGCTTCTCTTCACATTACTCTCTTCAATGAAATTGTCTACTACATTGTCTTTATAAATATAATGCCTTACACAAAAATGTAACAATTGTAATTGTTTCTCGGTTAGCTTGTTCACACTTTTATATCAAAGCACGAAATACATCTTTAAACAGCTTCTAGCTTTGCTGTAGACCCTTCGTCGCAGTTTATTAGTTCATCTCTCCCCTTTCTTCTCTGTCCTCTGTTAAACTATGACGCCATAAGACAGCAAAATATATCAGTTGTATCACTTATAATGTGTTTACATCAAACCAAGACACCCTAAATAAGGCAAGGGGAAGGACAGGATTACAAAACATACATTTCCTTTTCATTTGTTTCATTTCCACATCAAGTAACAGTTTAAAAAAGAAAGTAATTGAGGCATAAAAAGACGCACACAGCCAAAGAATCCATATCTTTTCCCCACAGACTGAGCATATTGTTGTTGACAATTTCACATTGTGATGATATGGATCTATATTTCAATTCACAGCTCATAATTACTCTGCCACTATGCTGCCTTTACACTGCTGTTTGTAATAAATGCAGAGCTGAGATAATCTGTTTTACTGTGATAGAAGGGTTCATTAATATGGAGAATACACAGCAGAGCGATATCAGCAAGTAGAAGCACAAATATCATATTATTATTTTTTTTAACTTCTCTTTCCTTCGCAATAACTCGCTTTGGTTGACATTTGTTGGATTTTGGGAAAGACTAATGATTTTTTCGCCATCAGGTCTAACGGGTTCTGCACTGATCAAGGTTACCACCCTGCGTTTAATAATTATCAGCCTATGCATGATCAAAGGAGGTTAATGGTGTGTTTTATTCAAGAACCACCCAAAAATAAAAAAGTAGCTTGTGCATGAAAACCCCCCCAAGGTAACTCTCGGTAATGAACACCTTTGAAATCATGCATATTTTCTTTCAAATGTCCATATTTTTTCTACCATTCCGCACGAATCTCACATGAACAAACAGGCTCCCTGTAAAAAGGCACACAGCAAAGTGGACTAATGATCAATCAGCAAACCACACTGAGCCATGTGCTGTTTTTCTAGCTTAAACCAAGAGCCGGCGATGCTGCAAAAGAGCTGATGTTAAGGCTCTGGGAATGTGTGCAGGGAAAAACAGCAGTCAGATGAATATGCCTTCCACTATTGTTGCGATGTTATGACCGGTCTAATGAGATCTATGGAGAGTTGAGCCTCTCATTTTGTTGTATCACCCATACACTCTCCTGCACAGCAAATCCACTGTGGGATTGTCCTCAGACACATCCACTGAGATGGATGGATGCTTTCGCTGATGTTCCAGACAAAAGAGCATCATTCAGTGGCTTTTTTTATGGTTTATGTATAAAAACATCGGAGTTCTGTGATGACACTTTTGTTACTCCCATATGATGCATAGAACGAGAAATACACGTTTTCAAAAAGAGTCTGCTGTCAACTAGGAATATAAGATGTTTTTCTTCCACCTAATCATGCACGGTAATAAATCACTTCCACAAACACTTCTTGTTTTTTTCCAATCTCATCAAAGCAGGATGAAATAATCCTGATCTCTCACCTCAGGAAAGCCACAATCTGGTCCCTCTGTTTCTCAGATACACACATGCAGGTGCACACTTGTCTCACAATGCTTCTCCACTTCAACAGTGCAGGGGCCATCTCTCCTAACTCAGAGGCAGCTGAACAATAAAGGAGCTCGACAAACAGCACAGCGGCTGCCACTGAGGTCACATCCACAACACTACCTGCATATTTGTTAGCAGTTTAATTTTAGTGCTGCCAGACCATCTGCTCGGCATTTGTAGATGGCAGAGCGAGCAGTGATTAATCAGTCAAGCTATTGCTTCCAATGCTCTGGCTCTTCATTTCCACTTTTAAGGCAGGCGAGTGGAATTGCTGCTCCTTCATCAGTCATAGGTAAATGAATCATGCTGAGGCCGAGTATGCAAAATAAAAAAATGCAGTCTGATGACTCTCTAACCTTTTTAGTGCACAAAGGATGTGATGGAAATTCGTTTGTGAAAAGTAGAAGCTTACCCTAAGCCACGATTTTCATATTCATATTCATTCATATTTGATTTATTTGCTCATTTCAGTGCATGATCCAACACAATAACACAACATGAAATATTTTCTCATAATACCGAAACACTGAACAAACAAGAGCAGGAAGAAGAAAACACATAATTCCTGCCCCTTTCTTAATAACATGAGTTACTGTTGAAACAGAATCAGATGGCTAGCCCATTGTTTTCAAACCTAACTATGAAGTTTGTTGTTCACCCACATGTCTATTCAGGGCATCATTTTTGCTTTCTAAGAACATAAAAGTAAGTAGTTACCAAAACCTGCCAAAGAAAAGTGCAGAAAGAATTACCAATAAGGTCTGGGCCACTGGCTTCATGTTCTCAGAGGTACCCCTTATACCAACAAGCATTCCTTTACTGGGATACTAGCCAGGTTGTCTGTGTGCCGGTCTGAAGATATGGTCCCAAAACACCCGCTCCCTGTTGGATGTTTTCTCTGCCTCACACAATACATGCTGCCTGTGCAGACACAGCATGGATACACATACGCTGAATGGTTTGTGAATGTTACTTGTCCAAAGAGAGCAAACTGGTTTCTCACAAAAAGATTTCTATTTTGTTTTTGTTTTTTAGGTGGGGGGGGAGAGAGGGTGTAAAATACTGTTATAGAACTTTCGTTATGACAGTCTTTTGTTCTTGGATTTTTTTTAAGCAGCTTCTAAAACAAAAGGGAGTTCAGGTTTATCTAACAGCTTTTGTTATTATTGGAATTGTGCTAATGGGTTTATAGTGAAGGAAAATAAGAACATTGAAGATACAATGTATTTCTATCAAATGTCATATATTATTATTGTCTAATTTAATTGTTAGTATGTGTGTGCATGTGTGTGTGGGCACACGTATGTGTGAGCTTTCTAAACTGTATTGCTCTTTTGTTTCATGTACAGCACTTTGGTCCGCTGTTGCTGTTTTAAAATGTGCTTTATAAATAAGATTGATTGATTGATTGATTGATTGATTGATTGATTATCTAGATTCATGGAGATGCATTTTAATTTGGTGTGTAGTGCTGTTGAAGTGCACAGTTTGAGTCATGGCTAACTGAGGAGTAGAACAGTGTATTACAACAGATCTCAGTTTAAGTTCAGGCAGGAAGACTGGTTATATTCTCTCACACATTTGTTTAATTTTCTTCATTCAACTTGGCCACTCCCTCTCTACCACTCCCTCCCTCTCCCTGCTCTGGTGATCAGCTGATTTGGGGCGTTTACTCTTTAAGTAACAATCCAACCAGATTCTGCCACGACCTCTCTCAACCAATCATCCTGCTGCGGTCAAATTTTAAAATCTGTTCTCTCTCTTCCACAGTCAGTTCGTCATTTCAATCGCTGCGACCCTCCTCCACCCCGGTCACCTCCATTCCAGCTCAGCAGAGTTCAGATCCAGTCTCAGAAGCCCACTCCTCATCACATCCTGCATTCTTCTATCACCACCACCACCAGTGTCTACACTTCATCAGGGGGGGTATCCTATCCTGCTGTCGACCCATTACCCCTCTAATAAATAATTGTTCACTCTTAATTAAATCTCTCATAATTAAAATGTCTTTATTGACTGATTTGTGATGGTTTGCACCACTAGACATAAGAGGACGTAATAATTGAGGCCAAAGTTGTTTTGTACTGTAGTTTTAAAAATGTAGTCATGTGAACTTGAAAGTAAAAGTGAAATGTTGATGGGGCTTTAGTTGTAAATCCATAGAAACATGAGAAACATGGGAAACACACTCTGTAAATGTTTTGTTGATAGGTTCATACATGAACATGATTTTCTTTTTAGTTTGGTGCATAAACAAAATAGTTCTTCTAGATCTAGGACAGACAAAGAAAACAGGGTGAGGCTCATACAGTATATATGGTATATAACAAAAAAAACACACAAGGATAGACGTGAGAGTTAGAGAAATAATAACAGATGATGTAGATGGGTGATGAAGATAATAACCAAAATGTTTCAATGGAAATCTGAATGGGAGAGAAAATAAATGATTCAATATATTATAGGTTTGTTCGTGTTGAAAGAGAATACTCTATATGTTCTTGTGCATCCTGGGAGGACCTTTTAGATGGCGGCACACATAGACGCTGCGACCCGGAGCTCTCCCTACAAATGTTTACGGGCATGAATGTGTATGTGGGTATGGGTGAGATGTGCTTGGCTTCTGTTTGTGTTCGTGTGCTGGTGTATGTGAACATATTTTATATTTTATATGCTGCAACAGGATTGCTTCAACTGAGTTTCGTTGTATAACAATGACAATAAAGATCTATCTATCTATGTTTTGTTGGGTCATTCAAGAAGAGGTTTTTAATGTGAAACTCAATGTTGAAACTGCAAAGTAGTCATTTGAAAATGTACTTTTTAGAATATCAATATGATGCATCAGATCCTCCAACAAATTTGCAAGAAAAGAAATCTGCTCCAATGAATCTGTAATTTCCCCCCACGAACAATTGAATGTAATGACTTCTAATGTAGGTTTTTTTTTTGGAGGGATTTCTATTTTAGAAGCCGCCATATGAATATGTTTTATTGCATTATGTGAACACTCCCCAGGTTACTAAAGCCCCAAATTCCCAGAAACAATAGCTGACCTGAATATGTGAAGCTCCAGACCTGCTACAGACTTGGGGATACGTGTTCAGCTGCATTTGTCAGAGCATCCAGGCTCAATAACTGTGGTTACTTAATATCTTACAGAAGACTGAGTCAATCACTCAAGTTGCACCCCTGATTGCAATGAACTTTCCCACTAGAACTTCCATTCTCCGTGTTTTAATCAGCCCATTCTTCAGATGAAAAGAGGGAGGGGGGGATAAAAAGAAGCCTTTCATATTCTGTTCCGAAAAGGAACTCAATTAAGAGGTCCCAAAAGGGCCCTTTAATGGCTTATGAGGAAAGCAGTGATGAAAGAGACAGAGGTTATAAATATTTCAGGTAATTTTGTTATCTATTCATCTCTTCTTCCACATCTACTCAGCGTTGGTCTCATTATCTCACAGTCGGATTGTTTTACCCACTCGCTCACGTTTCTGCTGCTGTAGACAATGTACAGTATTTTATTAAATGAATCTCATGTTCTATGTAGTTATTCTAACAACTTCCAATATTTTCATATACATGAAAATGCTCCCCTCTGGTTGATACTAGTTTAACTTACATTATGTCCGTTTCTGGATGCTTTTACACTTCCAAACAGAAGGGCTCAAACACATGGTGGTACATCCATAAAATCCGAGCAAAGGCATGGTTCTATATTTTTAGATCTGTGAGATTGAAGTTGAATTTGTGATCGACTCCACTGATATCTACAGTTAGCTTTTAAAAGACATCATATTTTTCATCACTCTCAGCATCAGTCTTTGCACATGAGAAGGAAAAGAATATTAAAGAAGGAAGCAAAATGTAACCACATTTATTTGGAGTGTCCGTAAGCGACATCAGATCGGCAGTCGGCGGCGCGGCAGGGGCTATGAATAGTACACATTCTGTCATTAATTTATCAGATATGTACCCGCAAACCATCATCATGGTGATATCTCAGTCATCATCATCATCATCATCAAAGGTCAGAGAGAGAAAGAGAATGTGTAATATTTAGGTAATGGGATTTATATTGAAATAATTGTTAATGTGCTTCATTAAAAAGTTCAGAATGCAAATCAGGAACATGGGCATGACACAAAAAAGCAGACAAAGTACTGAAAAAGTATTTTCTAGCAATATCCCGTGGTGCATAACGAATGATCTGCTTTAAATTGCTACAAATTTTGGAGATAACAGAGAAAAACAGAGCTGTTAAAATGTGCAGAATTAAGAGAGAAATGTTCACCATGAAAATGAACATTCTGCAGTTATGTCTTCAACATTTCTCTACAACAAAAGTAAGCTTGGATTTTAACTGTTGGCAGTCTCTTGCTCTTAAAATCACTTATATATGAGATGAAAACATACACACTATATAAAAAAGTATTAAAGGCAACAAGATGTATCCATATGTCTATGAACCACAGTTTTGATGCCTCAAGTTTTGCATTTTGCTGCTAGTAATATTTTTTGGTACCTGAAGTGGCCATATTTCAACAAGAGGCTGGACATGCTTATGCCATTATCTTGGCCGCCCAGCATGAAAGCCACTTCTCACTCACAAGTATCCTTGCTTCACACTGATTTGCATGTAAATGGGTCCAAAATGTACTTAATGAACATCGAAATTTAGACTTAGCTATTGAGAACTTGTACTTACTGTGAACAGGTTTACAGAGGTTCAAGATCAAGTTAGAAGTGAGCAACTTTACCTGTCTGGTTTCATAGATCAGACTTCTTTTTGCTATACCTGCTGGCCATTAAAAGAAGGCAGGTCGAAGGAACTTCCACACTGGCTTTATCATTTTAAACCAAAGGTGGAGTTGGAACCAGTCCATGGTTGACAAAGAGTCGAGGGCTATGCTGGCACCTGTGTAACTTGGCAGAGTGTAACTTGAGCCAAAAGCTATTATCATACTTATACAATCGCTTTAGCAATGTTAACCTTTCAATGCATTAAATTAGTTTAGTTTAGTTTAGTTTAGTTTATTATATCATGGACAGTCCCCTTTAATTAACTGTTCAGTAAAAGGAGCAGCTTTTAGCCTTTGCGGCTAATTTCCAGCTGTAGTCCCCGGCCAGTTGTCAATAGGCAACCTAAAATGCATTTAGCTAGTCTTTAATCTTTAGCTAGCTCAGCGAAAAACGTCCCATCGACTCTAGGTGGAGGAATAAACTGGAGAAGTATTGATGTACCGCCCCCGTCGTCACCAAAACACCCATTTCACAATGACAATTCAGAGTTATCATTTAGCTTTGTGTTCAAAGCCACAGATCAAATAGGGGCATCCCAGCTAACGTTGTATGCAAACTGCTTACTATGATATGGATAGCAAAGCTTTTCGTAAATCCTCATTCAGTGACCAATTCATTTTTTCCTGTGGCAGGAGTTCTTCCTCCTCCTCTGTTTCTGACTCAAACACTCCAACACCTAAAGGCTTCACTGTATGTTGAGTAATAGCTGTGGATAAAGCCAGGGAGATGTCAATCAAAACATGATAAGCCCTGTACACACATTGGTCTTAAAAGCTCTTTGTTAAATTAGCTGTTTTTTGTCCACTAGTTTTTCTTATAGTTGAAAAAAATAATTTAAACCTCAATGAGTGCAACCTGCCCCATAAATATCAGTAACCAGCAACTTGTGTAGATTAGTTCTTAAATACTCTGAATGCCGCACAGTGTGGTGTCAATCCCTAAACCCTGTTGGGATTTGTAAGGAGGAGGAGTACTCGTGGAGGTTGGGAATTTAGAGGACACTCATCCTGCCTGTCACTTTTCTCATGACTCTACGGAACAACATGAAACACAATACAGCACTATTGAAGGATTAGTCCTGAGCTAAAACACAGAAAAATACATACCAATTTAAGTGATGTGATTAAAGATACCTGGAGTCGGCATTACCCAGAAAATACATCATCTGTTCTCATTCTACAATCTCATCAGCACACTTATACCAACTGTAATATTCTCCTTACAGTGTGCTCTTGGTGTAAAATAAAGATTTTGTTCTTTAGCAATTTAAAGTTCTTCATTTAGCTGATTTATATTGTCTGCCTCCTTCAGCTGCCCATTCACAGGATCAGGCACAGAGCAAATAAATAAACTCCTGCTAAATGATTCTCAGTGGGCTGAGGAAACAGCGAAAGGCTAAAGCGCTCTGAGGGGAAGCTCCATGTGCGTAATTCTTTTGCTCCAAACATACCTGCTGTTTTCTGTTCCCTGTTATGTGAAACCAATGTTTTGAGCAGGTCACACCACCCGAGGACTCTGGAAATGTGTTGGTTTTCTGTTGTGTTGGATCTGAGCAGCTGTTCTCTCAAACTCAACAGGCCTGATCACAGAACAAATGAAATGAATGAAAATTAAACGCTTTTAGATTTGTTTGCTAACACTATAAAGATGGTAAAATAAAAATCCATTGGTATAGCTAACAGTGACACAGATATAATACATATTGCTTGTTAGATAGACAGTTGTAATATATGGTACAAAATCCAAGAATAATTAAAAGGATTTGTCTCCATTAGTGTGAAGCAGTCTAATCTTGCTTTGGCTCCTATATACTTTTGGCTCTCAGTAAACTTATGTAAGCCTTCCCATTCTGGTAGTGAGTCAAAACTCTGAGATTGTTTGACGCTTCAGCTCATAAGCCTGTAGAGAGCTAAGTATGAGTATGTAAGTGTGACTCACATGTGAAATTCAGTCTGTGTGACTTGTGCGGTAGTAACATTAAACCTGCAACGACTGACTTCTGAGGGAATAGCAGTGGGAGGTGGGCGACAGAAGGGTCTTAAGCCCCATCTATGTCCCTTAGTTAGTTTGTATTATTACACGTGTTGAGTAACATTAACACGTGTAAGTCTATCAGTTTCTTGTCCAGCAGTAAACACAATTACAAACCAAAATTTGGGAAATAGTAAAGATTTGTGCTTTCTGGTGGGTTACAGCTAATGACCTTAGAGACTTCTTATACCAGGAGGACCATAAGTGGGATGAAGAAGAGACTGCTGTGTGCAACTTTGGTACATCTAGCAGGCAAGTGCTAGCTAAAAGTCGTTGGGTAGCTGCTAAAATGATTTGTTAAATTAACCTTCTCCACTATTACCATCATCTTTGAGCTTCAAGCTTTTCATAAACAGAGGATTTTTGTTGGGAATTTAAAGCCTCTGTAAACCCATACAGGGGTTAGTGATTGAGACCATGATAAGACCTCTTCTCAAATCATGGGGGTGTGGTCACAGCTCCACTAACCTGTTAGTTTTGAAGAAACCTTTGGGAAGTAGGACCTGATGACCTTTTATCATTCTTGATGATGCTTCAAATGTACTACATCATAAATTCTCACTATAGTTCCATCCTTTTACAACCTGCCCCTTTCTAATCAGCCAGAATAATCCTGTTTTTAATTTCCTTTTCCTGTTTTTCATATGAACACTCAGCTGAATTCAATAGCAAGTTGCTAACTTTAGCGCACTTCTGTTTGGAGTTGAAAAATGCACAGTGGTTTTTCACAAGGTTTATGTCAATATATGAAACAGCTTGCTGATGCATATGGAAGCAAAGCTATTGAGAGCAGAGAGTCAACCAAACCAACTCAATGAGCTAAAAGATGCCAAGAAGCACAATAGTTAGGTGATGATTCTAAAAGGACAACGGCATGGACAAAGAAACGTACTTTAGAACATTTTCATAAATTAGAAAATGCACACATTTATCAATAATCATGGGTAAATCTTTGTTTTTATGATCCTTACAATTTGCCTGAAAAAGATGAAAACTTTTAAACAAAGAGCCCCTTTCTAATGGCTAAAATGGATTACTCTCATAGGAGACAAAAATGCCGCACTAATTACTGTGAAAAATATGATCACTGAAGGGAGCTCTTCTGCTTTGGGCCCTTTTCTGAATATGTGTTACACAGTGGAAAGTATGCTTAATCACCGTTCACAGTGGCAGGCTGCTGGTGAAGGTGAGCCAGGCTAATGGAGGAAGGTTCATCATTTGACACGCACCCAGTGTTAGAATAGAAAGCAAGGGAGGGAAGGGAGGACGTAGATAGATAGATAGATGGATGGATGGATGGATGGATGGATGGATGGATGGATGGATGGATGGATGGATGGATGGATGGATGGATGGATGGATGGATGGATGGATGGATAGATAGATAGATAGATAGATAGATAGATAGATAGATAGATAGATAGATAGATAGATAGATAGATAGATAGATAGATAGATAGATAGATAGATAGATAGATAGATAGAACTTGCTAACATTACCATTTTATAGTGATAAAAACTAGATAGAAAATGAGATCCTAGCTCAGTATTGTTAAGTCATTAAGTCATCTAAGCTAAAATATTGGTCAACATTAGCTGCTGTGACTAGGGCCCTGGGATTTCAGCGATGCGGAAAACATGGATAGACGGAATCATAGAATTTGACAATGACAATGGAATCAACTAAAGCGCAGCATATCATGGAATTTGCTGATATTAGGGTGAACTTAATTAAATACAATTCTGGGTTTTCCCACCACTCAAGTGCTTTCTAGCCTTTCTTACTATGAATAACTACATCAAACATTTGTATGTTTTTTAAGCTGTTGTATTCTTGGGCTGTCTTAGCCTTTGTGGTTCTTTTGTGTTACCAGTGTTTGGATAGGCCTATTAGTGCGTGTGTGTGGCAGTGTGCTCCATTATGTGCCTTAACCACCTCAAAAGACAGTGACATGTCCCCTGTCCCAATACCCTTTTTTTAGGGGTTGCACGCTGAAAAGTTTGGAAACCCCTGATTTACACCACCTGGGTCACAGTAAGGTGATTTTACAAGGCAGGACACATTTCTTCTTTCGGCATTACCCAACAAAGTGTGAAAGTAAAACTAATCTGGCAGGACAATGGTCTTACTGCCTTTACATGCCATAAATAAAGATACATTACAATTCTGAATGCTGCATTCATGCACAATTTCATCAGCGAGCAGTTCAGTAAGAGCTATGATGGTGGTCAGGTGGGAGCCAGCTATGACAATGAAAAAGACAAAACCGGTTTGAGCTAACTGCTGTGATTTAATATGTGAATCTCCATCTCCCAGCCTCTGTTTGACAGATCTTTATGTATGTCTATGCATACTATGTGACACAGAACTGTATTTACTGGTTAATAAAATCACAATGTCTTCACAAAAATTGGGTGGAGGAAATAGAAAGTAATCTACAAAGGCCATGGTGTGTAAAATTGGATTTTCCATAGGAGCCACAGAGAGGAACAGTTGTCGATAGAGGTGGATGCACACTACTGTGTTTATCATTTTGCCTTTTAATGCAGAGGGGGAAAAAAGTTCATGAAGAATAATAGTCCTCTATGCTTTGTCATTTGCATCCATTGTTTGGGAATCATAGTTATTGGGTAAACATACCACCTATACAGTCGAGCGTTTGTTTGACTCAGCATTTCCCTGCACTTTAATAGGTGCATTAATCCTGAACAAATGTGCCAGAGTTTGGATCTTAAGCTAGACCTGCCCCAAATAGGTGTGCATTTCACAGTACATTACCGTTACATTAATGCAACACCTATTCACTACCACCAGACACTGAGGCAAAGGTTGTACTTGAAAATGAAATCTATCAAGAGGCATCAGCAAGTTGGACAACAGCAAAAATTGAAAACAACAGTACTAGCATCTGTTCTACAAGGAAAACATCAATGTAATGTTTTAAATTCAGGCAGTTTACTTTGTAAGGGTTATTTATTTATTTAGAATAGGTACAGTATACTAAATGACAAGCAAAAAACAAACAACAACATAAACTGTACATTCATTCACTGTGACACACATATACAAGCATAAAAAGTAGCTGTGCGATGTTGTTCAAAACAAACCAGGATTTAGTGACTTTGGTGTGATTGCACATAGCCCTATTGCACTGAGTTTGCACATACTATTGCACTGGGATTAGCATACATAGCATAGCATACAAAGATATATATACACAGTATTGCACTGGGGTTAACGACACAGATGTATGTATGCAGGCATAATTAGACAAGGTCACAGATCTGGTTTGTTCTGTGTCACAGCTTCAGATGACCAACTGTTAAAACAGTGTGTGTGACAGTTTGCACTTGGAATCAAACCTACATGACCATGTTAGCATTGTCACTTCAAACATGTCTGCATGTAGTTTAAAGGGACAGTTCTGTATTTTTGAAGTGAAGTTGTATGGGGTAATTGCAATCAATAGTGAGTCAAAAATAACGAACTCTCCCTTTAAAGTATTGCTGTGCTTGAGAACAGCCTTACAGGACTGCTAACACTGGCCCAGACATGGCTGTAAACTCTTGATCTTGTTTGGTTTTTAGGTTATGTTTACTCCCGTTTATATTATATATTATTATTACTATTGGCAATTCAGACCAATTAACCTGATCAGCATGTTTCTGGACTGTCGGAGGAAGTTCCCATAGAGAACCCATGCATAGGCTAAACATGCAAACTCCACAAAGAAAGGCTTTTAAACTACTAATTCGATGGGAAAAGGGTCAGGGCATGTGTGATGCAGGGCTAACATTTAGTACAATCAGAATCTGCACTATTGAGACAATGTCGACGATAGCGTCTTATGTAATGACTTCTCACAGAATTACTGGGGCATTTATAGTACAGAGACCATGTGAGTAGTTTGTGTGTCTACTATTGCAGGGTTGGGATGGTAGTGCCCACTACACTTGGCAGGTCATTGCTGAAATCCATGCTAGCCCAAGCAGATGAGACAATTCTGGCTGTTAATAATGATTTCAACTTGCTCCAATTTGTTGTCCTGAAGGTTTGCTCAAAAAAAAGTAAAGCTGGCAGAGATAGATAAAAAAAGGGGTAAATGATAAAAACTGTCTCTCTAGAGTGACACATCAATCAAAGTGACAATTTGCTTTGTACTGACCTCCTCCTGCCCCTGCTGACTGGGTCACTATGCACAGAGAAAATAAAGACAGACTATGTGAAATATGGAACACGACAGTCACTGCCTATCTGTCTGCTTGTTCAAACAGAAATCCTTTTTTGACTGATTAAATTGAAACTGGCTTGACACAATATTGTTTGTACTTTACCTGAAAAGTCATCTTCATCATCATGTTTTTTTAATTGTTTTCGAAATTGGATACAAAAGAGATCTGCTGTACAACTGAATGCAATGCAGAGATTTATTAGGTCATATGCACACAGACACAGGTCCAGCTGGTACAGGGCCATCTGTCCAGGCGTCCTTTCCAATGTAGGCTGAATCATTTTTCAGGACTGCTAAAACGTATGCATAAAAATAATGTTTTTTTTAAGCTAGAAAAAAACCAACACATTTTGTCTATATTAAAAGCCAGGATCTTAATAACTCTGCAAACTTCCCTGCAGGGGGAATTTACTGACTGAAGTTGTTTCAAGGAGGCTGATAGAGAGAAATTGTTCATGGCCCTCTGTTTTATTCATGTCATAATAATTACTCACTGGCAGAAATGTTAAGTGAAAGACTTATATCATCTCAGACTATATTACAATGACTGACAGGGACTTTTCATAATCATAAAAGGTTTATTCCTTCAACTAGTGACCTGATCTCACTGTAATCGTTCTCCTCTGTGCCACCACAAATTATCAAAGTTACCCCTCAAAAAAAACTCTGAGACATGTCCCTCCTTTGGTCCTACCATATCATTCTGGTATTCAGCAAGAGTAAAAATGTGACCATCTGAATCATGACAAATAAAAGTTTTTGAGACTTTGCAGTTGAAAGATAGATATTTTAAAGCTTGTGAATTTCCTCTCAAAGGCCATTGGGAAGACATATTTAAAAATGACCTTTTTCTATCTCTAAAACTGGAACCGGGGTTATCACCCAGACAGCCAACGTTGTTAATTCATTCAGAAAGGTTGCTGCATGGCTGCAGTTGAAAATTCTACTTTAAAATAACATTTTCCACTTTAAACAATGAAAAAGATACCAATGTATCAAAATCATATTTTGGTTATATTTCAAAGATTTAGTTATTAACATTGTATTAAAACATGTCTCAATGTGCCTGTTGCTAGTTAACTTAAAGCAAGTAGGGGCAGTCTGTGTTTTTACTTTCAGAAATACATGCTAACATACACGTGTTTTTATATTATATCAAATTTTCTAAAAATGCTGCCCCCCTTTTTTCTTTGCAAGCTAATCAGCAATATGTAAATGAAAGCTAAAAGAAGTCTAAAAAGAAAGTCATGATTAAAGGTGGAGTCAGTAGCATTTTTCGTAGCAGCTTGTAGACATAAAATTCAAACTTGGCCCCTCCTCCTGGGATCATCACCCCCACAAGCGCACACTTACTGCAGGATGTGGTGTCTACGTTCACTGCTTGTACCTACACTGCATCTACCGCACTCTGGCACAAGCTATCCATCAGTGTTTGGCACGTCCAACAGAAAGCAGACCAACTCCGCAAAAGCCAACACAAGGTTCACTCTTGTTTACTTCCACGTCCGTCATATTCGTCTGTTTGGATCGTGTCCAATCGCTGAATTGTATCCAGTCCTATACACCCCTGCCGATGTCATTGGCTGGGGGAAAGACACCAGCTCCCCGCCCGCCCCAGAAATGTCACGAGTTCACCAAAACTAATAGTATTATACTGATATTTAAACAGGTTGTGTAAAGATCAAAGAAGAACTTCAGCATGGAAGATAACATTAAAGCTTCACAATAAAATAGTATGTTGTGTATGTTCTAACGAGTGCCATGAACAATTTCACTCTGGTGCTCGTAGTCACCAAAGCTGCGTTATGACTGGTATATATTCTCACAGGAAACTCCACAACACTTATAGAGACCATATCTCTGCTGACGCTCGCAATGCCCGAGCCATATAATTTGACATATAGAGTTCAGTGGGCTGTGTTGACAGTGTGTTTATGGGCAGTTATAAAACATTAATGTCTTTGTCAACCATTGCTTTTGACACCAAAATACTAGAACAACACTGTGCAGCAGCCCCTGTCAGGCTTAGTTGTTTAGGCAGGAAATAATTCAGCTAACACTGCAAGAAGGTTATTTATCTTGGCTAGTCACTGCCCCGGGCTGCAAAAGGCAAAGCACTTAATAGCAAACAAGTGACATCTTTTTTCAAATGATTCAACAGTCATCTAAAAACAGAGCTGACCAGCGGCCCGGGGCTATAGTTAGTGTCTAGTGTGACTTATAGCATTATGTCAGTGCACCCGCAGAGGGGCAGATCTGTGCTTAGCATAAATTAAAGTCTCCCAAAATAAACATGTAGAACTTACTGGGGGGGAAAAATCAGGGCGAGTAGGCCAAGCTCTATCTATTAAGAACACCAGATGAAGGGATTTTTTTTTTAAATGTCTTGCTGATATTCGTCGACAGCTCAAAGTTAACCATTAAAATCTGTAAAGCAGGGTGCTGCTAATGTGATACTTTAAGTGATTTGCATTGTCATTCAAATGTTTCATATATGTACTACTTAAAACTAAAATATAAAACTGCAGGAAACTCTTATTAAACCTATGAATCAGTTACATTTCCTATCATTTGCTGGGCACTTCGATCTAACAAAGGAATTGTGTGTGCGTGTGTGTGTGCGTGTGTGTGTGTGTGTGAGACTTTGACTTACTGCTCGATTCCTTATTAATGACTCTCCTCTTTCTATGCATTTTAATACTGTACAATATTGCAGTATGGTGAAAAATTAAACAGGGTCTTTCTGGCCAGTTGGTCCGCTGCCTGCTAAAACAATCTGCCATTGGGAAGGGGAGCAGCCCATGACCCACTTAATGTTTCAGAACCTCAATGAAATCCAACACAGCACACAATCTGTGATCTGGGACAAAAGGAATAACACTGATCCTTGTTCACAAACACTAAGGGGACTAGTAATTTAAAAGTGTATCAGTCTATAGTACGGACTTTAGATGTGCATTCAAAGTATATCACTGCTTGTTGGACATTTTTTATTAAGCTCAGATTTTTAGTTACAGTACTTCTTAGTTTTTTAAAGTCTTGCTCAAAACGTGAGCAGGACTGCAGTAAAGTTTGGATTGTTATAGACATTCGGTTTTGGGTTAGGGGGGGGAATGGGAAAATATTGTCTTAAAAAGCATTTCAATCAGGAGAGATTTAATTAAGAGTGAACAATTATTTATTGAACAGTTTAGGAAAAGGTAAATATGCAATGTCTTTGGTGATTAGACTCTGGCATGACGACTTCATGCACTCTGAGAGATAGTGAGGCCGACAGCACGATAGGATACCCCACTGATGAAGTGTAGACACTGGTAGTGGTGGTGATAGAAGAATGCAGGATGTGATGAGGAGTGGGTTCCTGAGGCTGGATCTGAACTCTGCTGAGCTGGAATGGAGGTGACTGGGGCGGAGGAGGGTCACAGCGATGGCACTGAAATGACAAACTGACTGTGGAAGAGAGAGAACAGGTTTTAAAATTTGCAGCAGGATGATTGGTTGAGAGGTTGTGGCAGAATCTGGTTGGATTATCACTTAAAGAGTAAACGCCCCAAATCAGCTGATCACCAGAGCAGGGAGATGGAAGGAGTGGTAGAGAGGGCGTGGCTAAATTGAATGAAGGAAAAAGAATGAATGTGTGAGAGAAAATAAAATCAGTCATTCTGTTTGAACTTAGCTCCATTAAATGAGTTAAATCTGTGGTTCCTAATATTGGTTTGTAAGATGAACATCACTTTCCTAAAACAACATCTTCCACCTTTGTATCCAGTTTACTCAATAATTGATCTCTTTAAATAATCCAACAACAGTAAAGCAGAGAACACACTTTAAGGTTCATTATACCAAAACACATTTTTCTTACACAATCTTTAATGATGTATATCTTTATTATGTTTCCTCATGGAGCTCGTGTTGAACATGAGAGGTACAAGTTTAATAGCCTAAAATAATGCTAATATGCTCTATTTCAATTTCTATTCAAATAAACAAGGGTTTAAAATACATTTCCCTGAACACTTCAAAGCCCTAGCTTTGCAAAGGTTTTACATTGACAGAGTTCTTCCATTGTCACATGACAGCCAGTTGGATGACTCTCAAATCCACACCAGCTGACTGTAAGGTGACAGATCACAGGTGTAAAATGGGTAATGAATGTAAAGCAGGCACTCACATGAACCCTGTGAAAAGAGCACTGAAGCTATTCCAGCATGATATTTGCTCTCATCGTGTGCCAAGCCGCCACGTGGCTGCAGTAAAACATGCTCAGTATTCCTAGCAAAAGGTTTATAAAAGGAGATTGTTGAAGCCTGTTGAAATCTGAGGGCCTCCACTGTGGAGATAAGAGACATCCTGTCACAGCGAGGTGGGCCTTGCAATGAGATATACACAGTCCAACTGAAAGAATAATGCATAGTCGCCTGTAGAGAAGAGGAAGGAAAGGCTATACATATGCATGCTTTTGAATTAACATGGAGAAAGTGTTAAATCAAAGCTGTACAGTGCAAAATAATATATTTGTGCATGTGTGTGCATGTGCGTGTGTGTGTGGGCGTGTGCGTGTGTGTGTCTGTGTCTGTGTGTGTTTCTGTACGTCAGGGTTGGAAATTAGCACCAGCCACCGGCCATATGAGTGTTTTTGTGCAGTGTCAGGTGAATTTGCCCAACCTACTGGCCCAGTGGTGGGTAAACAAAAAAGTTACAAAACAGCATGATCTGTGACAGTACATTGAATCCCAGGTCTCCTGCTTGTTCCTCTCTGACTTTATGAGCAGAGGCTCACAGTCCTACATGCTCACTGGCTAAAGGGCTACGCCCCCTCCTCGTGTCTGAGTGTCAGAGTTTACAATGATGTGCTGAAATGGCTAGGCTCGGTGTCACTTGAGGCTAGTACAGCCCAGATTTGCGTCTCTATTCCACAGCGGGTCTACCTGCTAAAGGTGAGTTTGAACTGATATTTTGTTGTCTCGTGGCTGTGGCTCGTCATCAAAGGAGCAGCTGTAAATATTGTATCTCCCTATAGTGTTATCCAAATTCACCGCTAAGTGAAGCTCCAGTAAAGGTCTGTTTATTAGTTGATAAACACATTCTATTTCCAGCAAGTTCTTAATGAAAGTCCCCAATTTTTATGTCCTTGAAATGCTTTTATTGTGAAACAGCAGTATCAGGAAATGGGGTGTGTTCAGCAGTAGCAACGTAACACAACTCAGACATCTGAAACTAAAAACACAGGAAAGAAAAGAAACGTCAAATCTCACAGATTCAGCTTGAAGCAACAACAAACTCAGAACTGAACACACGGTCACTTACAAACATTTTTCTCTGACGTTCCCATTTGAGATGAACTCACACTTCCCAGTAGAAACCTAGATGATTGTCATGACTTAACTGACATACTTATTTCCTTTTTAAACAATTGATTATGTTACTTCTCAGTCGAAGTTTTGCAGCAGTAAATCAGCCTCTATAGCTGCAATGAAGCCTAATCATCCTCAAAATAATAAACTAAAATAACTCATGTAAACTTGCCAGTTAAAATAAAGTGGCAGGTACAAAAAGAGCGGCTTGCAGTGTTTTGAATCCACCAGCCACAGCTGCAGGTAGATAAAAAAGTTCATTTTCACCCCAACCCAAATGTGTTTTCATCCTGTGGGCAAATATTGTTATGTATGTCCTTCACTCACAATGTGTTGAATGATAAACTGCACTGTTGTGGTTGGTTGTAGAGATTTAAAAGACGTGTTATATACTGTGCTGCAAGTTTTTGTCTTTGTCTTGTCTATTCCTGTCTATTGAGCCACTGCTTGCTAATGTTTGCATCTAAGCACAGGTTTCACATTGAGATTCTTCATTCTGTTTTTGTATTTAATAACTTTACTGTAAGGTGTAAAGAAGGACAGATTTTAGGAAAAGTTATTTTCCATCATATGAAGCCCACATGTCTTGCTTTCTGAGGTGGTGAACTGTACATTTCTGCAGAGATTTGGGACGTTGTTGATTTCTCCTTGTGAGCTTACTTAAGCTAACTGGCAAGCCCTCTAAGCTCACCTCACTCTCATGAGAGATACAAAAGGTCAAACTCAAAGTCTTGTGAGATGAAAGTATACAGGGATGCAGTATGCAGGTTAGGAAGCAAAACCTCAGTGAAACACTTCGTAACTTTTTACTGATCCAGACATCTGTGGGTTCTCTCAGATGTTTAAGAGAAGGATCCATTACCCATTCAGATCAGTTTATCTTTACACCTCCACATTAAACTGATCTATTCTGTTTTATCTGATTGTGTTGGACCTGTTCAAAGTTGTTTGGATGGGTTTTTACATTTTAAATTTCTGTAGGCAGGAAAACAGACGCTCTATTTAAAGGAAGAGATGGCATTTTTTCAGAGAGCATGCTAGCCCTGTTGATCTGAATAGATAAAATAATGTGTTTCCAATGCATTGCAAATGAACAGAGTCAAACTTGTGAAAATGTTCTTTATTTCTGTCCCATAGTCAGAAGTCAAATATATTACAGTTCTTCATGTGTTACCACAAATCGTTTGATGTTTGTGAAAGGTCATCGCTGTCTTCTACTACCGGCTGAGCAGTGCCGATGATTTCTCCTGCTGTTTCTCATCATTCAAAAATCCTCACACTGAGTAAACAAAAGGTGACCACATAAAAAATTATGAGAAATTAAAAAAACAAGGACATACTGATGTTGAGCACATATTACTTCTGTTGTTCTAGCAAACGTAGAGCAGAGCAGTGTGGGTCATTTGGAGGATTTATCTTCAGAACATGACGCTGAACAAACTGCCATTTAATTTAACATGATTATTCTTTGTCCCCAGAGTCTGACTGCTTGATGACCCTCTGTTCAAAATTGTCCTCTCACTGTCACTTTGGTCCTTGACAGGGTGTCTTGATTATCGATGGATTCCTTTTCATTGACTTTGTATGGATTTTCATGGTTCCAGAAGATTGATCCTGGACCATTTGGGTGACACTGTGACCTTTTCTAGACATGTCCAAATGGGCCAGAGTTTCAGCTGTTCACATGAAACATCAAATTCTATGAAGCTGACTGTCGTGCAATCAGAAAGCATTTACATGGGGCGCTGATGGCATAGCGGTTTAGATCGCGCCCCATGTACGGAGGCTATAGTCCTCCATGCCAGTGGCCGGGGTTCAAGTCGGACCTGCGTCACCTTTCCAGCTTGTCCTTCCCCACTCTCTCTCTCTCTCCCAGATTTCTGTCTCTATCCACTGTCCTATCAAAATAAAGGCAAAATCCCCAACAATAAAAATACATTTTCATGACCTCCAGAGGATTTGGTGCAATTTACCAACATTTCGTTATAAACATCAAATAGCAAAATCACATTTATGTCTCAACCCCATGAAGTTTTTTTTTACTAAAAACTTTATATTTTAGTCCTGATATTGTAAGGGCTCCAACACCAATACTGTAGCTGTTGCATTTTTGATTTTATTGTAATACAGGTCTACATTTCTGTTGCCTTTTTTTAATATTTGATGATTCATTTGTTGTAATTTCCTTCATAAAAATACGGAATTAAACCGAGTTTGAATCAGAAAACACAGAATGAAATCAACCCTGCCCTATGTGACGATCTGATGGATGTCTCTTAACATCTTCACTCACCTGTCATCACTTTTTTATGTGAAGGTAAGCACCAGAGCCACTGTTGACCTCTGGTGCTGAGGTCCAGTGTTCACGCAGCTTTTATTGCTCTGAGCTGCCATGATAATTTATGTTGTCAATTTACACCTTCATCATTCACAGCTGTGTATTCCCAGCCTTCATCTTAGAGAAGCATCGGACACCTCAGCATTATATTTTTAAATGCTCAGAATAAGCTACTGTACACAGTTAGAACATTATATTTGATTAGCTCATTGTTGCTGTACTGAAAGAGTGGAAATCCAGTATTTAGATGGATTGTGTAGTGGCTTCAGAACTCAGCTACATGCAGAATACTCGTATAAGAAAGAAAAAAATAAAGCTAAAATGTATGCAATGGTTGGGAAAAATGTCATAATATATAAAGTTACTTTCTTTTAGACAAAGCAGCCTGTTCTGATGGAGACAGATTTCACTCTTTCCTCGGGTGTTTCATGCTCTCCGTGCGTCGCTCCTCGCAGCTCTGCAGTCCCAGCTGCTCGGGACACATTGTGACACCTCGGCTGATGTTGCACTGATTTACACTCTTGCTGAGGGATGTGAGCAGAGTGCCTTTTACCAACAGTTGCGAATCACAGGGGCTTTTCATGTGTTTCCTTTCATCTCCGCTGCAGAGCAAAATGTATTCCATTAGATTACCATGATTTCCATTAGATTACCATTAGATCACTGTGCAGACTATTGCACTCTTTTGCCAACATAGTCCATAGGGTATGAATAGTGTTTTGTCAGCTTTGTATAAGATACAATGAATTTCTACTGACTGTGAATACTAAGTTTGAACAAACCCAAATAGTGTAGTGAATATATAAATATCTGCACTACACCATTTCTGACATCAAAAACCTCTCACAAAGACATGCACTTCACATGGTAAATTAACTAAAGAGTTATGGTAGAAAAAACATGAGCAAAATTGTGCAACTTTACTAAAAAGGAACATTGAAAACATAAATATTAACGACCTGAAAATGATTTTTTAAAGTTTATTCTTTAATTTCTAAACATGCACAAGAAACATGGTGTCATTCTAACATTGATTTTGTTGGAATAAATTGACAGCATTTGCAGATTTAGTAAATGCCATTTCAAGAAGCATACCACATATGAACATTTTCTTCCTAATAATATCGTCATTTTAATTGGGGCTATGGGTGGATGTTTGTTTTTTAACCCAGCAGGGTAACTTTCCGTTTGTATGACCTTGTTGTAGTTCAGCTTTTTGTTCAGATGCAGAATCAAGTCAAGGTTTGAGTTCCTTTTAAGACAGTGACAAATAACATGCTTTCTAAAAATCCCTGCAGTGTCCCTCCTTCTTTCACACACACGCACACACACGCACACACACACGCACACGCACACGCACACACACACACACACACACACACACACACAGCAACACACACTCTGAAAAATAGAGACCACCCTACCTTAGGCAAAATGAACAAACACATAGACCGTTCCCTCTTCTGAACTCGCCTTTCGCCTCATGATTTCCTCCACTGTCCTGAGGTTTTCTGATTTAATGTATTTGCCTTAAAAAACAAACATTTGTGATGCAACCTTGTGTACTGCGGACATATTTGTATTTCTGTTTTCCTACACTTATATATGTTTTCACGTGGTGCAATCTTTTACCTCGAGCTATCAACAATAACGTGTTCTTCCTGCATTGTGAAACACCAATCACACGTCCTCACTGAATGCACGGGCAGGAACTTTGCCACTAGATGTAGCTGAAGTACTCATGTACCAGAAACAGAGCAGAGCAAACATGCTGCCCCTGATGCCAGCCTGATGCTGCTATGCAGATGGATTCTTTTATTTCACACTAGCAAAAGGAAAGTGATAAAGCACAGCTTCTGGATGTCCCTTTAGGTTACGGTGCCTTAAAAAACCTTTGACCATGTACCCTCCACACTCGCTGTTTTTGTATCAACACTTTAATTCATCTGCACTGAAGTGCGGGAATCAACGGGTTCATTTCTTAGAAACTTGTGTATTTAGGAAGAAAAAAACAACCATATGTTTTTGTGTTCTCGAGTGCTCTGCTGTTGTTTAAACTGTACTTAAATAGATTTAATGATCTGCTTTAAGTTCTCTTCTTGGTGCCTTTTAAAGCAGCTGTGAGGAACGTTTAGGGTTTAGGTTCATGATTTTGATGCCCCCTGGGGACAAACCGCAACGACTCATTTTTTGCTGATCTTCTTTCTGTACAGGTAGTGTTTCCTAGCAAATGTAATTATTCTTTATTTTAAATGTCTAACGTGCAACTTAAAATGAATCTTTAGCATGGAAACATTTTTAAAAGACTGTTCCGGCTGCATGCTGACAATCGCCTCATGTGACAACTGCCCCGCAGCAGCACTTCACAGAAATAATACAAGTTCTCTCCGATGGTGTTGTTTTCTTTTGTGGATCATAAAGAGGTGTCAGTATTCATGTAAGTCGGTTTCATATTTAAAAACTCATCACAGGAGCTTTAAAGGTGATTCTTATCACTCCAAGGTCACATAAAAACCTTTAGGTACTTAACTGACCTGTGTAGTATAATAAAGGGCTAAAAGAAGCTACAGGAGAGGATATAATGCTTGCTAAGAGTTATTATCTTTAATAAGCACACTCTTGCTTCTTGTTTTTTCCCCACCTGAGACCATGTTCAGCCCTTTCAGACCTAGATGTGTTCTTGTGATGCTAAATGTCACGTGTTGTTAAGTTGTTGTTCCCAGCAATCATTGCTCATTACATAAACTGATAGGCATAAGTCATATATGCAGCATATCTTCAGGGGAAGCACACCCCTTCTGAGTGTCTCTGTCTCTATTCTCTGTACGCCTGGATTATTCACTCTTGGGCAGATTTCAAAGAGACAGTGGGGGTGTCGGGCTGGAGGTTAGCGCACTGATTATGCCGTCTTTTCTTCCTCTCAAATCACCAGCTTCTGCTCTCCAAATCCAACAATCACCGAGAGGGTGGGATGGAGATGCCGACATTTGACCTGATTTTGCACAGATCTATTACTGCTGGCCCGGCGCCTGGTTTTTACGTGCCGCGTGTAACTTAAAGTGACACTTGCCTGAAGCTCCCTCGGAGGCGCAAAGCTAGGTTGGCGCTCTAAAACCACATATGACAAGCAGGGGAAAAGAGAAAGAGACAGAGCTTGCCAGGGTAAGGGGAGTGTGTGTCAGAGAGCTGGAGAGGAAAAAGCAACTGGAATGAAAAACTCTGAAGGAAGTAAAAAGAAATAAATGACCTCACTCTCGCTTGCTCTCTTGCTATTCCTCAGGGTCGGTTTGTTAGGCCGCCTGCGTCTCTTGCTGGTTTCTTCACCTAAGCGATGTCCTTGGATAGTTAGCTCCTTGAAAGTCAGTGGCACTGCGGTGAGAGAGAACAGTGAGGAGAAAAAGAGAGGATGAAAGAAAAAGGGAAAGTTAGGTCACACATGCAGCTGCAAAGACATGGTTGCCTCTTTCAGTCAATTTATTTATAAAGAGCATCAGAATCCGAATGAGACAAATGATGGTTTTATCATTGCCTTCAGTTTCTGTGATTTATCTGTCTCAGTATAAGTATGTTGACTGTCTGAGGCTATTTTCTGCAATCTTGTCCTCAGAACATCTCTCTCTGGATCATTGTCATTTATGTCACATTTATCAGAGTGTCTTGCTTCAATTGACCGTTCACTGAACCCTCCCCCAAACTGCCATTGTCCACTCATTGCAAAGCAACCATGTCCTGTCATACAGGCCTGTCATACAATAATTTCTCTATGTGATGATCAGTGTGCATTGGGGTTAAAAACGGATGTCATGCATCCAAAGAATTTGCAGGAGTGTTTTTTTTAATATCGTCCTCCTAAAACTTACAAAAGCAAAATGTTATCTGCTCCTTTGTGGATGTTGCTACTGTTTGCATGCCAGTCTAAGTAGCTCCCAATTAGTTCATAGTAGTGTTGCAGTACTCAAGATTGCACTTTTTAAAGATCTCAGTCTCATCTCGGAATCGCAACCATTTTTACTCGGTCTTGACTCGGTGGACCCTGGATTTTAAATCCAGACCGGTCAAGGCTTTTTTCTCATGCCATTACTGTGAGTAGAAGGACAAATGTCCCTTTCTAAAACAACAAATAACTATAATTCATTTGTAGTTTGGTTTTGCCCCCCCCCCGGATACGACCGCAACATTCCCGGTGTTACGGTCTAAATTGGTGACAGGCCCCTAAACAAGAGATGATGATTTTTCATTAATATTTATGGTCTTGGCATTGACTCGATCTCAATCCCTATATGTCTTGTCTCGGTCTCGGAGCACTCTGGACTCGGGTATGTCTCGGTCTCTGTTAGTGTGGTCTTTACTACAACACTAGTTCATAGAGTATAACCATAAGACAGTTTAATATGATACATGTTTTTTTTCCCTTGCAAAGTTAAGAGTGAAGAATACTGTTTTTAAATACAAAAATTCATGACTATATCAAATTTCTGCTCAACAAAATGCAACCTCAAATCAAGACACGGTGCTAGAAACTGTAACACAAATTAAAAAACAAGAGGAGACGATACATCAGACCACAGGAGAGCGATTTTGTGGTGCGTTTAATACAATTGTAACATTATAACAGATGGCAATGGAATTGGCCACATCCACCAGGCACAGAGTTAGCTGGAGGAATGTGCACTGAGGGCCTTATTCACTGAAGGATTGTGCAGCTTTTGCTAAACCTGTGCAAATGAATCAAAACGACACAGTCTAATTCACAAAACACACGCAGGGGGTTAAATGCACCCTTAAGTACCCTGCAGAGCAAACAGTGTCTCCATGCTGGTTGCACATATTTAAACGAGCCATTGTGTAGTCGCTTGGTTGAAAATTAGACCCTTTCCTAGCAAATGAGCCTCATTGCAATAAAGCATCTAATTCACAAACAGCCACATGCAGTTACAGTGAAATAATTATTGTCTGCTGAGAGTTGGCGGTAACTGCGCCACAATATTTAAATAAGGGATGTCATGTGTAGTTTTCCAGTGAGCAGGACAATTCTGCCTCAGCACGACTTAAAAACAAATCATCTGTGTATAAATTCTGTACATTTTACTTTGAAATGACTATTATTTAACAATCAATGATTAAATCAGTCTGGGGCTGTCAGCTTGACAATTCATCCATGTCTGTTGAGACGGTCTGGCGCTTTTACACATCAGGAATAGATTGCTTGCTCTATTCAGAGAGGAAGCTTAGTTTTAAATGCTGAAACTCTGAAAGTCTGGTATCAATATAAACCCTGAAAAAGTTTCCCCTAATCTCCCAGCTCATCACCTTCATGTGGACAAAACAGCTTTGTCAGCATGAAGCGCAGCTCCGGGCATACTTAAGGTGCAGACACAAAACAAAAGCAAAGGACAACTCATTGGGCGTGTTTGTGCCTGGGTATCATTCGTGCTATGTGCTTTGTGAATTAGACCTTGAGACGGAGCAGATAGTGGGAGCAAATGATGCACAATTATTGCTGCTTTTTATGGCTGCAAGCTATTCTTAGTGAATCACGTCCTCAGTCTTTCTTGTGTCAGCTTGTTATACCGTAGCCTACATTCTTTTAAATTATAGCTTTCTTTGTATAGGTGTAACAGAATAGATCTTCACCAAAGACCATATAGACAATAGAAAAATGGTGAATGGACTTGAGCTTGTATAGCCCTTTTCTAGTCTTCTGACTGCTCAAAGCGCTTTTACACCGCATGTCACACCTACACATTCACACCCATTCACACACTGATGGCAGAGGCTGCTTTATAAAGTGACCATCAGAAGTAACTTATTCCATTCATACACATTCATACGCCGCTTACGAAGCTGCGGGAGCAATTTGGGGTTAAGTGTCTTGCCCAAGGACACATCGGACATGTGGCTGCAGGAGCTGGGGATCAAACCCCCAACATTCTGCATGAAAGACGATCGACTCTAACTGAGCATTAGCTATTTAAGCTAGCATGCTGTTAAATTCTTCTAGGGGCATTTGCCATTTCAGCAGACAAAATTGATAAATATGATATTCATCACTGCATTTCTACTCTTGTTTTAGTTTTAAAATGTATTGTATGCAGTGCAAAAACAGAGGTGAGCTTTGAAATAAGTAGCTAAGTCAACCAGACACATTTTCAACCAACTCATGGAGACAACATTAGCTCTTTTAGCATGCTACCTACAGCTGATGAAATCTCTTACTGAACGTTTGAGCTGAAATGTGGACATTGGCTATAAAGGACACACTTTGTGCTGTAACTTTTCATCATGTACGTTATAAGGAAATCAGTTACCATGGGAGGCGGGGCATCACAAGTGGTCACACCAGGTCCTGCTGCAGGTTAGCTGTAATTCGCATAGATTAATTACAAATGATATGCTTTTATGTGGATTAGCCTTTCAGCTGCACCTGCAACATTCCCCTAGGTGATCAGGAGTGCCAAAGTTAGGAATCTGCATTAGAATTTCAGGCATCAATCATTGACTCGAGCAGGCAGAAAAGATGAATGTGACGGATATAAAAAATGCACACGCTGCAAAAATAAAAAAATCAGTTAAAAATACAGTTAAATGTCTGCATAGAAAATTGAATAAATGATTATGAACACCTTTTGAACACTTACCAATACAATAATTACTGCACTTTATCATCATTTGGGAAGACTGCATGGTTCAGTAGGTGCGCAGTGTTTGAGAGCTGAGATGAATATTGTAAGCTTTTACAGAAGAAGTGAGAGTGGGATCTCTTCTCTTCCACACACACACACACACACACACACACACACACACACACACACACACACACACACACACACACAGGAACACAGTTAACCTAATCTAGAAGCAGAGGAATTTATCTCTTCAGAATGTGTTTTTATGCAGCGTGCAGCAGCTGAAGGCCTATATGGCTTACTGACCTACAAGGACAACAGGGTGGGCTCATCCTGATTGTTTATCCTGTGTTTACACCGACCCCATCATTTGTCAGCCTCATATCATTACCCAGCAGGAACGATCTCAAGTCTCTGCTTGTGTGGCTCATCTGCTTATTATTCACAGTGGCGGTCTGCCGGGCTCCGCCTCCTCTGGCCCCACCTTTGTTATGTGATGGATGCTGTTTCATGACTCTCCTCATTCTCATTGGACTCTCTCATGTGTCAGCCTTGGAGATCACTTAAAGTAAGAGCTCTCGGTCTGACTGAGTGACAGCACATAGTAAAGCAGAGGAATGGGCTCCTCTAATAGTTGTTCTTTTCTAACAAGGACAATGACCTGATGACAAGATAACCCCACAGGCAAGTAAAAAGGTGTTCATTTAAAAAAATACTGTGTATAAATGAGTCAAACATATATGCTAATTTACCCTCAGTTACATATTTTCTGTTGCCTAATGGAGGTTTTAGTCTGGGAAAACCTAGTAACAATGGTTTGTTCAAGGATAAAAAGAATGATTTGGGCTTGCAAGGACCTCATAATGCAAAACACATCACCATAACTTGTAATACTCTACATCATTTACAACATATTTAAAGTAGAGCTGAGAATACAGCTTGCTCTGATGTTGGGCGATAACTAATTCATTCAGAAATGCCATTCCAATGGATTGGAACAGAGTTTTCACAACACCAGAATGTTTTACTTGAATATGACACTCATAGAATTCAAACAGTATTTATATCTACAAAATATACTGTGCCCCGGAAATGGTGAACTTTCTTGTTTAATTACCAACCTGCACACAATGCGGGTACAAAAGTCACTGAACACATTGCCTACACAATCATTTGAAATACTTTTAACGTACACTAACTAAAGGCATTATTAGGAGGATTTTCCCAATAAATATGTAAAAGATCTGTCTCTCATGATCCAGTTGAGCTGTGTGGTGCTATATTCTGGCTTTCTCATCATTTAGCTGTTTTTGTGACATTTTGTCAGTCACAGGTTTTCACAGTCTATGGTCTAATGAAACGCCAGAAGGACTATTCAAACGTTGGTATTTGCCGACGACCTTTGAATTTCTATGGTTAGCATGTCCTGGTTGGGCAAAGCTTCAGGTCTGACGGGACACACAGACACACAGCAAGCAGCGAGAATATTTTTTAACATCGTATGTCGCTTCTATGCTTTCACTAGACAACCGCTACACTATGTCTTGCTCGTGGCAGCCTTAGGTTCAAGGAGCTAGCCAAACAGCGACATCTACAGTCATGAAGGCAAATGTGGTTAAAGCAATTAGGGGAAATAAAATGACATTTTTCATCCATTTAATATAGATGTTGGGGGGGGGGGGGTTGATGTTGTAATATGAAAACATATTTTGGATACTTTGCAGTATCATTTTTTTGCACAGTCAAAATGATATAAAAACACAACTGTAATTTAAATATGTTGCATATATTGCTAGTTAATCATATCAGGCCAGACAACTTAATTCTGAGTACGTTTTTATAGCAGATGGTTCAGCGTTTTATATACTCACATATGTTGCTTTATTTGTAGGTGTATTATGTTTCCTCATAATGGCTTTAAGTAAACATTGATTTTGTTATCTGTACTACAAATACTACTATGACTACCCATTACTTTAACTTTCCTTTAGATCAATCTAAGCTTGGAAAGAATTTGGACTTTACAAACACCCAGTGAAAAGAAAAATGTTGAGTTCAGTAGTTAAAATTAAACACAAATATTTAACAAGTAGAATGCAATTCAATTTAAATACACAAGTAAAAGTAGAAAGAGAAATATGTAAAATATTATTGAAAGAACTTGAAACAAAGCCCCTTGTGCATACATGCTATCACTAATTTGGGTGTAATTAGCATTTTGCTTTTGGATGTTCATAAACAAATGTATTATAAGATGTTCTATAAAAGTCTAATGTCATGTCCCTATAGCTTTAAAATGACCTGGAGCAAAGAGTAGTGCAACAGTTCAGTTTACCATTAAATGTAAAGGAGTAAAGAAGCATAAAATGTGAAGACTCATATAGAGAACAGGTACCTCAATATTGTATTTCAGTTCACTGTGAAGAAAATGTACTTATTTGCTTCCCAAGAGTGCGAAGAAAAAAAGAAAAGAAATGCATACATCAAAGATAATCATGTTTCATTAAATTGTTGTTATAAGAGCAACAAATAAACTAAATGGATTTGTCACAACGGGACCCAAATAGACGCCAAACGCCGGAGAATTTCTGAACCCATAATCCAATAATGTCTGCTGAAATGATATGTACATTATGTTTGAATTACCTGCCACTGCAAATATACAGTAACTGTAGCTCAAGGCGAGGCGGCGTCTTTTGCAAGCTGTTGGCAGCCGCAGAGATTTTCAGCAGCGTTAATGGACTGTTAATATGTTGATCTGCTCATTTCCACGAGGCTTTTTCCTGCCAGAACAAATAGGCATCAAATAGCGAGACTGATAGAACCCTCAAATGACAACTACATTTATAGCTGAAGCCATTTATTCTCCGAGCTGAATAAATGAGAGGGGTTTTAATGCTGAAAAGCCCAAAATGGGATAAAACCATTATGCACAAAGCAGTTTAAAGCTTCGTCTGTCTTTCCCTCCTCCTGTCTCCACCTTGCTCCGTCTCTCCTCCACGCTATCAGGGGACAAAACATATCAGAGTGTCAATGAAGCTTGTCATGAAAATGTAAATTGGATGTGGGAGCTTCATTTCCATTTTACAAATTATCTGCTGCTTCTAAATAATACTGAGTACTATTGAAGATTATAGTCAGAAGCAAAAGTAAACCAGCAGTGTCTGTGTGGGCCTATACGTGCACGTCTGGAGTCAGTGTATGGGAGACACAACCAAATCTAGCGTCTCTAAATTCAGCCTGTTTCAACACAAGTCGGTGCTCTCCGACACTCCAGGGAACAAAGACAATGCAAATTCATCTTAATCTGGAGGATTCTTGCTGGCAGCCTCCTACTCCCATCCCCGTGGGAGACAATAATTAATCAAGCTAGCATTAAGTAGGTGGGGTGCAGGGGTAATAGATCAATTGAAAAGCTGATGATAAGAATCGATGGAAGAGATAACCTTGGCTGAGGTGCAGAGTCTGGAAGGTGGCAGGAAAAAGGAGGCAGAGAGGGAGGTTCTGGGACTTTATTTTGTGGCTTGTACACATGATTGTCAAGAAAAAGAAATGTGTTACGTTACATTTTAAGAAAAATAAAACCCACTGCCCCAAAGCCAGAACTGCTGATACTGATCATATTTACTGAGACTTGCATCACATTCTTACTCTTCAGAAACAGCAGCTTGGTATGTGGCCCTAAGCCTCACAATACAAAGATAGAAGAACCTCTGCCTTGTCAGTTTGGCTCATGCAGGGCTTGCAATGATAAGTATGCAATGTCTGCTTTGACTTTCAAAAAGGGAGTCAATATATCAATGATAGTTACCAGAATCAAGTTTTCAAAAACAAGATAAATGAGTGACAAATATTTACATTTGATGACTTTTGGAGGTCCAACAGAAAGGCAAGGCATTTCAGCAACAAGACAACTCAAAGTGCTTCACTCAACACATGAAAATCATCACGACAAAGGGCAGAAAAAACACATTAAAAGAGAGCATTTAAAAATCAAAACTTAAAAATGAAAGAAGAAAAATAGGAAAAACTGAAACAGCTAAAATATATACAAACTGTATATTTAAAATTGTACATACTTTTTTAATCCCCGAGGGGAAAGTCTGGTATTACACTCTGTTATGAAGAGACATGCTCTCAAGCTTCTCACACACATCACATGCACAAACAAGACCTTGAGAGATGTCAGAGTGGGGCTGCGACACACTGCTACACAGTTAGCACGCCAGAGATGTTGAGGGTTCGGCGTCTTGCTCAAGCACACCTCGGCAGTACTCAGGAAGTGACATGGCACCTCTTCAGCTACCAGACCAACTTCAACGCTTTGGAACCGGGACATTAACCAACTCTAGTTCCCAACCAAAGTCCATACAGACTGAGCTACTGCTGCCCTCGAACGAGAGTGATAACGAAAAATAACAGTCAAAGTTACAGTGCAGAGTTAAAGAACATATTGAAATAAATAAATTGAGGTTGTAATATATAACAAGTAATACGTTTTAAAAACTGAACACTGCTTCTCCATGTTTGGTTCTGACTCTGGGGACAGAAAGCAGACCTGTTACTGAGGACTTGATTTGCCTGTTATTATTATTATTTTTTTTCTTATTTTAAATCAAATGAGTAAAATTTCTATCTAAGGTCGCACTTAATTCTCATTACCTATGCCGCTATCCATTTGTCTGTTTTCATGTGCATTTTTTTCTCAAAGAACTTGAGCTGAATTCTCTGTATCAAATGTGTAAGAAAAAAAAAAAGTCAGTAGAGTTTCTTTGAGTACAACACGGGGAAATAAACTTGCTCTAAACACTTTATAAGCAGTACAACACAGAGCAGACACAACAAATCACATCATACAGTTAATGATAATAACCACAATATCTCTGAACAAGAAGCTCAAAGTACGACAACGAAAAGTAGAAGGGCTGTAGGTCTGAGTTCATTATGCTATGGTGTAGTTGCACTGTGCTCTTTATGTTCTGAATTAAATAGAAGAATCTGCAGCCACAATTGCCGAACAACTTTCTGATGACATCTTCTGTAAATCCTTTTTTTTTTGTCTTGAACTGGAGCTTGGTGTTCTAAGTCCACGCAGAGAAAGAATCACTTAAAACAAACTGATGTTGACAACTGACCATGTAAAAGACAACACATGTTATAATGATGTGTAACTCGACTGATCCTCTACCACTCCTACAGATCTTTCATCTACTGTTAAACTAAGGAACAGAAAGTGCATGAAAGGAAATAATGATATAAAAAAACGTGTTTAAAGTGAGGGAAGCAGCAGTTTCAGAAGTTCACTCCATCAGATATTTATCTGTTGTCAAATAAGCTCTTTATGTGTTCTACTTGTAATTTCTCTGTCAGTTCAAAGAAGAAAAAGTTCACTAACAACACAGCGGCTCATTGCCTTCTTCAACATTTATTACACACACACACACACACACACACACACACACACACACACACTATGGAGGGCGGATTGGTTCAGCTGCTGCACGCAGCACGCACATACGCACGTGTGATTATTTTCATAAAAGTCCCACACGTACACACGCGTGTGCGGTGTGTAAGTACTACACGCAGCTTGACTTACAGACGCACGCACATACGTGTGTTCTTATTTAAGTGTCACGCGTACACACGCGCGTGCTGTGTGTAAGTACTACACGCAGCTTGACTTACAGACGCGTGTTCGTGCGTGTGTTTTTTTTTTTTTTTTCATTCACTTCAGGCGGTCTGAAGTCCCATACTCAAGCCGGGCCACAGTACCGATAGCAGGGCAGCCAACTCAACAAAGCCACCGGTCAACCAGACCTCATTTCTCAAAGTTGTGTGTTTTTTTATAGCCTACATGTTATAACGTCGTGTTTGTGGACAATAGACAGCGGGGCATAGCCCCAGAGAAACGCTGCTCCGGTGATGTTGATCGGTATGGGGTATGATAATAAATCCACTTCCCCGTCCTCTCGCATTTGTGAGCGTCCATCTGTCGAGACCTCGGCGGGGATTCAGTGACCGCAGCCCCGGTATGCCTGGAGCCAAGCCCGGCAGCTCGCTACGGTCCTCCCCGGAGTCAAACGGAACGTGCATCGTTTTAAACTATATTTAAACTACAAACTCTTAAACCAGGCAAGGCGATTGACAACAAGCCTTCTCCCTCCTTTGTATAAAAATCGGAGATAGAATGAAAATATTAACAGCAGATTTCAGATTTATCTGCTGATTCTCAAAGCATCAGAAACGTTTCCTTCAGCGTTGCGCACTGCAGTCTGATCAGCTTCACGTTCTTCAACTAATTAAACTCAGTGAAACGAATTTTAATATGAGCGTGGCAGTCCGTTCTTCTACCTGTCTATACTATCATAATCTAACGCTGTCAGTGACTTTATCTCTCCATGCGTAATTCAAGGAAGCATTTTAGTGCTGCTCCGCGGCTCTGTCCCTGTGAGGGATATTGTTTTCGGATATAAGGAAATTTTCCGTTATAATGACATATACAGTGTGATGAAAGCTGGTGATGGAGGCACAACAGCTGGCTGCTTAACCAGCTGAGCCGGCCCGCGGGCCGTGAGTTTGGCACATATGAACTAGAAAATACTATGATCCATATGATTCACGAACCCCGCTCTGCCAAATGATAAACTCATAACCGCTGCGCTAACAGCCCTGCTAAACTCTCTAATCAAATATCCCTGATCATATAGATAACACCGCCTGAAGTGACTGAAAAAAAAAAACACACGCACGAACACGCGTCTGTAAGTCAAGCTGCGTGTAGTACTTACACACCGCACGCGCGTGTGTACGCGTGACACTTAAAACAAATCACACGTATGTGCGTGCGTCTGTAAGTCAAGCTGCGTGTAGTACTTACACCCCGCACGCGCGTGTATAGTGTGGGACTTTTATGAAATAATCACACGTGCGTACGTGCGTGCGGCGTGTAGCAGCTGAACCATTCCGCCCTCCATACACACACACACACACACACACACACACACACACACACACACACACGCACAACTAAATAAAAAGGGAACAAAACAAAAGCATGAGTGTGTGTGACTTCTCTTTGTAAAACTTTGTATACACAGAGGAGTGATACGGTAAAGACCAAAGTGGAATAGCTGACCTTTTTTTTTTTTTTTGCTTCTTGGGGGCATCGACTGCTGAAGTTAGATCAACGACCGTCACTGTGAAGAGAAAACTGAGCAACCTGAGACGTACTGTAACCATAAACATCTGAGTGATAGAATCATACCTCTGATTGGTTGTCTCTACTTTGTGTCTAAAAAGTTCTGCTAAAATGTAAAGCTTTAGCCTCTGATTCCTTTCCTTCTTACTCAAAAGGACTCCAGACGTTAGAGTAATTCAACCTTTCAACATCAGCAGTGTTGCATAGACATGCTTGAAGTTGTTGTACTTTCTCTTTTCAGTTCATGTCTTTACTTGTGATAACATGCACAATGTCCTGTCCCACTTTACGTGTTTCCCACACTTCTATTTGAACATAATACACTGTTTCTTAAAAAAAAATCTTATTTTTATTGCTACAAGAGAAACAAGAAAAGTACCAATTCATGTCAGTTTTAAATATATAGTGATCCAGGTCCTTTCCCCTATGGCTTACTGAATATACTTGTAAATATTGTGATATGTAAATGCTTTGTAATATTTGATAAACTGCACTTTTTTCACACTATGTCATTTTTGATACTTTAGACTATGTGGATGAATATGTTGTGTTTTCATTCACGTTATAGTTTTCATTTGAGGCTGTGATCCGGACTAATGTTTATTGTGATGATTGGTCATGTGACCATTTGTATTTAACACATGTGCATGCCATGTGATTGTGCTGGGCGAACCTGAGGAAGCTACAGACGCATTATTCGCTCACAATAAAACACAGTAAAGTTATTTTCAGTGTGCCACGGATTATTGTTTTAATTTTCACATGTTCCTGCAACCCTACGCACCTGAGAATGTAAGGGCTGTGCACGGGGTACCCTGTTGGCCATGTACGTATATATACAGTATATATACATATATACGTATATGGACACTATATTTGTAAAAATAAAATAGCTGCATTGACCAACAAAAAGAACAAAAACAAACAAAAAATGTATCTCCCGGCTTAAAAAAAGATGGTAATTCATAAAAAAATGGAGTATTTGATTGCAATAGATGCCTAATAAAGAATATATTTCAGGGAAAAATTCCAATTATACAGTACAGGCTTTATATTAATACTTCATTGTCCAAAAAAAACGTGAGCCATTCCCTTGATTATGTGTGAAATCTAGATCCTTAACAGGATCAATGGATGGCCTTCATACATTTCCTAAAAATCTGCTTATAATAAATGATCATGAAAATTAAAATGTTCTGGATTATGCAAAACATTAAAGAATATTAGTCACATTTTCAAAGCTAACTTTAGAGTCTAACTCTAAATATATAACCATACCATTCTGAAATATTGAACATAATTCAGTTTCCATGGTTGACACAAACAAAATCAGAAACAATAAGTCCCCTGTGAGACCAAAAGAAAATGTAAGAATGATGCTGAGGAGGGATAAAGGACGCTTCTGAGAGATACCTGAGAGAAAGGAAAGTGGGTAACGCTTGATGATGTCCACATTAGGACCTAGATGGGCTCTATAAGCTGAATGGATCTGCATCAATTCAATGATAACTTACTAGACTCCTACAAACTAGTTTTAAAGTATGTTTAAATAATCACAAACAATCCTTCACTGTTGGAGTATTAAACACGCTGACATGCGCAGAGGGAGCTTAAAGGGAAATCAGAGTGTAAAGACAATTACAGCAATAAGACGGAGGTTAAAGAACAGATAACGTTGGATAAGCAGTGGAGCTGAGTGGTTGATGGATAAGGCTGAAACATTGGATCTATTCTGTATTAGCTTTGACAAGTGTACCCTCTGCCCTCCCACTGCTCCACTCCAGCACAGCAGATGGATCCCAGCAGCTGCCTCTCCCATGCACCCTGCCCTCTCCTCCCCTATCACAGGTCCACAGGGCCTCCTTCCACCTGTATCAAACTGATGGGGATCATATGTTCAGCTCCACACATGGATTTAAAGCCATTCAGCCCCATCTGAGTGGGGTAACAGCTCAGGAGTTTTGCCTGAACTGTAATACACAAGGTCAGTGTGGGACGAGTGTGTGTCCACAACTCACAATCAGTTACTGTCAATCAAATTTTGTGGAAGTATAAGCTTTGCAATAAACCCCCCCCGTAATAATAGTAAAGATATATAATTGAAAAGCTAAATGGTATCACCATTTTTCTACTGTAGCTTATTGAGGTCTGGAAAAAGCCATTTGATTTCACAATGCTGGTATAATTTAGGCCTATGGTGCATGGGAGACATTATGAATAGTTCTGTTTTTTTAGGATTTGAGGCTTCTTGGATGTCGTCATTATTTGCAGTGAGGGACTGGATGATGCAGATGTGGTGTTGGTCTTCCATGGTGAGTGTGTCTCACAATAGCAAAGCACTTGAGAAGCAGAGTAGGGTTTTCCGTCACAACTTCACTGACAGCCGAGGAGCATGGAGAGGGGAGGCTTGAAGAGGTCACTGATGACGGCCACAAGCTGAAACATGGCGGTCTAATGAATCCTGAAAGGTCAAAAAAAAATCCAGCAGCACTGTAGTATTAAGATCAATTTTATTAACTTTGAGAGAAACAAACTGTCATCCAAATCCTTTTTTGGATTTTAACAGATGCTCTGCTATATGTGCTGCTAAAATTCCAGTGGTTAGGCCACTGGTTATTCATCCAGTAATGGTGTTAGATAAGAAACCTACATGTTTAATTTATTGACTTGTCTCTCTAATATCATTATAGAATAAGGACCGCTCTCTACCAAAGACTGGGCCAAGGTTTGAAGGAATACAATGCAAAGTACAAAGATGTAGTGACTGCAGAGCTTTGCTTCAGTGCTGTTGTTGACTCACAATGTAAAAAGGTCGTCTGTTAATAAATTATGATTTAAGAGTGAAAAAAGAGCTTAAACACCAACATTGCCCAAACCCCAATAAAATCACTCCAACATTTAATTACGTACAATTTTTTGTTGTTGTGATATGTTCATATTCAAATCATCAGGCCAAGCAGATTGAAACCTTGAAGCTCTAATGACAAACTAAACTAGTGTCACGACTGCGGCTGAACCCAAATGCAGACCAGACTGATAGGTGTCAAAAAAATTATTTATTTAGAATATGCAGGGGGTGGTGTCCAGGGCTGGGGGTGAGGCAGTGAGCAGGAGGTGGCTGGCTGGCAGGCTAGTTGGCAGTTGGTTTTGAAGATATTCCTGGAGACAAAAAACAGGAGTCTTAAAGTTGGTTAGCAGGGCAAACTGAAGCTGGACTTGCAACAAACAAACCATGAATGGTACAACTATCCGGTGGGACTGAGTGTTGGAGCAGGGTTCTTGTAGGTGAAGATGATTGCAGGCAGGTGTGTTGATTGAAGATCCAGTGCAGGTGAGCAGAGTGAAGAGGACAGAGTGGAAGGGGGGAGGGGAAAACAAAATGCACCAAGCACTCAGACAAAATACTCTGAAATAAAATTAAAAAAAAAAACACACACCTCATGCAAACAGGAGTCAAGGAGCAGGTACTGTGACAACTAGAGACCACAACTCTGATAACGTAAAGATATCACAGTTATGGAGGAAGAATCCCAGTTATGGAAGTTATGGCTGGCTGTGCATCCAAGTTCAAACCCGATCAAATGAATATGTTTGGGTTTGAAATTAGGCTGAACGATTTTAGTAAATAATCTAATTGCAATTTTTTTTTCCAAGTTCCTTATCTCTTGTATTTTCAACAAACATAAGCAATAAATCATTCTATATTATAAACAACTCAGTAGATAGAATCAACATTTCAAAACTGTTTCTTACTGTAAGGCCTGGCTTACAGCATGTTGCCTTTATGTTAGGACAACATTAGATGATACATGAATTGATTTGAATGAATTGTTTTTATTCACTTAAATCACATTTGTATATTGACTGATGTGTTTAACTTCCAGCCTTGTAAGTATGATATAATTGTCATGACAACATCATTTGAACCTATAGGGTCCAGGAGTGATGCAACAGTTTTCTTCCTCTAACGGTGGGAGAAGTGCCCCACCAGCTTCTTGCTCAGTCCTGTTGCTCTTGAACCTCTGTCATCTTTGAGTGCATTTCCTGAAAGAAATTAAAATAGTTTCCTTAATACAATTTGAGTTGTGTGATACAAGGCTATCACCATTACACACACACACTCAGAAACTCCCGCCACTCACAAAAACAGTCACACACACTCTCTCTCCCTCTTTCTCCCTCTCACACAAATACACACACACAATTAACTTACCAATCGTAATCGGTGCCCAAAACCCTGGAGCCTGGTCCACTCATTAAGCTGCACTGCCAACACCATATTTGATGCGTTGTCCATCGTTATGCAGACATGGTTCTCTTCATGGAGATCCCAGCTAGCAAGCACCTCTCTCAGGCCGGCTGCAATGTTTTCCCCTGTGTGGTCGTCTGGGAAGTAAACAGTTTGAAGGCAGCAAGCTTTGAGGTTAAAGTCTTCATCAACAAAATGCAGCGTGCCTCGCTGTACGGCTTAAAGCCGAATAACGGTCAAGTAGCGAATAACTCTGCTGTTTTCAGCTCCGCTGCAACTTTTATATAGCTCCGGTATTGCAACCTGGCAAAAATATGTGCGGGAGGGCTTGCTGTACCACTCATCAAGTGTATCAAATGAGATTCATTTAAAAGCCAGACTAAAAAGGTAGGTCTTGAGTTTGCTTTTAATTCTGTTTACATTGTGTTCTGCCCTCAGGTCTGCAGGTAAACTGTTCACAGACAGGGGCCGTTGTAATAAAAAGAAGCCTCACCGTAGGTTTTAGTTTGGCCTTTTGGAACAACTAAAAGACCACTTCCAGAAGACCTGAGGGCTCTGGTGGGCTCATTAGTTAAAAGCAAATGTGATAAATAGGTGGGAGCGAGACCAATAATAGAATCTTAAAATCAATACTAAAACACACGGGTAGCCAATGCAGAGACTTTAAAATCGGTGTAATGTGTGCTCTCTTTCTGGCCTTCGTCAGCAGTCAGCAGCTGAATTTTCGAGCAGCTGCAACTGAGAAATATTCTTTTTCAGAAGACCAGAAAGAAGACCATACCTATGGAGGCAAAGAAAAAAGTGGAAACTGACTTGTTGGCCAATTGTGGGGAGAGTAAAAAAAAAAGCTTTGCACTGAAACGGACATATTATCACCTGTAAAATGATTAAGCTGATGCTTATGAACACTTCTAGGAGAAACACATCAGCATTAATATGAGGCCTGTTTTTCTATGATTTCCAAATGTAAGTCCAATATGGAGTTTTAGCTCCGTTTTTGGTCTCCACCAACTGATAAAAGGAAATATCTACCACTGCAGTAAATGCTGCACTATGTTGACAGCTACTCTCTAACTTTGTTATCACGTAAACTGACACTCTTTTCAGCCCTTCTTTTAGACCTAAGCCGTCGGTTCTCTCCTCTTAAGAAGGAAGTTATTTGCAACTTTTTTTTCTTCTCACCAAGTGCTGCTTGCACTTGTTTGAGAGTCCTTATGATGTGTTTTGTATAAATCTGTAATACAACAAGCCTGCTCTCTGATTCACCTCAGCTGGTGTTAGTACTTTAAAAGACCAGTTTATTCAAGAAAAAAAGAAATCCTCCTCTAACCTCATACTCTACTATCAAATTTTTTTCTTCTTTTTCAAAAAAGTCTTGAAAAAATCAGTTCATTCAACGAGAAGCAGCGTAGGCAGATCAAAGAAACCATTTAACATTTCTTCTTAGCTTCAGCTAAAAGGCCTTGTCCTTTGGGCCTCCTCTCTGCCCTCCCCATTTCCTGACAATTATTGTATCGCTAACACTAAACACTCCAAATTAAAGTTTCCCTGGCAAGGAGCTTTCATTCATCAACAAAGCTCGCTGAAACGTGCTGCGCTTTCAAGAGTGAATAATGCCAAAGCAATGATGCTGTAAGTGGATTTTCTGCCTGCTCCCCTGCATGGCGCTCACATCACAGAACCCATTTGAAGTGTTTAGTCTTGGAAACATTAATCCCTGTAATTTCAGGTCTGGTGTTCCTTCTCTGTCAGGTACATTAGCGGTGCATTGGAGAACCAGTAAAACAGTGAGGAAGCCCCGATGCTGTCCGCCAGTAATTAGAATGCCATGTGTTCATCCTTACGAGGTGAAACAGGACTTGTTAAATGAAGACCTGTCACACTTTAATTGTCTCCGCTGAGAAAAACAGAGGGGAGAATGGTGGAGGCAGAGACAGGAAAGAGAAAGAGAAGGAGATACAGAGGACGGATCGGTCTCATAATGTTACAAATGTGGTTAGTCAAGGTAGTGAGGAAAAGGCTATGTGAAAATTACGGTCATGTCTAAAATGCATCATTGTCTCTCGGAAATGGATCATTCCTCTGTTTATTTGTGTAATTACCTCCACCAGGGAGGTTATGTCGTCAGTTCAATTTGTTTTTTGTCGGATTGTTTGTTGTTAGTCAGTCAAACACTACTTAACAGATTTTAATTGAATTCGGGGTAAAGTAAAGCCACGGGCCAATAAAGGAACAGGTGATTTGCTGTTGGTGTGGAACCATTTCCAGGCATGGATCCAGGCTTTGTGAAATGCTGAAATTTCATCATATGTTCTATTTTTCAATGTTTAAATAACACACTGCAAAAATAACTTGAAAAAAACAATAACAAGCAGATGTCCCTTGACTATCAATATGTGTTAAGATGTGTATATTTCCTTACATTGTTTTTTTCTGGACCTCAGTGATTTCAGCATTAGTGCTGGTGGTATAAACCATAGTGGCATGGAAATACTGTGTTGTAATCCTGTCGGCCATCCAAATGAATATCGAATTAGAACCTTTACAGAACATAACTAAATCAGCACAGAACTTGATCTGTAAGAAGAAGATATCCTAATAATCCTGCAAGGGGAATTTCAATCGACACAGATTGACGCTCTGCTGTTGACATGCCCACACACACATCGGCTGAAATACACACACATGCACAGACAGGATCCTATAGAGAGATGTCAGAGTGAAGGGGCTGTCAACAGCTAGCACTCCTGAGATGGTGGTGGTTTGGGGCCTTGCTCAAGGGCACATCAGCAGTGCTCAGGAAGTGAACTGGCACCTTTCCAGCTACCAGATCCTTTTGACAGACGACTTTCCTGCAGTTCTCTGACCTAAATCAGAGTTTGCTCACACAAACTGTGAATTTCATTTAGTAGGCAGTGTAAGTAAAGTCAATCAAAAGTCAGAACATGCTAAATCTTTAGGCACAGGACTGGATTTTGGTATGGGAAATGTTCTGCTTTTGGTATGTAATACAAGCAGTGTTGTTGGCCTCTATCATTGGCTGTATACAGGAAATTCATCCATGTGTAGAGCAAAAAGGGCGGATTGCAATCCACCTTTATGCAATCCAGAAGCCATCAGCGTTCCACTACCATTTAGCTTAATTAATGTCCTTTATAGTAAACGGCTACACCTGAAGCCCTGAAAAGTTAGCCATCACTTCCAGAGGCATATCATCAAGATAGCGATGGGTTTGACGTTGACACCATCCAATGTGGAGAGACATCTACACAGGTTGAAAAAGGTTTAACTAGAGTGAAAGATCAGCATGAACCCAGGGATCTGCTTCATAAATAAGATAAATAAAGAGAGTTCACTGGTGACATAAAGAACCCAAGTCCAGTTAGAACTCAGGTCTCAGCCCAAACCCACATTCACATGGCATTTCATCAGAGTTTGGCCAGAAAATGGATTCATAATAATAAAAGTGGTATGTCAAAAAAATGATGGTTAAAAAATGGCAATTCTTTTCAAGTGTGTCCCATCTTAAGTTATATAAATTGCAATCTGCAGGACATTTGTTGACTGCAGTTTCAACATGGATAAATGAGTCCTCCGCTGACTATGTGAGCACTTAGATAAAGCCTGGTTTCCTAGAGAAACCCAAGGATCCTTATGTGTGCCACAGGAGAGAATCGAAGCGCTAATAAATGGAGGGTTAAGGTCTGCCGAGTGAAGGATGGTAATGGAGCAGGTTGTCAGTGTGGATGTCTTCATTTTCCCTATTCTGAAGTTTAAAAAATGGAACAAACACTTGCCACCTGGGTGTACCTTGAGCTGTCTGAAAAGAAGCGATTACCTCCTCACAGTGTGCTATAGAGACCTTGGGGGATTTTTATTATCAATTAATCCCAAAATCCCAAAGAGGACCTATTCATCAGAACTTTATAGTTATTTTGCTGATGAGTTATCTCACTGACCAAAGGATCAGTTTCAGTTTTGCACTCCTGGGTGGGCACCTCAAGAAAAACCTTTGAGAATCAGAACAATGATCAGAAATGGTGGTTTAGCTTTTATATATGTAGACACAGAAGTGATTGTCATATTGGCTGTACTGGCTGATGCATTGATGTAACCACACTCCTTAACTGCTGGTAACAGAGGAATGCTCCACACAGTTCACTTTGTTGCCTTAAAGCTGTGTCACCTACACACGTCTGTCCACATGAGTGTTCAATATAGAAGTGTATAAAAATCAGAGTATGAACTTTGAGTTATAATAACTCAGTCAGTAGTGGGCCTGTTAAGAGTTTAAGTCTAAAGACTACCAGTGTCTCACACAGAGGCCAAGTAGCACAGAAGTGCTCAGAATTAAATGCTTTGACTGAGATGCACACTGGGGCTTCTTTATCAAAGATTTTGTTGATGCAATTTGCTGTCACTAACCAACGGGTGTTGCCCTAATGATTTACAAAAAGAGGAGACAGCATGGTAATTGCTTTAGCGCTTGAATGAACTGGTTGTCTGATATGAAGTCAAGGTTGTAGGGAAGATGCTCATTTGCAGGCTTGTAGATAAAAATGTGTTGTATGAGTTTAGAAATAAAATGTGTTTTTTTTCCATGGAACATTTTTGCTTTATTACTTCAGTGTTAGTGTGAAGCAGTTAGAAATATGCCGTGGGACCTAGCTTTTCCCTCTTCTTGACCCACAGTGGGCTCGGAGTGGGCGTTTTCCCAGATTTTGACACGTTTCAGTCAGAAAAGAAAACAAGGCGACGTCTGCGAGCTAGTTCAGGCAGTCAACTCGAGCTGCACTGGTTTCACACTTGACATGCCTCATTCTCAACAATCACCTGACAACACCACCTTCCAATAAGCTGTCTAATTAAGCTTCAAGATTTCCAGTCTCTCCCTCTGCTCTTTCATTGCCAGATCTGTCCGGCACCAGTACTGCACTCTTGCTTAGCCCCACTACCACCCCAGCATCCACCTGTAGGCTCCGACTGGGGGGTTTAAGATATCATCCCATTTCTCCACACATTTCTGCATGTAAATTTAAACTGTGAGGAGTGACTAGGTAGGAGCCTAGACGCCAAACACAAACTATGTTCTGCTGCATTTCATATTTTAAACAGACAAACATGAGTTGTCTGACTGAAATGTATGTCAATACACAGATTTTTCCACAACCAAAGAAAAACAAAGAACAAAGCATTAGGATGAGAGTTAATAGTAAAAGATAAAAGGTGATACTGCATAATTATTCTGTTTTTTTCAGTAATCCTTTTAGTTTATCAGAAGAATAAATGCATACTGCAGTTTCAGCTAACAGTGACAGAGTTATACATAGATAGAGTCATAGATGTCTCAGATGAATGAGTCCTGTGCTAAATGTGAGGTTAACTATTTAAAGAGTCTCACAAACAGGTTGACTGCAAAGCAAACACTGAGAACTGTATATTTACATTAGTGCTGTTAGCTCTTTAGTAAATACGGCCCCTGTTAGCTGCTTAGTAAGGGACTTTCCAACACACTGGATCCATTTTTCTTGTGATTGAGAGGGTGGTAAACACCAAATGACAGCCCATCCATCTGTGATGATCACAAGTGCGTCTTGATTTCCAACCCATTTTCTACAGGTAGTCACAATGGCATCAGGCCAAGGACAGGTTTGAACACAAAAACATTGTTCCAGATGTTTTTTAGATGTTTTAAGTGCGTTGAAGTTTGGAGAGGTTTAACAGAAATGTTTCATCCATCAAAAGTGTGTGATCTCTAATCAAAGAAGGCCTTAAAGTGAGCACTAATGTATGTATTGGACATTTTTAAGACCTTGAAGCTGTTTCATCTGATCTGATGTGTTTTATACATTGCCATCTAAACCATCCTTTTGCATCCAACGTAAATATGGCCAGACAGACTCACACTCCGTACACATGTGCACACACACACACTGCTGTTAAAAAGCTCATGTGGCTGGGTATAAGCCTTTTAACATGCACTATTCCAATAATGAAATATGTACAAAGTATGCATTCAAAATTCATCACAATTATCCTTAAGCAACCCTGTATTTTCATATTAAACCAGCAACTGTGTTTATTGCTGACTGTAGCCTGTATTTAAACTAAGTAAAAGGTTCCATTCAGGTCATATTTGCACAGTAATTTTCCCTGATATTCGCTTAATATAGCCCAATAAAACCACTACAGCGGCACCTGTGAGTTAAGTGCGGACCAGCAGGGAGCAGAGAGTGCTCCAAAAAGGGACAGAGGAGGCCCCTGTGGGCAGAGTGTGGGAGGACCGGAGTTTCCCTGTAATGCTACAGACCTGGAGGGAACCCCACTGAAGCATAGATTAGATAATCAAGCAAGAACCAGTTAGCAGAAAATGTTCTAATTTATTGTATAAGTTTGAGGGTTCCTAACTAAAATACGTGCCTGGAATTATCTAGAGTGCTGAAATAAAAGTAAGTCCTGCTCTTTCAATCTCCTACGACCTTGATAAGAACTAGACAATGATTTATTGCATTGACTACTACGGCTTTAATGTTAGCACTTCAAAAAGAAAGAAGACTATGTCCCAGCTGTCCATCGCATCACTCCCCACTTACAATAATTTCAGTTTTGAAATGATCACCTAACCTTTGCCTTCATCTTCTCTCCTCAATTATATTCATGAAGGTATTTTTGATCCCATAGTGCTTTCTTGTAGTGTGTCTCTGCCATAACATCTTCCCTGTTAAATCACTCAGGTTGATTTCATAAATGTAGAGCTCCTCTGAATACACCATGCCTATAACATAATGTACTTTACATGAACATGTGAGAATTGAATAAAGAGTATTTTACTTATTCACGTAGAACTCTGATGTTCCTACCTTGATGGAGCCTGCAGCTGATGCTGATGCTCTGTCAGCCAGATGGATTCAAACTACTGAAATAGAAGGAAATCTTTCTGCACACTGCAGGCAGCTGTTGGTGACATTATCAGTCAGAATAACCTAATAATGTGATCTAAGTACAAATGTCACAGACATTGTTGTGTTGGTGTTTTCTGGGGTTGGAGCAACAGGAGATGCTAGTACTGATATTAAATCGTCTATTCTCTATAAACACACCCTAAGCTGTGGCTGTCAACCCAGCACAGCATAAACGCCATTTTGAGTCACAATAACATGAAAGACATGATTCCAATGTAACTCACATGTGTTCTGTCTAATTGCACTTCACTTTGAGGACTGACAATTTCCCAGTAAACATTAAAGTATATCGTATCATATCATATTTTGTAATAGCTTGTACATCTTTTACAAGTGGCACATTTTTCCTCATCAGAAGTGCAACATTGCTAATGAAAAAAAGGCAAGAATGAGAGTTAGCAGCTCTGTATGGTCATACTATAGGCACATTATGCTCTGGAGATAAATGCTAATCTGGGAAGCTAAGGATTGTCATGTTAAAGAAGTTAGTTTACCATATCTACAAAGATGGGATACATACAGTTTTTTGGGTATGTGTTGTTTTAGCTGCCACTTGCCAGTGACTTCAATGACTGTCCCAAAGGTTACATAAAGCATGGACATAGTCTCAGTGACGTCACCCATTGGTTTCTGAAGAGGTGTTATGAAACAAAATGCTGGCAGTCCCCGTATTGGAAATGTTATCTCAACCTAACTTTAGTTCAATCTAGTAACAGACAAAGACCTTCTTTAGTCTTCTGGCAAACAGCTTCAAGTCAAGTCAAGTCAAGTTTATTTATTAAGGTTTAATAAAATCAAAACCAATGATTTATAAAAAAAATCTGCCCATGTACAGTATGCAAAATTAATACATTAGCTATTGATCAAAGTAGGTTTTTTGAAACAGACTGTAAACATGTTCATTTCTGCTTTCAAAATAGTCAATTTAATATCTAATGGGGATTTCTTGGTTTTTGTAGCAAGCCTCAAGCAGACACTAAAGAAACTGCATGTTTTTGCACATTTTTCAACACCTGAGGTTTCTTCCTGGTCTGGTCCAGATTTCTCAACATATGTAATTAAAAAAAAAGAAAAAAACATCCTCCCCCTAATCACTGGAGTCATTTGGATATATCATGTAGAGATCAGGAAAATCCATGCAAAATATCAATGCACTAAGACCAGACAGTGGTTTAAATAAAGGATGAAATAGGAAAATGCTTCTCAACAGTACATAATACTCTCGGTTCAATGATGGATATCCACTGAACTGCCACTCTGAAGGTGCTTTAAATGCTTTCATTCAGTGATTTCCACAGACACAGGACTATTCAGTAATATTTCTCTGTGTCCACAGCTGTGCTGGGAAATGAGAATCTCAAATTGTAATTCTCTATTTTCTATTCAACCCATCTTTTATTATTGTGTAATCAGCCAACAGCTACCTTCTCCAAATCACCATGTAACTATCTGTGCAGAGGAGCAATTAGGCTCTGGAATTGAGCTGGAGACTTGAATGTGGTGGAAAACAACGTGAGAAACAAATGGAGGTGGAAGTGAGGGGGGGAACCATAAGTTGCCTGGTGTGTTAAAAAAGTTTAAAGACAGTGAAGAACTGTCAGTAGTGTATAAGAAGTAGTGGGGAATAAGTTGCTGAGTCTTTTTTTTTTTGCCTGGATATGGATGGTAACAGATTTACAACAGAGCCAACACATTCTCACTCTTCAAAGGGCAGCATGGTCAGTGGCCCAGTGCTTCAATATATGACCTTGTAGATAACCTTTTTGGGTTACTGTGTCATTTGCAGAGTCTGTGGTCTCGAATCTAATAAGAAATAACTAATAAGAAATAACTAATAAGCATCGTTTGGTTAGATTAAAAAACAAAAAATAATAAAGCTTCTTAAAAAGCTTTCTATCAATTTCAAGATTTTTGGATGTGTAGCAATCATTTATGTTTAATGTTGGGACACTGTCACAGGTTAGGTTTGGGAACTGGATCATGGTTTGGAGAAGTAAAATTGAAAATATGCAATTGTCTATATAATTTAGGGTACTAAACTACGTCCCCGTGTCCACCTAGTGTTTTTTTTTTCTTAGTGCCAGCATTTTTTTTCCAATTGTTTTCAATAAGTAGAGAGCGTTTGCAGCATATAGCGGCCGCCTAGAGAAAAAGCGCAGTGCCCAGCGTCTTTTTTCTTAGCGCACCGCCTTTTTTGTGCGAGCGCTCAGGTTGAAAATCCTTCAACTTATCAGGAAGGCGCTGTTGACGTCAACGCCGCTCTTTTCCAGATGTATAATATTCTGCCTAGTTTTGTCACCTACAGATCGTGTCTTTTACCCACATCCTCTTTGCTCCGTGTCTGATCGGGAAATAAACGATTTGAAATAAAAAACATAGCCTACAGTAAAAAGCAATGGAGCTTGCTGTCATACAGCAGCTGTTGTCAACAGACTCTTGTCATAGAGACAGGACGGACGTGCAGCACTTTTCCTCTCATGCACAAACGCTTCATGCAAGCGCTCCTGAGTGCACAGCCAGCGTTTTTCTGCTCGGAAAAAGCGCTAGGTGGACAGGAGGCTTAATGCTTTTTGTTTGATGTAACTAAATGACCTTTATTAAATAATGAAGGTACCTTCATTCACCAGCATTTAATGAAATGGTTCGTTTTTCTCACAAGCTCACAATAGCTATTGCTGAGAGCAAGGCAAGGACAACATGCAGGTGTTTCATGCGTTCATTTATAATATGTTTATTTTCCAGTAACGTGTTTCACAAATGATGCTTGTTGATTGAGACTGGGGAGTTCTTGACATAATGCGTCACTGCTGCTCAGTTTTTTGGCAGCTTAAGATAGAAAATGCAAACTGCTCAAAAGTCAGAACCTTCCCTTCCAACATTATTCATCATTAAGGCAGAAAATATGTTCTAGCGATGTAACGGTAATATGGACACATATCTCTTCTCTGTGAAGAGCCGAGTTCATTGCCTCAAGGTGCTTTGAAAAGATCGATATCAAAGCGGCAATAGTCCAACTTCTTTCATAGCTGAAAAAATGCTGCTAATTGGCATTAAACGTAATATATTCCTCCTTTGTAGTGACTAAAGTGGTGATGCAGATAGTACATTTCTGAAGTGAGTTCTGAAGAATTTTAATTTTAGCAGATATTGTGTCTACACCAATAAAGTGCAGGATGTGAAAGCCTCGGAGCTACTTCACTGAAGGAACTTGTGTTCAAGGGACTGAGCCATTGACTGTGTCATTCAACTTTAAGATGTGGTAATGGTGGGTTTGCACATGTTGTTGGATATCTTAAAAAAGAATCCCAATGTCCAGATAAATAGTACTTTGGAATTATTCAAGATCACTTTGTGTGTTCTTCAAGGCTCAGTGTTCGATGGGCCATAACAGTTTATTTAGTGGCAAATGTATGGGTAGGGTTTCATAGCCTTTAAAATCATTTTATTTGCAGATGATACAAGTTAATTTTTTTCTGTCTTCAGGAAGACTTAATTAATCATTGTTGATAGTCGTGTAAAAGCTGAGGAAATTACATATATATTGTAAAAAAGACAAATGTCAACCTTTTTAAACCAGTCGTTGACAGTGACCTTTTCAAAACAGTTAAAACCTCTTGTTTCATTACACTCTGAAACTTGTATTCATAAAACTTATTTTGGAGAAAATATTGAAAGCAAACTTTCTACATCAAAATAGGGCTGAAAGGATGATACACAGTTTGAAATGATCGATGGAAAGGGTTAGCTGAATTGAAAAGTTATTTTAAAGATCCCATATTATGCCCTTTTTGGGGTTCATATATCTAATTTATGTGCCTACTAAAGTACATTCACAATCGCTAATGTTCAAAAAAAGTGTCAGTTTTCATGTACTGACGATCAATGCGGCCCGTCTCCCCGAGCAGGGTCCCCACGTGTGCCAAGTCTGACCTGATTGGTTGGCCGATCTGCTCTGTTGTAATTGGTCAGTTGTTCGGACAATTCTCGGAATTGTTACGCCCCTTTTACCATATTGGGAATGTAGCTTAATGTGCAGCATGAGCTTGTGCTTGCCTCAACGAGCCAATGGGCTTGGATCAGTGACATCATCGCAGTGTGATATCACACTGCCAATTTTCAACGAGGGGGGCTAGAACCGAGCGTTACATGCAGCTACTGCTACTGCTAACAGGAGGAGGTAGGAGAAGCCGCGTTTCCCCAGACTTTTAATTTTTGCACATAGATGTGCCTAAACATGCACAAGACACCTGGAAAACACACTAAAGAGCATATAAAACCAGAAAAAGCATAATATGGGACCTTTAAGTATGGGGGAGTTGATCTGCATGTAAAAGAAATAGAGAGTCAGATATAATGTAAAAACACTGTAATTTTTTTTTCCACAGAGAAAGGTTGTGATTCCACATTTCATCAATATTATACCCCTTGAGATTTACCATCTTTTTTTGTTGTGAACAAATTTACATAATGACATCAAAATAGAAAGCAAATTGACAACACTGATGAAGGATTAGGACAAGTGTGGCATCCTTTGTAGGGTTGAAAAATGCTTGAAAAATAAAATGTCTATGCTTAAAATCAAAGGAGATGGTGAGGATCATGTTTGTGTTGTAATTTCACCATCACAATTAATTTACATTTAGAGAAAATCACTCTGGGTCCCTCTGGCTTTCAGGTGTCTTGAAAAGTTTCTTCTTTCCCCTAACACATGAGTCTCAAAATGTCCTTTTGCACTGTGAAATCTATTTTCATGAAGTGTGTGGTGGGAATTTGTATTGTGATGCAGAAGCAGGCTTGAAAACAATACAGCCAATTGTCTCCCTCCTGCTTGTCCCATGCAATCCTATTCATTCCTCAGCCCAGACTTATCACAGCTCTCTGCTGCCGGTGGCCCCTGGGCATGGAGTCGCTGGAGCCTATAGGCCTGCAGCGCTTAATGCACCTGTTCCCTCTTCTTGCCCCTGAAGACCATGAGTCCTCCATTTGTCATTGGTAAACATGCAGAGGAGCTTGTGTGTGCTTTACATGGCAAAGAAGGAGGGGGGGGGCTGAGTGAGGAAACAAAAGAAATGCAAAACCCAGCATTTTTTGTTCCAGATATAAGGTTGTTTAAATGAGGAACAAGGAAAACCTTTGACACTCATAATATAAATTTTAAAGCCAATGGAAGTTTGGCTTGAAATAGTATTTTCAAAGTCTCATCAAGCAGAGTGGGATTTTGCTTTTGCATATCATAGGTAGCAGTCAGCATACACATTACATTTGTATTTATGTTAGCTGAGATACCCATTCCTTCCAACAATAAATGCACTGGAAAAATGACTCTGTAAACACTACAGAGTTTAATAACTCGTCTGGGAGACAACACACTCGCACTTCAAAATAAATTATCAACGGCCTGCAGTGAACTCCAGCAGCCTCGTTGATTGAACATCCATGGCTGTCAATAGTCATTGCAGCTTGTTACTTGCCGCTGAATAGCTGCTGTGTTCCTTTCAAGCAGCAACCTCTGGTGTTGAAAAAGGAAGCTAGTAATGTGACAGTGCAAAAAAAGTGCAGTTCCCTGAGTGTCAACTTGAGGCTGGCTGAAAAAGCCAAGGAAGTCCCATCAATACCCATTTTAAAAGGTCCATTTTGACAGCTTAGATAGATAGATAGATAGATAGATAGATAGATAGATAGATAGATAGATAGATAGATGGATAGATGGATAGATGGATAGATGGATGGATGGATAACCGAAACAAAGATTTAGAAAGCCCTTACATGAATAAGAATAAAACATTAAAAATAGACCTATACAACTTATACAAAGACATTTACAAAACCTGTGCAGGAATACACATATATCTGCAATTTAAAAGAAACCTAAACAGTTGAGGAACATCGGTAATTAGACCTGTACATAAACAATAAAGAGTGTTGACCTTCTGAAAGTATGTGTTGTTTATGTGTGTACAGCAGTGTTTAAAATGGAGGTGATGCAAAATGTGTGAAAACAGACATTAAACAGTCAGTGCAAACATTAGAGGTGCAAATACAATGATTGTCAGATAAGCATAAAAGTGTCCAACTAGAAGCTGACTCTTAGGACAGCAGTACAGATGAGAAGTGAGAGTCCAGGAGTCACTGAGTGCTTTATCCCTGCCGTGACAGTAAGATGTTATACAGACGTATGGCCCTACATAGACATGTTTATAGTCTGGTTCAAAAAAACAAATGTATTAAAAGCTCTTGCCTGACTGTATGGGGGTCGCATATATTATAACTCATCTGTTTTTATCATGTTAAGACGAAGAGTCATGCATAATTTTGGGCCGGGCATATCTGACTGACAGATACTCTTTGTAGCTGTTTGCCAGGAGGCTACAGACCCGCCGCAACTCCACGTCTGTGCCTGGTGCTAGTGTTGACCAGAAGTAAGTTTGAGACTGACTTTCCAATACAGCAACTGCCATCGTTCGGCTTTAAAAGTCCGCTTGAGTAAGCAATGGATGACGTCACAGGGACACATGTCTTTGTTTTATAGAGTCTATGGTTTCTACACGTTAAGATCATTGAATTAAATATTAAATAACTGAGCATAACCATACGAAATCCAAACCCAATATAAATGAAGTGAATAGAAACTTGACAATGACAATGTTTCAAATATGGGGTGAGACACATTTGTCATCATTGTATTACTGTATGCTTACAGAAATGAACACAAGATCTAAAATTACAATGCCATTGTACATTTTGGTTACCAAAGACTTTACTTACAGAAAGATCAAAAGAATTACCACTCGTAGGAGGAAGAAAGAAGTGAGGATAATGAATTGACCTAATACATCATCATCATTAATCCCATTGACCACTGCTGTGTCCTGTCCCCCTCACGGAAACCCAGCCAATGCATTCTGAAAACAATTTTTAAATACCCATACTCGATGGGGATGTTGATGAATGACCTGCCTCACGCTTCTGTACGGGGACAGGGAGACAGGGGAGGAGGGGTGTGAAGGAGGTATGAAGAAGCCGAAGAGAGATCCTGATGAAATTACAGCACCGATTGATTGATCTCTGTGGATGCACGTTGCAAAGCAGGGATGCCGTTAAAACTGATGCATCTAGATTAGTGTCAGAGGAGCCGCTGAAGGACAATGAAAGCCATCACCAGGAGACATGACCTTCTCAGCATATGAAGCCCCCAGCCCGCGCTGCATGGCAGTAAAACAAGAGCTGGAGGAAATGCTGTCACTGTCATATAAGAAGAAAAGAAAAAAAGGCCGATATGAGGCTGAAATGAAATTGCAGATGTTTCAATTCATATTCATTAGCATGGCTTTCCATTATGGAGTGGAAATGAAAGGTAACATGAAAACTAGTAGCACAGAGAGGAAGTCAGATTGAGTGGTACTGCAGGCTGTGCAGCATCATGCAGAAATTACATATTCACGCATACAATATTGTGTTTTAATGTTCTGGTCATTTTGAAGAGGCATTCCTTTCAAAGTTATGTTTGAATTTTAATTTGCTTAAACACTGTACTTGAAAGTTTAAGGCTACTGGGGAGTGAAAGTCAGAAAAAATACTGCAATCGTCCATTCCCTCCCATGTCATGCTCAGGCTGACAAGCTGCATTGCTGAACTGTTGTCCTGTTGTTTTTTATGGTGTGCACATAATTTCAACATGGGGAATCTGACATATTGCTTTGAGTTCACTGCTTCCTTAACTGATCAGCAACTAAAAAGACAACGAATGGAGAAAATCTGGAAGATTGCCATAGGGTATCTGACAAGTTGTATTTTATTTACTACGTCTGGTGCCATGGACTGGGCGTAGACCCTGTTATTCCTCTTGATCTTCTGCCCTGATGTAAACAAGCAGAATACATAGATAGCATCCTGTAGAAGCAGCATGTCTGGCTAATATTTAAGGATAAGGATAAGGATAAACTTTATTGATCCCCCAATGGGGGAAATTTCAATCTAGATAAACATTTATGGGGGCTGTGTCAGGTGAAAATTGCATATCCGCTGGGCCAATGTGTACCTACATTTATCATAGGTATGACGTTAACCTGTTGGTGCTTGCACTGCTAATGTTAGCCACACTTGGAAGACCAAATTACATTGATTACCCATTGACAATTTGAAATACATTTTGCCTGTTTTCTATCCATTTTTCTTAACTTTAAGCTAGTAAGTTAGTATGAACGGAAATTTCTGTTTTACTGAATAGGAAGTTAGTCTTATGGGAACTTCCTATTCTTAACATCCCTAACATCAAAGGACAGTTTGGTCAGATAATCAGTTCCATCAAAAAATTTGGACTTAGCTTCTTTTTGTCAGAAACGAGGAATTGGTCCTAAAATCGTCCTGATTATCTTACAGCCATCTAAAGGTAAATAAGCTGTTTTGAACAGTAACAGACTTATCCCTACCTTACATAACTGTTAATTAGCTAATACAGTGTACCATAGGTTAACAAGACCCTTTTCTACTGCATTGTACAAATATATCCAATACTAATGTTAGCAAGGATGTGTTGGATTGCTAATGTAAGTGGTTGGTTAAGGTTGGCTATTTGTATAGGCCTATTAATTGTTATAATCTCCTATAAAAGGCTCAATGTGCCTCCAGATTTGAATACACATTGTGTTTGAATTGCTGATCTATCCACAAGCAGTAAAACAATAATATGTCAGACATCGTATGTTTATTCTCCTTACAAGCTTTGTGCACCACAGGACAACAGTACTTTAGCAGTTTTTGCTTCCCATCCTGTGCATGTTGGAGGAAAATGGATGCCATGTGAATAAGGTGAATATGTAGAGAAATAACTCTGTTATGAGCGCTCCAGGTTTGTGGTTTGTGGCGAGGTATCCTCTCTACCAGAGCTAAAGCCGTGGGAGGTGACCAAACATTGTGCCGATTTGTTTCTGATGCCAGATGCAAACAGCAGGAGCAGATGAATCAGTGAGCGCGCTCTGTTTCTTCTCACTGTGAAACTAAATATTAAAGGATAGGTTTGTTATTATTCAAAGCTGTCCTAAATAGTTACACAGAGAAGGAGAAAAGGTGTGTCGTAAACAGACTTTTCCAAGATATTTTCTTCAGGCTTTTAGTCTAGTTCTAACCACAGAAGGCTCGTATTAGCATTAGGTAAACATTGAAATATGGTTCTGCAACGTGCAACTGTGTATATTTGCCATTGACTGTATAAAACATGGACATGGTCACCCATTGGTTTCCGTAGGGGAGTTTTGAAGCCCCATGATGGCACTCGCCATATTGAAAATGATGTGTCAACCTAACTTTCGATCAACGTAGAAACAGGCGAAGATGTGGAGGTGAGGCAGGTCTTAAACCTCGGGGGGGGGGGGGGGGCTACAACACATCTACTGTCACGGTTTGAGTTTGTTTTATAATTTATTTTCTTTATAATTTCTCAGTGTGTTTACCCATAGCTTTCTAGCGTTTGTGTATTGTGAATTTATTGATCCTTTGACCTAAGTTGTAAGTAAAGACCGCATTGCCGTCAGGCGAACTGCACCAGTAACCTGTTGCTCGTACGTACATAAACGAGCATCAATATCGCCCCTGAAACACTGGATATTTACCGGCATAATGTTTACAGAGGAGGTAAGTGCTCATACACATGTGAGAGTCTGTGGAGGAGTTTGTGTGTCTCATTCTCCATCCTACAAACGGCAGTCTCGGCAGGCACTGCCTGAGACCGGGAGTGTGTGATGAGTTTGTCCGCCTGTGAGAGCTCCTAGGACGGATATAAGTGTGTGGAAGGCGGCCTCTGGCTGTGCAGGTGAAGACCGGGAGTGTGTGATGAGTTTGTAGTTTGTACTGTTGATTTCTGTAAGCGGAGCGGAGTGAGGAGGACGTTGAGAACGCAAATAAAATGACACTGCCTGGAGCTTTAGCGGAAAATCAGACCCGGGCAAGTTGTGTACAGGCAACACAGATAGACAGTGAACATCTACTTTTTCACATCAGTTAAACGTTCACTTATTAGTGGGCGATAAAAAACGATTTATACATGTAAAAAGTTACATATATATATAACTTGTAGCTATATTTAAATCATTAGGCCGTTAGGCAGTTCGCCTGACGGCCATGCGGTATCGCTACAAACGCAGTATTTTTAAAAGTTACATATAGCCCCTTTAATATTGCTTCAGTATTTGACCTTTCCTTTAGAGAGGATATTTTTGGTATTCTTATTGAGCCTTTATGGGTCCAAAAGGATGGACGTGAACCTTGATACATATGGAACATTTGTTTCAAAACAAGATTGGCCATCCTGCAAAAGGCTTTGATTATCTGACATTAAGCTACTTAACAATACTTAAGTAACCATTCCAAATATGTTTGAAATAACAAAATGGGCCGTTACTGTACAGCCATTTTCAGATTTCAGTCTTTTACAGAAGAAATATTAATGTGGATAGCAATAGCTTAATGCAGACATATGTGCTCCTTCATAAAACTAAATAATAGTTAAGATATGTGAGTCTCTTTGTCTTAAAACTGTGCAACCGGCTGTTGAACTGTTTGTGGTTAAACACAAACTAAAATGTTAGTTTGCCCAGAAATGTTGGACATGAAAAGCATGTTGGTCTGAAGGTAAACAAAACTCTGCAGGTTGTATAGTCAAGCAGCTTTTCACCACAAAGCATAAAGGCACTGCAATGCTACTGTATGACATGAACAGTCACTGACATGACGCCTTCTTTCTCTTCTTTTTATGAGTCTTAAGCAGTGCAGTAAGTAGCAGGGGCCTCGCTCTCCTATATTATGCATGAAAACAAATATGTTTGTGGAGGAAATTGACTTGGAAATGAGATGAGCATGATATTGAACTAACATTTCCATTGGAAGTTATAGGTTTCTTATAAAACTGGTTTGTGCTCTGTCCAATGATATTACAGTAATGCAAAACCATTGCTATTTCGAACAGATGCATGGTAAGTAAACATCTCTTAGAATTATGGTTTGTGAATCTTTACAAAAGAAAATATACGTAGCATCAATTGAATGTATAAAGAACAGAAATGAAATGAGTGTTATAGTATGAGACAAATTCAAACCAGTGAACAGTTTGTTTAGCCTGCATGGCAGGTTTGCATTCACACTTTTATGAAGTACATGGCTTATATTTAAATGTTTTAATATTTTCTACAGCATCATTTAAGTTACTGTGAGGAACTTTTATTTAGTGTCAATCTTTCTGACAAATCTGCTGATCTTGTTTTCTGCATGTGTTTAGTTTTTGGTGACAAATCCAATCTTGCTTTCTTTCAAGAGGCTAATGTATCACTCACTGTAAACGGTACAGAACCCACTGAGAATAAGCAAGGTAAGGATCACAAAAGAAGCTTTGATTTTTCACAACGTTCTTTCCCACCAAAGCCAAGAACAACTTTCCCAGGTATCAGATTTTTACCCAGCCGTGACAATCTCTGCTATCGCCTGAAATGTAATATTCATTAGTGCATTCGTTTGACTGCTGTGAAATGCTATCAAGCCCCATGGATCTGTCTACTTTAGGAAGAAATAGTGATTATTGAGATGGTCCGCCAATGTGCTGTTTCTGGGCTTTGTAAAAGCGTTTCATAATCTCATAGTGAAACCATGACCACACCTCTGCTGTTCACTCTAGCCCTGCTGCATCACAGAGTCTGAACAGCCAATTAGTTTCAGTGGAAGTGGTTTATTTAAGCCACAAATACAACATGACTAATTAAAAGTTGTGTTATATTGGGCTACTGTACGTATGTGTGGCATTGAATCATGTCCGCTAATTTGTTAAGTAACTTGTTTGGTGAGCATTGGAAGTTGTCCAATTTTAAATTCATATATGCAAGAGAGTGTTATCAGGAATCTCTCAGAAGTACACTTCATTTGAATGTCTTCCTCATTTGATCCTTTCATCCACTGTATCTCATGAACTCAGAAAAAAACTACAAGCATTTGGACAGCCCTTAGCTTACAATCAAAGGATTCTTTCTACGAAAACCCATGTGACAAAAGATAAGGGCCTGTGGACTACCCAGCCTGCCTTTAATTCTCTGGTCTTACCTATCTGCTCCGTTTGAAGCGCCGTGTTTGACATACACCTGATAATCCCTCATTCAACATTAGGCTGTGTTTTTTGAGAGCGCTCTCTCCGCCCTCTTCTCGCTTTCCTTGAACATTTCTTTGCTCATTTTCGCTGAGATCCCAGGGCTGATGTCTGCCACAGATAAGGCCTGATCGGCAGTAATTACGGGGGGTAAGGGAATTGAATCTGTCTCTAGCTCTAACTGAGATTTCTACTTCGCCTCGCCTCTCCCCACCCCATGCTGTGATGAGTCATTACAATGCCAGATGCAGATCCCATTTTGTCCTAAGAAGGAATGTAATCACCTGGAATACTCATTCACTTTTCAACTTCCATTCATGCATCTGGGCTGCTTTTCACCAATCCCAACTTTAATCTTAAACTCTTATGTTAAAGGGGGGGTGTGATAGACATCTATACTAAAGTACAAATGAAGCAACAGTCTCTCTTAAATGACCCAATCAGTTTTAGGCATGGGTTTTTTAAATATGCCTGGTTGGGATTTTTAATTGATTCTGGAAACTGAAACCATTTCCTTTGTCTCCTGTATTTGTGTAAAGGTGGCATGTGGGGTTGTTCATGAGAGGTTCTATTCACATGCATTTTACAGCCACATGATTGTGTCACAGTGATTATATCTATCCGCTGATCTTCATATTTTACACAATGCCTGTGTTTGCAACATGTCTCTCCTGAGGAAATATCAACCCCCAAAGCACTTACTGTGACACACTCCACACTTTACCTCTAAATTGGCAACATCTAATCTGAGGCTGGCTGATAACCACCTTAAGCTTCATCTGACTGCATCAAAATGGTGTGAAAGCATGGCCATTATACCCAGGCCTCCATCAAATAAGTAAAATGCATTTTAAGGTAGAAAGCAAAGTATGTTTATTAGTTGTTTCTTTTTTTTTTGGGGGGGGGGGGGGGGGTTAAAAATGTTGAGGCTATCCCTGTATTTGGTGGATTCACAGTACAGGCTCTGCTCACTTGGGAACTTTTACACTTAATCCAAATTCCATTGCAATGCATGTAGTAATTATTGAGATATCGTTCTAGCCCCCGAGCATAGCAAAAGAAATCATGCTTTAGTCGCCACAACCACATTTGTGTTGCAAAAGTAGGAGTAAATACCGCAGGGAACCCGAATACATTTGTTGTAAGTGAATATTTTCAGACATGAGAACATTTTGCAGTGTTGCCTAATTATGTTGGTTGAAAAAAAAACAGTTTGGCTGGCATTACATTTCTCACTTAACATATGTTGTTTCAAGTTAATTAGCTTTATTTCTAAGACACAGGGTTTGATGAAGACACTGATGGCTGAATTACACTTGCATATAAGGAAAACAGGTTCACTGACAGAGAAGCTAAGACAACAAAAATTAAACTGCAGAATAAGAAAGGGAACATCTGCAGGGTCTGTGAGGGGGACACATAGTCCAATGGTATTAATATAACAGCTACTCACACACACAAGCACACCCTCTAACATATTCAACATTCCTGCCAGCTATTTTATTCACCGAGAGCCCTAAAACCTAAAATCTATTGTCAGGACAAGAGAAATAATGTGGCTATTATAAAGATGCTCAACATACTTTCTATTGCACCCATAAGACCAAACACAAAACAGAGTGTTGGAAAATCCCAAAACAAGCCTTATTTACTCCACAACGAGTCTCCAGAGACGAGATGAGCCACTGAGATATCAGCTGACATCCACTGCAGCGCTGGAATTCAGAGTCATTATAATTGGAGAGGCAGGAGAAAGTTTGTCAGAAAGCGCGCACTCTTGAGGGAGGTACTCGTACCCATTGTGTCAATCTCTTACCACGCTACAAATTTGTCTGTGTATCGAAAGGTTTATTTATACATGAAGTATACATTAATTCCACCTTTTCCCAAGCCACACAGGCAGTGACGGTGTGCAGCACTTAGTGACATGTCACAGTGTAATTGGTATCCTGGCTATTATATACACAGCGAGATGTGAAATTGTAAGTTAGACTCAGATTGTTTGGACAGAAGCTTACCCTTATACTTTATAATTTCAAATAGACAGTAAAAATATTGGTATTTTTAAATGTTTCTATCCAACATTGTACATGAGAGGTTTTAGTGGTTTACATGGAGTGTGGTGTTCATTGTAGAGAAGCTGCATTCCTCACACAAGATAAACTTCAAGGCCTGCAAGATCGTCTTAAGTGAATCTTGAATGACAATTCAACTAGATGTGGATAAGATCTATTCTGTCTCTGCTTTTACATCAGACGCAGAAGAGCCCACTGTGACTATGGGGCCTTGAATTTATGAGTGTGAAAGACATTCAGTAAGAACAGGAGTGAAGGGAAAGAAAGGAAACATTGACTCTAATCTGCTCAGTGGAGCTGCTGTGATGTGGATGTTGATTAAAGCGTTGCCAGATGACCCGAGGTTTCTGTCGGGTGACCGGTGCAGCGCTGCAGCTGTTGCTTTTATGCTAAACCCCTCCGCGGAGACGCTGTTGATTGTGGGATTAGCGCACAGGTCTCCTCCCCTGTTCATTTCTTTCACCTCTGCAGTGTTTCATGACAATCTAGACAGCACCAGACTTCAGATCTCTCCTTTAGTCATCATTAGGGACTACTCAGTAAAACGACCTAATCGCTAGGAATGTGGGCACTTGCCAATGAAGGGTCTGCGTATAAGAGTGTTTCTTTTATGCACAGGCCAGCTAATGTTTAAACATCTAAAGCTTGTAACCTCTAAGGATGTGTTTGGAACTTGTAATGTGGAAAAGTTGTGTTCCCTTCATTCCCACATTACAAGTGAGCCTGATGTGATGACACTGCTGAGGGTAGCTGCAGACGTAGGTGACAGTTCTTTCTCTCCCCTTTATCCCTCAGAGTGACTACCATAAACTTGTAACTAGTAGTTGTGATCATGACATCACAAACACGTTTGTGGAACGCTGATAATGAAGCCTGGAGTTTTCATTTTGACATTGCCTTGTTGGTTTACTGGTGCCAAAAGTGACCATATTTGGTTGAGCGGATGGATGTGGAAAAGAGACAGATGCTAAGTTATCAAAGCTGATCAGTCTGTGTCCATGGCTGATTCATTAGCTGGTTAAAGAAGGTAGTTAACCATCATGTTTCCCACAGAATGACAATATATTTATGGTGGTTGTCATGAACTGTCAAAAACTAAGGAGGTGGACCCAAGTGCAGAAGTAACAAAAAATGGTTTATTTAAACAAAAAGTCAAAATGAGGCTTACTCTTTCCAAAAAGTACAACTCAAAATAATCACAGGGAGCAACAAGGAAATTCCAGGAAGACACGGGTAACATCTGACATCCACTGACAAACTACAATGATCTGACATAGAGGGGGAGAAACACAGAGACTAAATAGACACAGGGGTAATCAAACACAGGTGAGACCAACAAGACACAGGTAAGGACAATCAGGACTGAGGGAAACACAGAGAGGCAGGAATGAACACAAGACCAGAAACACTGGCGACAACTACAAAGTAAATCATGAAACACTGAAGACACACAGAGAACTCACAAAACAATACACACTAGAACACAAAGAAACAAGAATAAGAAATTACAAAATAAAACACTAAAGACCAAACTAGGAGACATTAACACACAAGGGAAACAAGCAACACAAGGGAAGAATTGAGAACTAAAACAAGATAAGAAATCAAAACTCTGAAATTCAAAACTAAAACAGACCAAATCATGACAGTGGTAGCTCATTGGATTTTAGAGGTGCCAATCTTTCAGTATCTGACGATTCGAATTCCTAACAATTCCATTCAAAATCGTTTTTGGATGAAAACTGATTCACAATACATTCCCTCTTTGTTACAAATCAATCAATCAATCAATCAATCAAACTTTATTTGTATAGCACTTTTCAACGATGTATCACAAAGTGCTTTTACATCATAATAAATCAAACAGCAACAACACGACTCCCTCCACCACCCCACCCCACAATCCAAAAACTAAGGTGAAATAACTAGATAAAAACAGGTACTGACGGACCGAGGAAACGCTATCATTAATTCTCAATGAGGAAACACAGGAGGTTAAAAATGTAATAAAACTAATTGAGATAAAATCAGATTCAGTTCAAAGCTAGACTAAAAAGGGGTGCTTATTTCAGGATCTATTCTGGTCAGCTGTGCACCTAACTTTCATTTTGCAGACCTTCAAATTGAATACGTTGGGTCAGGCTTCCTCTTACCCGGGGGATTATAGAATGCTCTAACGCTTGCCTTTAATGACAACGACAAAGACTGAATGTCTTATTCCTCCATAGACAGTACAGGCAGTAGATACGTTAGTATATTGGACGCAGCCATCCATTACGTATGCTGAGAGCTAGCTAATGTTAGCTGTGTGCCTGACGAGCAGCTGTTTTGCTGTTCTCAAACCGGCTGCTACTGAAAATTAAGGACGAAGAAAGTACAAAAAAACTATGAACATGGGGCGTGCAACATAACCGCTAGCCTATCCGGTGCCTCTGGAAAGCCCTTTTTTTAAGTACATTAACAGGCTTTGAGGTTGAAGGTTTCTGCTTTGATTGTACATAGGTCAAACAGAGCTTATACTGATTACTAAAAACTGTTTTTGGCACAATAAAAACTCTGTTTTTCTCCAGGGTGCACAGCCTTTCACATAACAAAGACTGTTCAAAACAGTGAAGACGTTGTTTACTTCACGCACGAGTTTAACCAACAGATCACCTGTTTCAAAGTTTGTGAAGAGATAATCACCTTGTGACCTTGTGTAATGCAAATTGGTAACTCCTTTATTAAGTCTAATCTAATTTAGATCCCCCTTCACACATTAATAAGGAAAGCCAATAAACAGATGCGTGGTGTAAGAGATTTGGCATGGGAGTTAAGTCATAAACACATCTTAAATTTCATAAAAACACCGCAGCGTTTGATTGCTGCCATGCTGCTGGCCATATGTCTTTGAAAAAAAGACAGTAACCTAATCAATTTGTACTTATTAGTTTTAAACTCTGAGCATAAAGTGTCTGATGTAAGAGGTTTCATAGATGCAGTTAGCTTGTACACAGAAATAGTCCACTGATAAAGACCCAACATTCTTCATTCTTTACCCAGAGACAGGAAAAGTGTGTCCGTTGGAAAAAACGTGAAAAAAAGCACAATAGTGTCATAAAAGTGAAGAGATGAACTGTAGCCCCTTTCTTTCCCCACCTCCCCTTCTCCAACCCCATGTTTGAAGGAGGGCCTCCCCCATGATGCCTCCAGATTGCACTCGTAACAATGTGACTGGGGCCTGATGCAGGCGTCCACATTTTCATATCTGAGGCCAATGATAGATGAGGCAATCCGAACAAGTTGTGCTGAGAGATACATCAGGAAGCAGACAGCCCCAGATAAAGGAAAAAGACGACGAGGCCCCTGTTGTCACTCGTCCGCCGCTCCATGGATATATAGTTGCTCCCCTCGGACCAATAACTCACATACATATTCAAAAGGTACACCAGCAGTGTGCCACCCTGGGGACAGATGCTAAAGCAGCTAAACCGAAAAGCTGTCCAGGATTCTGTTGGCTTTGCTTCCCTCTGCCTGCCTCCCAGCACTGGATGACTACAGGCCTAATGATCGGCCCTCCTTGTGCTTACTGGTGACTGAGTTATGGCCTGTTTATATCACTCTTTATCCAGTAATGTTTTGCTAAACATGCAGTTTTATGGGGAAGTTGACAGTGTCATCATCTTACACCCTCCAGTGTAATTTGAAACCCTGGAAGCCAGTGATGAATATGAATAATGTATAGCCCAATGAGACCGTCATTTAATGAAGCTTTCGGTGATTTGACCTAACAAATGAATCAATGTCTAATCTCATTTATTAAACACACTAAAGGGTCAGAACCCTTTCACCCATTTATCTTTGTCAGAAAGTTAAAGTGCTGTGAGAAGAGGCACAGTTAAGGATTCCTTTTATGTTGTCTCAGTGGTGTCGAGTGAGCTTTGGTGAGAATTTAGTCAGCTAAGCTACAACTTAATTAAGGCAAAGGGAGGCTATCGCTAAGGGATTGAAATGAACTAACTTCAAACAAGACTAGGCAAGCTAAATCATAGGAAGCTGACTTACTATGTTTCCTCCTGAATGTCTGTGGGATATGGGTCAACATTTTTCCCAGTTCTAGTGCCTGCTATGTGCCAATAAACATGTCATTGCAACAGTTTGGTTTAGAATCTGGTTTGGAGTTAATCACAGGCTGTTGTACTGAAGTTGCCAAACTAAGGGACAGGACTTCATAAGGGCTTACAAGATTCAGATGGAAAAAAGAACATTTCATCTGTATGAAAGCGTGTTTATTTTGGCTTTTTTTTTTCTTAATCTTTCAATGTATGTATTCAAAAGTGTTATTCCTATAAAATAGAATAAGAATAAGTACTTTTCAATTACAATGATTGCAAATGGTAACAAGGGGTTGCAAGTGGATATTTCCTGGGTTTAAGGGAACAGAAGAGGTTTAGAGGTCTCAGGCCCAAATGAGTTTGGTAACTGAAGAGAACATATGCAAAACATGTATATGTTATTTCTCTGCCTAGAATTACAAATATGCCGCTTTTTCTTACTCCCAAGTCTTTAAATACAGCACCCTGGCATAGTGTGCACAACTACAGTATGTTTACATGTGCAGCATTTCTTCAACTTGAAATTACTCTGATTGGAGATTCCATCTTCACTGATTGCACGGAGGGTAAATATAGTGATCTGATTATGTCGTGAATATGCGAGCATTAAACATTTAATCATGCGCAGAGGTCTGATTTGTGAGCAGGGGGTGGGGAATTCTAAAGAGGCCCGTCTAATTAAAAGTAGTTATAAAGTTCACAGCAGTAAAATGTTTGATATCTTTATTCTGTCATTAAAATGCGTGTAAAACAAACACTCCCTTTTAAGTCTCTTATGGGTCTGGGGCTCCCAGTCCAGCGCATTCCCTGCGGCCACGAAAAGCCAGGTCCCGTCTACCTCCTCTCCACCTGCTCTCTCTGGTCCTGTTCTGATTGATACAGAATTTTGTCTTTAAAATTGACCTCTCTACCTCAGGGTGAGCCCTGGATATTTTGTGCAACTTGATCCGTTCAATCACTTTCTCATAAGAGGAAAACTGGTTTTAACGGTTACGTTAGATACTCCTCCTGGGACAAAATTTTTGGCAACAGGTCCTGTGCTGCTACCACACCTGAAACTCACTGCAGGGCAGCTCTCCTCTATATCATCTCCTTTTTATTTAATAATTGAGAAATACCAACACATGGGTTTATGAACGTCATTAGGCTTCCTTCCGACCAACAAAATCAATCACACAGTGTCAGTCAGAGGCATTCACATCTCAATAAGGGATTAGAATCTACGGGTCAAAATGGCGGTTGCCTGTCATAAACTATCTTTGAAGTGTGCAGCTCTCACTTTTTCCCCACTATCTTGGTACCTTTTTCTGAGCAACTGGACAAAAGTAAAACAAAATTTGTGAGGAAACCAATTTATTTATTTCTAGTGAGACTCATTACATGTCATATGGAATATATTAGGACCATTTGTCAAGTATAATTGGGTCCACTGCACACCATGTCTCACATGAATGTGCATTTAACAGTGGGGTGGGTGTTAGTTATTACAGTGTTGCAGTGTTTATAAAGCCGCAGGACTCCAAACCTACATGAATTCATGAACAAACACTTGAAACGTCCACTTGTAAGGATTTAATATGACTGCAGGAACAATGATTACATCAATCTATTGTGGGTAATAATAAGACAAAAAATAAACAAAAGGTAAAGTTGGAACACAGACTGCCATTTGAAAAAAAAAGTCACTTCCTCCAGACTATAACATTGGCTTAAAGATGGAGCTTGGAGCTACATCCACATTTTCTGGTGCATTAAAAAATAAGTGAACTCCTCCCTTCACTAATTTTAGCAAGTTCACTTATAAATTCTTTAAACCCACTCTTAAGTTTGAGTGGGAGACTCCAAGGAGCTCCGGCTCATGCAATACTGCTGCAGGCTTTTCAAATCAATACGCACTTTAAGCTGCATTACCATGCAATGATAATGTAACTTTGACAAGCATGGTGTTGACTGTGATGGATGAATATCTTAATCCATTCTGCAAGAGGAGGTTCATAATGGTACTGAATGAGGACATCCAAAAGAGCCTTCCATCCGTATATCACCAAAACCTTTTCCAGATATATTGAAAAAAAGATCCAAATTTAGATACGTTGACCCACTTTTGGCCAACTTATGACCCTCTGTGAGCAAATTTTGACATCTGTGTGAGTGCTTCTAAGTTTCGCTAATGCTTGTTAGAAATCTTCATAAAGGACATGTTTTTTTTGTTTTTTGTTTTTTTCACAAACATCCAATTTAAAACTTGAAAAAACTACCATTGTTACGATGAAACACAACACAAACATTTAGTGTAAGTTCTTTATCTTTAGTGCATGGAGATAGTTTAATATTTTAATTGACAGTAGCCATTTAAAGTCATCAACAAACTGATGCTGCTGCAGGACAGTGATCCTCCTCCTGCACAAAGCAGGGTGGTTAGTGCACCAAAGTCCTCTAAGTTAAAACTAGTAATCCAATGTTGACATCCTTTTTAAGACAGGCAGCAACAAAAACACAAAGACACAAGGAAACACAAAGAGAGACAAAGTACAATTTACAAAACACTACATTTTGCATCAAAATAGAACCATCTATGTGTCAAATCTGGGAGTCAGTAGTTCAAGCAGTCGAGCTAAAAACATCGACTTCCTATAGAATCTGCTTCCATGTCTTTCATTTTAGATTTAAAAACATTTAAGGACACCAGCTCCTTGAGTTGTAAGTCATTCCTGGCTGAGGGTGCAGAATACCCATACGCATAAAAAGGTCTTGAGAACGCAAAGAATACTGTCCGGTACTTTTCTGCATGATAAAAACACATAGATAGTGAGGAAGCAGACCAAGAATTGCCTTATAAATAAAGGTGTACCAGTGTAAGAGCCTACGTGTCGCCAGAGCGGACCATCCAACCCGAGAGTACAACTCACAACGTTGCGTCATAGCTTTACAGTTTGTAATGAACCTCAAGGATGCATGGTCAGTTGTATCAACCATATGGAGACACTGAGCAGAGGCGTGCATGTACAAAAGATCCCCATAGTCTAAGACAGGTAAAAAAGTTGCAGCGACAAGACGCTTTTTTACATTAAAAGAAAAACACAACATGTTTCTAAGTTTTAGCCTCAGCTTTTTCACCAGGCACAGCACATGTGGTTTAAAATTAAGGGAGTCATCAATTAATATACCCAGGTATTTGTAAGAGTTTACAACCTCAATTTCATTTCCATCAACAGAAACCGCAGGTACATTTTGTGATCTGGTCTTTGAGTTGGTAGACAACATAAGCTTGGTCTTATCTGCATTTGAAACAAGTTTCAGCTCATGCAGTGTATCCTGAAGGACAACAAAATCCTTGTTGAAATGGGCAGGATAAAAGCTAGTTAGATAACTACACAAGTGTTCTTGCCTTTCCAACAAATATTAGAAAAGTTGGAATAGTGGTATTGAAAAAGACTCAGGGCATATATCACTAAGAATGGAGCTGGAAGCAGAGGAGAAACTTTTCAGGTGTATTGTGTTTATTGGTTCTAGACTTGAAAATAGCAACATGAGTTTCATCATTTAAAACAAAGCTTCATCCGTTAATGGAGAAAGCAGGAGAAAATTGTAAAAATCACCCTGCATCCTCGTCATGCGTAAGTCTCCACACGTCTCCACACGTGGATAAAGTAATCGGACTTAAAGCTGTTCGTCTGCACTTACTGACATAGTTTCCTCCTCCCTAGATCCTTGCTTGAGTTGTACTCTCTTATGTAAATGGTTAATGGACTGAAGCTTATATAGCGCTTGTCTAGTCTTCTGTCAACTCAAAGCGCTTTTACAGTACACACCTACCCATTCACACACTGATGGCAGCGGTTGCCATGTAGGGAGACCATCAGAACTAATCCCATTCATACACATTCCTACGCCGCCGACGAAGCAACGGTTCATTCAGGGTTAAGTGTCTTGCCCAAGGAAAAATCGGACATGTTGCTGCAGGAGCTGGGGATCAAACCCTCGACCTTCCGGTCGAGAGACGACGACTCTACCACTGAGCCACAGCCGCCCCATGTATGTACGCCCCTTTGCATAAATCCGCTAAATGATTTGTAGAATTGTAGAATTGTTGTTGGTTTTTGCTTCAATTCCATCCATACTGTAGCTCAGGATGAGTCATCAAAAATATTTAACCGTTCAATACAATGAGAAAGATTAAGATACTCATATTAACTTAGTCTCTGTCTGTAGATGTTGTTAAACTTTGTCGAACATTACAGGAGTTTTGTTTCCAACCTTGGAAAAGTGACATAAGCACAAAGAATGTCAGTAACAGCTTAACAGAAGTTTAAACATTGAAAAAATGTAAAGAGCTCTTTACTCATGAAATTGAGTATCGAGCACCGACCTCTGTGCGAGGAACCTATTGAAACCCAGGGAATTATTATTATTATTTTTCTGCCACTTTGAACGCATTTTTGACGGCTTAAACGTGTCTGAAAACTCCCCAAAGTATCCCCAAAATTCAGCCTTGTCTTTTCATGACTTGAATATATAAAAGTCAGTGGGCATTCATCACAGGCTCCTCTTAGACTGAAAATCCATCTTATAATTTTTAAATGACGAGGCTGTGAAGAGTGTAGCAACAAGTCACAAATAAAAGAAAAACCCTGAATAGGCGAGTGACAAAAAGGCTACGATAGAGAGCAGCCGGGGTCACTGAGTGATGAGTAAAGAGCTCTTGACACTTTTTCAATGTTTAAACTTCTGTGCCATGACTCACAGCTTTCTAAAAGTAACCTTGTTTTTCACCTACTGAGGAAACACTCTTTCTTTTGTGCTGTGTCTTTCAAACTCATCTCTTGCATGAAGTGATCCTTGAGTAGTGCATCAGATGAAAAACGCTCCCCCTGACCTGTCAGAGTGTTCAATTTAGAATGTTATTAATTGGCACCCTTGAGCACATTTATTTACTCTAAATCAACCTGTGTGTTGGAGCATCGATGTGGCTAGTAAAGGCTTCAGAACCTGCTTCCTTGATAGACAGGGTCTGACAGCGGAGAAAAGGCCATCAAATTAGAAAATGAAAAAGCCATCCACCTTAAACTCTGTGGTTCTTCCCCAGTACCTTTTATAGTAATTACAAAATATACAATTGAGTTGCAGCCATCGAAGTTTTCTTTCTGCCCGTACCATTGTGGAATGATATTCCAATTTTACGCTCTGGTGCCCTGAAAGACAGAAACAAATAAAAGGAGAGCTTCTAATCTCTTCTTTACGATGATGATGCTCTTTTGATTGGACAGCTAAATCACGGTAAGAGAAAATAACAGCGATAATTACATAATATTTAAACAAAATGGTTCTAAGCATGTTGCATTATGACAGCATAATTACTTTGTCAGAAAAGTATATTTACAGTGTACTCTGTAAGTGGAAAGCATAATTGAGCTTGAATACCACAGAAGAAGAAATATGGCCTCAGTAGTGTCTCTTAAGCTTTGGCAGTTAGTGCAGTTGAAATTCATCTTTAAATATGAAGCAGAAAAAATATCAAACAGCTGCTCTACACAAGGCGTCAGCGAGCGATGTTATCTAGAGCTACACGTCCGCTGGCCTTCTCTTCTGAAACACTTCTTCCACTTTGGTCTATCAAAGTGAAAGCGTCTCTTTTACTGTGTCCGAATAAAGTTATTGAAGTCACGCTGACTGCGAATCCCGTCAGAGCTTTGGGAATTTCTTTATTTTAAAAAATCATCAAGGCTATCTTTATTTTCTTGGATTGGACACCTTTGGTTCAAAATTGGCCTTGAGTGCCCTGAGTCTTTTCCCTGTGTAACTCAATTCAACTGCGATCAGCCAGATGTCACAAAAACTGGGCTGTTAAGCAACCACTCTACTAACTTTTTTCTGCTGGTGTTGTGCTGGATGGCTTCTGGATGGGTTACTGGTCATTCATATAGTTGGCTAATAGCTCAAACCCCGGCTAAACAAGTTATATTAGCATTACCAGATATCTTGTTTACCGAGTTTACTTTGCATGCAATATAACATGTATACATTTGTTACAATGCTAGGTAAAAAGTGAGAGCAGTCAAATGTTCGTTTGGAGAACAAATTGATATGACTTTGGTCATGACTTTTACACCGCAGGTCACACCTACACATTCACACACTGATGGCAGAGGTTGCTATGTAAAGTGACCATCAGAAGTAACTAATCCCATTCATACGCCGCAGATGAAGTAGCGGGAGCAATTTGGGGTTAAGTGTCTTGCCCAAGGACACATCGGACATGTTGCTGCAGGTGCTGGTGATCGAACCCCTGACCTTCCAGTGGAGAGACTACCCACTCTACCAACTGAGCCACAGCCAAGTTGTAGAGTTGCAAAGTTACTTATAAGATGACGTTTCATATAATTATTCATTAAAGGAATATTTTGATTATAGAGGTAAACTTGCTCACAATTTAACTTGAGCAACAAATCTGATGGACGCTCCATCAAGATTTTTATTAATCGTCAAAGTGCTGTTGAATCCTTGCAATGTGACAGGATGAGAGGTGTTGAGGTATATCAGGGTTAGAGGAAGAATGTGTGACATTTTACACATACATATAGCAGAAATCCAGTTTATCCTCTGTAAATGTCTCTCTGAGTCATGACTGTCTACAATGAGTGTGATGCACAAGTCCTGCTGGCTGTGATGTTGTCTGAGCCGTGTTTACATCTTGTTAACATGGACGGGATGGCGGGGTCATCCCCTTGCGTATAAAAGCTGTTTAAGTGAGGGACTAGAGAAAAGACGGATAACATACTGTACTCACTGCTTATTTTAATGCCACATAAGCGTTTTTAGATCATGGTCATTCTGTGAAAATGTACAAGAAATGTGAAGCTACGAGCAAACTAAAGAGCGATACCATTAGCCTGCTAACACAACAATGCAGCTTGATACAAGGACAATGATGTATGCTGCTTGGGCTTAGCGTTTAATTATGGTGTGTTCCAATTTGATAACTCCTTCGTGCAAACGCGAGGGAAGAGGGCTTGGAGGTGTGGCCAAACAGCTGTTTGTTTTGGTTTCATGCTGATGCTCAAGGGCGACATCTACTAGTTGAAAAAGTTGCACATTCTTCCTTAAAATGGAAAATGAAGCTAATACATGGTGACGTGTATTTAGGACTGATTCCAATTAAACATCATTTGTCGTTGTACTTTCAAATTCCAGCTTAATATTTAACTGCTGAAATAAAATAAAAAAATGTTTTCCTGCAATAGTGATGTGATTTCAAATGTCACATTCTCATCTCTCGTCTTTTATCAGTCAGAGGAGGAGATGCTGTTGGAGAGCAGTAGACGGTTACAGGAAGATTTTTAAGCTCTGAGACAAATCAGATGTGAAGTGTGCAGACGGGTCTTCAGCTGAGGATTCAGAGCTGCAGCTGTCTCAAAATACATTTGTGCATTCACTGTGCATTGGAATCATTTTCTTGTCTGTAATATAGTCACATGTTCACAAAAATATTCCAGAAGTTTGATTTACATAAAGATTTTGCTACTTTTTTCTTCATAGGGCTATAAGAAGACAACGCGTCGTCTGTCAAGGAGAGTGACGGAACAGTACTGTAGATGAACACAAACAAACAAACTCCAAATATATCCTAATGTTGATGATTATTTTGAATGTGCAATAAAGCTACTGTAGTGTTAGTTACGCTTACAGCTTGTTTCTACTGCCCCCTAGTGGCAAAATAACAAACATGTATAAAAGGTTAACTTAGAAATGTAGTGATTTATGTTAACCATACTTTAACCCCTAAACATAATACACATTTCCTGAGCCTTGATATCCCATGGAGTCAAAGTAGTTGTCTTACTTTTTTGGCCACCTTGTTCTAGAAATAGAATAAAGGTTCAACAATGAAAGAACTGCAGCGTAGTTTTACTGCAGGTTTTTCTGTTGGTCATATTGAGTATTTAATCTTTTGGAACTTTTTGAGTCAAGCAAAGTTTTCATTTTTAGTTTTTTTGACATCCCTTGCAGTGGTTTCCCTACCATTCATTTGGAGTGGCGGCCCGCCCCACAAAACACAACTTCCCGTCTCCTCCAAAAGGCACAAAATACTTAATATCGTAATTTATTTACACACTGAGCACGAGTGTCTTTTATGCGTTTCACTGTCCAGAGTAATGTCTCTGCTCTGCTTGCGAGTTCCAACTAGTGCGGGGCTTCTCCATGTTGTCAGTTGTACTTGCGTTCATTGAATGATCGTATGCTTTTCAAAGTAAAAGCCCAATCAGTTTTTTTCTTTGTTAAATGGTAAATGGTAAATGGACTTGAGCTTATACAGCGCTTTTCTAGTCTTCTGACTACTCAAAGCGCTTTTACACCGCATGTCACACCTACACATTAGCACCCATTCACACACTGATGGAAGAGGTTGCTATGTAGGGAGACCATCAGATGTAACTAATCCCATTCATACGCATTCATACGGCGTCAATGAAGGGTGGGATGGGTTAAGTGTCTTGCAAAAGGACACATCGGACATGTAGCAGCTGGGGATCGAACCCTCATCCTTCTGGTTAAGAGACGACGACTCTACGACTGAGCCACAGACGCCCCCTGGTGAGATTTCCACGTTTTCACACAATGCTTTCATTCTGAATTGTTGTCTGGGACCGTTGTTTTGTGAATTAAGTACTTCCAAAAGTCATAACTCATATTGTAATGATAATAATAATGATAGATTTTATTTGTAGCGCACGTTTCATTTCAAACAAATCTCAAAGTGCTACAGAATTTAGAAAACATAATCATGTACGTACACATGTATGCCATGTAAATCATTTAAAACAGCTGGTTACAGGTGGTATTTATTCTAATGTTATCTGCCTCTTGTTCTTTGCCTTCCTCTCTGATTCTGATTGATTTGTGTTAAATGTTCATTTATTCACCACTCCAAATATATTTCCATAAAGAATTCTTTGAGTATTTTTACTTTCAAATAATAATTCCCCCCTACTGTAAAACGTTTCAGATATCTCATCCTGCACTCTGGGGCTATTACTAATTTCTGAACAATTAAAACTATCCAATCAAATTCATACCAAAGTCATGCCGTCATTCTTGTGATTTGTTCTATACCGTTTCAGTAGGAAATACTTATCGACACAGCAGTTAGATTCTCTCGAAGATCTGTTTCGTGGGGACTTTAAGCACATTTTTTAATGTAAGTATGATTGTTTTCTAAAAGCCCAACAAACAAAAAGTTTATCCCCCCCACAAACACAGACACACACATTATAAACCTCCCATGTTAGCACTCTTATCTGCTGTGATCGGCGTTAAGTCTCTCTCTTTCTTTCCACTTAAACAGAAAACATGTAAATATTTGATTTCAAATAGAACTCTGCCAGATGTTTAATGGGAACTAAACGGGTAGTCAAACTTCAGGACCTGATTACTTTACTGTACTTTTCTTTTGATCATTTCCAAATAGAAATCTGTCTTAACATGAAGAACTCTTGGTTGTGCTTTGGGTTACTGCTTAAAAAACAGCTAATTTGTTCTATAATTGAAACTAAATATTGTGATTCCAATGACATTGAGTCGTACATTTTTTAACCGCAGCGCTTCCAGGTTGTGTCAACATCAAATAAAAAATGCATCAAATGAAAACAAATTCTATGAACATATATGAATGTGTTTATTTTCTTTCTTGCTTTGATAGCAGAAGAGCATCCTGGAGCACAGCTCAGGTTCAAATGAGGGGGAAAAAAGGCACAGGGAGGAAACGGCACAGGGGGAGAAGTGTGAACCTTTAGCTCCGACTGAAGCCCAATCTGAGAGGCTGCCAATGTGAAAAGGCCTGGCTGTGAATTCCCCACTGAGATGGGCTTGGTCCAGAGGGAATGCAAGCCAATCTCCAGCCTGCTCTCCTACCTGGGAACAGCTGCAGCCTCCATCTGCCAACTCTTCATGGTGGCTACCTGAGGGAAGTGTGCGCCACCCCTTTATTTCAGAAGCGAGGCTCCTTTGTATTGACAGAGAGGAATTTCAGGGTTTGATGAAATCAGTAGGACTCCTTCCCTGGGTGTCTGTAAATATTCCTCCATGTCTCCTCAACAAAACATACACACACAGCAGTCTGCGCAATTTTCTTTACACTTCAAAGAAGTTCGTCATCATGGTTGCTCATAATTGGAGTAAAGCTGGCTACACAATAGATGATTTTCAAATCCTATCAACCGATTTTTAACCTTATTATCCTCCGAAAGGCACGCACTAGACGACTCGGCCAGACCGGGAGACCACACCTGCAGTTTGTAGTAAGATTTCACAGACATTAGATCTCACTGAAACTCGTGAACAAACACGACTTCAGAAGAAATACAAATTTGGAAGATGATCAACGTTGTCAGCTGGCAGTGTTGCTGTGTATTCTTTTTTTGCAGAAAAAAACAGAAAATGAGAAAAACAATATGGATAAAATCCTGGCTGAGAAGACGGATTATGTGCAGCTTTATTTAATTTGCAGCACGAGCTGAGGGTGAGTTGTCAGAGTACTTAACATCCAGTTGGCGACGCTTCCAGGTCTGCACACTCTCATGTGCCACTGGGGCTATTCTGTCTGATTAGGGTTGTCATGATAACAGAAATAAAACTTCTATATGATTCTTATAAAAATCAAACCATACCAATACCTGTTTTGATGCCATGGCAACAAAAAGAGTCCTAGACATCCAATATTGGGTAATTTTCTTTTTTTATATTTCACAAAAATTAGGGAAACTCCTGCACACTGCCTAAATTGCACTAAACACATTTGTAACTTTTTTGGTGTGCTAGGTTCCAGGCTTCCATCACTTGATATAAGAATTTTTGTAGAATGTCAATGGAGTAATTGAATGGGGACATTTACTTCTGGGACCAGAGCAGCCCAAAAAAATGTGCGGTCACTGTTGAGCTCTATTTGGTTAGCAGAAGGAGCGGGACATGGACTTGAATGGTAAAAGGACCTGAGCTATTATAGCGCTTTTTTAGTCTTCTGACTACTCAAAGTGCTTTTACACCGCATGTCACACCTACACATTCACACACTGATGGCAGACGTTTCTATGATAAGTGACCATCAGAAGTAACTAATCCCATTCATACACATTTATACACCACTGACGAAGCAGCGGTAGCAATTCACGATTAAGTGTCTTACCCAAGGACACACCGGACATGTTGCTGCAGGAGCTGCTCAACCTTCAAGTTGAGAGACGACCGACTCTACTAGCTGAGCCACAGCCGCCCTGTGAACACATGAACACTGCAGCTCCAACAGCCAATTGCTTTTGTGCAGACTCTTGCTCCAAATGACATCCCCAGCGAGAGATGTCTGCAGGTGGTGTTTCGGCACAACTGTTGGATCAGAAGAAATTTGTATAGTGTGAAACAAAGAAAGTTTAAAGGGAAAAATACATCTGTTTGTGTATTCATGTAAGAATGAGTGTTCATGGATTAATCACAAATTTTAAACAAAGAAATCATTTGGCCTGTAAACCAGTTTGATAAAAAGCATAAATACAAAGCAGATAAGAAGCATGTCAAGCGTTGGTGACGGATATTTTCTAACAGGTTCATACATGTTGTCCCTCAAATCTATGTTTATGTCCTGTTTGGTTTAATCCTGTATTAATCTGAGAAATAATTTGAATAAAATAAACATGTTGTTGATTCATTAAAGCTGACAAACCTCATCAAAACACTCATCTGTTACTCCCTAATGGAGCCATCAATGCCTTCAAAGAGCAGACATCAGACCCCCAGGTGTCTAAACTCCTTCTGTACTACATCTCCAACAACAAACACACACCAAACAAAACTTTTCAAATAATGAGGTGATTCTAGATATCCCCTGTGTCTGAAAATGTCGTACTGCTTTGTAGTCTTTTTCCCTCTGCATAACAATTGCCTGCTCAAAACAGACAGAGAAAAACCCGACTCATGTCTTTGAATAGATTGCCATTCATCAGAGGTTGTGGTGACATTACTTACCTAAATGAGTCGCCGCTAATTGCAATGAATTACCCCTGTGTTTGGTACATTAGTGCAGCCTCGGTGAACACAGATTGTTCCACATTCTGTTATGCTGACCACCCCTGAGGGAATGAGGAACAAAGTTAAGTGTGTTTTTTATTGCGCTGGTGTAACATTCACAGTTGACAGTTAGTGTCTGAGGCACACATACAGTACATGTATGAATGATGCTGTTTAACTTTTTAGCGCCAGTTTAAATTTAACTGCACAGTTAAGATAACAGGTTCAGTGGATTTTTGGGGGGAATTCTGTGAATCTAGAAATTATCGGTCACTGACATACTGCTGAAACCTGCCCTGCAATGCTGTTATAGTTTTCTTTGTATCTGTTTTTTTTAAGATTTTGACATTAGCTGACATTATTAATTAAATCAAATATAATGTATTTGACCATATTTGCACAACAGGGTGGATATGTATTGTTACGTCTCCATTCTGGTTGACAGGCCGCTGTGGTTGCAGCTTGTCAATCACAGGTAAATAGAACCATGATGTTAAAATGGAAAGCATGCTCCATTGAAGAAAACATGGAACAAATGATTGAAAGCATGAACCCATAGGACATTTTTTTATTTATGAATTAAATCAAGGAAGAGTCCTTTATCCCCTCTGGTTCAATGGAACTTCTTTTGGAACCAGTTGAATTGCCCCCTGCTGGCCATTGGAAAAATTGCAGGTTTAAGGCACTTGTTTATGGCTTTAGATTTAAAATCTATCTCCTCTTACTATATGCTATCTATACCTACTCACAATGTTACACTAATTGGTAAATGGTTCATTCTGTTTAGGTTTTCTTATTTGGGTTTAATTTATGATGTAAACCTGTGGCAGCATCCAATGCAGAAGAGCAAAAAACTATCAATTGTCCGCTTGAGGTTTGCTTCCCTGAAGTCACATACATACCCATTCAGAAATGCCCGTTAGGTTGAGACAGGATTTCCAGCATGGCGACCTCCATCGGTAGGCTTCCAAAGCCCCCTTCGGTAACCAATGGGTGATGTCACACAGGCTTCGTCCACTATTATTTACAGTCTATGACTAAAAAACACACACTCCCCATAATAGATATAAACCTTACCTTAATTGTTGTTAGACCTAATCACTTATTAAGAGAATCAAGCTTTCCAATCAAGCTTTACAGCTGGTCACAATTACTGCTGTACACATTCCACTATGTAGCTTATTTGTGCAGAGCAAAAAGTATGACCCAAGGGCAGATATTTTGTTAACAATAACGGTCACTAAACAGCAGAGTAAGTTGTGTCCTTAGTGTAATAAATCTTTAAACATACAATACAATAATTGAGCTGGAACATTTGAACAATATGATGGCCGTCAGCTGTTTAGACTGAGTCTTTTCAATAATACAGATTCAGTAATCCTCCCTTTGAATAATAAGGGTCTATGATTGTCTCCCCCAGTAGAGAGACAAACCTGTTCAATATGTGAGTGACACACTCACATGCAGCAGACTGCATCATGGGAGATCGCCGCCACAGAAACTGTACTGCAATATTTCTCCTTTTTCACTTGTCATCTTATTTTCATTTTTTTTAACATATCCATTCCCTCAACAACAACTTAATAAATATGCTGTTGCTTTTGTTGTTGGTGTTTCAAAGCTTTTGACATGTGTCCTTCTACTTCAACATGAGCGTTCACAATATTTGTCTTTGACTTGTATCATATAATAAACATGTCTAACTGTCTAATATTACCATTAGGAATAGTCATTGTTACTTATTCTTTGAAGGAACAGGAGGTAATTGATGTATCATATTTGTCTTTTAGTCCATAATTTAAAGGTGTTTAAAATATAATCGAGCTTCTGCTTTTAAAGGAAAATAGAAACATGCACATTACAGACATCTTTTCAAAAATCTAATCTTACAAGTACATGAGAATAGAATCACTTAAAAAAAAAAGATTTATAGAAGACATGCGAACACTATTTGGACCACAAGACCTATGCTAAGATATTCCAAAGACCCCCTGGGTACGTGACTCCCGATCAGCTTTCTGCTAACAGCAGGGCCTCATTGATCGCTAATCATTTAATACCACAAACAGAAGGGGGAGGTTGTGAACATCAACATGATGGATAATGAAACTATGACCAAGCCAGCGGGGGAGGGAAACCAACCTCCTGTCACACCTTCAGTACAAGCTGAGACACAGGATGACTTCTCCAGGAAGAGACCCGAGTCCCAAAGGACAGGACACAAGAGATGCTACACTAGCAGACAGGTTGTAAACAAATCCAGATTAATCTCTTTGTCAAAACCAACATATTGAAGTAAAAGGTCAGCTTGTTTGAAATGCCCATTTCAGCTGTCAATTAAACAGGAAAAATGGAAAACAAGTTGTTCTTGTTTGGTAGGTAAAAGGTGAATGTCAGTTACGTCATTGGTTTCATAATGATGGTTATATAGGTAGATAATATGAAACTCACACTGCTAGCTAAGGTATTCTGTTGCAGCTATAACCTCTTTTTCTATCAAGTCAATCCAACCAATGGTGTTGTTAGATTAATCTCTTCAAGTTTCTTGTCCTGAGCGGACAAATGTAAGTTTTGTTTCTCTGGATCATTACTCAATGTATTTTATTCTGAGCTGTAGCTGGTGTTTAAGCTAAGGGGAGCTCCGTTAGCATGTCGTAAATGCTGTGTATGAAGGAATTCAGTGAATTGTCAGTACTTAAAAAGATAGAACATTTAACACTTACAATGTTGCTTCTTTAATGTGTTTGATAAATAACAAATAACACATTAAGAGGGGAAGCTACAGAGAATGGATTGCAGCTGCTAATAGCTCCATTAATTGCGCATCAATTGTGCCCACAATCTGCTCCATCTCAAGGTCCCATACAAGAGCCTAAGAGGCTTATTATATTCAAGCGCAAAAATGCTCGTAAAGTTTGTTCCGCTCTTTGTTTAGAGTCTGACTGTGGAGTTGAGTCAGCATCTCCTCTCAATGCTGTGCAGAGTTGCGCTGTACATTTTTATTCTGACAGGTCAATTCTTTCCTCATGGCGGCCTAGATGATGAGACACTTTTTCCAGTTTATTGTGCAGTTGAGTCTTTATGTGATACAAGTTTCACCATTTAAAACAAAAGCAGCTCTTACAGATAAAAATAGACACTCCCATGATTCCTGCTTAACACACATTTGTGGACAAAATTTGTGGGAATTTGTTTTATCTGCTATCAATTTATATCAAAATGACTAGCTAGCTGTATTTGTAAGGAACGGATGTATAGTATTATGTCATTCTTATCCAAAGTTGCCTGGTCTGGAAATATGTGGCCCAATGTTTTGTATGTCGCTAACGGCATACTAAAGGCCAGGTTACTAGGCAGTAAGGAGTATATGTATGAGAATGTAGTAGGCAGTAAGTTGTGGCTCGACACAGCAAGTGTCTTTTCCTCAATTTCACCATTTTAGAGGGGGGAAAAGCTAAATACTGTGCACAGTTACTTTTAAGAATGGCTGTGAAGCTTCCTTACCTGTCTAAATCTAATTTTCTAAATTCATTATACTTTTGGAAGCAATTACATAACTCAATTCAACAAAAAGAAAAAAAAAGCTAACATTTCAATGAATTGGAATATGACATAACAATAAAACATAGCTTTAAAAGAAACCATTAGTCAAGATATCTTTGCAAATATTCCCCCAGGATATGACTCCCGATCAGCTTTCTGCCAGCAGCAGGGCCTCATTGATTGCTAATCGTTTAATACCACAAACAGAAGAGGAAGGTTGTGAACGACAACGTGATGGATAATGACACAATGACCAACCCAACAGGGGAGCGGTGCAAGCTGAGACACAGGATGAGTCCTCCAGGAAGAGAGAAAAGAATCAAATGAACATATTTGTTGTTAATGCAGTTAAAAACTAAGGACAAGACTATAAATCAAGGCTTCATAAATTAATATGAACATTATATACAGGGTTGGTAATTTTCTCCAGGTACACTTTTTAAGATTTGTGTTGAAATTGTCTTTCGGTCCTGACAGAAATTAATAATTCATGTGCTCTGAAAAAGGAAGGAACAAAATCTGTCATCTGTAGCAGAACTAAGCCTGTAAAAACTTTGACCAATGTCTGCCACGAGGTACCAATCTGATGAACCAATCAGGCCTCCCTGTCTCACTGCTCATACTCTACCCCTTGCGTGCACTAGCGGCTAGCCAACACTCAAAGTATACTGTGAGTTTACTTACTGCTGAATGAGATACGAGACGACGTAGTTTCTACTAGGGCTGGACCAGAATATTCGGCTATTCGGATATTCGTTCGTGGGGTAGCCAATCGATTATTGGGATTCGGATATTCGTTTTTTTTTTGGGTACCTGATATTCCTATCCTCACAGTGGTCAGTGAACGTCACACTTCAGTTCACCACGGCCGTTAAAGGGAAGACAAAATGCCGAATACTTCAGCTGTGTGGGAACACTTTAAGTGAAGACAAGACAAAGGCAGTGTGCCAAATATGCAATTTGAAACTGGTCTACCATGGTGGCATGAAAAGTCACCTGAATGCTGTAAGTAGTTTGCCATTTGACGGTGTTAAAAACCGAGACCATACTAGCTAGCAAATTTAGCTTAGCCTTAACCTTTGCTTGGAAAAAAATAGTTAAAATAAAACATATGGAATAATGTGGGAACATCTGGGGCATAAAAACATAGAATTACCTAATAAGAACTTGTCCATATCCATAGGTGCATCCCCAGGAATCACAGCCATCAACATCCTCTACTACACCCAAAACTATACAGCAGACACTACAGTTCCAAAAATCAATAACGGAGAAAAGAAAGAGGGAGATAACAGATGTTTGTCTTTGTTGATAAACTTCTTTATTAAAAGTATTTTTGTTATAACATAAATGTGTGTTTTCTATCTTTGTTTGACACGTTAAGTTAAGGTTGTAAAACGTTATAGAGACTTATGGCTGTATCTGACTAAAATGACTCAATATAAGCCACAAAGTAGCTGCCACGCTCTTTGTGTTGCTCTCCGGTGTGCGGCCGCGGACTCGGCCGCGCGTCTCTTTTATTTTTTAATTTATTTATGGCTGTATCTGATTAAATTTACCTAAAATCAACCCAGATTCAGTAAAGTAGCTGTCATGCTCTCTGTGTTGTTCTCCGATGTGCAGACGCGGACTCCACTATACTTTCCAAGAGTTTTTATAATTTTTATGTTATCCTTCATGAGCTTTACATGTTGGTGGATCTTCAACTCCAGTACCACTTTGTGTCTATGTAAACATCTTGCATTATGGATAAAACACATATATATTAAAGCTCATTACAAATTATTTAGAAGGTAAAATGTTTTATACTGTATATGTTAAATGTATAATCAATAATGCCATCATTTTCAATGTGCTATTTCTCAGGGTTTATTAAGCACCAGGTCACAAGTTTACACAAAGAGCATGATCAAGTCAGAAGTAACTCATAGTCATGTAACTCATGAAGTATTACCAATTGATGTCCTGCTTTTTCTCGCATTTAGTCATGCATGGATTCTTTTATGAATTCATGAGAATTCCTAAACTGTCTACCATAAATTGTAAGCTCAGTCTGCTGCAGTTGATGTTTTGGATTCTTCACAGTAACACGAGCCTTCGCACCAATTTTTCTAACTTCATACCTCATTTATGAAACTCTACGCCCATTTATATTTGATGAAAAATGAGATGCCGTGACTCAAATTCAATCACTGTTGCTCATATATTGTCAATGGTGATTACATGGCTCTGCAACAAGGCACCTGATGGCATTATCACTTGCATACAAAACAAACGTCACTGTTTTTAAGAAATATAAAATATGACAACTTGAGAAATTACATCAGCGTGAATTGGAGATATTTCAGCTGTGTCATCATTTGAATAATGAACCTATTTGCACTGATTTATAAGGAAACTAGCATCACAATTATATATCCATATTTTTTTTTTCGTATGCCTTTCCTGGAGAGACAGGACAGGGGATATAGTCAGAAATCGAGTAGAGAGCGAGAGAGGAGAATGACATGGTAAATGGTAAATGGACTTGAGCTTGTATAGCGCTTTTCTAGTCTTCTGACTACTCAAAGCGCTTTTACACCGCATGTCACACCTACCTATTCACACCCATTCACGCAGTGATGGCAGTGGTTGCTATGTAAAGTGACCATCAGAAGAAGCTAAACCCATTCATTCACATTAATGCGCAGCTGACGAAGCAGCGGGAGTACCTTGGGGTTAAGTGTCTTGCTTAAGGACTCATCGGACATGTCTGCAGGAGCTGGGGATTGAACCCCCGATATTCCGCTTAAGAGACGACCGACTCTACCAACTACGGTATCATGCAGGAAAGGAGCCACAGGTCAGATTCGAACCCAGGCCGTCTGCTTCAAGGACATTAGCCTCTCTTAACTTTAAATTGACTTTATTCTTCCAGTATAAAGGACCTGTTTCATTGGTATGCATCTTGTTTTTCGAGTGACTTTTCTCATGATGAGGTCCCCAGCAGCAGACTAAATGATGAAGGGTTAGACTCATCCTTCAGCGGGTATAGAAGCCTCCCCCAACTCCTAACAGTGGAGGCCGGGGGAGCCGTACTGTCCACTGAAACATTCCTCTAATTTATGTCCGCCAGCTCCAGGAAATTGAAGTCAAAGGTCCACTGCATCTTGTGCCACAAAAAAAAATTATCAGCTCAGGACCAATGTGTAAAGGAGAGCTGGCAAATTAACCTGGACACTTATAAATGGGCCACAAAGGGCTGTGAATGGGTGTAAAAAATTCATGCAGCACAGTGGAGCTGCTGCTCAAGTGGCTGGAAGTGGATGCAGTAGATTAAAAGGCAGTGATTTCTCAAGTGTCGTGTTCTGCGGTGTATTTACTTTACCTGCTTACCTGTTGTGACTTTGTCAGCTGTCATTCCTTATTCAGAGGTTTTCTCCACAGGCTTCTTGGGTTTTATTTTAGCTCTCTGAAATGATACATGTCAAGGGGAAAAAAAAACATGAATGGAAGTTGTAAGAAAGAAAACATAACATTCTTTCCTTTGTAGGATGCTGTTTACTTGCTGAACTGAATACTCATAATGGAAAGCACTTGGGCTCTTAATTAGCAGCGAGACTGTTTTAAAGTGAGTGTAGAAAATTAAACCATAATTAAATTAAAGATAGACGTGCAGACAAAATCTAAAATACTTAGAGGTTTTTCTTTGGTGGTACCAGAAGTAGGGCTGCTACAAAAAAGTATTATAAATTAATCTGCTATTCATTGTATTGATTAATCAATCAATTGAATATCTGAAGTACTAAAATAATCCACTCCAGTTTCTCAAAGGGATTGTTGTAGTTTTTTTGTCCAATAAACATGCCACAGAAGTGTAATCTTAAGTGAAATAAAACAGGAAAAAGCATCACGTTTTTACATGTCGAGAAAGCTATGAATGCAGGCAGTTAACTTAGCTCTGCAAAAAGACTATAATTGTTTCTATTTTCCCCTCTCTCTGTCTTGTAGGACATTGTGTGCTGTACCTGGCCTCGTTTCCCCTCCCCTCCTGTCTGCCTCTTTAGCCTGGCCAGTGGCCCAAAGTGGCTTGTAATCCTTGATCTCTGAGGTTCAGTGAATTACCACACACCTAAAAACAGCCGACTCAATAACCGGGAGATTATCAGGACTTCTGGCGATGTCAGCAGCAGCACCAGCAGCTGCAGCAGCTCAGAGATGGAGGCCAATCACAGAGAACTTCACAGCTTGAACACTTACCAAAGGCCCCTTCCACTAAATCATACAGAGCAGCGGGAACATGACGATGGACTGGAAGGTAGTGTTAAAGCAGCTTAAAATACCGCTCAGCTCAGTGCTGCAGAGATATATATGTTTACGTTCTATCTTCCACCGGTCAAGAGGTGATTGACAGGAGCTCTCCATCCATCTAATCAGAAGTTTGAACCCTTCCTGCACCTCACTGGGTGAACTCACAGCTGAGGGCTAGTTTTAGCTTCTTGATTCAAACTGAAAACATGCTGGTGTTGTTTTAGAACCGTATCAAACTTTACCTGATTGTTTGAGAACTTTAAAATGCAGATTCTGAATCCTCCTAAAATGTAAGATTGTTCATAATAAACTATTGGTGAGTGAGGATACAATACGATACCCTTTATTGTCCCCTCTGGGAAATGTGTCTTGGACTCAAAGTGCTGCAGATCTTTATTCAATTTCACAATGCAAAATTGTTCATTTACATTGAATTTACTTTTGTGTCCTGATTTTGCCAACAAGGTTGCTAGGCTAAATCAATTCAAGCTGAAAAATATCTAGAGAAATGCAAAAATTGTCCATGAAGATATTTTCATAGTGTGGCTAGATCTATGAAACTAGCTGCAAAGTCCTTCTCATATGCATATAAGATAAAATCCCTTCAATGCAAAGATTCTGCAATAATACAATACAAAAGCTCTGATGTGAATTTATTTTTTAATTCTCAACACCCTTTTAAAGCTGTTTGTTGGCACTTACACATGTTGTTGCCTCCTGCTTAGATCCTTGCTTGTGTTGTACTTACTTTGAGATGAAAGTCACTTTGGACAAAACCGTCTGTTAAATTAAATTGTGACATTGTAAAAATGTGACCCTCATACTGTAGTGCCGGGGTTTCAGAATCAAATAAGGCATATCATGTAAAAAGTCATCCAGACGTTTGGGTTGGCTGTTGCTCAGTGGTAGAGTCCGTTGTTATTCAATCTGGAGGCAGCAGTTGGATCACCGGTCTCACAGTCCACATGTCAAAGTGTCCTTGGGCGAGACACTGAACCCCCAATTTCTCCTAATGAAATTGACATCAGTATGTGTCAGCATATGAATGTAATAATTTAATACTCATGGCCACTCTACAAACACTGCAAAAACACAAATCTTAGTGAGTGTATTTGTATATGTAATTTCTAATCACTCATTATAAGACACATGCACCTGAGAAGAACAGATGCAAATCCTATTTCAGGATGTAACTAAGGCCTGAATTGCTGGTAATGAGTAAAAAATAAACACAGCAAGCAAATTTTACTTGGGCCCGGCTCTTGTCACAGGCAAGGTGGGGCAATGCCCCCCCAAATGCTCCGACTGCCTCACCAAATCCTCCCCCTTATCTCAAAATTCAAAAATAACTGAGTATTTCATTTTGTCCTTGTTAATTTGACCAATCATAAACATGCCACATTCAAATACTCAGTTTGATTGGTTGGTCCACTAATGTGAAAACTGTATACAGAAGGTAGTTGCTTAGCCTACGCTGCTAACACGTCGTAGCAGTTAGCCTGTGAGCTGGGTAGGTGGTGGTGTTTGCTAACTTCGGTTTTACATTGCACCCTAGGAAAATGTATCTCAAAAACAGAAGAAAAGTTTTTTTAAGCAGTTCTCTCACCGTGCTTTGATTCTTCTCTCTCTCTCTCTCTCTCTCTCTCTCAGTATGCACCGATTTCAGGTTGCTAAACCTCTGGACACTCATGTTATGGGGCCGCAGCCAACAGAGGCAGGCTCCACGGTGTTGTTTAAAAAATGTAAAATTCTTATTGCCAATTACATCGTAGCTTCCCATTGAAATAGAAAATATATATAAAAGAAAAAAAATATATATTCTGGATTATAGCAACAAGCTTATTTACAATATACCAGTCCATGTAAGAACGGATAATTAGATATTAATTAAGTTGTCCTCCTATGAAGGGGGTGGGTTGGAAAATGAATACATCACGGGCTATATTGTATTTTTAGATTCTATGGATTTAGATTCAGATAACATAAAACCGTGCATGTTATAGCTTACAGTCTGCCTGCTTGAGTGTGTCTTGAACAGAGATGTTTTATCTAAATAAGTGAGTTTTTGCAGTGCAGCAGCCTCTGCCATCCTGGTGTGGATGTGTGTGTGAATGGGTAAATGTGACATGTAGTGTCAAAGTGCTCTGAGTGGTCAGAAGGCTGCAAAAGCACAGCATAAGTTTAAGTCCATTTAGCATTTACACTCCAAAGTCTCATCACACCTTGCATTAGCGGTGCCAGTAAAGATGAATCATGTAATACTGCCGTGTACTTTATAACAAATGACTACAATGTTCATCTGAACATCATCAGAATACAGCACCAGCACCCTATCAATGTCTACCTTTGAGGACCTCTAAGTTCAGCATTTTTTCTTTCCATTATTTGGGTTACATTTACAACCACACAGTCGTATTCTCATGCCCACATTCAGTGTTTGTGTTTTTATACAGTGCAGAGTGGCTGCATTGGTTAAAATGGAAGCTTAAAAGTTTTGTCAGACAGAATACTGAACAAAGCAGCTAAAATGCATCCATCATACATAATGTGTCCCATACGTTAACACCATTTTTCCCCCCAGTAAATGGCAGCAAACTGGGACAGGGTGATCTAAGGTAAATGTGCATGTGTGCGTGCGTGTGTGTGTAGGAGGTAAACGTGTATGTGTGTGTGTGTGGTGTATGTGTGTGTGTGTGTGTAATTGGTGTGTGTGTGTGTGTCTCTGTGTGCTGTACGATACCATCTGCTGCAGGTAATCATCTGAATATGTCTCCCAGCAATAGATGGGGTAAGAATACATATTTCTGATTGCGACTGCTTGAGATAAAGCTTGTAGATTCACCTTAAAAAACTGCATTCTTTCAGTTTCTGCCTTTTTTAAACTCAATTTTATGCCTCTTGACCTCAGCACACACATTTCTAAGCCCCTACAAGTCACACAGAATTGCTCTCAACCGGAAGTTTGGAGGTTCGATCCCCAACTCCTGCAGCAATGTGTCCTTGTGCAAGACACTTAACCCCGCTGCTTCGACCACAGTGTATGAATGTCTATGAATGGGATTAGTTACTTTGATGGTCTCACATAGCAACCACTGCCATCAGTGTGTGACATGTGGTGTAAAAGCACTTTGAGTATAGATGACTAGAAAATAACTATACCAGCTCCAGTCCATTTACTATATTTTTGATTGTCTTCCTTAAGTTAATGAGGGGTATATGTTACGATATAGATATTGAACATCACCAAGACATAAACACTGATAACTTGTTTTTATTTTTTGCATGTCAGGTCCACAAGGTCAGAACTAGGACATCCCTGATCTAGAGGGAAATGTCTCAACAATTGCTGAATATGTTTTTTCATAAATTCCTGAATGACTCGGTGATAACTCATCTTTTTTCAGCATCATGATGTCAGTTCAGCCTCACTGACCTGATGGCATGGGGCTCTGGACTCGCAGTGTTGTTCCTACACTGACTGTGTCTCTACAGAGTAGTTTGTATTGGTCACACACTTTGGACAGATTGCAGAGAAACAGTTACACTGCTTTGTCTTTCTTCTGATTTCCATTTTGCCCCACCATGAAAATCACATCTTTGGTTTGGATTTTTTTTTTTAAACTGGAGGATGACATGACTTTAATTTTTTTTTTAATATATGTAGTAGATCCTAATGACTCATAATCCTAATGATGTTTTTGAGCAACAAAAACATGCATACATACATTACATTTACTGCTACAGTCTATGACTTACAACTCTGGGATGTGCTTTATTTGTTGTCTTCAAATAAATGTAGCTGTATGATTCTTTTTAATTATTTGGTTTCATTTTTCCTTCGCTGTTGACATGTTGTGTTTCTACACATGTATCTGCATGTATTGCTTTGATTCTTTGCTGTATGTACAGGTAATAGTACCAAGATGTTAGATGGGGTTCACACCAAAACTCTGTTTAGTTTGAAAAATATGAGCTATAAATAAAATACCAAAAAAGAGAATTCTGTCAGTTTTCCTCCTCCGTTTCAAAAACTAATCCCGTCCACATCCAAGTTCTCAAAAACACCTTCGTCCGCATGAAAAAGTAACACCCACTGTTACGGCTGTCATGAGCATGCCAAGTCAGAAACGATGTCCTTGACATGAGAAAAAATTCTCGCCATTCCCTCTGCAATGATCGTTTCATTTACAAAGTTGTCCATTCAGCCGCCTCTGCTCGACATCATAGTGGGAGCACTAGTTTGGTTTGGTTTGGCTAATCTCATGTGAACAAAAGTGACATTGTCGCACAATGACATCAAACGGAGGAGAAACCAACACACAGTTCGACATTACAAGCCCGAAACTCTGTTTTCCCGTCTACACATAAACACCTTTAACGAAGTTTCTGAAAATCTTCATACTCGAAGGAGTTTTCCAAAAAGTGTGTTTGTGTACAAAAGGCCAAAACGCACAGAAAAACCTCAGTTTTCAAAAATACCTGCCTGCGTGTGGACTACACCTAAGATTCCTCAGGTCATAAAAAGCAATTTCTTGATTTAACAAAATATCAACCTTTCCTACTTAGTTCAACAAAATATGCCTCTCATGAGAAATGTGCATATGTTTTAAAAACAACAAGTCTATCACAACCAAAAAGACATCATAACCCGGCTCATAGGTCATGGCAAAAGACGGAAAGAGTCAGCAGTTATCAAAGAAAGTGAATAAGTGATTACAAAAGGAGTTAAATTAATGGTCAATAACAACATTTATGAGGTGTGTTTAATTTTTCTCATCAGTGGTGATCGTGTGTGTGTGTGTTTGCGAAAGCAAGATGTGTGTTGAGGTGTTGAAGAGTTCACTAACATAAATAGATAAAGCAACAACAAACATCAATCAGTGCTGAGGGCCAGAGAGTCAGAGCATGAATGAGGGAAACCAGCAGATCTTTGTAGACAAGAGTGCACCAGGCCCAGGTGCAGCTGATCCTGCTGATGAGCCTCCAGCCAGGACACACCCCCTGCAGCAATCAAACAGACGACAGCAGCAATCACACAGACTCCCATTGGCCTGGTGACAGCGTCGTTACAGTGTTTTTACACTTCATGTCGGACTAACATGACTTATTAACACACGTTGTCTTTAATCCTTAGGATGATAAAAGTTTCTGTTGTCACTCTGACTGCAGCTCAAAGTTTCCCTTTACCTTTCAAACATGAAACACTCCGCCGCTGCAGGCTGGAACAGTTCTGTGAGAATATTGTAGTTTGCTCCTTCGCTGTGGCCGATCAATAAATGAAAACTATCTGCGCTTTTGGCGTGAATACAAACACTGATATACAGGGTATTTTCTAATATTTCAAAGATATTCAACCTGTAAGGTCTTCTGTTCTGTTTCTTACAGTTCAGCTCCAGTGGCCACAATGTGCTGCAGCTTCGCTATAAAACTGAAGACAAACAAAGAGGTACAATAAACGTTCAAGTGTCGTTTCTGCTGTATATAAGATAATGTGAACTTTATTGTCCCAGTGGGAAATTTTCCTTGGACTTCACAGTGCTCTGATGCAGTATCAAAATAACAAAGTACAATCATTCATCAGTAAAACATGTCCACTAAAATAATCATTAAAATCTACATTACTACAACCATATGTTATAAATTCAGAACAGTGATGAACAACTGCAGGTACAGCTACACATCTACACACGCACTCGCCCCCACACACTCATACACACAGACATACTGTACATCCAGACACACACACCTTACAGCTAAGGTGGTGTTGAGGGCTTTGATAGACAAGGGGACAAAGACAATTTTAAAACGGTTGCTCCTACCTAAGGGTACCCTGTATTGTCTGCCTGAGGTGAGGAGCTGGTACTCAGGGTGAAGAACATGAGATGAGTCTGAGATATTATTATTATTTTTTTTGCCTGTCTGATTATTGTTTGTTGAAAAATATCCTTGAGGCTGGGATGTTGATGGACTCCCATGATTTTCATCTATCTATCTATCTATCTATCTATCTATCTATCTATCTATCTATCTATCTATCTATCTATCTATCTATCTATCTATCTATCTATCTATCTATCTATCCATCCATCCATCCATCCATCCATCCATCCATCCATCCATCCATCCATCCATCCATCCATCCATCCATCCATCCATCCATCCATCCATCCATCCATCACTTCCTGGACACATGAAGGTCCTGAGTCTTCTCAGGAAGTGCAGCCTCTGCTGCACTCTTGAGCAGACAGCTTCTACCTAGGCCTTCCACACAAGTTTGCCATCTGTGTCAAAGGGGAGGAATTTGTAGGACTCTACCTGTGTTATGGTGTGATCATGGATGACCAGACCTGGGTCAAACATCTCCTCTGGGGTTTTTTTTGTGTTAGGAGGAGATGGTGTCCGTCACACCACTGCACAAAGTTGCTGATTGCTGATTGAAATGTGTGAATATCCAAGTCAGTTTGCATAAGGCCCAGAATGGCAGAGTCATCTGAACATTTTATTATTGTGTACATTCCCACTATTGCTGGTACACTGATTTGTGTAGAGAGTGAACAGCAGTGGTAAGCTAACACACCCCTGGGGCACTCCGGTGCTGATGGTTGTGATCTCTGACACAGTTCTGTTCACTCTGACTTGCTGGATGCTGTTAGAAATAATTGCTATGATTTAATGATGAATGGATTGACCCTAAGCTGATTGAATTTTTTGAGTAGTAATGTGAGGCTGCAAGGTGTTAAAGCTGAACTAAAATCAACAAACAGTAGTCCTTGAGATTCTCCAGATGTTGGTAACCATGTGCACTAAGCTATTGAAAGCACACATGGTATAATAATCACTGATGAATAATCAATCTTATCAAAGTGTTTTGTCATTTTGTGGCCAAAGATATCCTGACAGGTTTCATGTTTTTTTATTTCTGTTAAGAAACACTCCTGTAATGGAGCATCTTTTTGAGCTCTCAGTGCACATGAACATCATTAGAAACCGAATTAGCCGATCCAATGAACAGTGTAAGACTGCTCACAGGGGGAAATGCAGCTTGTAACGCAGCGGTTTTATTGCAAAACAGTTTGCCGATGATTGTCAGTCAATGTGCGTGTTGTCAGCTCTTTTAACGGCACCATCCATGTCTCAATCTTACTTTTCATGTTTGTGCGTTCATTCTTCAACGAGCAGCCTGACAGCATCCGCTCTCCTTATTTCCCTCAGAGGGTCCTGCTGCTGCACGCTTGAAGAATCACCCTGCGCTGAGAAAACAGTAACCCGGTTGAACTTGTCTGTCAGTCAGAAAAATAGACTCTAAGGAGATATTACACTTCTATACCTGGCTGCTCATTGACTTGGAGCTGTCAGTCTGGATCCAGCTGCTCCGCATTTCATTCCAATTTATCACTGAGGCTCACCACACTCTCACGTGAATTGGCTGTTCTTCTCTTAACTGATAGAGACAAGGAGGTGATTACATCTGCGTATTTACTGCGAGATTAAACAGATTTCTTGATCAAATGATTTGAAAATGCCTGTGAGTTCTTTGCGTCTGCTTTAATATACAGCAGTGACTGAAGGTTATGTGAGGAAAATGCTCCACGAGCAGCTACACCAGGCTTCTCTAGTACGCTCTAAGGGTCAGGGGTTGGAATCTTCCACACTATTGCCTCTTATGTATCTTGGTGCATAATTTCTGCTGATGAGAAGAATCATGTGAAGATGAAGGATTGCCTACTTGTTAAACCTTTAAGTAATAGGCTTAAATACCGGACTCATTAACCAGCACATCAGACAAACATTGGTGTTAGGTCTTTAAAAAAGCTTCTTTCTCTGTCCTGATGATTGCATTCCTGAGCAAAGTAAGGAAGAAAATTGAGCAAAAACTTCAATAAAAATGTGTTTTGGAGAAAAAGGTCTGTATTTTCTGTAAAAATAAAAAAATCCCACCACTTGTAAAAATATATATCAAAACAACCCAACAGCAGTTTGATCGATATCTACTGGACTGTACACGCAGAGAAACATGATTAAAGGAAAATCAATAATAAAACAGATATCTGTTTTTGATAACAGCCTGGGAACCTTCTTGACTGGAAACCAGAAGAAACTCTGAGCGTATGTTTTCTTTGCCCTGATTTGTCTGCTCCCTGTCCTGTTCAGAAATATTGATAAGATTTGGGTTCTGCCAAATGCAAACATGTATCTAATACGGGGTAGGTTTGAATCATGAATAGTACAGACTGGTTAAAGTCTGATTTACTAGCTGTTTCAGCTAGGCCCTTTATTGCTTTGCTCTGATTGGTTGCAGGCAGTGGTGTACATGGTGCCTGAAGAAGTGGGTATACTCTTAATTATTACCCTGGTGTTTTTTGGCCTGTGCAGCTGACAAAAGGGCCTCTGTTATAAACAGTGACACGTAACACTACTCTTGCATATTTAGTCATTGCGTAATTGCCAATTAGAGACGGAATAGGGAGGGTCACTTCTTCACCATCCTCGGAAAAAATCAATTGTAGCATACTACTGAATATTGTCAGTTAAACAATGGTGTTAATCAGAGGGGATTTAGAAGTAGGTATACTCTTTGGAAACTGAAAAATAATTGGGTATGATCCATATACCTGCGTATACCCTGCACTACATCACTGGTTGTAGGTCTACAAACAATTGAAGCCAAAGGAATTTTTTTTGTCAATGTCCGTTACTTCAAAAATTACGTCATAGGCCTTGACATATCAGCTTTTTTTTTTTACTGATAATGCCAGGTGGCACTTCCATTTCCTACATTTTATTTTACAAAATCAAAACACCAGACCTGTAGTGCTTTCACACTTGGTCAAAGTTCCTTAAACTTCCTGAAGTTTTCAGGGTGATCTAAATGTGTGATTGCAAGAAGCAAAATTCATACTAGGACCATACTCAGACTTTTTCCTGCCAGAACCATTACAATTTCTGCATTAAGTCAGGGCGAACTGATGTCTGAACGCAGCAGGAAATACAAAAAAAAAATCACTGCAAGCAGGAAGGGGTGGTGATGTTTATTTCCTGCAACAGGTGCACAACCATAGACTGTATTCACATGGCCAGTGTGATCTCCATGCACGTGATCAAACTGCTTCATTACGTTACAGTATGTCCTTCTCTGCTTCATTTTTGATATGGTGATTGTGTTGAACTGCAGGAAGCATTGATAAAGGCAAACCTTTTCATTAAAGCGTCATATAGCAGACTTATTTGCTTTTTCTCTTAAAGCGGGATAGTCTCCCGCTTTAAGAGAAATGTGGGAACAACCAACTCAGGAAGATTTCAGGGGGAGTTCTCCTGGTCCTCTGGCTCAATTTACACTGTTAGTAATCTTACTTATTCTACCCAGGCATATAACAAAAAAAAACCTTGTCTGAGCCTACATTAAGCTTTTTTCTTACTGTAAGTCTGACACATAAACCTTGAAAGATTTCCAGGAATCTATTCAGAAGTTGTGTACCTGTTTTGAAGAAATCAATCCCACTCGTTTTGAAAATCATGCTAACCTTTTTGTTGTTGTTGATATTCTCAAAAATAAATGCAGCAGATGGAGCAACAGCATAAATCAATCTCTATGTGGAGGTAAATATTGAGCTTATAGAGGAAGAAAAAGCCTAAAGTGCAGTTGGATAACTTCTTAAAGTATCAGACAGCGGTTAAGAGGAAGAAAATTCTCAGTGATTGTGGTAGATCCTGCAGATTGAAGGTGTCCTGTGGAGTTTGCGTGTAATCAAACCCTCAGTTTACATTCAGTGTTTCTCATGGACACATATTGTTCTTCCCTGAGGTCAAATCAATGCGTTTGTTTTTCTTCAGAATAACTAAAAAGAAATCCTGCATTGTTTACTTCCATGTTTGCTTGCTAGCAGCTGTTTTCTTTTACCAGCTTCGTTAACATTTTATATACGTGTCATCGACTGTCTTTCAGGAGAATAACATGACCCTGACTGCAAACTGAATCATTGTTTGGTGACGTTGTGCACATTTCCTTTCATATGTACATTTGTGTCCTCTGCATATTCTTGATGTAGATAAGAGTTTAAAGCACTACAATATCTCCATAAACACAAGGACATTTTACAATAAAGAACCATTTTTCACGTCTATCCTGCAGTCAGGGAAGCTGAAGTTTCTTGTTTGCATTTATAGGATCCTATTTTTTGAAAACAGCGCCTCCCTAGTCAACAGATGGCCAAATTATCAACTGGGTCCTATTCAAAGTCCTTACATTTTTCCATGTATCTTGTTATGTAAAATGTTTTTGCTGTGTGTGAAATGTAGCTGTTCCTTTATATAGGCTACTGTTACATCGTTTGTGATGAAGTCATGGTATGTGATATATCCTGTTTAGTCAAACGTCTTATTGTACATGTTTCGAAATGTTCCATTTTATAAAATGTAATTTTCTTCTGTTTATTCTCTATTTACAGATTCTTCATAACAATATAAATTCTGTGGGTGGGGGTTTTCAGAATGGGAAGTGTTCTGGTTGGTTTCTGTTTATAGTTTGTTTGTTGTCCGAGAAATATTGACCAATCACGTATCACCAGGCTTAAGGAGGAAAAAACTTCCACATGGAGAGCGTAAGCAGGCAGAACACAACCTGTGGTGATGACATCCTCGTTCCCATCAGCGTTCTTCTGATGACAATTCATTTATCTCTTTAAAAAGAAATCTGCATGCAGGTGCAGCTAAAATCTAGATTAATCTACATTTATTTATCAGCTGGGGTCAGCTGTAGTTCAGATGTAGAGTTGTCATCTCTCAAACAGAAGGTTGGGGGTTTGATCCCCAGCTCCTGCAGCCACATGTCCAAATGTCCTTGGGCAAGACACTGAACCCCAAATTGCTCCCACTGCTTCACAGGCGGTGTATAAATGTGAGTGAGTAGAGTAGTGCTGTTTAGCACTTTAAGTAGAGATCGCTGCCATCAGAGAGTGACAGTGGTGTGAATGTGCGATTGTCACATGACTAGAAAAGTGTTATACAAGTCCATTTACCATTTTACCATTGAACTTGTGCCACAGATCTGCTTAACCCTGTGATAGGAAGCCTATGAGTGTTTAGTAAGAAACGAGTATTTCAAAAGATGTTTTCTTCTCTTGAGGGCAGAACTAACAAAGCATGCATTTTATTTTTCTACAAATCTGCCCCATGCTGCTGTTGAGGCACACAGAGATAGGACTGTTATTTGTTTCATATTTGTATTTATAAGAAAAAAAGGTTTCTGTTTCTGGCTACTACCTCTAAAGTAAGCCACAGTGAAAATCTCTTTGTGACTATTTACGCTTGAACTGAAACTCACCAGAAACAGATGTTATTCTTGGGGAAGGAAGGACCAAGAAATGCCAGCATTTACTTTGCAGACACATCTGCAGGGTCACATTTCGCTTCACTTTAGATCTGAACACATGGCTGCTGATCAAGTTGCTAATTGGACTGTTAACAGTGGCTACGTTTACATGCACACCATATTCCTGTATTAATCGGAATAATGACAATATTCCGATTGCGTAGGAGTCATGTAAACACCTTATTCCAATTGCCATAACCCGATTAAGCTCATATTCCGATTATTAAAAACCCGAATAAGACCCCTGGCATATGCCTGTATCAACCCGAATATTGGGCCATGTAAACGCCTTAGTCGGAATATGCTCCTGAATACGCTACTTCAAGGATTTTGTTATACAAGTAGCGGATGTCTGTCTGTGAAGGAGCTCAGTGCGCATGTGTGTGGGTGGTGGAGCGAGTGAGGAGAGAGAGAAAACGAGGCGAGTGTGTGTGTTCTGCAGATGTGTGCGAGAGGCGCGTTATGATGCCGGGGACCGGAGCAGAATTAGGCAGAGAAACGTTAAACTCAATGGTACTGTTATACAAGTTATGTGTGTGCGAAATAAACGACCCGACACCTCAAGCTACCAGCCGGACTCTCCGTGTCTGTTTTACCCCAGTCAAAGTGACGGGGGTTAGCCCCGAAGTTGAACGATACTTCAGCCCTGGAGCAGACAAATAAGTCTCCCCTGTGCGCTCTGACCACGGTCGGAACGCCGAAGCAGGACAGGTTAACAATTTGTTTACGCCCCTAGATGACGTCTTGTCATGACGCTACTACTACTACTACTACGGTTTATTCGGAATATGCTGATTAACATGTGAACAGGAATATTCCAGTAGCTCAGCACTCTACGGAGCATGTAAACACCTTTTTCGGAATATTGCCTTAACCAGAATATGGACCTTAATCGGAATATGGTGTGCATGTAAACGTAGTCACTGTCATCAGACAAAATAAGCCGATTGGTCCAGAGTTTGTCTTTAGTTAGATTGTGTCTTGTTTTGTGATTGGTGGTTGTGTTTTGATGGTGCCAGTGTTAAAAAATGTCAAGGGCCACCGTTAACTAAACATGAAGCCACACAAACTAGAGCAAAACAGATGCACAAACGATTCTTTTGCAGTTAACGTGACACTGCCATCACATTTTCAAGCAATATATAAAAACAAAAGTGCAAACAAACTGTGTACATAAGGCCTATATTCTATTTGGTGTTAATTAAAATTGATTTAAATCACTACATCTCACTTTTTAAACAGATTCTTGTTTCCAAGTCTAACATTCCTGGATTCGATTTTGGTCCAGGCATAATTACTTGAAGAAATCAACAGATGTTAGGAGATTATTAAAAAAACAAATTAGCGGATGTGTGGTTTGAATATTTGCTGCTTCCTTCTTCACCAAGCCGTGTTGTGATTCTTCTTCTGCATCCCAAGCAGAGCCCCTGATAGCAAAGGGTCTGTGTGTGGTCAGATCGATAGATAGGCTCTTACGGGAATAATATTACCTAACTGCGAAAATTGAGTAATATTACGAGCTCTGCTATAGGAAAGCTCTATTGATTGTGTGGTCAATATCAAAGAGCAAATATCAAAGGCTGCACAAGGAGCTCCTCAGTGATGGACTATCCAGTTTTTACCAACCATTTAAAAGGAGAGAAAATTCGATAGCAATCTGAGGCTACTATCAATTTCCAGCAGATGATGTGTATTCATTGCTCACAAACGTATCTTTGCTTAAGGATTCAATTTCTGCTGCACTTAACATAAAAAACACAATCATCTATTTTTAACTTTATTGTTCTTAGAATTACAGTATTTATGTTACAATGGAAAGAATCATTATGAGTAGAAGCTGCTTCAGTCTTCATTTGTTGCAACTTTAACACCATTTAGGCTGTAACTGGACTTAAGTGTTTTATTTAATTAAAACCTGGCATTTAATGTTGAACTAACAAATGGTTCCTTCTTTTTCTTGCAGAAGTTGCCCATACTTTGGCCCTAATTGACAGGAGCAGAGGACGTAAGTTTAGCAGCCTGTGGGAAGGAGCAGTGAGAGGGGAAGGGTCTCACAGAGTTTCATTTATGGACTATTAGCATCCGATCATGCTGTTCACGTAGATACATACAAAAAGTAATGCACAAGGGTTTGTATATATGTGGCCAGATCATGTGTGGTTAGGACCCAGAATAAATGATTTAGTGGGTCTTTGACTCCCCAGACTGTACTTATTAAAAAATACACACATAATTAATAGTGCAATACTGAGAGCTTAACATATGATAACAATCAGGAGGGATATTTTTTTGTAAATATAAAAAACTCGACAATGAACAACCTTTCAGAACATTGAAGATGAGGTACAGACGTTACAGTATTCTACTAATGAACTGACAAAATAAAGGGACTGGAGCGTGTAAAGTACTTTTCTGTCTTCTGACTACTCAAAGTGCTTTGACATCACAAGTTACATTCACCCATTCTCACACACACGCACGCATGCGCACACAGACACACACGCACACACACTGATGTCAAGGTTTTTTAAAATGTAGATAAATAAATAACAAATATAAGCTGGGTTTGTTTTTATCTGTCAGTCTGATGGTGTATTCTCAGCAATTAAATTGTATTTGTTCAATATGTTCTGAATGCATCCAGCACTTAAATGCAATACATCAATGGTGACTCTCCTCAGAGCTTAAAGGCAGGGTTGGTAATTATCGAAAACTAGCATGATTTTGAAAGTAGCGTTCCCTCAGTGCTCCGTCTGCACCCACCCCCTCACCTCTGTGCTCCCTCAAAAGCCACGCCCCTCACTTACATGCACAAGCGCCATCGGTCCAGAAGCGGACCTCAGCTCATGCTTTGAGTGTGGGCTTGTGCATGCATGGGGTAGAGAACGAGCAGGGAGGCATGATTGGTTCATCAAATTGATACCTCTTGGCAGACATTGGTCGAAGTTTTTACAGGCTTACAACTGCTACAGATGACGGATTTTCTTTGTTCCTTTTTCAGAGCACATGAATTATAAATGTCTGTCAGGACCTTAAGACAATTTAAACACAAATCTTAAAAAAAGTGTATATGGAGAAAATTACCAACCCTGCCTCTAATGTGTTTAATATTTATCCAAGGCACTTAAATTCAATTCAATGCAGCCCTCACTTTAAACATACCTAATCCAGTTGAAATGTTATTTATGTCTTGAAATTCAGCCTGTAGTAAAGGCACACATACCCGGCTTCAGTATATCCATGCTGTTCACGCCTCATAAGTTATATTTTCTGCTCAGTAAACTATTTGAACTTTTGGGACATGCTGCTGGAACTGTTCGTGAAAAGAACACGCAGAAACAAAGCCACATAAGTACTTCTGTTGTGAGCCTGCCAGTTGCCTGGGAAGGTGTCTATGTTTTTTTCTTTCTTTCTCTCTCTCTCTCAGAATGACAGCAGTGTCCAGTCACCTGTGAATCCAGCAGTCCATTTACACATAGAGTGGCTGATTTCATGCCGCCCTGGTCTTGCAGTACACAGGCATGTTTAGATGCTCTCAAGGGTTAGATGATGTGTTGTTTCCCGGCAGACAAGAGCTCGGAAATAACAGTGCATTGCTGCTTTAAAAATATATATGGATAACCTTTGACATATCACAGCATTTGTTTGTTTTTTTCCATCCCATTGTACAACACTTGATGTCTTACTTTGGCATATTCCTGCAACAGCTGCTCAAATGCATGTTCCAGCAGTAATAAGCACATTTTTGTTCGTGCTGGTGCATCCTTAAGGTCCAGGTTATCCTTCCTTAGTATTTAAGCAGCTCTTGTTTTTCAATCTTGCGCTGGAGGTTTGAGTGAACAATATAACCTTCTTTCTAACACAGGAATTATACAGCTCTAGGAGGTGAAACTGCGGTTACGTTCAGATAGCGGAATAAGGAATTGACATGTATAAAGTTATTACGTAGAAATGATTTAATGCATCAGTAACTTGTAAATGACAACTAAGCAGCAACCTCTGGTGTTGAAAAATTAAGCCAGTGCGGAAAACCTGCAGTTCTTTGAAGTGTCCACTTGAGGCATGCTGCAGACCCCCGGAAGTCCAATACACACCCCACAAAAAAATGGTGATTAGCTTATCAGGAACTTAACAGGAACTTTTTGATTTCACAGACAGAAATACAAAACTAGAACAAACTGAACATAAAACATAAAGCTTGAAGGCACATGTTTAGGTTTTCTGTATTACTCCTGAACACAGCTGCTGTGGAACATCGTTCACAACCAATAATATCACAGTATACAAGGGACAAACTGCTCATGACTTAACGTTGCCTAGCAACGGTTAGACTGTCATTGACACTACAACACTTCTACTAATACTATAACTATAAAATACATTGTTTTTACTTCTTTCTGAATAAGACAACTTTGTTTATCCATCTGTTCTCCTTGTTGTTTAATGTATGCAAAGAGTGTGTGTACAGTATGTATGTGTGTGTGTGTGTGTGTGTGTGTGTGTGTGTATGTGCGTGTGTGTGTGTGTGTGTGTGTGTGTATGTGTGTGTGTATGTGTGTGTGTATATGTGCGTGTGTGTGTGTGTGTGTGTGTGTGTGTGTGTGTGTGTATGTGTGTGTGTGTGTATGTGTGTGTGTGTATGTGTGTGTGTATGTGCGTGTGTGTGTGTGCGTGTGATCATGATTTCAATGTTGTTTTAAAATCTTTGTGAGCTTGCAACAATAGAAAATGTCTCAATTTTTCATCATCTGGTCAGAAAAAGGTCAAAGATTCAGACATAAAAGGCGCAAAATGAAAAGAGAGAAAAAAAACTGCAGTGCAGCCAACGCATTAAAATCAAAACAAGTGAGAAGCAAAACAAAAAAAAGGTTGCAAAGAAACCAGCAAGTTTATGAAATAATCTTAAGGGTCATGACCTGAGTCAGCACTTCTGATCCTGAGTATCGATCATCTCTCTCTGAATCCTCTTTTTGTGCATTTGATGGCAACCTATACGTGAGAAAAAGGTCTGCTGTCTTGTTGCGTATTTCCTCTCAGGTTAGAGCTGACCCAATTTCACAAAATAACAATTTCTCAATTACCTCACAATAGAGCGCCAAGAGGTAAGAGCTATGAGGCCTTAATGACAGACTGTCATCTTTCAATGCACTGGTTATTGCAAAATGAGGACGATGAGTATTTTTCTCTTCTGCTCTCTAGAACAAGTAAAGAGGAAATAAAGGTTTCTGCAGCCTTTGCGGGAATTCCACATTTACTGTCCAGGCATCAATCATGCTGTGAGCATTCTTCAGTTGTCAGATAATACATTGACGGAAGACACTAACAAATTATGAATCTTATGTACAAAAAAAACAATGAGAGTGATGTATTACTCTACAAAGATTACAGGCCTTAATATAGTCTCACATATTGAGTGTGGAGTTGTATCTGCGTGCTGTCGGCAGTAACACACTCAGCCTCAGAGATAAAAACCCTAATCTGACCATAATTAGGCACGGCCTTTTCATCCAAGCCATAGGAAGAAGAAGCATCGCTGGCTAATGTCAATAACTGTGTCGCTGCATCCAAGGCTCTGTTTTGCCAAATTACATAACATTAATAATGGTTAATTACGGGGAAAAGATTGAAGTGTCACAGTGCTGAAAGGAGAAATTACATGCATCCCAGTGAGCGAGGATATCAATCTGGGACGTGCTCTCAATGAAGGGCAGCTTCATCTGGCTTCACTCAACGTCATCATGCAGCTTTTTTTAAGTCACTCCTGAGGTGTGTTTGTGGTCACTCAGCTGTTGTTGTTTTGTTTTGTTTGTTTGTTTGCTTGACTGATGTTGTTACAGTGGTTGTTGTAGGCTGTCATCAACATGAAGTACAGGCATTATTAATGAGCACTACGAGGTTTATCCAACCTGCCGCAGAGATGTGTTGATGATACAGTCCAGTAGTTTTTAATTAATGCTTCCAACACCTTCCAGTGCTTTACATAAATAGTTAGGTTGAACATACAGCTTGAGCACATGTTTGTTGATTTTTGTGAGCTGAATGAAAAAGAGCGTACAGCTACTGAAGCCCACAAAGTGATGATGTTCCAAAGTGCAGTCGAGCTGAGCTGCTTGCATTGCTGAAGACTTTTGGGGATGTCTTTGGACTGTGCAATTGTGTTGTTGTGTCATCCTCAAGTGATTAGTGCGAAAAGATGGAGCATTTGGGTGAACGAGCTGAACTGATTTAGTTCCTGAAACGATTGGTTCAATTCTTGGTTCAGTTGAGCTGTCAATCAGTCAAGTCGATTGTCTGCAGAAAGAATAGGATGTGGCTGAGCCTCTCAGATCCGTTCATAGTGAGGGATCAGTTCATTTTCAGTAATTTGTCACTTAATGTACTCAGTTAACCCTGAGTTGGAGACAGTCACTGAGGACCTGCCCCTTTCACTTACAGTATGTCTTTAAGTGTCAACGTGGGAAGTTGCGACCAATGATTGGTCACTGTTGAAGACATTTTTAGATACTTGACTTCTCACATGAAAGATTTAAGAGACTAAGATGGCTTAAGTTGAAGTTGTTTATATATGACATAAACAGCACACATGTAATACAGTGTCCTGCCAAGCCAGTTCTGTCAGACCATCCCATAGGCTTGGTAATTCTCCTCAAGATGATGCTAAAGTCAGGGGCATGTTACCCATACCATACTCTACCTAAAAGCTAAGCTTGTGATTTGACACAATGCAAATGTGTGAGGTTTCAGGTGAGAGCAGACACTAATTCTGCCAAACAAGCCAGTTATGTTGGGAGACACAAAGTTGTCTTGTTTGTATACACTTTAAAGACCTGATTTGCCCTTCACCAAGGCCGCCCATGAGGGGGAGTAAAGGCGAAAGCTTCCTGGGGCCCATGGGGGATGGCACATGGAGGTTCGCAAAAAAACATAGTCTATCCTAAAACTAAGCTAGAACGACCACATTTGATTTAACACCTAAATACTACTACCTTTGCAGTTATTGGGCCTGCTCTCCCTGCTCTTCTTCCAGGATGTAAACAAGCACAGTGAACAGATAGCTTCTCCTAGGAGCAGTGCTGTTATGCAGTTTTGATCTTTGATCTAGAACATGTAAATAAAGCTAAATGTAGGCTCTGTCAGGCTGAACTGGCATATCAAAGAGCAATGCGTTACCACATTTAGCACATGATGTCCCAGTGTTTACCTGCAGGAAGGACCGAAGTCTTGTGGTGCTAGCACTGTTAGCATTAGCCACACTCGGCAAATCAAATAACATTGGGTGCCCAATTTTGACAGTTTTCTTACCTCTTAGACTAGTCGGTAAGTCAGAATTTAAATTTCCATTTAACCGATCCGGAGATTAGTCGCCGGGAAACATCCCAACTATCAACTGACAATCACTTCTAAGTTACTTGAATTAACCGACTACCTGTTACAGATAAAAGTGATTGTTAAGACATCACCTCTGTCATACTACTGTGAAACTGAACTGTTAAACAAATGCTGTGTGCAATCCTATAGTCATGCACACGGGCCCCTACATGACTAATTAGAAGCCTAATTGCTTGCAGTAGGTAAGTGCTGTGACCTTGTTTTTATCATTAAGGTGCACAAAGTGTTGCACGATCTGGATTCATACATGCAAGGTCAGCATTATGAACACAAGAGCCACAAAGGGCAAACGGAGAGGAAAAAACATAGACAAATTATAAATCAAAGCAAAAAAGCTTTTTAATTGGTTCATTTTTAAAACAAGCTATGGATGCATGGAGCATTGTGTCATGAAGAGTCATCTTTTTTGTGTTTTTTAAGCTGTGAAAGCAGCTATGTTATTTATAGACACATCGGCTGTTTTCTGGTCATCTATCTCTCAATTTGTGTTTTTGACAATGCTATCAAAGATATAATTCAAAGCCTCTATGTGGCAAAAGCACACCTGCTCCCTGAGAAAGAGCGGCACAACAGCCTCCTCGGAGAGCTGCTCCGCCACAGAGAAAGCTCCTGAGAGGGCCAACACTGATAAATCTCACACATTTCCGTCGTGATGTGAGAGAGACCTGAGGAGGAAGGCACTTCATCACAGGGAAAGGCTCTCTCCCGATCTGCCTTCAGCACTTCTTGCCTTAATACGGAAGAGGAAATGGCACTAATAATGTTTTCGGGCATGTTTGGTTTGGGGGAAATGGTTTCATATATCAGTTTCATGGGAGATGGGGGAAGGGGCTGTTTATGTGGACGCATGCTTAGTGCTACGTTGAGGGATTTCCACTTCAATAGGGTCTTTGAATGATGCTTGTTGGCCTTTTTTATTACACACTGTAATAGGTAATTTACTTGTCTGCTTTGTTTGTTTTTTCAAGTCTTTTATTTGGGACAATTCCATAAAACATTTCCATGGAATGGGATTTCGAGAGGATTGCCAATAACTGCGGTGATATGTCTGCTCCAAAATCACTCTTTTCAAACATCATGTGCCACTCACAGACTTGGTGAATGCTCGTGTTAACTTTATTGCGCTGTTTATTCTCAAGTCAAATGGCACTCTGGTAAGCTTCCCCTGTACTCATAAGAATTCATTGAATGTCTGCAGTGTGATCTCGCTCATTATGTGACTTTGCTTTGGTGCAGAAACTCCAGGAGGAGAAGTCTTTGTCAGGAGTTTTGTTTCTCATTACCCAGAGGGCTTCAACGCTCCATATTTCTTCTGCAGCAAGTCCCCAGGTTATACCAGTGTTATCTCTTTATTGCCTTCCCCGCCCTCCCAACTAAAAGACACCGTTGGCATTGATTAAGGTGCGCTAAGAACCTGCTTATGTGTTTAAATTATCTGTGCCTAATGCTCGGGGCAAGCGTTTGCAGCAGTGCCCTGGGATGGCATTATTCCTGTGATGGAAATTCTTTGAGGATCACAGCTTTGCATCCTATTGGGTTGCATAGCCGTGAGAGATGCCACAGGGCTTGGAGGCCATTATAAATACATTGATTAATTCTTAAGCTCTGATAGATGGGGGGGAAAGTTAAGGGAGTGCAACAAAAGAACTCGTGAAATCATCACTCACATTGTTCAGCCCTGCAAGCTTCACAGTCTAATTATAAGACAGTCGCTGTTGCATTTAAAAGAGACCTATACAACCGTACATGAGACTTTTAGTGTTTTCCATTAAGCCGTATATATGTATGTGTCTGTGTGTGTTTGATGTTCTTGTGTGTTTCTGTAACACCAGTGAGACAGATATGTATGTGACAGTCACCCTCTTCAGACTGTTGTATCTAGGTGCCCCTTTTTATGCCCCTGTGATGTTTCCTACAATATGAATGTTGTTGAGGCAAAATGGGAGAAGAAAGTGCACCCCCCCTCTGAACGGCCTTTGGATTTAGTAACAGAGGTGTTACAGGGGCGAGACATGATGGGCGAAATGCAATGTGTGTGTGCACGTTCAACTGTGCGTGTATGTGGAGCTCCCCCTATGCCGCGCACTTGCAAGGTTTTTAACCAACTGGAATCTACAGACTGGGACGCCAATATTACGCCGTTATGGAAGTAATATGGTAAATGGTAAATGGACTTGAGCTTGTATAGCGCTTTTCTAGTCTTTTACACCGCATGTCACACCTACCCATTCACACAGTGACAGCAGAGGTTGCTATGTAATGTGACCATTAGAAGTAATTTATGTCATTCACACACATACGCCGCAGACGAAGCAACGGGATGCAGGGTTAAGTGTCTTGCCCGAGGACACATCGGACATGTTGCTGCAGGAGCTGGGGATTGAACCTCCAACCTTCCGGTTGAGAGACGACCGACTCTACCACTGAGTCACAGCCGCCCGTTTGTATGACTAAAATGAAGTCTGAAGGCGTCATGACGGGGGAGCTTCGTTACAGCGCTGTTGCAGAATTGGACTATGAAAAGGGCTTGTGGTTTTCTGAGTCCATCTTGTGAGAGTATTTCTTGGCTCTTGGTTTTGTTTTGTTGCTTTTTTGGACTCTGAACTTCAGGGTCTATAGACTGTGTGGAACGTGGAAAGGCTAAACTCTGCCCACACACTGGCTCTCTTTAAAAGACTGCAGAAAAAGTGGTGCTGGAAGAATGCAAAATAATCATTCTGAATGGGTAAAGAAGTGTAAGCTCATACTTAGGGTCTTACTATTGCATACCATTACATTTAAAGCGTTGCATTCAAGTACCATGTTTTGTATCTGAGTGAAAAATAATTTAAGCTTTTAGACTATCTTGATATTTTTTGTTTATTGGAGCTTGAACTTCATTATATTAAATGGGACCTGAGCGAAAAGCACAATATATCTATATTCTGGTTTATTTCTGGATGTGTACATTAGCAGCTGTTTCAAACATCTTGTCACATCATCTTACAAACAAAAAAAGCATTTAAGTAGTAAGTGGCCCTGTGCACAAACAAACAAACATCTAAAGTCTTTAAAAAGAACAGATTGGGTGTCCTGACATGGTTTAGAGTGAGTTTTAGCAGACTAGACTGAGTTTTTGTCAGTCTGCTAAAGCTTCCACGACACACTTATTTACACATTACACAAGCTTACTTCATTCTAACAAAGATCACCAGATATTGTTATTAGCATCTTAGCAAATGAGTGTACGTTTTTTTGGTAGCCTAGAAGCTAACACAATATGGTAGATATTACCATACTGTAGGGTTACAATCTGTACTTTACAGAATAATCACTGATAGATAATTTACCTGGCCTTATCATCAATTAGGAAAGAACAGTCAGAAGATTTCAAGTTGTCTTAAAGGGACAGCAATGCATTTGTTTGAAAAATATACGCGCTAATTGTTACTATGACCTCAATTCATTTTTTAGAAGAACCAAAAATTTAATGAAAAAAGGTTTTGAAAGTTTTCAGTGGTAATGGCATGAAGAAAGAGAAGGTCCGGTGGCAATGGATGGCTCAAAATTGTTCTATATGTATTTTATGAAACGTAGTACTTATTGTAGCCCAAAGCACTGGGTTTTCCAAACCTAACAGACTCAATTTGGTGGCTGAAACTAATGATAATGAACATTTCACAACGATAACCATGTTAGCCAGGTACATGCAGGAATGAGTATGTGTTGCCTAATGTTTATAAGGACACTGCATTAGGATAAACAAATGCATGATACTAGGATCTGTGTGGATGTCGTGGCTGGAGGATTTCTTTTAAATGAATGCATTTTATAGCACTGACTTCTCAGATGTTGTCTTGCTCATGGAAACTACAACACATGCACAGGAGGTGGTCAAACTACCAATCATGGGAATATTGTTTGTGCGCCGTCCATTACCTAAGCCACCAATCACATGTCTCCCTAAATTCAAGTGCCAACAAGACATTAGAGCCTGCTTTTTGTGTACGACACCACATTAAACACAGTAAAACTGAATGATACAAATCAATAACATCTGGAGCTTCTGTTTATTAATTAATTTACATTCTGCATGACATCTAACTAATCTATTCCTTTGGGGGTGAAAGCCAGGGTTTGCAGTTATTAAAAATGCTTGCCTGGGGTGAAATAATAGCACAAATTCATTTACAGTCCCTCAGAGTACAAGTCAGGTTATTGTGGTAATTGTCTTGTTGAATTGCACCTCTCTGCAACACCTGAGCCCTGACTGTGCTGCTGGAGGAAATAATCCTGCAAATCACTGGACATACGTGGCGAGGATCTTCACAGTTTCTTTCCACAGCTCAGATTTTTATGAAACACCTGTAATGGTGTAGTCACATCTGTCTGAAGTCCACTGCACCTATGTGTCCCTTTTAAAGTATTTGTTTTATCATCAGTCTAATCACACTGTCTTCTCATTGGATTAAAATAAATCCGAAGGACAGGGACTCAATACATTGGCTGGCCTTGACTGATTTTTACATATAGATCTTAAGAAAAGTCAGATGCTATAATTCACTTTGGGGAAATATTCAGACACACATGCCAAGTAAGTGAGCCTTATATGTACAAAAGCTGAACATCCAAAGTCAAACTCACTTTTGAACAGCACAACTGTGCATTCTAAGTGCTTCTGACGCAAGTCAAACATTCAGATCTCCTCGGGATGCAGAGATGATTCTGCCGACAGGCACACTTGATCCCTCCTATCAAACAAGTGCGTGTTCATTAAAGAGGGGCAAAGTCCAATAATTTCCCTTCTTTTCAGCTCTCAGGACTACGTCAAGATGAACTGTACAGACAGTTTTTTAATGAATGTTGATAACCTGAGGTTATTTTGCTCCAACCGATGCACCCTGGATTTATTTATTTGAAATGATATCACAGCCTTGATTATACAGACATGGACTGTATGAAACATGGACGTTGTCTCAGTGACTTCACCTATTGGTTTATGAAGAGGTGTTTTGAAGCCCAAAGATGGCAGTCGGCAAATGATAAATGTTGAATTTACCTCACTTTTGATCTACCTAATAATAGACAAAGAGGTGGAGCTGAGGAAGTCAACCTGTCAGTCACCTCATTTTGATCTAGTTTAAACACGCCGGGGGCTCTCAATCAAAACAATAACGAAAGATGACGTCAAGGCTGGCAGTGAATCAAGGGAGTGATTCTCCATGCTACCCAACCCCCCCATTGAAAAATAACTCTGAGTTGACCGTAGTCAAGACAACCAGGTGAAACCGACTCGAAGAAGAGAATATGTTTACCGACATGTCATGTCAAGACACGTCCCGTTACAACTATAAAATGAAGGATTTCTCTGCCTTTGATAACTGTTGGAAATATAGGTCTAGTCCATTTTTAATTAATTTAGACATTTTAATGTAAACATTCTAGTTAAATTCTATATATTATACCTTCAGCATCTGCAAAGGTTTTTTTGCACACTTTACGAGAGCATGGTTAAAGTATACATTGTGCATGTAAGATCTAAAGATAAATATATCATGTAAAGTAGAGTATCATAGATTAAAATGCCTTCTCTTACAAAAAACACCTTGTCAAAATAATGTTCTGTTTCACACTGAACACACCCCTGGTTACTGCCAAGGGCATACAGTCCCTGTATGAGAACGCCTGTGTGTAGACAATGTTGGCACGTCCTTGAGGCCCATTCCTAATAAGCTATAAAATAAATGAATAAATATACTCCCCTTGCCTTTTGTCCCAGCCATGCAGCTACTGTTAACATGATTTTCAACCTTTTCCTCGTGGTGATGGGTTTGAAAAATGTGAGTGCAATATTAAAAACCATGGCGACAGCTACAGCGAAACCAACGAGGGGACGGATGGAGCGACAGACACAACACAGAAAGAGAGAGAGAGAGAGAGAGAGAGAGAGATAGAGAGAGAGAGGGGGGGATTGTGGGATAGAGACTTCTCCCAGAACATTATTTGTATGCATAGCAGCTGATGCGACAGTCAGTAGGCCTCAGCTACAAATGTCGCCACATTTGTCCACATTTATGGTCAAATAGGCTACTACTGCATCCAGATTAAACAATGAAGATGGTGGCGGGACGTGTGTTCAGAATTGAGTGTTTTTTAATTAGTCAGCGGGAAAGAGACAAAACACTTTATCTGATTGTTCCAAAGTGTGTTAGAACACAAGTAAAAGGATTACAGTCAGGTTCAAGCGGACAACGGAGCATGCACTGTAGGTCAGCAGCTCTTTGATTTAATTAAAAGCAATGTTTTGGTTGGGAATATGCACCGCTACAGCCAAATAACAACTTAATTGATAAGGTCCTTGAGGCAGGCCCTACATTAGTTCCTCACCTTGAGGCCCTGTCTCAGTTGCTCTTGTGCTTAAATAATAACTAAATAAAGTTATTGCATGGTAAACATTTCCCTGATAATTAAGTCTTTAATTAAATTACCATACACTCATTGACTCAGAGGAAAGCTTGAGCTGGGCGGCATTCCAGTATGAGAGTAATGGCTTGTTTTGGGGGAAGTTTAGGGTGAAATATAATTATGTGCTGTGTGCTCTGTGTGCTGTTTTTTGATTGGCATTTAAAGTTGTTTGGGTTATCAAAGCTTATCTTTGGGCCAAAGTTTATTTTGGCAGCACTAAAGAGCTAAAGTGTCAATGGATGCAGCTGCCTTTGAAGTCAGTATATTGATAATTGGGCGGCTGTGGCTCGGTTGGTCGAGTCGGTCGAGTCGGTCGTCTCTCAACCGGAGGGTCTGGGATTCGATCCCAAGCTCCTGAAGCCACATTTCCAATGTGTCCTTGGGTAAGACACTTAACCCTAAGTTGCTCCCACTGCTTTGTCAGCAGCGTATGAATGTGTATGAATGGACTAGTTAATGGACACACACTACAAACAAGCCTCTGCCATCAGTGTTTGAGGAAGGTGTGACCTGCAGTTTAAAAGCGCTTTGAGTAGTCAGACTAGAAAAGCACTAGAAAAGCTCAAGTCCATTTTCTCATAATATAATCAAAAGTGCCTTTATATGCAGCCCCACCTCACTGTCTGACCAGGGAGACTCATCATGGAAAAACAGAACTGAACTTTACATTACATCAGACCCCCCCCCAAGCTTTGTCGTCATTCAGAGGTAGGCCTACTGTATGTTATTTCCCGCCAGCACCTCCTCTTTCTTAACCCCTCCTTTAATGTGAATCACCCCGCAAACTGGAACACGCTATTTTGGTCTTGCTCATAGGAATTTGTTTGCACAGCAAATCAATGGCCACACAAACAAACATGATCACTAAGCAAATATTTGAGCATGCAGAAAGACTGAACGCAGGTCTGTAGCTCTGAGCACACAATCCCTAAAACCGGGGAATAATTAGCTTACTGTGCTGTTTGCCTTTTGATTTATTGCGAGCCAAAATGTACCACCTGTCACATCAGTTCAGTTGGATGAAAAGCTTTGAAGCTGCAAATCCTTGCCTTTGATTTCAATAGGAGATTTCAAGTCTGTTTTTTGAACTCTTCAATTCTGCAGGAGCTACGGCTGGCTCTACTATCACAAAGGAATGTTATCTGGCACTTTTAAGAAGCTCAGGCCATCATTAAGGTCTTAATGCTTTTATAGATACAAAAGATAACTGTGCGCTTCAGCAGCTAATACATAGTGTAAACATTAATTAATGCAGCTTTATTGAAGCTAAGGAACAAGAATATTTAAAAAACGGAAATTCTACCTCAAAGGGTGGAAAGAGATTTTCCAAAAGTTCTTGAAACAAAAATGGAAATTTGAGAGGAATACCAAGAACTTGAGAGGGGAAAGATTCAGAGCGTGTTCAGCAGACTTTTTCCCTCAGTTCTGTCTGGGTCAGTTTGCTGATTGTCACTATGCGGCATTCATGGCCCTCCATGTGATTGGTGCTAAGTGCCTTGGGTTTTCTGGTAGCGGGCAGCATGTGGTGAATGTGCTCAAAAATATTCACAGCCTCTCAGATTGGCTCCTACTGTGAGTGGGCTTGAGGGGGTAAAGGCCCGGGATTGATTACAATTGTTAATCAAGAATCAGTTCGATACACTCAAAAAAGGGCACTTAATCAGAGAGCCAATGCTCCATCAGATCCTGGACTTTAGCCAGAGCCACGGACGAGCTGGTCATTGTAAGTAAGACACTGTTACTTATTTATGGAAGCATTAATGACAACAAATAAGATATTTACCACTTAGTTTTTCCACATTGTGAAATATACCTGCAAAGAGCTGAAGTAAACAATTCAGCAAGCTCTCTGTGTGGGACTCTTTAACTGTATAATTCACTTTCTATTATTTACTCAGTGTTGCTCATAATGTTATTCATTTATTTTAATGATCCACTAACCACACTAACTCATTACATAACACATAATTACTACGTATACTAGCAATGCTGTTTATCATGTGGGCGTCACTAAAGACTTCCTTTATCATATAAACATTAGTGTACTTTGCGTTTCTATATGTCCTGATAGCACAGCAGTGACAGACATTAATGTCCTGTTCAGTTCATCGCTGACTGAGCAGCAGCATAGCAGACAAGGAAGGACAATACAAGACTTTTATTGGCTGTGTTTTTAAATCCATAGACTGTATACAACATGAACATTATCAAAGTGATGTCACTCATTGGTTTCTGAACCAGACTTTTGAATTCCAACAATGGCTGTCGCCATATTGGAAATGCTCAAATTAACATTTGGTCAACCTAATAATGAGCAAAGAGCTGGAGCTGAGGCAGATCTTTAGCCTGCCAAACAGATACAACGTGCCCACCTGTCACTCAGATTAGTCACGCCCCTAATTGTGCAGAACTCTTACTGTAGCTTTAATGTCGTCAAAATTGACAAGTCATAAAGAAATAACCAAGCTATTCATAAAAAGGCTGTTTTTTTAAGCAGATTATGAAACCATGTATTTCTGCTGTCAAAGTGGGCATTTCAACATCAGTGTTAAAGGGACTTTTGGCGTTTTTGTAACAAGCATCAAGTGGAACTGCAACTTTTTCTTGCACTTCCACTTTGGCCTCATGTTTCAACACCAGAGGTAGCTGCTTGGTTAAATCAAACTTTCTGAACCAAATCTGTAGCATCCAGATATATATTTAGGACTGCAAGCCCATCCTAAAATCCCTGTCTTTGTAGAAAGTACCAACAGGAAACTTTTCTGGGATTTTATTTCACCTTGTTTTTTTTCTTGGACACAAGAGTTCCTGTAGTTGAAATGCATCCTTTGTAACCAATATGGATATAACCTGTGTCTCCCTCTTTCCATTCTGTATGTCATGATTAGCTAACTAGCTACTTTCTTGAGTCCTATATTTAATGGGCAGATATGACTGTAGCTATAATTATTTTATCCTGCTCTCTGCAAGAAAACTAACAAAGTATTTTCCAAATACAAAAGCATGCATTTACGCATCCTTTCTGACTTCATTTGTGGCACTGCTTATTTTTAATGTACATTTTTGAGCTGTCATCCAGCATAACAACACAAAGGCAGCCTTTTGCATGCTGGTTTAGGAAAAAACTTGTTTCGATAAACAAAACTTGAGTGTCTGACCTTTATTTAATTAGCACCTGACAGTAAGTGGCTCCTTCTGAGCCTTCATGAATGTTTAATCTAAATACTGACTCCCCTTCTGTTTCACAACAATCTGCCTCCTTTCTCTCTCACACACTGTTAGCCTTCGCACATGGTCGTAGTGTACACTAAATGCAAATCTCTGCAACACATCTCCTTACATGACTACACTACTATCCTGCTCTTTTCATTGGCGAGCATTTTATTTATTTTTTTACTGGAGCTGTTGTAACAAGTGGGAGATGCCACTTGTGAAGCGTCAGTGACAGCACCAGGCTTCACCCATGTCTATTAGGTGTGAAGCCTGGGACACATCTGGCTGCTGCACACATATGTTAGACATGCATAAACATGATGCCCAAACAACATGCGACAGGGCAAACAACTGCAATGTACAAGCAGACTCCAATCAATAATTTTCCTGCACCATTCTGATTTTGCCCTTTGGCGATCTAGCTACAGGATAGAATGGTTGTTAAAGCATTTCTTGAAAATAGCTAAATCTTTATTGCTTCAGCACTTACATAATATGACTTGATAAGATATAACTTCAATTCAAGACAAAGATGGTAAGTGACTGAAAGTAAGTTCAGGACAAACCATGGCAGTATTAGGCTGCCAAGAATCACACCACTATGTTGCATGGAAAACGGCATGCACAGTACACAGCTTACAAATCCCAAACACTGAAATAAGTAAGATATACAACCATGTACAAAGACTAGGAATACAAGGGTGAACCATGCAATGATTTTAAGTGATTATTTTACAACAATTGTAGCATTTTCTGAATATTTTAGATGTACTGTGGACTATAGCAGTGGTTCCCAACCATTTGTCCTTGAAGCACACCCCGCTTGCGTCTAAGAAAAGCTGAGCCCCCCAAGGACCCATATGAAGAAAAGTGATACATTGAAAATTAATATAAGTTTTGATTACTTTTAATAGAATATATCTACACTTGTTTTTACAATAGACGTTTGTATACATTTCCCAGAAATGTTTTAATCCAATATTGACATCTTCAGAGCAGGCAGAGCCTCGCGCCCTCCCTGAGATATCAACCAGCCCCCCCCCCCCCCCCCCACCCCCAAATTTGTTCCATGCTCGTGCTTCCTCTCCAGGTGAGACCAAGCCACCATCCCTAACAGAAAAAAACAGGGGAAACACTGCTTAAACAGTGTGAATGCAAACAAAAAAGGCATCTGAAGTACGTGCTTGGAGTGGCAACCCAGGGATATTTCTTCTCTGGGAGTATCCACAAGTTTCTGTTCAGAGAACAATGAGTGCGTGTGGCTGTGAACTTCAAGTGATATGACCTTTGAATTACACTAAGCAGTTTTGCTTTGTTTTAAGATTGGGCAAAAATGATTTTTTTTAAGCATCATTTTCAATTCCACTATACAGTAAGCCTGGAATGTGTTTGGTATATACTTCCACTTGCTACTTCTTGGCAGTGAGTTCAGCATTACGTTTCTTATGTAGCACCGCTCAACACTTCAGCTCTGTTGGCAAGTCAGCATTCTCTCGAGTCTTACCAGCTAATTAACAAACTTAGTAGTAACACAGTTAAGGCAACAGCAAGGGAGTAGGGGAAAGCCCATTTTTCCCCAAATGTTGTGTAGCAATTTGGAACTGATAGCACTGGGAACAAAGCATTACATTTTCAGGGAGCAGCAAAAAGGTGCCAAGAGAGAAGTTATTGATGACAATTACATTTTTTACCCCTTCTCCCCAGTTTCCAATGTCTGATTCCTTTCTCTATTGTCATTGCTAACTCTTATTCTGGGAATACTATTTGCCAAACTTTTTCTGATACACATGATATTGCCAGCATCAGGGTTTTGAAATGCTAGCATCAACCTTCACTATTTGGGCAGAATATGTTGAGGAAATTATCAAGACTTGACTTCACACAATCAGACTCTCATGGACTCAGATGGCTTACGTTGATGAAAGTTTATTCACAAGATGAATACTCGAGGAGACATGAATCAGCATCACACCTCTGGTTCAGTGTAATGCTCAAACATAACTCACGAATCCTTCCAAAGCCTTTGCATATATTGGAAAAGATATTACCATTATCAGGGTCGTGTCATATTGACCCAGCTAGACTAATCTGTGACGTCCAGGAGCTTGGAGCAAACAACAACAAGTTCTCCCAAACATCCTTGAAGATATCAGGACAACCTGTTGAGACTCTCCAGCTGTCCTTGGTCTCTAAACAACACTGAACTGTATCAGGTCTGACTGACATCAGGAACAATGAATTAACATAATGCTTTTATACCCATTTAATGTAGTAATTACAGAAATTCCACCACAGAATAGATCATCAGTAAAGAAAGATAGATTGATTCCTCTATTCTTTTCCACATAAACTGGAAAAGTACTTAAATTATAATAAACTCAACTTAATCTCTACTGTGAATAATTATTTATAAACAGGAAGTAAAGACACACATTCACAAAGTTATTTTTGTACCAACATGTCTTCATTCTAAAAACTGTCATGTAGACACAGATGTAGCAGAAATAAATGGTAAATGAACATGTATATAGCTTTTCTAGTTTTTGACTACTCAAAGGGCTTTTACACTGCAGGTTACACCTACACATTCACACCCATTCACACACTGATGGCAGAGTGACCATCAGAAGTAACTACTTGTATGCTTTCATATGCTGCCGGACAAGCAGCGGGATCAACTTGGGGTTAAGGGTCTTGTCCAAATACACATCAGACAAGTGGCTGCAGGAGCTGGGGATTGATCCTCTGACCTTCTGGTTGAAAGATGACCGACTCTACCAACTGAGCCACAGCCCCCCCAAAGTGCTATGCGATTTTAAAGTAGCAAAGGTTGTACAGTAAAAGTACACAGTTCAAGTAGCAGTAGAGATATTTGTGTTAAAAGAAGGGTACAATGAGATGTATAGATTCAGCTTTTTTAATGAGTAAAATTGAGAAGTACAAGCTGTGAAATGTACTCATATGATGTTCAAGTTAAAATCCATGTTGATGTTGGGAAGAGGCAGAGCCCTTAAAGGGACGAGGACAGAAAAAAAAAGGGTTGACTCTGAGAAACTTTTGTGAAATCCTGAGAAATCTATTTAGGTAGGTTTCTACTTGTGGGAAGAGTTTATAGGCTCATACTTATGAAGGCAGTAACAATTAACGAGATATGTCAAGCCATAATTCCTCTCAGATTACTAAAACTAAAGTAACAACTAAATTTCCCCCATTGGGGGATCAATAAAGTTTATCCTTATCCTTATCCTTAACATGCCTGTTTTGATAATGTTATGAGTATAAAGTACAGATACTTGTATTGAAGTGTCAGAAAAAACACAGTCAAGAGTATATGAAATCTAAATACATTGATACCAAGAGGAAATGTATGCTTTCTATCTTCATATCCAATTCAATTATTGGCATGAATGTGTCAATAACCCTAACCCCAACTCAAACTTTTTACATGTTCGATTATCTGTCCATAATGTTAACATAATCCTCTACAGAGCCAACATTTTTTACAACATTTGATTTAAAACAAATGCTCTCCATTCTCCAGCTCCCTCTTCATATCAGCCCTTTTTGAAAGGCCAAAACCGGTTGACTGGCTGTTAAAAAGACCTGCTGATATTTGTTTTTTTGTGATGGATTTTTGAGAACCCCAATGCTCAAAAACCCATTTCTAAAGGGAATGAGTGTTGTCTTTGTTAGTCATCATGTTGATCATCCAAACACTGAAAGAATAATAATGACGTAGCAGCTACAGGCCACTCAGTGTTGTGTTTTTATGCTTGGTTGTAATATCTTGCAAAGCCAGCTTTACACTGCCAGATTTGCAGCTCCAACTATGATTATATTAGTATTTATGACCACTTATATTTGATCAATACATTCAATAAACTTTGATTTGGCTAGAAACTATACTGACTTCACCGTGGTCTTAATAAAGGGAGAGTCTCTGCATTTCCTGACTACTCCTCAAATCCTGTATCATTTGCAAGTTTAAAGAGCTCTACAAGGGGTGCCCTCTACAGCAGATAGGCAAGGCTTCTTCTTTAGCTGGATGCAATTAATTTACCACAGAGCAGATCGAGAGGGGCAGGAAGTTGCACATTGAAACAACATTAATACATCCGGTTTATTTTCAGGATAACATACTCCTTTTTGACGGTTGGGAACAATGACCTTATGTGTGTTTGTTGTTGTGTTTAAGGGTTTTATATGGTTTTATACCACATACATTGTATTATCTTGCACTGTCGCGCGTTATTCGGTAACCGCTGGAACTCCTTGGTTTTCGGGACTCCATGCTGTACATGCTGCGCTCTTAGAAATCAGCCTGTGGGTGTTGACGGACGAGGGAGCACAGAGCAGTACCAGATCGGAGCTGACATGAAATGCACACGTATCTGGTAGAGTTGTTGGGTAGCCCTTTATCGGGCAAGTGACTATTTTTGGTAATTTGCACACACATTACTGTTGTTCTACATGACATCGAAACATTTTGAAAAATGTTACAACAGAAATCAAGTTTTGTTATGTCCCCCAATAACACTCTAAGGTTGAATTTTTGAATTTAAAAGTATTTCAATGAGTGCCATATAAAGGGTTAAGCAGAAAGTCTTGGTTAACAGAAAGTTGAAAGCCATCTTTCTCTAGCTCCTACTTGGACATGTAATCAGGACATGGCAACAATAGTAGCTCATGTCAGATGAACATACTGTTGTATCCATATTCTACATGTTATAAACACAACCTCCACATATTGCATTTCTATTTCAGCCTGAATGCACACTGCTCAGCATGGAGAGATACGACAGGCCTGCCAGAGTTAGCCTATGGTTGGTCATTTATGATCAGAGGATGGGTGTAAGCTATTGGTCAATTAGTTGTTGAAATGGCACAAAAACACACGCAGAGTTGCAGCAAAGACATGCCAGGTTGCATTTCAAAAGTGATAATTTACCCATGTGGGGGTAAAAGGAACCACCCAGGAAATGAATTTGCATTGTTTGTGAAGTCATTAAATTCCTTTAATTCCTAATGATTCCGAGAGTGCTCTCACCGGTCCAACGGCAGGTGTCTGTATCCCAGCAGTGCCATATGTTGTTCCTGGCACGTGGCGTACCTCCTCCGGACTCTCCCAACATGCACTCACAAACAAACCAAAAACTGGTCAAGGTCTCAGAAGAGAAAGAATATTGGGAAAAGCTGCAGGGGTTGTTCACAAAAAACACACACAAACACAAATACATCTGGTAAAAAGACACACACACACACACACAATAGGCAGGATCAGGTTTTTGGACGCATCAAGGAAAGAATACAGACTGTGTGAAGAGCCTTTTATTGGGAGCAGGTGGGCCTTGGAGTGTCCGAAGATCGTTAAAAGATGGATGGGGTCAGAGGTGATGGAGTTGTTCCCTCAGGTGGCAGGAGGGGACAGTGATGGAGAGAAGCAGGGAGACTGATGAAGGGTTGTGTGGTGCAGTAACAGGCTGCTGTGGGGGGGCAAAGTCCTGCTGACCGGGTTGAGGAAGGGCACAGCGAAGCATCAGACTGGAAACGAGCTGGAGGTAGTGAGCAGTCAGGGAAGTTGGAGATCTCAGCAGGTAACACATGGAGGCTGAGCAGGCAGGACCTCAGATGTGCAGATCACATATGTTGTGTTTTTTTTTTTAACAGGTTTGAAACAGGATTCTTTTTTTTCTATCACACAATTATTTACTATAGGTTGTTTAATGAACATACTGCACATTTTTTATAATCTTCCAACAAATCATAAGAGATTAACTTGGTATTTAATCATCTGTAAAAATAACAAATCTAATCTTTCAGTAGTATCACATTGACATTATTTGAAATCAGCCTCGGGAAAGGTTGCCTAAAAACTAAAATACTTAAATGCTATGAATATATAAAATAAATGCTTAAAGGTGTTAGAAAATCTAATCTAGTTTTGCTGTATTAACAATTTCTCATGACTGCAGTGAAGTGGCGATTCACGTTTGTAACATCTCTCTGGCTTTGCTCTAAACAGACGAGTATTTAGTAGTAGTAGTGTTTCCCTCAGCATTAGCAATGTATCCCCACCAAAAACAAAAATAAGTTATATTTAAATTACAGACAAATAAATGTAAATGGTAAATGGACTTGAGCTTGTATAGCGCTTTTCTAATCTTCCGACTACTCAAAGCGCTATAACACCGCAGGTCACACCTACAGATTCACACACTGATGACAGAGGTCTTTCTGTAAAGTGTCCATCAGTATTAACTAATCCCATTCACACACATTCATACGCCGCCGACAAAGCGGCAGGAGCAACTTGGGGTTAAGTGTCTTGCCAAACGACACATCGGACATGTAGCTGAAGGAGCTGGGGATCTGTAACCCGACTTTCTGATTGAGAGACGACCAATACCAACTGAGCCACAGCCGCTCAATGTTCTAACAATCAAGGCTGTGCAGCGCTAAAAAAATGTCATCTGAGTCAGAATCAGAGGAGTAAGCACACACCCCACAAATGCAAAACGTTAATTTGGATTGGTCAAAAAATTACTCAGCTATCTGCATCATTGTTAGTTGTAAGCATCTACATTTAATACAAACACGTTTCATATCAATACAGATCCAAAGTTCCTCTAGAAACACCTTTTTACCACTGCCCACAATGATCACTGCTCGACACTCCTGGCTATTAACAGTCACCTATTATCATGAGGCTCATGCTGGGTGTTAATAACCAGGCGGTTGTCACAACACTTAAAATGGATTTCTTAAGATAATTGCTAAATTTCTGTAAAAGGCACAATCACACCAAATTTAAACTTTATATGTAGAATGTTTACAGGAAACTTATAAGACAAATGTATATGGATTTAAAGATTTGAAATGAGATGCTTAAAATACACAAGACTCTAAATCAGGGCCGGAGTGAGGGCTCATTTTCAGCCCAGGAGCCTCATGGCTCAGACCAGCTCACTTTAGTTCACAACCTCTAACTGGGGTTATATCATTTTAGCCTTACTCGTATATTAGTCTGGAATAGTGCACTATTCTCTACAACTTTGTTATTCAAAGTGTATTTTACTAGTGTGTTTTTTATAGAAAAAATCAAATGTCCAACTCAATGCACATAAGTTTAAGTTAACTATGGTTTATTTGAACAAATATGAGGACATATGAGCCTCTCGGTTTAGAGCAGCCTTCCTCCCTGAGTCAGTTCTTCCCCCCTTGTGGAATCTAGTTAGGTTGCTTGTATTTCTATCAAATTTATTTCTATCTGTGTGTGCATGTGTGTGTGGGCACACATGTATGTGTGAGTTCTCTTTTTGTGTACAGCACTTTGGTCAGCTGTTTTTAAATGTGCTTTATAAATACATTTGATTGAAATTTGATTGATTGACATCCACCTCTCTCAGTACAAATAAGAATAATTCTCTTCAGGCGCTTTTGCAATACTTATATACAGTTTATGATCCATATGTTGTGTTTTGTGTTGCACATCTGGCATCTTGATCTCGCACTGCTAGTTTACCTCTGTCATCTCCACCTGGTGCAAAAAATGCATTGAGTTTGGCGCATTCGGGCGCATCAGCTTCTAAAGCTTTCTTTTGTTTGTCTTGCTTTTTCATTTCTTTGCTCCTTTAGTTATCAATCACATCGTCTCTTGACTGTCTTGGGACGGAGGGATCAACCGATGTCAAGCAACAAACGTCCATAATGGAACCAATGTTAAGGTTGTGTTTCCTGTTGGACGCAGACCTCCAAGACCAAGCCTACTGTTTGGTGTAACGCTAGTCGATTAATGACAGCACGTAGACATCCCTATGGAGTGCAAGCTGTAGGATCTAATGAATTTACTTTCACTGTACACTAGCTCTCCAGGCCAAAACTAGTCCGGCCCATTGAAAGTTTTCCAGGTTTCCTGGTTCTCCAGATGAGCCACACTGGGCCTTCACTAAATTAAATAGTTCGAAGGAACTGGTCAATCAGTGAAGGTCAGTCAGTCTGATCACACTAGCACCAGCACCAGTAATCAGAAGAAAACACTTTAGGATCTTGCTAGTTTGACAAAGTAGTGCTAGAGTTCATATTTATTTACACAAATTAAATACCAATACATTCATACACATTATCAACATAAACATCCTTCTCTGCCATCGATAGAGAACTATCATGATCTGGATTATTTTTTTTACTCCAAAATGAAAAAAAGAAGTGATTTTCTTAAATCAGTAAATGTAGTGTAATTAAAGTATAATATTTTCTCACTAAATTGAATTGAGTAGAAGGTATTTAAGGATTGTACCTAAACCAAACTTCTGTAAATGTGCTCACTGTACATCTATAACTTTCAAACTATTATAACATGAAATGTTCATCCTTCCTCTATATGATGCACAGTTTTATTGTATTTTTTTTTAAGTATTTAAACCCAGTGTTTCATGGTGGCTCATACAAATCCAGTATGACATTGACTGTTGTAATATTTCTTTCCTGTCCACCAGTCATGAAATAAAGCTGAGAAGCAATAACATGGAAAATGTGAAATTGCATGCTTTTTTTCCTGTTAAATAACCAAAACTATTCCAAACTTTTTTTGTAAATGTTATTAAAAAACATGGTTACTTGAGGTCATACTATAGCAGAGAATGATTGCCCCTAGGCTGGATTCGATCCCACTTTGAATTCATCATGCAGTGCTCACTATTATTTGTAGTAATTACAGTGAACTGGTGCTGATCTTGAGTTGTAGACACGGCTCGGAGTGATGATTTAACGAGAAAGCTGCACAGAGCCCTTCTTTCTCTTTTGTGCCAAGTGTTGCTGTTTAGGAATTTATGTGAAATGTACACATCACAGCCTCCAAAACATTGTGCCGCTGCTGCTGCTGCGGCTTCAAGCAAAAACAAACAAATTGAGCTGCTTGAGGTTCTAGTTGTGAAACTTTGGATGAAACACTTGGTGGTTCACATCGCATGACTAATGTGTTCAGAGTGTGTTTCTCTGCTCCCCTTGAGTGACAGCCAGACAAAGTAAGAGAAAAAAACAGACAAATCAAGTGGAGCACACATCAAAGGAGAGAAAAATGAGACGACAAAAGAGGGAAAACATCCATAAAGTTGTTCTCAAACTCTTTATTGAGGTTATATTAGTGCAATCTATCAGTGATGTACTGGAAAATCCATAACCCTACAGTGGAATTTCACCCCTGTGAGCTGTTCTCCTTTATGAAGTGCAATCTCATAGCAGGACTGCATGCCTCTGCGGAGCTCATTTTTCAAGCAGTGTGACGTGGAATGGCCATGTCAGAAACATAGAGGCGTTGACTGGAGGGGGGCCCATTTTTATGCCATTTATCCATCAGAATGTCTTGTGACACAGTTGAATCACCCCCACACCGCTAAATAAGAATCTGTACCATCACAAATTCAATTTGTGATTGATTAAGTGCATCTGCTTGGAGCCAAAGCTTGTTTATCACACGTATTTACAGTGAGAAACAGCACAATCTAGATCAGGATCTTGGAATTGTTTTTATTCATGATGGTTTTGATACATTCTTAGCTTTAGCGTAATCTTGCTAGGTGTATTATTTCTTAAAGCATTGAGATTAGTAAAGCTTGTTTAAGATAAATTATTGAATTAACTTACCAAGAGTTGAAAGGAAAGATTTAAGGAAGTCGTTAGGTAGATTATTAGCCATACTAACAACTGATTCTGGCGAAGAAAACTTCTACCACCCCTGGAAATGTTGAGCTGCAAACCCTTTTTCTCAGTATTCTGATGTATTTTTATGCACCAATTTGTCATGAAGTTGTCTGAATATTTAAAAAGGAAACAAAACAAATGACTTATTTCATTTCCATAATAAATGTCTTGCTTGTACTTCCTGCCTAAGTTTCACATTCCAGCTAGATTTAAACTGCCATCATTCACATGGTAGTCTAATGAAGCGCATGCAAAAATGAAAGACAGAGAGATACAGAATTATCAGTTTACCATATTTTAAAATAATAATAGGGATTGACTTTATATATATTTTATTGCAGTTTGAAAAGTTGTAAAAACCTTTTTTTTAAAGTCTATCAATTATAGACACATGCCTTTTTGCAATAAAAAACAGGACAGATACAGTATGCACATGCAAAAACAGGGCATTTGATCATGAAGCCTGTTGTTGCTGTGTATTACCCCCAATTTCCACATACCCCGTGCGCGCCACAATCGGTCAGCCCCACGCACTACGCTGTAGTTCGCTGTCACTCTAGTCAATCATTGTGTTTCCACAGCAAGGGCCACGGTCCGTCTCCGGCGCATGCTACCAACGCCACTATGCTCTGCTCCGTTTCAAATACGCTGCAAGTCTATTTTCGACGGAGTTCACTGCAGGCACACCAAGCTGGACAGAATATGAAAACCCGGACAGAAAGTCAGACAAGGAAACGCACAGAGCGTCCGGTCAATTTCAAAATAAAACACAATAGACGGACTCATGATCGTAGTTTTTATCACTTTATCAACATAACGACAAAACAGGTACCAAACAAACGACAAATCATCCTCATCCTCAGAAAGACAAAGCAACATGTTGTTTGCACGTTTCTCTCTTTATTCCCGCGTGATCTTGTAGCTTTCCTGTGATGTGTGTACAGCTGCTCATGGCTGCGCTCACGTTCAAGAAACAGATCCAGTGGGGCAGGGTGCGCGTCGTCTGATGGAGCAAAACCGTGGCTGCTGACGGACCACGGCGGAGTATGCAGGGATTGGGGGTTACTCTCATCAAATGCAGTGAGGAGTTTATGTTAGCACGGCAGATAGTGACAGCTGCCTCACATGAACAATTACTCCTCCCCAGGTTAAACAAACATTTGGAGATATAAATGTACAGCGCAAAGGTGCACTTTGTAGTTTTGGTGGTGAAATTTTGGACACAATTATTGCTAAAGAAAATTCAGTGCAAGCTGGATATCAGAAGCTGGATATAAATAGCTGGATATTGATAGTGGATATCGGCAGCTGGATATTGGTAAGGACTTTACCAAATTCTACACCCTTGCTCAAGCTGTCTATTGAGTGGAAGAATATCAACACCAGAATGAGTTAGCCAAATTAGTAATTTATTCTGCTTGCTTGACCAGGTGGGTGTGGTGGTGAAAATGGTCAAAATGAAAGCTTTAGATGACATATTCATATTTATGTCTGATACTTAACCCGAACTGACGTTTTGACCTTGAAAGTTTGATGTTAGAGGTCAATCTCTTGTGTTAACACGTTGCACTACTTGTAAAACCATGAACTACAGTGCACTTTAAAGAAAGTACCGGCCTTTCCTTCGTTTAACCTTCTTGTACATACTGTTTCAAAGTCCCACTGTGTGCCATTTACACCGTGGCTCGTCTTAGCAGGACGTGTTGGTTTTGAAGGCCCTATACAAGACAAACATATCTTTAGGAAGAAATAATGGCTGCTTGAATGGAGTACGATGTGAGGAGCTGTCAGCCTCTGCCTTTAAGTTGATTTGCAGGAGTGTCAGAGAGGAGTGGGGGAACTGGAGGAGGTGAATCATGGATTGTCTGAAATCAATTCTCCGGGCTTCTCTCAGGGGAGTGCTCCAGTCATCGTCAACAATAGGCAAGATGAATAAACCAAATCTCCTGGAGAGCATGTAATAATCCCCAACATAATGGTGTTGCCATATAGGATAATTCAATCTGAGCTTGAAAAAGGCAACTGTTGATCAGTGCTAAATTAAATATTTCAGACGTAAGCTTTTGTGAAAACCTCAAGCCCCCCCCCCTCATACCTGATTCCCCATCTCTTCTCTGAGCCCCCGCTCTGCCCCCGTCCTCCTCTCCTCTCGTCAATCAGCTTTTACAGAGCGGCTCAGAAGAGCTGTTAGAAATCCACGAGGTTGAACAGCTGATGGATCACAGAGTCTGTTTCATCTTCCCCTGCTTTACATTTTCTCCAGGCTCATTACTGCGCCCGTATAGGCTCTCAGTTTTCGCACGACAGTGGAACTTGTTTGCCTCTTATGCATGGCGCGGCACCTCTGTGTCAACATGCTCACCAGCTAAACACTTCAAACAATGCAAGTTTAATGAGCAACAAAGCAACAATGTACCTGAGGGTACGGCATTTTTCTCCATTCCCTTTGTCTCATCTGGCGCTCGTCTGAGAGTTTCTTATCCTCTCCCGTCGCCGCTTTAATGTGACATTGCTGGCTACGTCTTTGCATATTTTGTCAGAGCGGTTTCCCAAAATCTTTTGGCGTGGTGCCTGCCTGGATTTCAAAGGCACTCAGTGGAGTCAGGGTGCTGGGCTAAACTAACACAAAAAGCTCCCTTGTTATCTTAATTACAGGGGACAATTTATGTTCAGCTGGCGCCGTCACAGAGGAAATGTCAAACTAATTCATGATAAATTTAAAACAAACATGGAACAAACTAGAATTAGATTAGCATTACACCCTTAAATAAAATTAATATTTACTGTTGTGCTATAACTTATTTAAATTATTGACCAGTAGTTGAAAAATGTACTTAAATTGTTGCTTCATTTGTGCTCGCTTTACTTCCTGGTCTTCTTGTAGCTCAGGCAAAACATGGTTTTAAATTCACTAATAAAATGCTAACTTGTAAAATCTATTTTGCATACCGGTACTGCAGTTGTACCATGCATGTTTTGTACCATGCATGTTTTACCTGTTTTCTTAAAAGAATTTAAATTCAAGCAGTCAACATTTTTTTTATTTGATAATGTTCTTTTTCTCTTTGTGATGACTGTTTGTGGGGGGGAAAGGGAGGGGGGGGAGAGACAAAAATGAACAAAAAGTTAGTTTATTGACAGCACATTACGGCCAAATTCCACCAGATGCGTGTTCGGTCCGTCTCCGCTCTGTTCCGGCAGCGGAACTGATACGTTTCACTTTATTCAATGTGTGTGCTTCCACTGGGTCCGCTGCGCTGCGTCTCAGCCCCGTCTCAGCTCTGGCAGTCCGGAGCCCTCCGGAGCAGATACGCAAGACTCCTATTTTTGCCGGATGCCGGAGCACGACGCATCAATTCAGCACAGAAAAGAACAAGCGGGACGGGAAGTCAGACACCGATACAACATTAAAACATCCGGTTTATTTTCAGAATAAAAGACTTTGTTTTGACGGTTCAGAAAAACGACTGTATGTGTGTTTGTTTGTGTGTATATAAGGTTTATATAGAGTTTAATACCATGTACATCGTATTATCTCGCGCTGTCGGGAGTTAATCTTTAAAATACCGCGGGAATTCCTTTGTCTCTGCACCCCAGGTGACCGGCTGTGCTCTGCGTGCTACGGACGGAGTACGCAGCCGGTGGGTATTGAAGGACGGGGGTGCACGGAGCCGTCACGCACCGGAGCGGACACGCAATGCACACGGATCTGGTGGAAATTTGGCGTTACAGTTTTTAAGAGGTTTCGTGGCTGTGCCTGCCTGTTAAGTTGTGTATAATGTAGACCCCGAAGCAGACACAGCAGCACAAATGAAAGAGTCAATGAGGTTTGATTGCAGGTCTGGGTACTAGTGGAGGTCTGCCTGCCTGGCTGGTCGAGGCAGAGTGGAGGAGGAGACTTTTGGGGCTTATCTGGTTCTCTAGGCAGACAGAAAATGTGTTGAATTGTTTGTTGGTGGACACTGGTGAAAGTCTGGACAAAAAAACTCACAGGAAAAAAACTCTGACAAGCATTAAGCATTGCCGATAATAACTACCACTCCAGTTGACTGAATCATCTGGTAATGAGGAGAGTTGAAGCCAGGGTTTTGTACTGAAACAGATGAGATAATGTGTTGCAGGTGTGTGATGCTACCAGGTGTTTGATTAAAGAGGCCACACCCTCCAAAAGGGGGAGGAGACACAAGGGAACCAGGAATACACAGGGAAAACAGGATCACAGCCAGAGCCGTGGCAGTACCTCCCCAACACAGCATCTTATATGCACAGGACACGGCTTCATCTGATTGAATAGTGACTGAAGCTGGGACATGCCAGGGTGAAGTTGATCAAGGAGTAACTAATCTTGTGAGACGGTTATGAGATGATAAGTGTTGGGGGGGGGGGGGGGGCTCAGTGCCTGATTTACTAAAGGTTTACGTGTGTTATAACGTGTGTAAACTTGATAACACCTGCAAACAAATGTGCTGTCTGATCTACTAACAGCGCGCTCTGAGGATTGCGTCTTTCAAATGAGCAACACGCATTGTCCATTTAGTACGTTTGCCTTAATGAATATGCAAATGGGGCGAATCTGCCCTAGCGTGCAAAATACTGGGAGGAGAAAATGCGAAGAAGTTAAGTTAGTACACGCATTGCGATTAACCAAGCCTGACAAAAACTGCAGTGATTGTGACGGCGTCTGCATTTAACACGTTTGAAAGGAAGGTGCTAATCCAGGAGACCAGTGTTACGCACAACAGGCTGCAGTTATTGCAGTTAGGAGGAGACATAGGCACAATAAAAAAAGGCGTAAAGATTGGGATTTTTTCCCCCACACGTGTAAACATGTTTACAATGACAGAAAAATAAATGGTGTGCATTTATTTTTTATTTCCAGTCAATAATCGTTAACGAAGAGAAACACCATGATTAAACGTATATTTGTATTGTGGCCTTTTTATAGCCAAACAAAACTGAACATTCACAGCCACTGTAGCTTAAAGAATTTCAACATTGACATTTATGTCTTCCTATTTCGCTCTTTGACAAATAATCCATCTTCAAAAGCTGGAGGGAAGAAAAGAGAGGCCCTGTTTAATGCCGAGGTTTTCTCATAAGCCACATTTTCTTGTTGTTATATTCCGATTTAATTTGCCTCTCCCACTAATGCCTTTTTTGAGCTCGCAGTCATTCTGCTTTACATCCAAACACATGACATAAACCGGTAAAACACGCAAAAGCCTATCAAAAATACTGCCGCCTCCACAAGGTTTGTACCTGTTATCATTCACGCAATTTTTCTTAGTTGATCATCCGCAAATCGCACACAGAACAAAAGTGCAATTTTTTTTGGGAGTGAACACGCAATTTAGTACTCTTTAATTGGAATCTTAGTAAATCAGGCCCATAGAGGACTAAATCAGCGAAATCAAGAAATAAATCAAGACAGCTTTGTCCACTGGGGGCGCTGAAATCAACACAAGCCAAACATTCTTCACAGAACAATGTGCTTATGTTGCCGAGTTATGCATTTGACATAACTTATCTGATAGCATAACCATTTGTTAAGGATTGTTGCATGTACAAATATTTAAAATGTGAAATGTTTCTCAGCATGTTGCTTATTTCTTTTTCATTTACCTGACTTTTTTTTCTTTGTTTTGTCACAAACTTGACTGCTGAGCCCTGCACATTCAAAATATATGACAGTGTGGTGCTGAGTTGATCATATTTAGAAACAAAGGGCTACTAGCCAATCATGTGATGAGTTTGGAGTGAGGAAGTGTTTCAAGTAAAGTGTGTGTACCTCAAACTGTTACTTAACATTTACAGTTACAGTCTACTGTCCACCGTCTATAAAATGTTTAGCCCTCATTTGACCTACATTGTGGGAGGTGAAACAATCTTTGGTTTGTTATAACTGGCTTCTGTGTATTGTAAAGTTTGAATATACCCAACTGATCGGCCATGAATACATTCATCTTGAGCTCCAGCTTGTCTGGATCGCAGTAAGCGTTGCTTAGGGAGCATGTTGTGAAGTTGGAACACCCCTAAGCTTTCAGCACTAACCAGCCCTAAGAGAGACTCTGTGTCTCTCTCACCCATAATCAAAGTAAAACCTCAGCTCTTATCACAGGGGGAAATATCAAACATAAATAATTTTGGGTCCGCCTGGTAAGGAAACGTCTCAAAATTACAGAAACTCGGACGTGGGGGATCCTGTGCCCCACCAGGACTTCCTTGCTGCGCTGAAGAGTCCCACCTCGCCTCTAAGTCTCTGCTTCCCTCTGCCTCTAAAGCTCCCCTGTGGCTGCTTCAATGAGGGTGGGCTGGGTGGTCTCTCTGCTGAACTATACTGCAGTTTGCACACTTAAAGCCATGTACTGAGGCTTGTATCATACCACACTCCTCGTGCACTCATGCAATCTTTATTTTTTCAGCTTTAGGATTTGGCATCTTTTAAATGCCAGGGCACTATTTTATCTGCAGCAATGTTAAGAAAAGCTTTTCTGATGTTATCATGTAAATCATCATGTGTCAAACTTCACTTTGTTTCTTTTTAATGCAGCTATTTAATCCCCAACATGCATTTGATAAAGCTAACAGCTGGGTGCATTTCAGTTCTGCTATCAAAGGCCTGACCGACAGCACTGAGGATCCTACAGAAGTTTGAGCCGGAGCTTGAAGCACCATCATTAGCAGGTCACTGGCAGTGTTTATTATGAAGAATGCAGTAAACTGTTTTTGGCAGCACTGAAATGTAAAAGGACAGACATAAATATCCTTTATGTTGATTCACAGCAATCAACGGTATTCAGAAGTTCCGGGGTATTTTACACGGTTAGATTTCCTCAACAAATCGAATAAAAAAGAGAAGGGATTCATGTTCGTCAAAGTCATACGATGATTTGTTAAGGGATAAGAATATTGATTTGGCTGCACAATTAGATTTTCAATCTTCCTCAATTAAGACTACTTTCAAATTAAATCTCCCTCCGTCTGTCTGTGTGTCTGCCTCTTTCTTTTCTTTTTTTAGCTATTTTTCTGCTTTCAAGTGTGTGTGGACTTCAGAAAAATGAAGTTGAAATGAAATAGAGAGACAATACTCATATTCAGAAACAGCACACACACACACGCACCCTCTCTCTCACACACACCATCGTCAGGCTTCTGCAGAGCTATATTTGATGAATGACACTCCAGTTGGTGATCAAAGCAGGTGAGTAGAGCGGGGTAGCAGAGAGCTGCTCCCTGCTACTGTTACACTGCAACACAATGCCGCTGCTGCAGCCCTCTGGCTCCGGCTCGGCTGCTCCCAGGTACAGCACAGCCTTGTCATCTTCCTCTCCTCTGTTATTTATCCGTGGCACACACACTAGCATTGCTCACTCAGGCATGGCAAAAAAAACACCCAGCGCCTTCTTATTACAGACGCTGCCTCCTCTCCACTGTTGTGCTTAATAAGTAGATAGTGCAAAGAGAATACATTCATATGTTTTCAATACATGCGGGTAGAGGTGGAATTGGAAATGACTCTTTATTGTGTTGTTTCTGCAGAAGGCTTTTTGTGCTCCTGAGCGCCTGATTCTCATCCATTGTAATTGCCTTGAGCTGAGAGCGGGGTCATGACTATAGGAGGCTGGAGGCGAGCTGCTTACATGCAGACTGGAGCTCAATATTTCAGGCTCTGAGCAGGCGTCCTCTCCTCCCCTGTGGTCTGAGAGTGGTTGTCACACACTCAGGCTCCCCGCAGCAGAGCTGCGCTACTGTACCTTTATTACTTATGCCGTACACGCACCAATGCACACACATGCATGCACACATACCTGAACTAACACTTGCACAAAAACACACCGAGAAGAAGAAGCTGTGGTAAAGGTTTTCTATTATGTATCGATCCAGACTCTTCTGGGCTTCGGGGTTGCACTTCTGTCCATCAGTTTTTACAAATGTTAAAAAAGACGAATTATAAAATAAATCGAGCTTTTATTGCACAACCTTCTGCCACTTTCTTTAACTCTTTCCTTCAAACTTTTTCTCTCCAACAAAAAGTCAGGCATCTGAGCTTTTTTTTGTACTGTAGAGCTAAAGCCAGCAGGTACTTGTCGCGATGCACCAAGCCTGTGTTCTAGCTGCATCCATTAACACACAGAAATACTGACATGCTAGTTGTACATTTGCACAGAGTAAAGCCTTTGAAATGATATATATTCAAAGTAAGACTCAACACTGAGTTCACTTGTTCTTGTTTTTCCAGAGAATCCATACAGGACTGCAGCAAATATATGTCATCTGTTGTAAAAAATAGTCAAAAGAATGAGGAAGATGCAATTGTAGGCTTAGTGTTATTCAAACTTGAGGAGATATCAGCAACATAGTTTACGACTCATCCACACTCAAACAACCCTGCTGTTCAAGTTTCCAGGGGGGCAAACAGCAACTGAAAAAGACGTTCACAAATACAAACTAAACAAGCGGTCTTCTTCTTGTGTTTGCATCACCGTATGAAATGTTTAAACTGTTAATAAATATCCTTTCAGAAGAAGAAAGGCAGATTTCTTGAAAGACAATTAAAAATCATGCATGTACATTTCTGTAAAAAATTGTAGCATTTGGCCCACACTTTTGATGTAATTTTGTCACTTTACAAGCATGTTTTGAAACACGGATGGATTTTAGTCAAAGGGGAAATTCAAACTGTCACCAAAAAAAATGCAAAACTCTACTATGCACACCAGAATGGTTTTAATTCTGCATTTGCAATCTCTGAAATAAAAAAAAATACTCCTGTAATATGATTTGGCCCCTCCCTCTAGTTTTGTAGTACTTGTGATCGGTCTCGGTCTCAAGACCAGTCACGGTCGCGTTTTAGAAAAAGGAGCATTGCTTGCTCCATTGACTAGAGCAGGGGTGTCAAACTCATATTGGGTCGGGGGCCGGATTGGTTCAAATGAGACAGCCTGTACCTCCGACCAGAAGGGAGAAGAACAAATTCCTCCAAGAGACAATGGTAAGAGGTGGACAAGATTGACTTTGCTTTCCTCACAGTTTGTCTCTTCCACATATCTGACAAAGGAAAGCTGCTGTGTGCCAGTCATTCTACTGGCTGTTTTAACAATACTGGACGGACAATTTTTGTTGTACACTGAAAGGTAACCATACCATGAGTTAAAACAAAAGGTTAAAATGGACTCAATAAAAGACCGGTAGAATAAAACCATCATGTCTTGTCCAAGTTAAAAGTATTCAGTCTGCACAGAAAGTAGAGTCTCTGCAGGCGCTTTTTGCAGATTGCTTTTGTGTTCTGGTCATGATTCAAGTTCTTGTCAATCACTGTGCCTAGGTACTTGTAACAGTCCACATTCTCAACAGGTATGCCTTTGATCATAGTTGGGAGGGTTGAATGGAAGGTTTCCCGAAAGTCAATGACCTGAGAAGTGGTGGTCGCACAACTCCACAAAATATTTCACAACTGGACGTGATCGACCTCTCCGTCCTTGAGCAGACTAATTTAAACAGTGTCCTCGGCAAACTTTAGGATATGCCTGTTAGTTGCTACTGCAGTCATTTGTATATAAAATATACAATAAAGGGGACAGGACACACCCCTGGTGAGCCTGTGGATGACAACCATTTCTCCAATTGAGCATCATTCACCCTGACTGCCTCTGGCCTGCATGTTAAGAAGTCCAAGATCCATTTTACCAACCCAGCATCTCTACAATCTACAAATCAAAATATTGCATGTGTTTTTGTACCCTCAAGATGCTTGTATAAAAAGTTAAATAAAGTAATAGTAGCATCACCCACCCCTCTATTTGCCTGATAAGCAAATTGCAAGGGAGGGGCTAGAAAAATGTGGAGGCAGGAGAGGACAGGGGAGCGGAGGGATGAAGGAGGGGTGTCCAAAGACAGCATTTGTGTTGTTCTGAAAACGTGTTCTGAAAGTTGCAAAGCAAGCCTTTTATATGCTGGAAATGCTGTCTCAGCCTAACTTTCAGTCAACCTAACGACAGGCGTACAGCCGGAGCTGGTTTTAAGCCTCTTGACAAACCGTTACATCGCGCCCACCTGTCAATCATGTCAGCTACGCGCCTAACTATGGATAACATGTATCATTCATAAAATCAATACCCTGTACAGTGTGTGCCCATGATGCCAATAACTGGCTTTTTTGGCTGTGGTGTGTATGTGACTTCTGGTGTTCCCGGAGCCAGCCTTCCGCATTGGCTTCATTTTTCAGTAACAGAGGTCGCCGCTTAATCCACACATAAGCAATTGTCTGAGACCAATATCAAGGCAACCCTTTGCACCATATACCATACTTTTTATTTCATCATGTTTCATTGTATTTACCACATTTTGACTTCCTCTTTCCCTGAACAAGTGAACGACTTCACATACATGGTATCTTAAGAGCATATTGATTCAAAGAGAAAAAACATACATATTTCTACTGGGATATTTCTCCATGTATTAGATATAACCTTCTCATGCTCACTCAGAGAGTGTGGGAAGCTAGTGGGAGTAACATTTCATATTCACAAGCGGATGGTTCTATGTGTGGATACGAATATGTTGTCAACTGCTTTAGTCATGTCAATAGGGAGCATTAATCACAGAGTATCAAAGAGTCATGTAAACAGCTTAACCTGAATAAACAGCCGCCTCATCGTGGAAAATCACTGTTTCTGTCATATTACCTTTTATGTGTTTCTAAAGCTGCACTGCCTCTCTTATACTGTCTGTCATAGGCATAGTATGCCTAGAGCATATTAAAGGACGCTGGTAGTATTTCAAATTGTTCTCAATGTTGACAATACAATGAAAGACCATAACCAACATTGATCCTACCAATAATGAAATGATCTGTGTACACAGAGCTTGATTTACAGTTGTACTAGGCTGGTTTGTTTTGGAGATCTATGCAGATATTTCCTCCCCTGGCTAAAAACCTTGTAATAATCAAACACTGAAAGTTTAGCTATATTCAGCAGCTGCTGGAATAATGTGTAAACAGCAGATCATTTCAAAGATGCTGATATAAAAAGTAAAGCTGCTTTAAGAAGTTTATTTTTACTTAAAAAACAGAATCCAGCCTTACATGTGAGATAAAAACTTAAAGGAGATCTATTACACTCATGTTCTCCATTAATCAAGTCAGTATTGGACACCTATTGAGTAGTGCTGCAAGATGTGAAGCTCAAAAACCTCCTTGTTATTTATCTTATACCGGCCTCAGTAAAGTCCCTTATATCAGCCTCCGTCTGAAACGGTTCATTTCAGCTGCCCCCCTCCCCCACAAGTCCACTTTTCTCTGTTAGCAGTCACAGGGACATTTTTGTGAGAGTCCCGGTGGGTGTGTCCTTGAAAGAGCTGCCGAGGTGGGCATGTCCTTCAACTTTGCTTCATGCCTTGCTCTAATACGTTGTCAGAACCTGACGTCAGGTTCTGACCAAGTCTCGCAAATTTTAATGTAGCTCTAGTGAAAGTTCAGTCAGGAAGACTATATTCTGCACGCTCGTTTTATAGTTTATTCTCATACCGTGTCACATCACTCCTCCACGCATGCTCACTCATTTTCTTGTAATCATCAGTTGTTCACATCACCTGGTCACATCTATCCAATAGCCCTGCTCAACTCCCTCATCGTTAGCCTATCATATTGCTGCTGTCTTGTTTCAAAATGGCTTTCTCTTCCACAAGTTCATTCATGCAATCGTTACGTGTGACCCTCCACCTCCCCAACACCACCAAGCCTTTGCAAGTTCATCACATTCTTCATCCCATCAGCCTCAGATCACAGCATCAGCCATCGTCCGTCAACCCCAGTCTTCGCAGTTTGCCTCAGATGACATCATCAACCATCTTTTCATCAACTCCAGTCTTCACAGTTCAATCAACTTCTTCATCCCATTCGCCCAGACGACATCATCAGCTAACACCTCCACCACCAGTGTCTGGACTCTGAGGGGATAGATCTTGTTGCCGCTCAGGGCAGACATCTTCAATCACTCTGTCTCCCTGTAGAGTTCAAGCACCAAAGATTCTCTAACAATCATTCAATATCACATATGTACAATAAACATTTATCTTTGAATCATTATCTTGTCTCTCCTTGTACCTCCTTCCTGCTTTCTTACAGTGCAGACGCTTTTCTTCTTGCTCTCTGCTTTGCTTACTTTCTTTTGCTGATATCTTCTTTTTTCAAAACCTAATTTAATCGAGATCCGGTCCTGGACACTAATAAATCATCAGGACTGTATTTTTTGATAGATTCAGGGGGTCTTTATGCATATTTTTTAAACATTTTTTTACCTCTGCATCGCTACATGACTATGGCCTGACAAGAGGACAAGCCTGTGCCGCAGCACAAAGCTAAAGCTAATCAGCAACAAGATGCCTCCCTTCTCCAAGGATGATTACTACAAACTTCTTCAGAAAATTGTAGTGCTGGAGACAAAGATGAATCGCCTAGAAGTGAATGTGGAAGTGAACGGACTGTGCGGGAATGAAACCACAATACCACTAACTCAGAATAGTGGACAAGAGCAAGCTAACACGCAGCTAAGGAGCACAGAGACCTCTACAAAGACAAAGGTGGGTGCTAAGCCAAAGAATACATCAATTCTCTGGGATATGGGAGGACGGATAACAGGCAGAGCACAGCGAGCTGAGATATGTGATGAGACCGGCTGGCCTGCACTACCTCCCCCGCAAAGTGCCTCCTCAACCCCGGTATCTAGAAGGACACAGCTGTGGATAGCTGTGAAAGGGAAGGTTAGGATCAAACCTCCCCAGCAACCGAATGTGGAACTACAGAACAGATATTCCACCCTGTTGCAGAGCCCTGGATCTTCATCTGGTCCTCCATCCTCAGACACCAGGGTAAGGACTAAAAGCATGTCAAAAAGCAAAAGGCTTACAAAGCTAAAGCCTGGGCCTGAAACTCTGATTGTGGGTGACTTTGCTATTAAAGATGTACAAAGGATGTGCAGTAAAAACACAGAAGTGCTGTGTTTTCCCAGAGATATGGTCTCTGATTTAGCAGAAAGGATCCTGAATATTGTGGCTGAACGTGTGACTGTGAAGAATGTCATACTGCACATTGGGTCAAATGAAGCCACAAAACAACAGTCTGAAGTCTTGAAACAGGACTTCACTGGTCTGTTGAAGATGGTCTGCCCCTTGGATGTTGATGTGTTTATCAGCGGCCCCATACCACCAGTCAGAAGAGCAGAGGAGAGATTCAGCAGGTTGCTTGCACTGAATAACTGGCTTACAACTGCATGCAATGCCCATTCAATGAATTTTATTAACAATTTTAACATTTTCTGGGAACGCAGACATCTTTTTAAGGCAGATGGATTTTGCCTGAACATGTCAGGGGTGAAACTGTTCACCTCTAACCTATTTTACTCGCTGCGTCAAACGTCAGTTCTCTCTGCGCAGGACATGAGACAAAAGAAAACAGCTTTCAAGGAAGACAAAACACTCCGAGATGAAAACCCCCATCAAGAATCACATCTGCCAGTATCTGAGGATAGACTTAAAGAGGAGAGACATCAGAACCACGAGGAGGGGTATCCACCCACCTTTGACCCCCTCATCAACACCTGTGAAGTCTCACCGCCCTTGCCCCCCTCGAACCCCGATCAGATCGTCATCTTCCTCCCTAATCACCCTATCTCCCTCCTCCCCCCACCTGGAGTTCACTGACCAGATGAAGGAGCCGATTAATGCTGGATTAAAAAGTACCCCCACGCCCCTCACCCTTTTTCTCTCCCATAAACACCCGACGACTCCCTCCTTCGCCCGTTCTGACACGGGAGTTGAAGCCACGGCGCCCCCCCCCCCCCCCCCCTCCTGTCCCACCCGTTCTGAAACGGGAGTTGAAGCCACGGCGCCCTCCTCCCCCCTGTCCCTCCGCGGGTGAATCATGTTTTGTCTCCTCAGCTTGATAAGGATGAAATGCAGAACATTACAAGGTCAAACTGATGTGTTTTGGGTCCAGGCTGCAAGGATATCAGTAATCATGACTCTCTCCAGGATAAGCCGGGGCCCTGCACGTCAGTAGGTTCCAAAATCTCTGTGATTATAGGTAATAGAAGAAAAGAGGGGAATCTGCCAAGAAACAAAAGGCAGTTATGTGATTTTGCAAACTTGTCAAAATTAGCATCTATTCCTTTTGATCCACAACCTGTCCCAAAGAATGTAGCAGATGTAGCTTCTAGGACCCTAAAGCTGGCTCTACTAAACATTAGATCACTGGCAGGGAAATCATTTTTAATCAATGATTTTATTATTGAGCACAAGCTTGATTTTATGTTTTTAACTGAAACTTGGTTAGACCAAAATAATAGTGAAGCTGTTCTTATCGAGTCAACTCCTCCCAACTTCAGGTTCATAGGCGAAGCCAGAGTGCATAAGAGAGGAGGAGGAGTTGCAGTTTTGTTTAATGACTCAATCCAATGTAAGCAGTCATCTTTTGGAAATTTTGCTTCTTTTGAATATATGGCCCTTCAGTCAAACCCCCGAGCCATGTTCCTTAATATTTACAGGCCACCTAAATACTGTGCAAACTTTTTCAATGATTTCACAGAACTGCTGTCTGTGATCTGTATTGACTTTGACTGTGTTATTATTGTTGGTGATTTTAACATCCATGTTGATAACCCCCAGGACAGAGGGACTAAAGAACTGTGTAACACTCTTGATAGCTTTGGGCTGACTCAGCATGTGACAGAGCCCACACACAATAGAGGACACACTCTGGACTTAATCATCTCCAAGGGCTTGGACATCTCCAAGGTTGTTGTTTCAGATGTTGCCCTCTCTGATCACTCCTGTTTTTTATTTGAGAGTACTATCGCAGTGTACAAAAGTATTCAAACAAAAGTGATCACAAAACGGTGTATCATTAAAAACACCAGTGAAATCTTTAACCAGGTTTTCTCTTCCACACCTGCCCTGTCCTGGGGTTCAGTGAGTGAGTTGGTGGATGACTTCAATTCTAAAATCACAAATGTTATTGTCTTGTTCCTGTCTATTGACAGGTCTGCCTAAAAAATCAGTCAGACAACTGCAGCTGATCCAGAACGCTGCTCCTCTCCAAAACCAATCCAGTTCTGAGGTCTTTACACTGGCTGCCAGTCTGTCAGAGAATAGATTTTAAAATCCTGCTGCTGGTTTATAAAGCGCTTAATGGTTTAGGGCCAAAATACATTAGTGACCTCCTGATTAACTAAGAACCATCCAGACCGCTCAGGTTGTCTGGTAAAGGTCTGCTGTCTGTCCCCAGAGTCAGAACCAAACATGGAGAAGCAGCATTCAGTTTCTATGCTCCTTATATCTGGAACAAACTCCCAGGAAACTGCAGGTCTGCTGAAACTCTCAGCTCTTTTAAATCAAGGTTGAAGACTCACCTGTTTACAGCTGCCTTTAACTAAACAATTTTAATAAGATTTTTAAACTTTAACTCTGCACTGTAACTTTTAACTCTTTTTCATATTTTTCCTTCAATTAATTTTATTTGAATTATTTTTACTTGAACATATTTTCATATTTAATAGTTTTAGTGATTTTTAAATGTTCTATTTAAATGTTTCTTTTTTCCTCTGTCATGATGCTTTTTGATGTCTTGTGTGAAGCACTTTGAATTGCCTTGTTGTTGAAATGTGCTATATAAATAAACTTGCCTTGCCTTGCCTTCTCCTGATTGAGAGCAGCAGGAAACCACTTGGGGATTACTCCAAAAACTGAGTATCTTGTGTTTAAAACAACTTTGCTACGGTTTAGTATGGACCATAGACTGTAAATATTTTAATGTGATGTTTGTTACTGCAGGGGGCTCCGGGGCTAATCAGCAGCAGCCCCCATGCTGGAAATCCTGTCTCAGCCTAACTTTAGGTCAACCTAACAACAGGATAACCCCCAATTTCCACATAAAGTAGTCCGTTCGCTTCCGTCAGACTATGTGGAAATTGGTGGTAAGAGCTCGAGCTGAGGTGGGTTTAAAGCATCACGCCCACCTGTCAATCATGTCACTACGCGGCTAACTATGGATAACAGGTAACGATTTCAAAATCAAAACAGAGCTGTTTAAAAAAGATTCAACCCCCGTACAGTGTGTGCCCATGATGACAATAACTAATCAGACCTATTTAGTTTTTTGTCCCAGCTTGTAAACATGTTATTATCTACTGTAAGATTGTTTTTTTTTTTATGGCTGTGGTGTGTATGTGACTTCCAGTCTACCTCGAGCCAGCCTCAAGCGCACACTTGCCAAACCACAGGATTTTGCATTTCTGCACGAACTTCATTTTTTTACGATAGCTATCGGCCCTAATTTACTTAATTACTGCCCCAGTAACAAGGCTTCTCTGCATGTCACAACACACCTTAAAACACTATCTATGGACCTCAAAAATATCTAGAAGACTTCGGGACAGCCTGCCCCTAAAACCTTACAGAGAGCCAAAACATCATGTAAAAAGAACGTCCTTGAAGAGTTTAAAGTTTGCATATTAAAGACGGTGGAGAAAGCAACAGTCAGACACTACAATTACGTTTTTTTTTTAAATTGATATCAGTGCTACGTGTTATTGGACATATCCGTGTCTTGTAGGCGGCCGCCATGATGAGCCGCCACGATAGACAGGAAATGTTGATCATTGTCAAGGAAACACCAGATGTTACGTCAAAGACCGCTGCATAGGCTAGCGCTAGCTGCTACTGAAAGCTGCCGTTCTGTCGCTGTATGTGCTGTTGTGATATAAAACGTCATTTAAATTATACTTGGATACATCATCAGTACACATATTGTCGTTCTCAGGTCGGTTTCGCCCGTTCGTTTTGATTCGTTCGTTTTTTCCCATAATACACCGCAAGCCTCGACGTCATCTTTTGTTATTGTTTTGATTGAGAGCCCCCTAGCGGCGGATTTTACATACTGTACGTTTAAGAGGAATTTTACTAAATATTGCCTGCTGCTTTCTCACACTGACTACGTTTACATGCACACCATATTCTGATTAAGGTCCATATTCTGGTTAAGGCAATATTCCGAAAAAGGTGTTTACATGCTCCGCAGAGTGCTGAGCTACTGGAATATTCCCATTTACATGTTAATCAGCATATTCCGAATAAACCGTAGTAGTAGACTAGTAGTAGTAGTAGCGTCATGACAAGACGTCATAGGCGCGTAAACAAATTGTTAACCTGTCCTGCTTCGGCGTTCCGACCGTGGTCAGAGCGCACAGGGGAGACTTATTTGTCTGCTCCAGGGCTGAAGTATCTCTCAACTTCGGGGCTAACCCCCGTCACTTTGACTGGGGTGCAGCAACTTGTAAAACAGACACGGAGAGTCCGGCTGGTAGCTTGAGGTGTCGGGCCGTTTATTTCGCACACACTGAACTTGTATAACAGTACCATTGAGCTTAACGTTTCTCTGCCTAATTCTGCTCCGGTCCCCGGCATCATAACGCGCCTCTCGCACACATCTGCAGAACACACACACTCGCCTCGTTTTCTCTCTCTCCTCACTCGCTCCAACACCCACACACATGCGCACTGAGCTCCTTCACAGACAGACATACGCTACTTGTATAACAAAATCCTTGAAGTAGCATATTCAGGAGCATATTCCGACTAACGCGTTTACATGACCCAATATTCGGGTTGATACAGGCATATGCCAGGGGTCTTAGTCGGGTTTTTAATAATCGGAATATGAGCTTAATCGGGTTATGACAATTGGAATAAGGTGTTTACATGACTCCTACGCAATCGGAATATTGTCATTATTCCGATTAATACAGGAATATGGTGTGCATGTAAACGTAGTCATTGACTCACCCAGACGCTGAATTTTATTAGAGGGCGTTCATATGGTACACTGAGTATCCTAAAATCTACACCATATACATCGTGGTGAGCCAGATTACTTCTTCTTCTTTCAGGTAGTTCAGTGAGTTTCTCTGGTTTGGCAGAGCTGGCTGAAGTTAATGAACATGTAGCTGGTCCGTGGTTGGCGAGGCTGGAGAGAGCTCCTCCTCAAACACAGGGAGATTAGCTCTGCGTGTAGGTGATAACCTCACTGTCTGAGGCGAGCCTGCTCACTGCTTATACCAATTACCCCATGCCTCACACACCCCCTCACAGGGATACACTTATGTATGCACGTACATGCACACACGCCCACATTTGCACACACTCTTACTGCACCACCTTGATTTGGCTGTTTTCACTTCAGGCCTGGGTGGTTCAGGATGTGTGACCCAGCAATTCTGCCTGGGGTCTCTTTAATCCCTGAGGTTTCTCCCAAAATGCATCAGCCCCCTTCAATGGTGAGCAGAGGATCTCTACACAATTACCTCAAAGCCCTCCTCTATCTCCCCGGGTAAGCCTCTATTTACATATGTCCGAGAAGCCAGAGCTCCAACGCTCTCGAGCACTGTTTATACCAGATTCTAATGCTGCCCCTGAAGCCTCCATCTGCCTTTTCTTCTGACACTGCAGAGAAATGCTGCACACTGCTCAAGTATGTCAGGGTTTTTTGTATTTTTCAGGAACGTCTTAATGAATTTTTGCTATTTTAAACCTTTTACCACTGACCTCTAGATTGCCTTTTTTTTTTTTTTTTCATGATCATGAATAAATCAATCTAAAAAAGCTGTTACAGCTTCAGAATTAATTCTTTCTGCAACAGCAATCTTGGACATGCATGTTGCGTGTCATCTTGATGTGTGTTTGTTGATGACACAATTGCCAGAAATGGCAGTGGGGGGTACTTGATGTGGCCGAGGGAGGACTGTGTTTGCATAATCCTGTTTAAAATGATCCTCACAGAAAAAACTCAATAGCCACAGCATAAGTTATCAAAAACAACCTCACATAACCTTTAAGATGTATTGATTTTTTAAGATGTGAAGCATCAATAAACATTTCAAGATATTACATCCCATTTGGCAACAATGTTGGCCCTCTATTGCTATTTCATAAACAAAACGCCTTTGTACTCTGCTCATGAAAATCTCAAGAGCTTCAAAATGTATGAATTTCAAATAACTTCTGCAGCGTATGTTTTAAAATAAAAAAATTCTGTATTAAATTAGCAAACATGATGAAAACGCACACTTTTTCCCCCAAATTGTTTGCACAGAATTTCAATACTTTAATCATTAACTTAATTAAACCTCTAAGCTTAGGTTTGACCAAGTACCAAAGGCTACACTGGTGACTGATTTATTTGCGGAGTTTATAGGGTGAATACTCACTTTTAGCATGATTACTGGCACTGTCATAAATCTGTTGTATTCATTGTTGTTGTTGTTGTTGCTCTGTTTGTTTGTTTGTATTCGTCTCTCTTCATCTGCAGCTCCCTCTGTCCAATTTTCCAAGCCCAACACAATCACTGCAGATGGCTTTTCAACATGAGTCTGGTTCTGCTCGAGGTTTCTGCCTGTTTAAGTACCATTGTAAAAAATAAGTTTACATTTGTGTGTATGTTATATTGGATTTGGATTAACAGAGCCTAACATCTTCATGTTTTGATTTAAATGTTGCTGAAATGGGTTGATTCAGCGACTATCTCACAGCCCTCTCGTTTGAAATAATGAATATTTTTCTTATTGTTCAGAGAAAAATGTGGTTTGCAAAGAAGTTTTCCTTGGTTTTTAATCTGTTTTTCCTTCTTGCAGTGGTTCTGACAAGAAGAATATCACTTAACAACAAAACTTAAAAACTCCTTTCTGTCGTGTTAAGTACAACTGGTTAGGGACATCATTAAGTTATCCTCCGCATGACTCTCTAGTCATTTACATAATGCAATAAGTCTAAACCCTAAAGTGCAATTACATTGTTCATACCACCATGCAGCAGGAAATGATTCCCCTAACTACAGTGTCAGAACGCATCAGGAAACATATCAGAGCAGGATCTGAACGCGGCAAAGGCTACAGCGCCGTGTTAATTAGGTTACTGATACTTTCCATTGCACAATTACTCTGTCAGAGTGGCTCATCCTTCATTTTCTCTGGTCACCTCCTTCCCCCTTTTAAAGGTTCATTCCAGGAGATTTGTTCTGCTCTGTCAACTCCTGAAGGAAGGAAGGTAAGGAGGACTGCAAGAAGGACTCTAACCTGTCCACAAGTATTCAATCTTTATCAACCAATCAATCTTTACTTTACATAGCGCCAATTCATAAAAAATAACCTCAAAACACTTTACCAAAAGATAAGGTCTAGACATTCTTTGTTACAGAGACCCAACGTTAACCCACCATGACAAAAGCACTTAGAAACATTGAGCAAAGTAAAGTTGTTTTCACTGATGGACTCCTGGACTCCTGCATAAGGAGACTATCCCTGTCAGATGGGGGGGTGGGGGGGTCTCCTGAAGTAAGACGTGATGTAAAAATCTGACGCGTCTTCTTTACGACGCTATAATGACATGCACTATGCACTGTATACAGTCACAGTATAAAAAACGTCACTTCCCCATCTTGAGAATATCCTGCTGTGTTCTAACATCAGCTCACTCAGACTTGCTGCGGAAAAAATACTAGGGATCTGGCAGGAGAAAATCGGGATGAAGTCCAGGTGAAAAATGCGTGTGTTTGTGTGCACACATACAGCTCCTCTGTCACATATCAGGAGTTTTTCAGGATTTTTCTGCAAGTGTGAAAGCCCTTTAACAGTGGCAAGAAAAAGCTCCCTTTCAAAAATACCAGTCATGCTTCCTCTGTATTGGCTTTCACACAAGACAGAACTATAGTAGTTTTCATCTAACCATTCTGAAACAATGTTTTTGTATCGACTGTACATTTATTTCTTCTGACAGACAGCCTTATAGGATGTGATATTATGCAGAGACATTATACACCCAATTTTACCTCTATTCACATGTGGCTGTTTCCTTTATTTAAAAAAAAGAAGGAATATTGTTCCAAGAGAAAATCAATGTTCCCTCTGAAATTGAGCAAGTTCAAAGGAGTCACAGGTAAAATCAGATGGAATTTATCATTTCCTGAAATGCCGACAGAATATGTTATTTTTTTTCATGCATATTTTGGCGGACAGGACAAGTAGGGTCTGCTCTGCAGCTTCATAGAGGTTAGCTTGATGAACTATGGCATTTCAGACACACAAAAGAGGAGCACAGTATATCTTCCCCCTAATTTTGTTCCTTGGCTGTTACAGCTGCTCCATGGTGGACCCTCAGTCTGAATTTACATCAGATCTGTCTGATCAGAGCAGCTGCTCTCAGCGATGGTCAATTCAAGGTTTTGTGTGTCTGCTGGGGTCCTTATGCTGGCTGGCAGATGTTCATTAGCCAGCTAGCCTTTCATCTCAGTATGGAGAACAATGGTCTGGCACTCTGTCCCGCTCTTTCATGAGCTAATAAGGCTTCATATCTGACCTCAAACCGAGCAATAATCCATTCAGACTGAACACCTGGGATCAAGCCCACAATCACTGCTCTAGTCCCCTACAACTTGCCGAACTTCTGTGGATGGAGTCAACTTTACCTTCTAAAATTGTATTTTTTTGTTTATCTGAATGATTACAGAAAATGTGTTTATTTTAAGAGAAGAGGTTAGCATAGATACCAAGCATAGATACAGATACCAGAAATTCCAGTAACTGAAAAGGCCTGATTTAAAGCTTTAAATGCAGTAAAACCCTGGTTTGATCCTTAGTAGGGATGGGCTGATCCGATCTTGGTATGGGATATCAGTCTGAAACTGACTCAAATAGCTTAATTGAGTATCAGTGACAATGGGCCAATCCTTGAAGCAGATCTATTCACTTCAGTTCTATGCTATTCTTTGTTAACTGCAAGCAAGTGCTTGTACAACATCACTGGCATAAGTGCACTGGTATTTTTCTAGGCAGCGTCTAAGTAGCATGCAGTTTTATGCCTTTATTTAGAGATAGGACAGTGGATAGAGTCGGAAATCAGGGAGAGAGGAGAGTGGGGAACAACAAAGGAGCCACAGGTCGGTTTCGAGGTTTGAAGCTGCACTCTCACAAAACACATTTCTCTAGCCTGTTTCAAGTTCTCATTTGTAAATAAAAAAATAAAAAAACTAGCAGATTGTTACCAATGAACCTCAGCTTATATTGTAAGTTTCCACTTTGAACCAAAAACAGAATGTGTCAGAAGAAAAGTTGCAGTGAGTCCTTATTAACAACACACGCCTCATTGTCCAATGTTATTGCCACTGTGGCCTGTTAGCAGCCCAGTCGGCCTGGCTGAGCGAACTGAGCGAGGTAACCGTGGAGATCAGCCTGTCACCAGCAGGGACACATTATGTGACCATGATATGTGGTGAAAAGCATCGACATGTCATCTTTGACTACAGCATGAGGCGTCTGGGCTTGGACGCTGCGTCCTTTGGAGAGCAAGAGTTGCTGTAAGCTAGCAATGACTTGTTTATAGAGTCAACCCTGAGGATAGCCCTCTTTCTTCATCTTTTACATATGCATATCCCTCGTGCCCCCACACACTCCTTTCAGGAGAATAACTATTGTAACTAAACAGCGACTCACAAAGCAAAGCCTTCAAAACTAAAGTATCTCTGTCAATGATTCTATTACTGCCCTTGAACTCTTTGGAATTAAGTGAATCCAAAGTTATTATTATTATTCATCAGATTATAATCATGGTCTCCTCTGCGTACTGAATTGTAAAACTGATTTAAAGACATGCTAATTATCATCAACACACATGGTAAAAGTAAAAGCCTTCTTTCTCTCAGTCTGTGCACCGCTTTAGTCCAGACTGAAACATCTCATAACCTTCTGGACGGATTGTCAATACATTTGGTAGAGATTACCACATCACCCAGGGGATCAATCGTAATGTCTTTGTTGATGCACGGATGTTCAGGTCAATCAGTGGGTCAAACTTTTCAATGAAATATCTGCACATACAAGAGACTGATGGCTCATGCTTCCCAGTCAGCGTATTCTGATGATAATGTGATGGTAATGTGACTTTTGAGGTTTTAATTTAAAATGTTTGAAAAACAGTTGCAAAGATTGTCAGAGTATTTAAGCAAGCAGCTGGAATTTGGACATTGCCTCTCCTGCCACGAGAGAAAATAGGACTATTAATTAGGCTATAATTTGGTTTGTAAACATATTCAAATGTTTCCATCATCCTCAGAAAAATCCTTCTTTGCATGTATTGCTAATTATCAAGTAGCATGCTATCATGATCAAATGTGACACATCAAAACGGCAGTTTATGTTAGGGGTGGCAGTAGATCAGTCAGTAGGGACCTGGGTTGGGAACCGGAGGATCGCCCGCTCAAGTCCTGATCTGGACCATAATATGGAAGTGGATCTGGTAGCTGGAGAGGGGCCAGGAAACTTCCCGAGTACGGCAGAGGTACCCGTGAGCAAGGTACTGAACCCCCAACCGCTGTGGTGCGCAGACAGTGTGTCGCAGCCCCACTCTGACATCTCTCCACTAATGCATGTCCACAGGTCGTTTGTAATAGTTGTAGTTTGCGAGTATGGCTGTTCAAAAAAGAATTTACATTGTGGTACATTGTGCTTTCACTCAGTGTGTTGTTCTGACGTGTATGTGATTCTAGCAGCACATTGAAATACAGAGTATTGATTGCAATTTGTTTTTGTCATGATCACTTTAATTTGACAGTAGAAGACATGTTTTTCACTAATAGATGGTAGGTGATGAATCTTCAGCATACTCACTGTGCTAAATATATTAAGAATATTTGCATTTCATTCAGTCACTTGCAGCATATTTACCGATTAGTTGAAAGATGCAACATGAACCACATTATCACCTTTGTCATAGTTTATAACAGACAGCTTCAGCTCCTGTCTTCAGCATGCCTAACCTGGCTGCTTTATTAAGAAAATAATATAAATATATCAGCTGAGGAAATGAATTAATTTCTGTTATGTACCAAGAAAAGTATAAACCATGTAATTTCCCCCAGTTATCAGATACTTCAAATCTCACACTTGTGTCAACAATGTTTTGATATGCTCTCCATGCTCTTAAAACAATTTTCTTTACCTGCAGCACTTCAATGAAAGAACAACGTGATGGTTTTTAAATGGCAGCATCTCCGAGCCGACATGTTTGTAGCTCGGGGTGACTGCAGAGTGTGATTGAAAGGCTGTGATCGCTCTTAAGAGGGCTGAAGGGTGTACTATTGCAAATCCATACTAAGCCATGAGCTGATTGATTCCAAATATTACAAAGGGGAACTCTGGGGTCAGATTAAATTGATTAAGCAGAGACAATTTGAAGAACGCAATTTAAGACCAAGAGGCCAAGAAGCTCAGAAGAGGTGAAACAAAAGGACATGCTTGATAGGTATGGGATAGGATATGTAGTTTTACAAACCATGTTAGCATTTAATGTTAGAAAAGATTATTTGAAGAAAAGCAAACACTTTGATAGACTTTAAATATCAACACTTAAATGTTTCATATTTGGAATTTGGTTGAAATGAACACTGTTGCAAGGAAGTTAAAAGTGTTCAAATAAGGATTAATGCGGCTGAAAACAACATAAAACCAAATGTATCGTGTTGCTTTAGGAGTGCCTGATGTGAATCATAATGTCTGTGCCCCCTTCTATATTTAAATTCATACATTTGAAGCCTTTGCTGCATGCCCCTCTGCAACATCTTTCTGACAGACACCTGAAAAAGCAGTATCTGTGAGCGGGCATCCATGGGAATAAGCTTTGAAGCGATTACATTTGATAGCAATCTTCAATGGGACCTTGAATGACAGCTATGCATCTGTTTGGAGACAAATGCAAAACAAAATGCTGCCACTCAACTACAGCTTCCACTTTCCCCTCTGTCTATAAGTATAAACACAAAAAAATTGTGCCTGGAAAAGAGTGGAAAAGAAAGACATCTCATAGTGCCTGGGCTGTCGTTCAGTGCCCAGCAGACAGAGTGTGAAGTAACAAACATTGGACTGTCAAACAGACAATGTCTTACTGCGCACTTCTGATGCACAATATGTGATGCTTTTGAAAACCGTCTGATCAGAGAAGAAATCATCTTGTCCACATTGTAGCACTTGATCAATTATGAAATGTCAGACATAACTCTATGAGATGACTTTTTGACACACACATTTCACGTCCATTCACGGCTTAAACAGTCTTGTTCATGTCAAGCTGTGTTGTGTTTGGTGCTTTGTCTGTTCCGGACCGGGTGCTGCTGGGCTGAGCAGGGACACAATTGCTTTATTGTGCCGTCCCTTCCTCCCATCCTTCATGAAAAAAGCATCACGGTTGACACATCTTTGATACCGTTCATTTATTTTGTCTCTGGACGCTGCATTTCAAAGAGGGCCAAGATGCCAGCGTTGCCAAATGTGTCCCAAATAAATGATATCCCAGCCAGAATGGGAGCTCCTTGGAGAGTGTCCTAGCCAAAGGCAGTAAATCAATGGGGCCGCGCCAGCATCCCAGCAGCCTCTGTGCGGGAAAACACAGTGGGGGGACCGACAGCCTCAGTTGACTTGGCAGCTCAAAGGGCCTCTGACCGCGAGCCAGCGGGATCCTCAGGGAGCTAGCAGCACCTCTTGGGCCACTAAGTGAGGGAAGATGGAAACCAAGCGGGGGGAAGAATTACAATGAGGCCCACGAGAAACAGACAGTGAAAGAAGGGAGGAGGGAGGGTGAGGGAGTTTTACCAAATGCTCAATATAAACAGGAGGAGGATGAGGGGGGTTAGCACTCTGTTGATACTTTTATCAAAAGATGTCAGAAAAGGTCCTTGAGACACTCCAGAGATGAAGAGTTAAAACAAGAAATACTTTCTTTGAAACCTGCCTAAACACTTGGGGATCCACATGTCCACCTCTGATTGCTTTTGACAGATAGATAGGTGGAACAAAACGTCCTTGAGACGCTTCTTAGTGTGTGAGAGTGGACATAATATGCATGTGTTTAGTCAAAGAAAACAAAGAGAGCAGATAAAGCCATTCATGTTCATCTCTGGTAGCCTATATCCTCAAGCTGCCATATCTCCCAGTCCTTAACATCAATTAATGTGTGTAGCGCTTAAAAGTAATCTCTATCATTTAAATGAATCTAAAGCCCCTCGGCAGAGCGCAGGAAGCCCCATATCAACTCACCAGCTGCTACCTTTAAAGTCCCCGATCGTTTGAGTCGGGCTCTGGTGGCTAGTTGGGATATTGATGTGGTGCCGTCTGCCAGTTTGCCTCCTCCCGCTGGCCACTAGCCAGCCTTTAGCAAAGACATTAGTAGGAAAAGTCATAACCCACCGGCAGCCCTGTTATTATCAGCCCAAGCAACGAGGTGAAGAGGCCGTTTCCAAGGGTCTACACTCCGAGCCGTGTTTACATACATCCACATCCATCGAGGCTAGTGTTACATCACACACATACACACCTGTATCAGCAGCAGTAACCTGCAGCCACATGAGTCATTCCCTTATGCTAATGTGCCTCATCTACATTACTCTGAAGCTGTACCTGCATGTCAAACAAAGGTAAATATTTAGAAGACGTAAATAGCTCATGATTGGTGTAACAAGGAATGAAAATGGGTGCATGTCTTACTCACAGTTGCTAGTGTTTGAGATTGTTGAGTCTACCCAGAAACAGGCCAGGAGAAGAATCAGAATCAGATGAATTACTTTCTAATTTGGACTTCAATGATTTCTTAAAGAGTTGTTGTACCGTGTACAACTGTATCTGTTATTTAAATCTGGTCAAATAAGGAATTTCATGGATTTTCTAACAGTGTTTGGGCCGTGAGCAGACTGAGCCAGTCTGCCTACAGCTGCCATACAGGTTTAAAATTATTTGGAAGGAACGTTGTTAAGGAGTAATGATCACACACAGCCTCTAAGCTGTCCGAGTTACTTTTTGTCTTCCAAGTTTTTCAGCTGTTTAACATACTGAAAAAGCTAACTGGTATCAAACGGACAATAGCAAATTGTTTATTAGTTGACGCTTGTTTATTATTTCATTTCCTGTGTTTTATTTTGTTCTGTTTAAGCACTATAAGAAGCATCATGTTTTTTCGCTTTGGCCCATACAAAGAACGCAAAGGTGCAGGAAGAAGAAAAATGTATAAACCTGCCCTTTGTGCAATAACTTTATTTCTTAGCATTTCTTAATATGCCTGGATATCCCTTTAAAGTGTGTATTTAAATGAAAGAAACCCTGAACAAATCTCTTAATTCAGCATATGAGTATTTTTCTGTTGTAATGTGTTACTGCTGTGTTCCAAGTTAGCAGAACTTATAACTGCAGAGAATCAAACTAGTTGTCCTTGTTTGACCTGATCCTCTATTAATCAACAACTGAAAAACATTGGCTGCTGAAAATTGAGAGCGACGTCACGCCAGATTTCAAGTTTAAAGAAAGGATAACCCATAGGCCATCCTATACTACAGCTAACAGTAACATTCAGAGATGTCATGCTGTAAATTCATTGCTAACTTCAACGTTAGCTGGATTACAATACAGGAAACTGGATACAGTTAGCCATGTGACTTAGATAGATAGATGTACTTTATTGATCCCAAACTGGGAAATTGTAGTCTGTACTTTGTCTGTCTTTGCAGTCTGTACATCATGAACTATCCAATATTTGGTGTAACTCTGACATATGGCCTGATAAAAAGCAGTACAGTTATAATAATCTATCAGATTCCTACTAAAAACAATTCAAAAATAGTCGTATGTTTTTGAACAGGATTTCAGTGCCCGAACCTGAATGTTATAGCAAAGAAAATGGACGCCTCTAGGATAATGTTGATGTTGGTGGGGAAAAAAAACACCTTTTCACTCTCCAGGGCTCATTTGTTCGAACTTCCCACCTCCTTACTGTGCTGTTGAACACCGAAAGAGGTTAAAATATAAATACGTAAGTAGGCTATATCCATCTGCTATATATGGTGGCTGAATGCTACATCATGTTCAACTTCATATAGTTGGCCAGCCTGAAAACCAGCCTGTGCTCTGGACATTATCCTGTTACCACTGATAAGAACAGTGAGTAGTGCTCAGGTAGTGAGAAGGTCAGCCTATGCTGTCCAGTCTCAAAAATACACACAACCTGTTTGAAGTAACTGGAAAATGTCTGACTTGTAAATGAGTAGATCCTGTATGTGAAGGAGATGATCAAGTAACCAAAATGGACCTTCGGGTCTCATCTTACATAGGTGGCTAACAAATACACTTTAACAGGAGTATTTCTGGAGACATGAATTAATCCCTTCGACCCTCTTTCATTTCCCAGCACTTTTAGACCACATCGTGTCCTGCAAAGTGCTTGGTATGTGTACTTCTGTGTGCACACATCTGTGTGTGGTGCGGAGGGGGCCATTACAGCATTGCCATTTTAAATGCTATAAAAACCTGCAGAAGAAAATGACTGGGGTTGAATTACTCCAATGAGCACACCGATCAATCTTTGCTTTTTTACTTCCATCCTCCCACCAAGTTCATTTCACTTTGTTGAAACACGCAGAGAAAACCACATATTGGGTAACATAGACCCATTTAGAAAGCAATTTAAGGTACTACACGGATCCCAGGGCTGGTGATGGAGTGTTGCCTCTTAATTATACTGTATCAGCATTGCAGTAAAGCTCTCAGATATGACTTGTTGCTGTCTAGGAGAGCAGGAGAACGAGGATGACTCAGACATAATGATAGATCCTTGTGTATTTTTTTTTTTAATAAGGATTAAAAAAAAACTTCCACTGACATCCGCATTTTAGGTAACAGTGATTTTAGAGATGGTTTACACTTAAGCATCTCTATTGAATTATGCATAATTTCATGGAAGTATTGGCATTTAAGAAACATTATTAAAAAACAAAGTTTGGCTTAGGTTCTGTAGCGATATTTTAAGAATATAGTATGATAAGTGTACATGCTTTTTATAGTAATAGATCCATACCACCCTCACATCTACATGCTAAATATGAATGTGTCAAAATGATATTCATGACCTGAACCTTTAACCAGCGCTAGCTGTAAATATACATGCTTGGGGAATAAAGAAAAATATAACTGAATATTTGGTCAAATTTGTCCGTTTGGAGGCAGAGTTAGTTGGCTTTTGACGGTAGCAAGCTAGCCATTTCCTGTTTGTTTTCTCCCTTTGCTAACCTACTCTAATAGGGCTTTCACACTTGCAGAAATCTCCTGAAAAGACTCTGGAATTTTCCAGGAGGAGCTGTTTGTTTGAATGCAAACAGCCACATTTTTCGCTCATACTTCACTCTGAGTTTCTCCAGCCAGACCCCTAGTATTTTTTCCACAGCAAGTCTGAGTGAGCTGATGTGAGAACGCAGCAGGATATTCTCCGGAGAATTCACCTCGAGGAGGGGGAGTGATGTTTATATACTGTGACTGCTGCACTGTGCATAGAATGTATACACGCGACCACTATGATCTCCGTGCACGTAATTAAAAGGCTGCATTATGTTTTCTGTTTGCCAGTATGTTGTTCTCCGCTCTTAAATGTTGTCATTCCTTTGGGCTACACGTAAATTAATGTAAAGGAAAATATTGTCCTTAGAGCATTGTGTAGCGGACTCTGTTGCTTTGTCCGCTACTTCAGCATTGTTTTTTACGTCACGTCTTACCTCAGGAGACCCCCTGCACCCCCTCCCGTCTGACAGGGATAGTATCCAGCTGTGAGGAGCAATTGCGAACATATCCGCAGCAGTCCTCCTGAAATTATCTAGATATTTTCAGGAGTGCATATGTGAAAACCGCTTAACTGTCTGCTGGCTGTACTTTTATATTCACTGGACAAAAATGACAATGTAGCATCACATTTCTCATTTAAGTCCTAAAAGCTCTGGTGAGGAGTGTTTTTTTTAGCTGGTTGTGAAACACACTGAAAGTATAATTCATGCATTTTTATGACAAACAAAAACAAACAAGATTCATCCACAAGATTGATTATTTATATATAGTTATTTTTAATGCCTTAAACAGCTGTCTAGAGGGAAGGTGTCAGGTGAAGTGATTAACTGCACACTGAAGAGACAGACTTTCCTATGACAAACATTCTTGATGAGATTTTTGACTGTTTAAAGACAGCAGGATGAGATTTTTTGGGTCAAATAACATTAATTCCACATGTACAGGAAAACATTAGCACAGACTGGCTAAACCTGTTGGTTTGAGGCGGCTGTGGCTCAGTTGGTAGTCGGTCGTCTCTCAACCGGAAGGTTGGGGTTTCGATCCCTAGCTCCGATGTGTCCTTGGGCAAGATACTTAACCTTGAATTGCTCCTGTTGCTTCGTCGGCGGCGTATGAATGTTTATGAATGGGATGAGTTACTTCTGATGGTCACTTTACATAGCAGCCTCTGCCATCAATGTTTGAATATGTAGGTGTGACATGCGGTGTTAAAGCATTTTGAGTAGTCAGAAGACTAGAAAAGCGCTACACAAGCTCAAGTTCTTTAACCATTTACTGCTTTGTCCACAGGGGGCGCTGAAAAACGTAGAAAAAAAACCTCTGCACACCTGAATGTGTGACCGGCGGGTCGGAGAAGAGAAAAAACTTAAAGACAATAGGAAAGGCTCTCACACACTGTCTCGCTTTATGCTGACATGTTTATTATACCGTACAACATTTCCGTCTAACCAACCTTCCTCAGGTATAGTATATAAATCCACAGGGGGCGCAAACATCAACACAACAGTTCCTCACAAAGGCTTTAAAACAGAGAATGTGTCTCTTTCATACTCCACTGCTATCTAATTGCTAAGCCAACCAGAGCAGAAATAATGTTTAGGTCAGTGCACTTTAGGCCTGATTATTTTGTCTCTAAATATTTACTGAGAACATTTCCAGTACTGACACAGTCTGTAGGAATTAACTTGGGTTGATCTAAAATCTAAGGATCCAACTACGCTATGATTCAGAATCATGGGACATGTGTATTGTTGTGTAACGGTCTTGGAGGGTGATGTTATGGCATGGTCATCAGAAACACTGGGAAGTTTCACAGGGAGATTTTCACCAGAAACTCAGGCACAGAAGGAAACTACGAGCCAGCAGTACGTCTGTGCGTGCTGTGTCACAGTTCATACTCTTGTTTATACAACTAACTCCCAGCAGGAGGAAAAGACACTGCTCTATAACAGGTCATGACTCACCTGCTGTCCACTTGAAGCTTATTTGCAATTAAAATGCTGCTGATTAGGATAAACAGAAAACACTCCAAGACACGTCTAACTCCTCACCTTTCAAAAACTCTTCAGTGTGGTTGTGCTTAATGAATTTAAATTATTACCCGTCAATATGAACTCTTTTCAGGGATATTCTGAGCAAAAAAATAAATAAATCGGAACATATTGCCAGTCGTTATCTGATTTTGACCTCAGCTCAATTTGTCCCTGTCTTTAACTTTGCCAGCCGTTGTTCCAACATGTCAGCTGCGTGTCGGTACACATCCCCCTCACATGAAGCGTTTCCGAAAACGAGGTGATTCAACAGCCTCCCACCAGGAGGAAATACCCTCAATCTGCTTTAGTCCTCACACAGAATTTAATTTTAATTAAATGGTTAATGAGCCATGGGATTAATGCCAATGACTTTTTAAAGCAAACATCTATAAATCATTAAGGCCCCATTTGAAAGGGAGAGCGAGCGGGGCTAACGAGTGTACGTGCCTCCAGCTGCCCACAGCCAGCACCTCTCTCTCTCTCTCTCTATTACTCAGGGGCCACATCAGTCTTACCATTGGTCAAATAAACAGCAGACAGGCTCATATGTGCAGTGAATAAAACTCATCTTAAGCAGATCCAATGAAAAACACTCAGATCTGGTAATTATATAAGATCAGCGGCTGATCTTAAATGAGGATAACAGCAATTACAATCAAAAAGGTCAAACTTACAACCTTATGTAGGTCCAATTAGACTTCAACATTCCATGATGTTTTATCATTACCTACTTTATCTATGTTTTTTTAAAGTGGGTTTAGAGCACGAGACAGTGAGGGGTCAAACAAGGGTGAACCAATAGAGTGCCTGTTCCGGAGACACAGAGAGCAGCAGTGTTCAATAGGTTTGATAGGTTTGATTTTTATACTCACACACATCATTTAGTGCAGAATGAGTTCAGGCAGAGGTGGGCACAATTAATCAAAAGTCTAACTTTGTTAACCTTTAATCTGTGAACAAAGTTGATAACTTCAATAGCAGTAAATCACTTTATTCTGTTAATGATTAACTGAAGTTAAAGTGATGTTAACCAGTATTGTAAAAAACAGAAACATCAGCTTTTTGTAAAGTCAATAGATCTGATTTCTCAAGAGGCCGTGAAGACTTAGAACACTCGAAAATACAAACTTGTCTTTATTGAAAATGTACCTTTAATAGAAACTGTTTTATATATCACCACCTCACTCTATCGATGCTCCAGAAGTACATTCATTTAGTTCAAGCAACATTTCACAATAAATAAATTTCACATATCATAGAGGGCTTTAAACGTCAATGGAAACCAAATTGAATGAAAGTTAAAGGTTTAGATAATTGTTTTTCAAATTAACGTCCATATTACAGAACACAAATTATTGATGCCAATAATTAACGTTAAATGGACGTGTGCCCAGCTCTGAGTTCAGGACAAGTTCACCCTATTGAACTTACTTCCTGTGAGGGTTACATGTATGGAAACATGATCAGATTTGAAATACATGGAATTCATTGATCTGATTATGAGGAACTTGGCTCCATGCTTGGGAAACATTTTGGGAACATTGCGTGGGAGTGCTCTGAGAACCTGGTGTCTTTCTTTTTCCATATGTGCTCCCTATTTAGCGACACAAGGAAACAGAAATGCACATGTGATCAAAGATGCAACAAGATTCACATGGTTGTTCTGTAAGAGTGTCAGGTTTTTCATCATTCACAACCCAAATCTATCATTTCATTTCTGTATTGGTTTCATATACCCTTCTGAAAATTCTGGAAAAAATTAAAAAAATACGATGAAACAGCTTTATTCGAAATCTTCCTGAGTTGTCTTCTGAGGTGTCTCAGAGGGCAAGACATGTCGTGACAGGGATTTTCATGTTCAAACCAGTTGCACAGCGGTGGCAGGATATAAATGTCACTTGCATTGAGATTTTTTCACAATATTACTTGCTGCGTTCACACATCAGCACATGCCAACTTCTTGTGGACATTTTACAAGTTGGTTGGCATGAAAAAGTTTGATTATAGTATCTCCCAATTCCGACATAGTCCATGCACACTATTGGCTGAGCTCATGCACCAGAATCAAACCCAGTGCTGGGGAAGAGTGCTGGTGGTTACGGAATACAGCGTGCACTGAACAACAAAATGCTGAGCATCATTAAATTGTGTGGCAGAATCACAGGATCGTCCCTCTCTGACCTTTCTCATTTATATAAAGTAAAGTGTTTGAAGAAGGCTCAGTCAATCTTGGGAGATCAAAGTCATCCTCTGTTCAAGGAAGTCAGGTTGCTGCCGTCAGGCTGCAGATTCAGCCTGCCAGCATCCAGGACAAAGAGAATGAGAAACTCATTTGTCCCTGCTTCCATTACCTTTCTAAATGACTAACTGTGTTGCTTCTGTTTTCATCTGTTTCTTATCTACTGTATTAATTTATTGTCCATTCTATGTTGTATGCTGATTGCGGGCTGTATGTATGTGTGTATTTCACTGCTGACTGCAATACAAATTGCCCTGTCGCAGGGATAATAAAGACAACCTTGAACCTTGAACCTGACTATTTGGAAATTGCGGGTTAGGGTGACAAATTTGTCCATCAGTGTTCATATATGCAGTTCAACCTGTAAAATGTTGATAACTTCCAGGAGTTTTGTGCATCAATTAATTGTGCTTATTTGACCCGAAGACTTCATATTTTACCAGCCTGTTCTCCTATGACATCTTCCCTTCATTTCTTCCTCTCCTGCTGGGATGTGCAGCCCGTTATTAAGAGGTTATGCTTCAGCTGTTTAAGGGTCACATTTGGAGTATTTATGGCCCCTATAGGACTCTACTGGACAATTCAAGTAAATGACTATATTAGAGTGAAGCAATCAATATTACGATGTAATTATGATATAATGATCAAGGCTGACAATGATTAAGAGATCAGTGCAACACTAAACCAGCATTAGCAAAGATGACAGCAGGATCCTTGAAGAACATGTCAAGTTAAAAGTGTTATATTTGACATGTTTGTTTTTGTATGAGTCCTTACTTTTCTCTTTAAAAAATATGATCAAACCTCAGAGGGGTGATTGAGGTTTGAATTTTTGATGAAAAACAATCCCCTTTTTTTCTGCCTGAACTGTGATTATTGCTTATTTACTCATGCATATTTCATGGTACAGAGAAAAAACTATATTTGAAAGCGACTTTCAGGGGTTTGAGACACAACAATGAATAAAGGAAAAAGAACTCGCAGCCTTTACAGCTGCAGAGATGCCTCTAGTCAGTCAAAAAGCCAAAGTCATCATAGTCTATAATGCGATATGAAGAGTCATTCAGAAGTATCAGATATGAGCAGCGAATCACAGCCTGCAGAGTGAATTGAGCTTCTGAGTTGGGATATTAAATCTTCTCCTCTCTGGCAGCTGACTAAACGGATGAGTGTGGAGACCCTTCCAGCAAACTGTGAATGTTCACATCAACTCTGGATGAGGGAGTCACTGACAGTACAAACCTCAGTGTCCTTTTGGCACAGGATGGCTGGATTCAACAGTCAATATTTTCACTTTTACTCTACCCGGTAAGAAAGTAGCATGATTCCCAATTGATGTTACTATATAACAGTAAAACAAAGAACCGCACAGGAATTAAACTTTAACATGTGATTTTGATGACGTTTTTAAATGCATGATCCCAGGAATTACACTGAACTGAAAGGAGCTGCTCCAGAATGATCCAATCGTACAGTGGCGTAATGAGTCACTACTCCTTCGAATCAAATGGTGCCAGTTGAGGTGGTTCGTACATCTGATTGAGATGCCTCGGATTTTCCGGGCACGCCCAACTTGGAGGGGACCCAGGGGTTTGCTCCCCAACAAAGAATGCGCTGGAGGGATTTCATATCCTATCTGGCCTGGGAACGCCTTGGAATTCCCCAGGAGCAGCTGGAAATTGTTGCTGGCGAGAGGGAAGTCCAGGTTGACTTGCTTCCCCTGTTGCCACCGCTTCCTGAATTCTGATAAGTGGAAGAAAATGGATGGATGGATGGACAACTAAAAATAATGAAAGTTAGGTCAAAATTAAAATGTGTGCTGTTGGTGCATTGCACACAAACGCACACGCACACAATGCAGGTTAACAGCCACATGTTAATGCTTATTTCTCCTTTGGAATGGTTATTTGCCAGTTCAACCTGACACAGCCTACATACAACTTTATCTCCATTTTCTTGATCAATAAACTGCCAAACTGCACTGCTCCTACGAGATGCATAATATAACGTCAACGAAGGAAAGGAGTGAAAGAGTGCAGCTTTAAAAACATAGCTCGCCTATGTATATTTACGGTCCCCCAATAAGCTATATTTCCTGACTGTTTTTTATCCATATTACCACGAGAAAGGATGGAGAGAGAGAGAGGTCCGCTGGTATGTCCCCCCGTTAGTGCACCAATTGAGGTGTTAAAACTGAAGCTTGTTATCCCTTTGTTTTAATATTATTCTGCAGCTGTTTGCTGTGTATGTTCCTCTGAAATCTTAGTTTAAGGATAAGTGTTACGACACAGGTCATCATCAACAAGCCTCTCCACATGTCTGTTTACATTCCATTTGCGTTGGGGCTAGCATTAGCCGTAGCAGGTGTATTAGAGTCTGTGTTACTGCTACTGCCGCTTACAGCTGCTATCGCCGCCTCATCCTTATTTTTGAAAAAACTGGCTACTTTGGTAGCGTTGCCCCCTCGTTTTGGCTGCCTCTTTAAGTATTCAATTTTGAAAGCTGCTTTTGTGTTGGTACTCCATGTTTCTATCTTGTTTCTCTCGTGTTGAATTGGCTGTGCAGCTATACACATGTAATGGCTATAACCTAAGGTGGCCAGACGTCCCCGATTTCCGGGGACAGTCCCCGATTTCCGGTTTTCCGATTTTCTTTTCAGAAATCTGGTCACCTTACTATAACCCAGCATTCTGCGCGTTCACATTTTCACATTTTTTTACTTCATATAACTGTTCCCTATTTTAACTTAATGTAAAAATGTGAGATAGGGGTGAGTTAGTAAAATATTTCTTTACATATGAAAACATTTATGGCATTGTTATTTACATCAAGTTGTGACACCATGAGGCCAATGTCTCACAGAATACCATTTGTAAGGTAACGTCAGCTTTCTTGATGAATAAGTCCCGCTGTGATACACGTTAGGAAAAGGAAAGTAGTGACTGCTTTGCCCCGCACAAACCACCCTGGCGCCTAACAGCCACAGGCCCATATGCAGCTTCATTACGTGCATGCACCGTAGTCTGCTACGCTGCTGCAATTGTATAAACGTGTATTTATCTTTACCCTAGACATCATCAGTGATGCACATTACAGAATTACTAAATATGTGAGAAGATCAGAACAATAAAAAATATATAACATAAATAAAAAAGGTCAGAGTTTTTTGTCCTTTTACAGAGATATCTTAAAATAAACATGCTATATATTGAGTTTGTGATATTAGGAATATTTTTTGTATCTTTGACTTGTACAAATGAATCAACACTGAGCATAAAGCAAATTACAATTCAATGCATTTATTCCAAGGACAACAGACAAACTGCATGTCCCTACCTTACTTATAATACCTATCAACAAAATTGTGTGCCAAGCAGGAAATAGCACATCTCTTCATTAAGCACATTGCCCTAGAAGTCTACTTCTAGGGCAATGTTCTCCATCATATCAGTATGGTTTATAGTTACAGCGTTATAGTCACCAAACCCTGCCCATACCTTAAAGGTCACATATTATCCTCCTTTTCAACAAGATTAAAAAACTCTAAGAGCTCCCCAAAACATGTCTGTGAATTTTCTTGTTCAAAGTCCACTCAGATCCTGTATTTTATCATGCCTATAAACCCCTCTACTTCAGCTCTGCTCAGAACAATGTAAATGAGCTGTGTTCGATGACACCCCTCTTGAAGGGCTTGGGCTTTCTTGCGCCATGCGCTATTGTTAAAGGTGGGAAGGCAGACTCAGAGGGCAGAACAAACACCTAACTGTGGGAGTGTCACCCAACTGTGGGAGGGGTTACTGCCCTTTGTGATGGCAAAAGACAGGAGGATGGACTTTTCTCATATTTTTGGCTGTTTTAATGACAGGCCAGGGCCACTTAGTGTCTTCTGTTCTTAAAACATGGTAAAGTGCATTTTGCATAATATGAGACCTTTAACAATATTTTATGCCACATGACTAATATCCCTCCCTATAACCTTTACTACTCTGTAGATGTGAGTTAAATGGTTGACATTGAATATTTAAGGTTCTTTAGGAATGTATTTACATGCAAAAAGTTTGTAAAAGGGAAAGTTTGACATCGTTATGAAAATATTTACAAGAACCTTCCATGTAGTAATAGCATGATCATTTGTTTATGTCAGTTAAAGGCAGCTTTTTGAAATGCCTTACATTTAATAATGCAATGTTCAGGTAGGCTACTTCTGTCTACTTTGACACAGTCAGTGACTGAGCACCCAACTAGCCACCTGTGGATGATTGATTTGGCTTACTCTCCACTCCAATGTCTATTGTATTACGAAGAAGAGAATAGAATGTAAAATCCCCCAGTGGCCTGTGTGCTAAATTTACCTTAAACCAAATCACCGAAGCCTACTGGTGCTTGACAGTCTGGGCAGGTGTGCAGAATCCTCAGCAATATCCAAGAGAGACCGACTAGCTCTGCTCACCCTTTTCGCACTCTTTTTTATTAATCTGACTCACTCTCTCCTTCTGCAGAGGAGCCGTGATCTACTGAAAGTCAAACAGGACTGCCAAAGTATCATTATTTCACCTATCAACAGGCCTGTAGTAGTAAGACATACAACAGGGATTATTGGAGCTGTTCTTGTTCAAGGTGTCTTTGTGTTGCCAAGGCATTTGTTGTTGACATTCACGCACAGGAAAATTACTGTGTAAGCACTCTTTCCGAAAGTGCTGTCTACTAAAGTGTTAACCGCTCTGACACTACTGGTTTTACTGCATGTCTTGACATGTCAACACCCCCAACTCATATTTTTCTGTTAAATAAATAAAAAGCCAGAGTGTGGAATAAACAGAGATTCTAAATAGGAGCTGACAGCACCGCCAGTTTGGAGATGGATGCGTAAGTGGAGTTTGTTTGTTTTTTTCTTCTTCTTTTTTTTGCTGACAATTGCAGGCAGAGAAGAAGACAGATAAGAGGTCTGTTTTTTTTTTTTTTGTGTAACCGCGTTCCTGTCTAGCACTGCGAGAATGAGTAGAAGATCTGGTCCCTTGGGGTTAAAGGATGCTTATTAAATGGCAGCACAAAGACAGCCGGCCACTCATGCAGACGCAGGGCATCCCCTGCATGAGGAAGGTGAAAGGGTTTAAGAGCAAAGATGGAGGCTTTAAATAATAATGATGCCCTTTTTGAGATGGAGGTCATCGTGGTGTTGTGTGTTACAGTGTGTGTGTTTGATCAGGCATACTGACACACTTCCAGGGCCATATTCTGTATCATATCAATGTGTTTTTTGTGCTGCATTTTAAGCAAAATCTCTGTTAGAAATTTGTGTGTGCAAAATCAAGTCTGTTTGTCTTCCCAGAACCCAAGATGCTGGTGAGAAAAACACAGAAGAAACAGCCTACCGAGCCTGGGAAACAGATGGGTTTTTAGCTCTGATTTTACATCTAAAAAGGACAAAACCGCAGCGCTGTGGTTTCACTCAGCTGTCAAAAACTGAGTGGCACCACATTACATGGATGATTACCAATAATTCCCTTGCCGGGAGTCAACTGAAAGGAAGACAACGATGTAATTACAGTCCCCTTTGGCAAACTGCTTTGTCATACAAAAGGATAATGATATGCTCTTTTGACACCAAACCAGTGTCTCTGGATCGGGCTGTAATGGCCCTGTAAATCAAAAAATGCTCCTTTTTATAGAATCACACCTGGAGTCCAGACATTCGAGACAGTCAGGAAGTCCTGGAAATCAGAAGAGTGTAAAATAATGCTTCCGCTCCGAGGCTCTGGAGCTTGTAATGTGATGTTTGATCCACGAGATCTTTGACAGCTGTAGTGAAGTAAATCAGGACATTCAAAAACACACATCTAATAATGTGAAATGTTACACAGCTTATGTGTAGACTTTAATCACTTTACAGCTCACGTCCTCAGGAGGCAGCCAGGAAGATTTCCAATTCCCCTCAGCATGGAATTACCATAACTTATCCGTGGGGGTTGACAGGGATCTTGATTATTACCAAACGACTCAAATGTTCTTTTGTCAGCTGCAGAGTTTCTCAACCTTTGAAATCTCAGATCACTTCTGTTTGACCTGCACTGTAGAAGATCTTCTCTCCGCTGGGAATAAAAAGCAAAAGTCTCAGCCTGTGCAAGAAATTCTATCTTATTCTGCCCAGTGCACAATTCCATTCAGCTCGAATACCTTTGAGCTATGTTTAAACATGCTACAATGCAAATAACACACAATTCACACACAGGACGTGATGTTTGTAACAGAACATGACTGCTTTTAAAATAACTATGAATTTACTTGGTTTACCGAGGTAACAAACCTGGTTTACGTCGGAACAGGTGTTACATTTATTAACCCATGTTTGTTTAAATGTATTAATCAATCAGTCCATACATTTTTATTTGTATAGTGCTGGTCTAGACTGTGCTATGTTTTATTACTTAGAGACACAACACTAATCCTCCATGGACAAATACTTGGCAACATTTAGCAAAGTAACAGTGGCAAGAAAAACCTTTGACCAGACAGAAACCTCGAGCAGAACCAGAATCATGTTGAACAGCCATGTGCTGACACTGTGTTGGGCTTAGAATGGGTTGATCTTCAATAAAAACAAAACAAGCTACAGCCTATATACATTGGGCATCTCAAAGCTAAGACTTCTGTTTTCGTGTCATCAGATTGGACCTTCGTTGATGATGTCATCAAAAATCAGAAGTGCGACAAATCTTTTGATAAATAAGAAGGGGCAGAAAGCAGGGATAAACTCGCAGCAGAAGTTATTTGGTAGCATGATCTATTTTAAATAAAATACATTACAATACTTTATAGCCCCCCAGGGGGAAATTTGTTCTCACAGCTTTGCATAGTCGGTACACATGAAGAAAACATTGAACAGCAGGTAGAAACACATAACAAAGTCAGCGTGTAAACATGTTTAAGGCTTCATATTACTCCAAAACAAAGAGAAAAAAACAGGGCAGAGTTACATATTAGAGAATTTCAATGACATCACAGTAAGCGAAAACGTAAAAAACAAGCTGCATTTGTCTTGTAGGTGAAACAATTAAAGCTAGGGTAGGTAATTTTTGAAAACTAGCATGATTTTGAAAGTAGCATTCTCTCCGTGCTCCGTCTTCACCCACCCCCTCCCCTCTGTGCTCCCTCAAAAGCAGCGCACCTCACTTACATGCACTAGCGCCATTGGTCCAGAAGCGGATTTCAGCTCATGCTTTAAGTGTGGGCTCGTGCATGCATCCGAGCAGGGACACAGGGTGGAATGATTGGTTCATAAAACTCGAACCGAGTGCAAACATTGGTCAAAGTTTTTACGAGTTTACAACTGCTACAGATGACGGATTTTCTTCGTAGGCTATCCCTTTTTTTTGCCGCAATCAAGACACACAATGTATTTGCAGAGCAGAGAGGGGCCCCCCACCACTGCCAAGGGGGTTCTCAACTTCGGCAGCAAACAGCACCAGCGGGGTACTGTGGCCTGTTTGCAGTGTCATTGATTCCACCCCATTAGCACCCCCTTTGCTGAGCCCCCGCTGCTGTCTGGAGTTTTAAACACCAGGTCGTCTGCTTTATTTATCGTTCCCTCGCTTTTTTTCGTAACATTAAAAGTATAAAAAACTAAATTAAAAAAGTCCAGATCAGAGCAAATCTTCATTACCGATGTCAATCTCTCACAGACGCTCTCTCAGCTTCAGCCGCATGAAGTTATCTAAAAACTTTCTGCGGGCATGATGAGGCCAGACTCTCAAAGCTCACCTTTACTATCAATAGAGAGGGATATTGCCATTAATAAGAACAAGGTGGTTTGCGAGGATGAAGGATAGGGTGCTGCTATAAGATCAACAGGTCACATATAGTTCAGAAATACTTTCCAGTAAAACTGACAGATGCTGGATGAAAACTTCATTGGTAAGTTGTTTCATCATTACTTGTGATTTTGCTTAGATGCTGGCCTTTTGTTTATGGCTGCATGCGTTGTAGACCGCCGTGTCTGCTTTGTTATTGTATGAACGGCAGGCCATTGCTTGCACACTTAGAAAGTTTGTTGTCGTGTGTGGGTTGATTATGTGTGATTTTATTGTACATAGTCGATTTGGCTGTGTGGCTGGATGGGCGTCCAACATCACTGAAATTCAAACTGTCACTGTCCATGTTGCTGAAATAGCACTCATAGCATTCTAATGCGCATTTGTCTTCGTCCCGCACCGTCTTGCATCTCCATACAGCCGATAGGCCTACTATAGCCTACCATTGGCTATTACTATAGGATATAGGCTACAGCATATGCTATATAGCTTATTGACAGTTTAAGGGCCCACTATAAGTCCCCGCCCCCTCTGCGATGAGCCATAAGCTCCGTGCCTGCAAATCTCATTTGCAGTTGATCATATTTGATAAAGCTTCACTGAGCTTGAATACCTTCTGATGTGTTAATGCTTTACATACACTACTATACTACATTTGCAGACACAATTTCATCAGGATTTATGAACTGTTATGGTTCATTGATCTGTAAACACAAGTCATACCGAATCAACAGATTCAGTCGACAGATGTGAAACATTTGAAGATACTCCATGAAATGCCATCACACAAAGAAAAGTACAGTATCATGAAAACATAAAGAGATTGTGTTCAGCTGCATTAATGAAGATTTATATAGCCACAGTGGATCTAGGAGGGTCACTGGTTCAAGTCCCGGTACAGACAAAAGTATGGAAATTGGTGCTTGCTGGATTGGTGCCAGTTCACTTCCCGAGAACTGCTGAGTTTTCCTTGAGCAAATCACAGGACCCCCAACAGCCCCCTCACTCTGACATCTCTCCTTTCATGCCGGTCTATAAGTCCTGTTTGTGCATTTGTTTATTTAGGGGCCCATGTGTTTGAGCATGTCTCCCAATAAATTAAACTGATTACAAACATATTAATACACGTGTATGCAATTCCCCTTTATGTCAGGATCACCTCTATTATAAACCTTTTTTCCAGCCACAGAAGGCAGTTGAAAGACAAAGTTAAGGACTACCATGGTCGAGAAAGTAAAGCATTTAGCATTTAAAGAATAAGATATTTCTCTGAGGAGTTTGTACAGACACAATCTCACACAGGGGACCTTTTCATTTAGATTACATGGGTAGTGATGGAAACCCTGAGGTCACCACACCGTCATATCTTTTAGCAAAGAATTGAATGGAAAGAAAAATCACTGATTTGAAGGACATTCAGAAAGATTCCCTGAACAGTGTGACTGGGACTGCATTTGTCCACTGCCCACAGGGCTGTCAGAACATCTTCACCTGTGCAGTCTGACACCAATTCACACTTATTCCCAAGACTCTAATGACTTTCACATAAGCATATGTGTATAATATGGATTTTCCAAACCACTGGGAATCTAAAGCTCTCAGTGGCACTGATGGATATTGAGTATGTAAATGTCGTCAACATCTACCTGATGCCACAAAGCCCCTATTATCTGCAAAAATGTACATTTCAGGAGTCTTGACATTAAGTTATTGGACTATTTCATGCATTTCTATTTGCTTTTATTTTATTTTATATGTATTATTGCAATGGCCCGTTTTGTTGTCGATACAATTCAAATGCTCTCATATTTTGTCCAAGCACAAATGACAGACTTCCCGGCTCTCATGGTGCTCTGAGAGCTTCATATTCTCCCATTCTTTTCTCTCCCCGTCTGTCTCGCTCATATTGTGGACAGCAGCAGCAAAATTGTTCACCAAGGTGCCATCTTTTGTGTCGGGATAATTGCCCATGAGTAGAAGCTCATCAAGAGGAGAAATTGAAATTATTTCCTCGCACTCAGGGACAGTGAACCGTGGAGTAAAAAAAAAAAAAAAGAAAGGTGATGAATCTGTATATTTCCATGGGGATCTGCATAGGACAGAGGTAGACTTGATTAGGTTGAGGGAAATTACACACAAGGACTCCTCCTGCTATAACAATGCACTTTGCATCTGTTGGTTTTGTGTTATCTAAGAGTTAAATGTTGGGTTTATGTTGCTTGTGCTGTGAAAAACAAACACAGATTAGTTTCCTTCCAATCAATCACAACCACCGTTTCTTCACACAATCACGCGGCCTATTTCTCACTGCGGCTGGATTCAATTTTCCAAACACAAAATTAAACATCTTGTAAATTATGTTTATTGTCCCGCATATTTCCCTTCTGCAATCAAATGCCAGCAGTCATTGCTCATGTGCTAATTGAACTTTTTTTCCTGTTATGTAAATTTCTAGAATGCCTAATTGGAGTATATATCACTGTTAGCATGCATTATTCCAGTGGCCTATTCCACCATCAATGTAAACATAATGTTTGCACTGCAGGCTTGTTTTGCTGCGGGGCATATGATGTAGATTCAATCTGATGAAGACACATAGGAAACCTCTCCCATTCCTCTTCCAGCACACACACATTCATGCATATATGTATGCATACGCCTTCATGATTTCTCCCACATAATGACTACAAAAACAGCACTCAGTGGAGACAAAGTCACTCATTTCTCAGATAAGAAGATATCTTAGAATAAATATAAAGAGAAGTAGATACATGAGAATAAAGGAAGATACAGAAACAAAAACAAAACACACTTTCAACCAACACATACCTACAAGTCATCATGTGAGAGGAATTATCATGATAAACTTTGCTGCATTTTTCAGCTTCATATTTTGGTTTTCCAGCTAAAACTGACACTGAATCTGTCCTTCACTTTCCACTGTTCACTAACTGTCTAAAGCCCATTGATACCGACTAGCTAGCTTGTGATAGTGGACCATCATTTATTTCTCTCATTAGTTGGTGGAGAAGAGTCGGCAACCTCTGGTGTTGGAAAATGAAGTCAATGAGGCTCTAATCAAGGTAATCTGCAGTAGGTCCCGTGTTAAAGAGCACATTTTTTTACAGAGGAAATCACCATGTTTGGTTCAAAGAACAGTTTTAGTCTCAATAGCTAATGTCTGTATTAGTTAAATCTGTACGGGGGGTGAAGTTATTTATAAGTTATACATGTTGACCATATTAAGCGTAAGAGGTTTGCATAACACTGTATAACTGGGATGATCATGTTGTAGCTGTTTGCCTGGAGGCTAAAGACTCCACTTCGAAGTCTGTTACTAGATTGAACGAAAGCAAGGTGGAGATAGCGTTTCCATTATGGCGAATGCCATTGTTTGGCTTCAAAACTTGCCTTCAGAGGTGAATGGGGGACGGCACTGCGACTACAGATCCTCCATGTTTTCCATGACTCCAAAGAGAAGAGTTAAAAGCGAAGCGTTTTAGTACTTATTTACAAAAAAATATCTTCAAATGAGAAACAGATAGGGACCAACAACAAAGGCTTTAGAGTTATGTAAAACCATCGCCTGTATAAAACATGGACATAGACTCAGGGATGTCACCCATTGGTTTCTGAAGAGGACTTTTGAAGGCCGACAATGGTGGTTTCCATGTTGAAAATGATGTCTCCAACTAACTTTTGGTCAACCTAGTAACATGCAAATCGGTGGTGCTGAGGCCGGTCTTAACACTAGAACCGCCAAGACCGTCTGACAGATGGTTTGGGTTTTTATAATACAAATAACTCTGTTAAAATAAAAACTACAAGCCTCTCATGCTATGACTTTTCCTAAATATGTGTCTTGTATGTTTTCTGAAGCTTATGTGTTACTAAAATAAAACACACAAGATTTCTGCGCATTTATACCTCTGACCGCCGCCGCCGTCATACAGACGGCAGCTGAAAATGATACATTTCCCTGGATTGTTTTCGCGCGTCTTTTTTTTCTTCTATTAGTTATAAGGAGGCAGTGTCAAACAAACAGGCACTGCAAAAAAATATGACCGTTGTCTCCTGCAAGGTATGCAAGCGCCCCGTGTGTGGGACGTGCACCGTAAAGGTTGAGCACTTTGCCCTAGGTGTGTGCCTTAGGTGCCGCGGCGCTGTCCAAGGTGCTGATCGTGCCTTTGTTTGTTTGTTCGCCTGCTCTGGAGTTCTGCACTTATTTTTGTATATAGTTTGTCATGCCAATATATAGCCTATAGTTTTTGTTGTTTGCCAGAGCCTTGTGGCGACAACCTGTTCATTCAATCATTCGCGTGTGTGTGTGTGTGTTTGTGTGTGTGTGTGTGTGCGTGCGTGTGTGTGTGTGTGTGTGTGTGTGGGGAGGGGGCGTTTATCTCGGTGTTTATCTCTCTTTTTCCAGTGTTTTTAATAAAATGCATAGCCTAAAATGCATAGCCTAATATAGCCAACAATATAATAGACTGAAAGTTATGCATTTTCCATTTTTGAAGAATGTGTTTTAGCAACGGGAGACGTGGAGCAGCAGTAAAAAACGGCCCTTTAAAAAAGCCGAAAAATATTGTAAATTGACATGAGACATTTAAAAGGTTACGAATCCTGCCCGGTTTGTACATAAAAGTAAGTTGTATTTATAATTATTTCTCATAACTTCATCAAAAAAATGCATTATTTGTGTGCTTCTGAGTACAAACTATGAAATTACATATGCCGTCTGATAGACGGCTGCGGCGCTTGGAGGGGGGTCTAGAATGTTGGCGGTCCTAGTGTTAAGGCTCCTTGCAAACAGCTATATCGTGCTTGACTGTGAGTCAACTCACCTTGACCTATAATGTGGAAATGTATGTATAACTCTAGCCTTAACATGCTCAAAACTGGTGAGGGATAATACAATCATCCCCCTTACAGTATAAACCAATAGATTAATCAGCAACTGATACCAAATTAGTTTCTTTGTACCAGGTTGTAAACAAGCTTATTTCTGCTGTCAAAATGGGTATTGAATCTTAGGTCTTAGTTGGATTTACGAGGCCTTTGGAGCCAGCATCAAGCTGACTCACATGAAACTGAAGTTTTTGTTTTGTTTTGTTTTTTACTTTGCATTGGCTTCATATTTCAACACAGGAGGTCACTGCTTGCGTAAAACTGGGGATTTATCAGAGATTTAACAACAATATTACCTAGGGACTTGTGTATATGAAATAATCTTGGTCATCGTTCATCTTAATCCTGTTCAAATCTGCAATCTGTAAAGTAAACATTTCATCACTAATGTTCCTACATTATTTGCCCAAATACAGAGGTCATGTGATAATGTAAGCCCTGTGCCCATGGGTGATTGTAGTTCGCTACCACTGTATATTATATAAAGTGAGTATTTAGTGGCAAAGTTCAACAATCATCCAGAGGAAAAATGAAACATTTGGGAGCAGGAACACAGAACGCAGAAGAGAGATTGCAACAGTTGAAGTTCGACATGTGAGAATCAAAGAGGGTCTTTAAGATGTCCCCAGAATTCACAAAAATGATGACTCACTCTTTCCCTGGTCAAACACATCTTTGTGGCGAATGAAAGGCAAAGATCGGCTTTTACAGTAAACAACAATGAAGATATTTGGTTTGTGCTGTAGTCATGATGTTATCCAGTAAGGCTCTTAATCCTAAATGGGAAAAAAGGCCTGATCAGTTACAGAGAACATTACAGTACTGTGAAGATCCAAGGCTACACTGTAAAAGTCACCATTACCATAAAACCCCCCACTTTGCAGGTAGGTAATCACAAGCTGGCAACACCAGAGGTCCTGCAGAGTTTTATTACAGTGAACTTAAGAACAGGAGGCCGTTTATAACCTCATCATTTCATAGCCTGTACTTTGAAGTGACAGTTTATCACAGATTACTGTGTTTTGTAAATCAATGGCAACATTTATGGGACAATTTTGTTTTTTTTATTATGGTGTTGAAAACCATGTAAAAAAACTGTTAGTCAAGAGAAACAGAATTAGTTTTTTCTGTCACAATTAAACATATCTGATAATAATACAAATGTATCACACAGGTGTTTCTTTTCTGATGCTGTCTCATCTGCTAAAGATGATGATGGATTGATTTAAAGAATAAAGATTGGTAGATACTTGCAGTCTACTTTGTTGCATTCCCTTAGTAAAAAGGTAAGGTATTGCAGCAGTTTAAAGCTCTGTTCAGTTGTCACTTAAAGGCACAGTACCATAAACAAAGTCTATTTGAGGATGGCAGTTTGGGGTGATGGATTGGTCAAAAAACTAGAAGTCTTTGAAACAAGACACCAGAGTTCAAAGCTCTCTGAACATGCACTGTTACTTATCCGTACATAACCTGAATATATATATGTCACTTACGTAATGTTCATAACACACCTCCATATTGTAAGGATTTAGTCTAACTAATGCGTTCAAACCATAACCCAACCTTTTAACCCAAACCGCTTTGGTGGAGTCTTTAATGAGGGAACAATCCAGTAGCTCACATTAGGACACATGAAAATAAACTGTGTTTGTTTTGGTTGAGGACTTGTCAGTCGTTACAGTTTGCATTGAAAGCATTGACAAATGGCCTGATAAGGTTCTGTTCCCTTATACAATTTTAACATTCTAGGTAGCATCACATTTTTTGCATTTGTCTGATATATGTTTAAATAAATGTCACAGTGCCAGTGGGACACTTATTGAAGCAGTGTTTTTTTTATTCAGTGTGTGGTTCATTGCATGTTTTAATCATCAAGTTTTTGAGCAGTTTAATATTTGTTTTTAAGTTTTTGAACATGTGGTTTATTATGTACATTGCACGTTGTACTGAGGCTGAGGAAGCTCGATGATTGAACAGCTTGCCCACAGTGCGGGATTGGCAACTTGGGCAGCGTGCTTGACTTTAAATAGAGACAGGTGGGAGTGAGATGGGGAGAGGACTGACGAAGAAGCACGCACAAGAGGCGCTGGAAGTCAACGACAGAAGATTTCGGAGTGATTGAAGACGTCGACAGAATGAGGCCGAGGAGCTGCCAGGGCAAACCTGCACGAGCTAGCGGAGACATGGAGGCAGAGACTTGATTCAACGTTCACTAAGAGATAAGTAAAGGAAAGTAAGCACTTGTGGGTGTATGTGTGTGTGACACTTGAATCTTGTGTGCTACAATTGAGGTCCCTTTCCATTCCTTTGCAGCTGCATTCATTGGAGCGAGAATGGGCGAGAGGACAGTGAGCAAGTGGACGCCGCGGTAAAGTAAAGGGAAGACGGTGATAGGACCATGCGGAGCTGCCTTACCATGCATGAAATGAAGAACATTCCCCTTGCTTTAAACATTGTAGTTGGACGGTGGTGGTTCCATTTTAATGGACGGTATATAGTTTGGTTTTGAGATCTCTTTGTAATGGATTTTATTTTCTTTCAGCCATGACACTTTTTAAACTGTTATTTGCTTTTAAGTGGTTTAGTAATAACTTGTTTTAAACTCTCAGGTGGCTTTTTTAGCTTAGAACGATTTTTATGTTGGTATAAAAAATTGAAACTTGACATATAAACTTAATAAACACTTATCATATTTCAGCAGTGGATTGATGCACTAACAGATGAAATGTGAGCAGCACATTATCTGAAACGAAAAACAGCCAGTCCCTGGAGTTTTAGTGGAAAAATGTTTTCACATGTTACGACCCTGGCTAGTCAAAAAACATTCCATCAGCAATTATAATCTTTATTGCTTACAAGGTTAAACAGAATCTCAAAGGAAAGGAAAAACGGTGGCTGAAGCCATGCTTCTGATCCTGGCAGCAGATTGAGAGAGAAGGGGGAGGAGCTTGAATCAGGCTTTTGTAGTCAGCCCTCAGGTGAAGCAGATCAGAGGTTGATGAACGTATGGTGGTCAGGTAGTGGCTCAAATAAAACAAAACAATGTCAGGTTTGCACATAACAAACCTAAAAGAAGAAAGAACTAAAGAAGAAAGAACTTCAAATACAAGAAAGAGTTGTCCACAATGAAAATGTTAAGAATGTTAGCTTATGAATTATTTCTTACATTGTATAAATCTGAGGAAAATCTCATGGAGCTGAAATGTTTAAACCGCATTAGGAGCGATGTGTAACCACATTCAGAGCAGGTGGACAAGAGTTGGGTTCTTTGGTTCACACCAGAGTTCGTTTGAGCATTCACACCACTCCACACTAAATGAATTATACCTGACAATGTGCACCAGAGTTATTTTCACATGGACCAAAAAGCTCAGGTGTGAATGCATCTTTATCTTTCTAGAATGTGACATTTTAACGCAGAGAGTGCAAGTCATGTATTATTATTTATAAGATAATTTAATACCTCTTTTTTGGTTTTACTTTACATTTATAAAGAAACTGCTGCCATAAATAATTGCATACAAATTCAGGAGAATACCGGTCTTAAAGTGTTGGACACTCAAAATGTTTGAGTGGAGATAAGTTAGAGTGAGAATGAGAGATGGTCATGAAACCTGCTGCAGGTTTTAAGATACGATTTATCAATAAATAGTTACTTAACATTCAGTGTTCGACTATGACCATGAGATTCTTTTCCATTGAATAAAAGTTCCCAAAATAAATTGTTTTTGCTGTCAGTTACACTGCTTAAAAGTAATAAAATCACTTTTAGCCAAAAATCGTTATCAGCTGGTCAGACCAGGTAAAAATAGGAAATCAGAATCGTTATTGCAATCGGTGCATCTCTGATTTGTGGATGATACGTAGAATGTGAGCAGCTCTTCACCTGAGAGCCTCTCCCTGTGTAAGACCAGGAGACCCAGCTGAGAAATGAGTCGGCGCTAACCGTCCTGCTGACTGCTCAGGATTTCACTGGAGGGCTTTGCCGACCGGCGTCGCATTACTTCTCATTAATTTTGCTTTTGTAGCTCGCTTAATATGCTATTGACTGCATTAGTGAAGAGATTAATGTGTTGTTAAATTATGTTGGCTCGTAGTGCTGTCCTGTGTTTAGATATACTGCCTCGTCAGCTGCTCCAAGGATTATTTTCCATGTACAGAAGCTCACAGTCTAATGCAGGACACATTCACAGTGGATCTATAGACTCAGACGAGCGATCCTCTGCCAAGAAAGATGTGAGGGTTTTTATTGCAGGCTAATGATGCAGACACATCATTATCAACTCTCTCTCTCTTATACATACATTTTTAATAGAATAAATAATGTTGTGTTACTGTTTGAAGAAATCAACAACACTCTTATAAATAATAAAGCTCATACATGATACCATGTAACTTTTGTTGAATAGGAGCAAGTTAAAATGTTATGCTATTATAACAGTAACACTTGACGGATTGCCACAATGCAAGAAAACTGACCTGTTTTTGAAAACAGTTATATTTTAAAAACCTTGCATATCTTCTGCAGAGGCACGGAGCCCGGACTGAACTGAGCCGCAGCTCAGCAGAGCCAGTGGAAGCACACACTGAGTAAAGTAAATGCCTAACAGCTCCTCTGCCGTGGAGTAGCAGTGACAGACCAACACGCATCTGGTGGAATTAAGCAGTTAGCAAAAGCAATGATTGGCACTTCGAAGCCACTGGAAACTCAAATCAACCACAACCTTTAACCTTTTTAATCTAGAGTCTTTGTCACTTCAGTTTCTGTAAACTTTCTTGAGATTGTGTTGCACAGGTAGTAGTTCTAGATGTTTACATCCAGTGTGAGCTTAGCCCAACTCACAAGTTTTAAATGTGAGGGTTGATTATTGACAGCCATGATTGGTTACATATAAGTTCATGGTTTTTGAGTCTTGACAGTAGCTGTCTGTTTTTCAGCTGGGGGAGTTAAGTGGGAAACAGGGGTTTAACATCAGCTGGGGGAAGATCTGCTCCACACTAGATTATGTTTCTAAACCATCTTTTAGCATTGTTTTCATTTCTTTTAGAACAAACAGGTGTTGAAGCTTATAGACACTGAAGTAGTTCCACGGGTCAAAGGAGGATCTTTGACGTTGGGTTGATTGTCTGTGGAGTATCGATCTGAGCACAGGGTAAGAGCACTTTAGAAATAACTGGTGAAGAACCCCAAGAAAAACTCTGACTAAAATGATGCAGAGTGGCACACAATAGCTACCACAGTAGTAGATAGAATTGTCTGGTGATGAGTGGAGTTCACCCCCACCAGGGTTCTTTTACTGAGGCAGATGAGTTGATGAGTAGAAGGTGTGATTCATCCAGGTTTGAATATGTAAATCATTAGTGGAGGACACCCCTAGACCACAGACAGGAGTGGTCATTTCAGATAATGTTGGATGTGTATGCTGACTGCTTACTATGTAAAACCTTACAGTCGTTATTCAGTGACCAATTGTAATGAATATTTCCTGTTGGCAGGGCTTCTGCTTTTTCTTCTGATATTGACCTGACTTCTGTTAAAATGCTGATTGTCACATTACCCATTGTTGTGTATGGAGCCAAACAAATGTTAATCAAAATATGATTGGCCGCACCTCCAAAGTTTAGAGAAATTGTCCAAACAGCAAAATTAGACGAATGACCAACAGGGTACACCGTACACAGCCAACTTACGTTCTCAGGTGCCCGTCGGTTGAAAAAATAAATAAACCGTGGCACACTGAAAATTACTTTACTGTACTAATCGAGTTCAGCATAAGTTCAAGCAGGAAGACAGGTTAGATTCTCCGTCTCCCTGCTCTGCATGGTGATCAGCTGATTTGGGGCATTTACTCTTTAAGTAATAATTCAACCAGATTCTGCCACAACCTCTCTGAACCAATCATCCTGCTGCTGTAAACATTTTTTTTTAATCTGTTCTCTCTCTTCCACAGTCAGTTTGTCATTTCAGTGTGATTGCGACCCTCCTTCACCCCAGTCACCTCCATTCCAGTTCAGCAGAGTTCAGATACAGCCTCAGAAACCCACTCCTCATCACATCCTGCATTCTTCATTCACCACCACCACCAGTGTCTACACTGCACCTATCCTGCTGTCGGCCTTGCTTTGCAATAAAACACCCAACTTTTTAAATCATATACTGTATGTTTTTGTTTTTTTTTACTATTTCCAGCCAAAGCCACCACTGGCTTTAACCATACAGCCAAGTTACTGTAGGGCATTGTAAATGGATTCTGACCAACTGTTCAAAGGCTTCTCTCACTGTATTAAAAGTACAACATAACCAGACTCGCTGTCTTCAAAAAGCTCTGTTGTACGTCTTTAAACTGGACAACATGAAAGAGAAACTTACAGCATATACACTGTGCAAGAAGACGACACATCACTAATGCAAATAGTCACAACTATGTCCAGAAGACGTTTCTGCTGTACAGAAAGATCTACATTTAGAAAGTGAGTGGGTTTCTGGTTCATCTTATTTTGATCAGCAAAGATATAAACTGCTTCATTAGCCAGGAAAATTTGAGTTTGCCAAATGCAAATTGGAAGCAATTTTCTTACTGCATTGAGGTGTGCAGCTGTGTGGTTTGGATAATGAAATGATTTCACTGTTGTGAAGCCAAATCTAAGGTGGCGTCCTACACCATTGTTTTTCTACAAGGTATGATGAATCACAGTGAGCGGATTCACAGAGGGTTTTAGCACTCTCTCTCATGTCTCTTTCTGTCTACTTCCTTTATAATGAAGGGTTCCTTCAGCATTTCTTCTTCCTGCTCTGTCTTTGGTGACACCATCACCTGCTCGGGCCTTACAAAGCGAGACAGAAAGGTGACACAAGCAAAACTGAGTGCAAAACTGCCTCGCAAATCTGCTGCCTTGGTTTAAAATGACTGGTGAGAGACAAAAATAAGTTTAACAGGCTGAGCACAAGTTTTATCCTTACCTAAAGCTGTAAGCATTCATTTATAGTGCACACAAGAGGATTTTTTTAAATTTTAACTGTTTAAAAAAAAGATATAACAAGAAATTCCACTGATTTTAACATTAAACCAAAAGAACACACTCATCAGACAATACTGGTAAATGCAGAACCTCACACCCCAATTCGAAAAGAGAGAGGATTCGACCTGCCATCTCACAGAAAATCACTGTTGAGGCACAAATGATGAATGGACTTGAGCTTGTATAGCGCTTTTCTACTCAAAGCTTTTACACCGCAGGTCCCACCTACCCATTCATACCAATTCACACACTTATGCCAGAGGTCTCTAATGTGAACATCAGAATTAACCAATCCCATTCACACACATTCATACGCCGCAGACGAAGCAGCTGGAACACCTCAGGGTTAAGTGTCTTGACCAAGGACACATCGGACATGTTGAGAGACGACCGACTGATCCACACCAGCGTGACTGCAGAAAAAATAAATGGAAGTGGGTTGTTGTTGTAAGCTTGCTACACTTATGTTCTGTGAACAAGCGTCTGCAACAAAGTCCTTGCCCCTTCTTATTATGGGCTGTTGCTGAATATCCCGTCCCTGTTTGCTTCAAACTACAATATTTCAACCTGATAATATAGAAAAAAAATCATATTTGGGTGCAATGGCCAAATTCACAATGCAGCATATTAGCATCTCACTGGTTTTAATAGACGCGTCACATCCTCCCTGTCCTCACCTCTTTCCACTTTGCTCTCCGTTGGATTCAGATTTGATTTTCAGATAATACAGATCATGTATAAAGCACATCTGTGTCAGTTTTTAGGCTTCATGGCAGAAATGTTGACTATAAACCAGTTTGCAGCCTTAGATCCTCAGGTGAGACCCTTCTGACGCCCCGACATAAAGGGGGTCTTTGCTTTTCCGTCAGGGCCTTTATCTTTGGAGGACCTGATAGAGGAGGTCCACGGCTCATAGACTCTTCAGACTTTTAAATCACTTATTAAAACTCATTTTTATAGACCTGTTTTCATGTGATGCCTTCATTTTTACATCATTATATTCTTATGCAGTACTTAAAAAAAAACTTTAAACTTAAAAAAAAAAAAAAAAATTCTTAAGATGCATTCACACATACTCCGTGCGCGCCACGGTCCATCAGCCGTAGTAAGCCGCCACTCTAGTCAATCATTGTGTTCACACAGCGGGGGCTGCAGTCCGTCTCTGGAGCGTGCCACCAGCGCCACGTCGCTCTGCTCCGTTTCAAATACGCTGCAGGTCTATTTTTGACGGAGTACGCTGCAGACATGCGTCAAGCTAGACAGAATATGACAACCCGGATAGGAAGTCAGACAAGGAAACTCACAAAGCATCCGGTCAATTTCAAAATAAAACACAATATACGGACTAGCGATCGTATTTTCCTCACTTTATCAACGTAAAGTCAAAACAGACACCAAACGAACAACAAATCATCCTCAGAGAGAGGATATGTTGTCTGCATGTTTTTCTCTTTATTCCCGCGTGATCTTGTAGTTCTCCCGTGATGTGTGTACAGCTGCTCATAGATGCGCTTCGCTGCGCTGACGTTCCAGAAACGGATCCAGTGTGAATGGGCGCGCGCCGTCCGACGGAACAAAACCGTGGCGCAGACAGACCGCGGCGCGCACGGAGTATGTGTGAATGCGCCTTTAGAACTCTTTGACCAACCTCATCCTTCGGTGTCAGTCTTTTTTCAATGTGATTTTGCTTTAGGTCTTCTTCATCAAAGTGTTTTTGTTTTTGATTTGTTTGGCTGTAGTTTTTTTTAGTTTTTTTATATCAAATATGAAGTTATTGTTATCATTACTTGCAGTGCATGTATAAAGATAGCAATATTGATCAGGCTCCCAGTTTTGAGGACCCTCATTCTAAAGATGTTTCACTTGAGAAGGAAAGATATAAAGCGGAAAAAAAAGTCACCATTTCTGAAGTAAAAAGTCGTTTTTAGGGGGTAACAATGAATGTTTCAGGAATATGAATATGTCTTACAGCTCTTTGGTATCTTATTTTTGTTTGTTTGGAGGAGGAGGGGGTTTAATGTCATGCGATGAGCATCCAAACTTTTGTGCTCTTGTTGTATAAATCTCTGCGGAACAACATTATTTTCTTTTGACTAAAGGCACATTTATCAACAATAAATTCAAATGTATTCCCAGCCTGTCTTGTAGTTTTATAATACCAGCCTCCTGGTGAATTTAATAGGACCTTCTCCTTGCTCATACAGGTGTGGAGCAGTTTCTTTATTGGTTGTAAAAATTCCCACATAGAAGAAGGCTCACCCTGTGATTTATCACCAGCATGCTTGTTTGAGTTTTATAGCCAAACAGGAAGGCATGTTGACAACCATCAGATGGAGCGGAAACAAACATGAGCTACACGTGTAAATCACCTTCAGTAATAAAGGAGATAATATCATACAAATGTAATCCATGTTGTCTCCTGTCAGCTAATGCATGTAAATCATCAAGGACAAGCATGCAATACAAAAAAAAAGTGACAAATGTGGAGGCAGCAGCCAAATGATTATTTTAAGATGCACAGGGGAGCGAGCTGCAACAACTTTCTGACAGTTTCATCATGCATTACTACACAGCAGTTCCTCCCAAAATTGACATCGTAGGCTTTGATCAAAGCCCAAACAGGGCTGTGACATTCTGAAAGAAGTGTTTCAAATGACTTCTGTGACAGAGAGCATCGTTTCACTTTGTGTGCTTCAAAGGATATAATCTTGATGTGAGCCTGTGTAGGTGCAGCGGGCGGACCCCTGCACATGCTCGCTTATAACCAGGTATGAAATTCTATCATGCCATATGAGAGAAAAATACTCTTTAGGGTACACATTACTTATTTTCCCCTGCATAATCTCCTCTACCATATCTCCTGTTAGAATTAAAGACTTTCAGTGCTGATGTGTATATTTCATCATGCCTGTTGTTTAGTTTTTCCGCTCTGTGATGAATCGGAGCTGTGCCCTTGTTGAGGCATTGTCTGCGGGTAGCGCAGTGAGTCTGACTGATTGATGGCAGACAGTGGCTGTCACCCCCGGAGAGTAAGCATTTCTGTGTCGTCTCCCCACTGAAGGTCCTGTTGAGCTTGTTAAGGGAGAAAACACTTTTTGTTTATAGCCACTCTGACGGCAGCGGCTGACAGCTCCTGCTGAAGAGGAGAGAGAGAGAGAGAGAAAGAGACAGGGAGACAGAGAAGCAGAGAGTGAGACAAAGAGAGAGAGAGGCTCCCTCTGGTTCTCTGCTATCTCTCTCTCTCTATCCTCCTCCTCCTCTGTCTCTCCTCCTCATCTGTCTCGCTCTGGTGTTGTGAAATCTGGTGAAATGAGCATGATGATTTAAAATGCAAATTTGCAGTTCCTGCACAAAAAAAGTCGGAGGAATCAGCTGCACCCATCTGGACAGAATTAGGTGAATGAGACAAAACCATAAACAAGATTTTCAATCAACTCCGACAAGCAACAAACTTGGTTCAATTCCCAAGCCATGGAAAAAACAACTTTTTAAAACAGCTTTAGGTAGTCTCTCATTTCCAGAGACTTTAAAAAACATTTTTTTTACGAATACAAGCTATACATGACTGTCTTTAATACATTGTTCTTCAAAGTGGGGGTCCTGGTGGGTCATCAGGGTGTGTGGTAATTGAGCTGCGGCTATGACTGACACTGGTGTGAAAGTTGCTGTACCAGTGAAAACTAGCTACCTCCTCCTCAAAGGTAAACATTTCTAAAAAGAGAGATAAATAAATATGAATAAAATAATGAAAAAGAAGATTATGATTGTTAAAAAAAGGAAATATATTAAGAAGTGGTATGTGTAATTTGAATACTTGCCATCGTAGTGTCATGTAGGAATTTATAGAATTTTGCAAGAGGGGTCTCCACCACAGTCGAATGCTATATCAGGGTTCTGGACTCAAATGATTATATCTATTGGACATATTTTACTTGCTGTTATAAATCTGACGAGAAGATCAAAACTAACATCTAAAGATATTTTACAACTTCCTTCCGCTGTCTGTGGCACTCAGTCCATTGACTCCTCATTTAATATTGAACCTTTTACAACACCAACGCTGAAACAACACTAAGTCATGTGTTTTCAGCTGATGGATGGTGTAAGAAAAATGACTCTAAATGAAAATGGCTTCATGAGGGGAATACGTTTCACCACTGACGACTGTTTCTATGATATGTATCGTTATTTGTTATTAATCATTTTTTCTTTTCTCTCGAGTATAATTCTTAATTTGTTTAAACAACTGAATAGTCCTCACTGTTGGATAAAGTTTATTTTATTTGATCACATTTAAGTATGTCTCTAGGATTAAAATGTTTTTTCTTTTTGTCCTTTAAGATTTGTCAGAAAGATAAAAAAAATTGAATGAATTTGTATTTAGTTTTCAGATTCTTTTCCAAATCACGAGGCTTACTAATTTGTTTTGCCCAAGACTTCTGCCTCTCAAAAGGACGTTTTTTCCTGCCACTGAAACTTGTGCTGTGCTCATGATGGATTAACGTTGGGTCTTTGTAATATAGCAATGAGTAAGGTCTTTTACCTGCTCTTTTGTAAAATGTCTCGAGATAACATTTGTTATGAATTGGCACTATACAAATAAAGATTGATTGATTGACTCATTTTACATAAAGCCCTTTTTTCCTGATCTTAGAGTCAGTAAAAGTGATACTTAACCAAAACACTGGCCATGGAGCTCAGCATAAGTTCAAGCAGGAAAATTAGGTCATATCCTCTCACACATCATTCAATTTCTTCATTCAATTTAGCCACGCCCTCTCTACCACTCCCTCCGTCTCCCTGCTCTGGTGATCAGCTGATTTGGGGCGTTTACTCTTTAAGTACTAATCCAACCAGATTCTGCCACGACCTCTCTCAACCAATCATCCTGCTGCTGTCAAATTTTAAAACCTGTTCTCTCTCTTCCACAGTAAGTTTGTCATTTCAGTGTGATCGCTGTGACCCTCCTCCGCCCCAGTCACCTCCATTCCAGCTCAGGAGAGTTCAGATCCAGCCTCAGAAGCCCACTCCTCAACACATCCTGCTTTCTTCTATCACCACCACCACCACCACTGTCTAGACTCCATCAGGAGGGGAACCTATCCTGCCGTCAGCCTCATTACCACTCCGAGTGAAGTCGTCATGATGGAGTCTAATCCCCAAAGACTTTGCACATACATTTCCTAAATTGTTAAATAAATAATTGTTCATTCTTACTTAAGCCTCTCTTGAATTATAAAAAGTTCCACTGACAGTTAGTCTTAGTGTGTTGCAAAACAGTAAATAAGAAAAGGCCAGGCATATTTAGAAGAACGTCACATTAGCCAGTTCATGGTAACTCGTGTCTACAGCACATAAATATAGAGCTTGTTGCATTGCTTTCTTGGGATCAGACACAAGTAGAAGTCGATATCTTTGTTTTGGTACACAGGCATGTTTGTATTGGGAGTGTCTAAACACAGAGAGCCTTTTTTGCTGTTTTCACAAGTGAACAAACTTGGAACAGCGGATCCCGAGTCACAGTCAGATGAAATTATCCTGCAGCAGCTCAGCCACTGGTGAAAAATGGAAATATGTACCGAGGCAATAAGCTCTCTTCTGGGAGAGCTTAAAGGAGGGGAATAAACAACATCTAAAATTAACGAAGGTGAAAGTGCCCAAACACGTTCTCTCCTCCATCATCTGAGCCCCCCCTCCTCCCCCTCCATCTATTTATGTAGTCACCTCAACTGGGGAGCACTCCAAGTGAGGCCTCTTTTCACTCACCAGAGAGTGCTCTGTGTGTGTGTGTGTGTGTGTGTGTGTGTGTGTGTGTGTGTGTGTGTGTGTGTGTGTGTGTGCGCGCGTGTGTTTCTGAAGGGGGGATGTGGGAGTGCAGGATGTTGGTGTGATCAGTGGCTGTATGCTATTTGAAGTTGCAAAGCCAAGCATCTAAACACGGCCCGACACTGACTCATCTGCTTTTTGATCACGCCACACCTGATGTGAATTTCATTTGTGCCACTCAAAGAGGGAGAGAGAGCGGGAACTTGCACACCTCGACCCGCTGTGTCTCTCTGCGCTGCTCGATCTCTTTACCTCGCCTACGCCAGACACCCCTGTGTATCCCCTATTGGGCTCTGAGGACTGGGAGGTGGGGGGGGTTGGTATCCCAGAGCAGCACAGGATGCAAGGCAGGGGACGTTGGGTTATGAGGAAGCTCCCTTTGAGCCGCGAGCAGGGAAAGGCTTCAGATTCCTGGTGTTGTACGAACACTGCCATTTAAAATAAAGGAAACATGAAAGCCTGTTTGATGTTCAAAAGGGGTTCACCTTGCTCTCGACAGCAACAAGAGCAACAAGCGACAGAGCAATGCTCTTCAGCCTTTGTGGACAGGCGTACATGGTTGAAGTGGCAGGAGGACTCTCTCAGTGGGATGACCTGTTTTGGATTGTGATTGTCTCATCTGTCTAGTAATTATGAAGTGGCACCCTCCAGGGCTGGGAAATGAAGCCAAAACAGTCGCACCAAAAAGCTGCAGTTTTCCAAGTGCCAACCCCAATTAGGCCTCATAGTAAATTGTGCACTAAAATATGTGTAAGAAATAAGACGTTTAAGGTCTTTCTAGCTTATCTCTCTATTCCATTGGTTCTCAACCTGGGGTCCAAGCCCCCATAGAGAGGGACGCCTGAGATCTCCGGGGGGTTGAAGGCTCTGTCTGCTCTGAGGTTGTCAGAATTAGAATTGCACATGTAAAATAAAATCATGTTAAAACCATTAACCTTTTGTATTATTTTTAGATTGAAAGTCATGCGTAATTACAGGCTTGGCCACTTTGAGTGACAGGTGGGTGCCACCGGCTATCTGTTAGATATCAACTCAACCAGACCACTCGTTGAAAATAACCTTTTGGCGATGTCTGTGCGATGTCCGGGCTCACACTGATGGTGAGTTAAGTTTTGATTTCAAGTGTTTTCTAAAGTAGTTTGGTTAGTCTGAACATGACATTAGTAGAGGATTGCCATGCAAAAGTTAAGTCACCAGTAGTATGAGAAGTATGGCAGCTGCTGCCTGGTCCATGTAGTCAAAAAGGTGGGGGACCCATGTTTTCTGCCACCCAAAGAGCCTGTCCTCCATTTCTTTTGGTGAATGAATTTGTTGAATGATAAATTAGCAGGCATTTCTGTTCTCCCTCACTGTATTAGCTCTTTCAGTGCTTCTTGTATATCAATCAATCAATCTTTATTTGTATAGCACCAAGCGTTATCTCGAGACACTTTACAAAAAGCAGGTAAAAGACCTTACTCATTGCTATATTACAAAGACCCAGCTTAATCCATTGTGAGCGTAGCACTATTAGGAAAGTTACAGTGGCAAGAAAAAACGTCCTTTTAACAGACAGAAATCTTGGGCAAATCCAGGCTCATGACGAGCAGCCATCTACCGAAACTGCGCCTGGTTTGAAAATGGGATAGGGGGAGATGGGATAAGATGCAGGAAGAGGGATAGGGAACACGTGGGGTGGGGTTGTCGTTCAGAACCTAAGAGAGCTCAGGAGCTACCAGGAAAAGATGTGGTTAGTAACTGAGATTTACAGATAGTGACAAACAGTAATATGGTGTGAATGCACAGAGAGAGAGAGGGAGGGATAAGAGCTCAAGGTGCCAGTTCCCCCGATAGTCTAAGCCTATAGCAGCATAACTAGGAGCTGGTCTATACCTGCGACAGTCCTAACTATAAGATTTCTCAAAAAGTAACGTTTTAAGTCTATTCTTGAAAGTACAGAGTGTGTCTGCCTCCCAGACCCTGACTGGTAGATGACTCCAAAGGAGAGGGGCCTGATAGCTGAAGGCTCTACCCCCCATAGTACATTTAGAGACTGTAGGTACCATGCACGAGCAGGCCTGCATTCTGGGAGCGTAATGTTCTTGAAGGGTACTACGGCACTATAAGCTCTTAAATGGAATTATTTGTGGCCAACATTGGGTTAAGATTGTTGATAGCGTTTTCCCACAGGGAAGACTATGTAGTTTAGTGAGTAGAAGTTTATTGAGGTTCAAAGTGAGCAGCACGATCCTGATTTTTCAAAAGCTCTCTTAAATTATGTTGTCAGATCATAAAAAAAAAACATTGATCAGATCAAAACACAAAAATAATCTCTTTTTATCAGATATAAAAAGGCCAACTAGCTCAAAAGCCAACTAACAAATGAGCCATGGGATGGACTGTATAGGACGTTTGCTAACTCCCTTGTTCCTCTCTTACTCTGCCTACTCGTCCAATTTGGTCACTTTAGGCTCCAGAAAGCCAACACAGCGAGGCTGAAATTCCAAACTTGAGTTTTCAAATCAGCAATTGAAAATATTATGTTGGACATCACATTGGCTACGAACATTAATTATAATCCATGCTAAATCCACTCATTTGAAAATGCGTTGCAACACAGGCTCTCTTTTGATGCACTTTCATAGGGCTGCTCTGACAATATTGTTTTGTCATTGTTTACCCAAGTGTAGCATCATGCAATATTTATCCCGATGGCAGTGCTCTACCCACATACAGCCGTCACTGTCATGCAGCTAGCTGTTGAAAGCTTTGCAGTTCACCAGTTTAACAGCTTTGGGAGTGTTCACACCCTGCCCTTACTTTGGCGCTCTCAAGGCATCTATCCAAAAGTACCCAGAATTCTCACTTCGTGGGCGACGCCGCATGCTTTAGAGGGTTGTAAAAGGATGTTTTGTGAACAGGATATTGGTGGAGAGATTGTTGCTGCATGTCCGCGGCTTGTCTGGCAGGTAGGGAGGCTCAAAGAGAAAGCGTAACAGATTAGGTTTCTGAGCGCATTCCACTATAAGATCTTGGACAGACTAGATCTAAGAAGAAAAAATAAAGGATTTCTCGTCCTTTATTTCTAAGTTATCAGATGTCACAACAAAGCGCACATGAGAACATGTCAGTATGTATGAGTGGTTGTGCGAGTACGAGGAAGAAATCAAGAGTGTGTGTGTGTGTGTGTGTGTGTGTGTGTGTGTGTGTGTGAGTGAGAGAGAGACAATGAGGGAGCTGGAGCATGGCGGTAGAGGCAGCATTGTAGCAGACATGATTACGTGCCTTGATCTTTCCTATGGCAAGAACAAGACCTCAATCTCTCACTATCTCCCCTTTAATCAAATCCCTACCTTTTTTGCCTCCCTGCCACAAAACTGTCACTGGCTGAAAATAAGCCCTTTCCTTATCAAAGAGCCAAGGGTTCAATTGATTTCCAGGCTAGGAGAATTTGTATTCAGAAACTTTGAAGCACACACAAGTACACACAGGCACACACACAAAGATAGAGAAAACACCTGCATCCCCCATCAGGCAAATTACTTCTGACTTTTAATTTATTTCGGCAGGAAATGGAAAGCTACATCCTAACCACAGTCAATAGGGGGACTGGGGAGGAGAGGTGTAATCAGGCGGCTCACCAACTCCAAGGCCTCCATCCTGTCACTTTTAATAGCCACTCAGACCACACAATCTGCTCGGCCTGATATGCTCACGCCATTCCCATAGCCAGAGCCACAGCCATCTCCACCTCCTCTTCGTCCTCCTCCTCCTCCTCCTCTGTGTCCCTCCTAATAACAACTGAACATTTCCAACACTTCCCTGGTGCCTCACATGAAACAAATCACAGCCAAAGTGCTTTCTACCTTCCTTCTATCGCTGCTGAGGGTAGATTTAAAATAGCGATGGGGAGATTGGCATGTTTCATTTACATTCAGAGTGCCATTCCTGGCTTAGATACAAGGAGGGATTGGATTTAAAGTAACCAACACAGCTTCTCGTCCAGTTTTGGGTTTGAGTCTCAGCCTCTGTCTCACTTTGAGTTAATGCCAATTCGCAAATATTAGTGTGGTTACTTGTGAAACATTATCATTGTTGTATTTGTCGTTGTTAGCCTGTTAGTGTGCTTGGGATATAGCTTCAGGCACCCTTGTGCTAGTACAGCCACGAAGAACCCATTTTAACATTACTGTCTGTAATAAATGCTATATATGGATACATTTCCAAGCCTTACTTGCCACAGAATTACCAGAAAAAAACCCCCACTTAAGTAACATAGGATAAAAACCCTCTGCTCTTTGACAGAGTACACACAGGACAGAAAATTGGACGGATGCTTATTGCATGCAGGCCAGCAGGTGAATGAATGAAGATTGGCTCGTCCTGAGTGTCCCTGGCTTACAGATCAAGTTTTATCTACAAGCCGTTTGCTCTTCCACTGCCTAATGAAGCTCTCTGAGAGGAGATTAAATGGCAGAGAGGGACAAAACAATAACCATTACCAGTCACCTTCATTTTGCTTCATCCGTTAACATAGCGGGCAGCTGCTATGCGGCAGCGGCCGCTCACCAAGCCCTGCACACATTGATGCAAAAAAAGCAGGAGGTGAACATGCTCTTATGATTGAAAGTGTCATGGAAATAGCACAGAAAAGGTTGTCTGAATGATACTGTGCATAATCTCTTATTATTTACTTAATGAAAGGTGTTTGAAATAAGCTGTATGCAAGATGAATTGTGGCTGTCATACAGTTAGTGTCAAATCACATGCACCAAAAGTACAGATTTATTTCTATGAGGGATGTGTTGGCATGATGCATCATCAATCATGGTGCCATTCCGGCCAGAGTTCATGGAAAACAAACGTTAGCTTAAGAATTTAACCCCCTTAAACCCACTTTTATTATATTATGTTGCTGAAGCTCACTGAGAACATTCACTTCAATGTACATTGTCTAAAACATAATTAAAACTAACTGCTTTATGTCAGAAAAAAACAAGATACAGTTAAGGAAAACAGAAACAGAAAGAACTTGATCTTTCATTTCATGCTATAAAATGTAGTATTTGGAGCTTTTTACAGGAGGTTTGAGACAAAAGTAAACCAATGGAAATGTTGCAAAACTGTTTTCAATTTCACCAAGTTTGTGATTCAAACATTTCTCTGTGCTTGCTATCTTTACTGGATAATGATCAAAATAAAAAAAGTCCCTAACTTCCACCGACACAGCAAAGTTATAAGAATCAACAACACTCATGTGGACATAGGTCCTTTCTTTGGCAAGTTATAAGAAAAAAATTTTTGCATTAGAAATGTGCTAAAATGTATGTTTGGAACTCAGTCTTTGTTGCACTGCACCTGCTCTCTGCCTGTCTCTGTCAGTAACAGCCAGCTAGGTCCTGCTGTTTACAGATAATGATAATGTTAAGTCAAGACAAGTGTAATTATAGAGCACATTTCATACGACAGGCGTATACGCAATGTGCGTTAAAACATGTGATGTGATTTTGGTTTAAAAAAATCTTGAACTAAGAATGCCATCATTGCTTTAATGTTGTACAGTGTGTCAGGATCAGAAGGCAACCTCTGATGTTGCAAAATGAAACAAACGCATAAGTGCAAAAAAACAATTTTAACAGAACTAATTAACATGTTTTACAAATCGACTCAAAAAACAGGTGACGATCCGTTTAGCTCATTACTGTTTTGGTAAAAACACTACAGGGATTTATTTATTTTTATAATGCATTCGTTTTGATACCATTAAGGCCAAGGGTTTTGCATCATTTTGCATAATTAGGAGCGTGGTTGAGTTGACTAACAGGTGGGCATGTTGTAGCTGGCGGCCAGGAGGCTTCTGGCCGCCTCAGCACTGTACCTCTTTGCCTTTTACAAGACTGATCGAAAGTGGAGATAGCATTTCTAACATGATGACCATTGTTTGGCTTCATTAGGCTCTTCAGAAAGCAAAAGGTTTTGTCACTGAGACCATGACCATTTTTCATGTTTTATACTTTCTATTTATATCTTTCAGTCACGTGACTAGCAGATGGCTGGAGGGCAAAAAGACCTACGGAATGTAGCGTCCCCCATTGAAAACACTGTAGAACTGCAACCCAGGTTTTATCTACTCTGAACAATGAATGTTACATCACCTGACAGCCAGAGATATTAAGATAAACTGGGCACTTGCAACCCCTATAAAGCACATGGTACAGAATTTAAAATCGCTAGAAACGTCAAGGCCTTGCTGGTGTTACGGATTAAAGAGTAACCATGTTACCTGGAGACTGTCAGCCGAATGTGTCTGTGAAAAGTCGGACGGAAATGAATTCCTCTTTTTTTAGCTTTTCAATAACAAAACCAAATAAGTATTTTGGACATTATGATAATACAAAAACTGAACATAGAGGCATCGGTTAACATGGTCACTCTTTTAACCGTAATATCCCTCTCCTTACACCGCCGTAGGAGGAAAGTCTACAAAACTACGAACGGTTTTATGTATTTTTAATGTGGCTGGGTCAATATTTGGGAAATGAAAGGCTAATTCTTCATCATCTAAGCATCAGCATGACGTTACCTAACGATAGTATCAGGGGGCAGTAGCATTGGTTAAAAGGCAGGAATATTAAGTTCACATGATATTTTATGGCAGGATTAGGAGAAGTCCTTTTGATAAAGTTGTTTTGATCCCCCTCCAGGGACAGCAGAGCGTCTAACAGCATTAATCCACAATCTGCTCCTCTCTGGGTTTTCTTTTTCAGATTAAATTATGTAGAAGTAAAAACACAGGCTTTTCAACTCGTCAGTTAGTGCATTCAACAACCGAGACCGATAACTTCTATACAGCGTATACAGTGTTACCCCCAATTTCCACATACTCCGTGCGTGCAGCGATCAACTCTAGTCGATCATTGTGTTTCCACAGCGAGCGCCCCGGTCTGTCTCTGGAGCGTGCCACTAGCGCCACTACGTTTGCTCTGTTTCAAATACGCTGCGAGTTTATTTTCGAGTACGCTGCAGGTTTGCATCAAGCTAGACAGAATATGACAATCCAGCCAGGAAGTCAGACAAGGAAGCGCACAGAGCATCCGGTCAATTTCAGAAAAACAAAGCAACATGTTGTCTCTTTATTCCAGCGTGATCTTGTAGTTCTCCTGTGATGTGTGTACAACCGCTCATGGCTGCGCTCCGCTCCGCTGCGCTCACATCCAGAAATGGATCCAGTGGGGCAGGGCGATTGTGTTGTGAGGATCTCCCTCACAACACAATCGTACAAGTTCAAAAAGTAAAAAAGACGGTTAAGGTTAGCTTAGGGAACCTTGTGGAAACAAGCTAAAAACAAACCACAGATCTCAACCTTATGTTTGATATTTGTGTTCAAATTACTGACAACAACGTAAAGTGTCTACAATACAAAGCTATGACTTTATTCTCAGTTTGATTTATTCTCTTTATGATGAAACCCTTCACTGTGGGAAGGCTTTAAATGTGAGTAACAAAAATCTACTCTAGAACAGGCTGTCTTGGGGGCTATGGGGTCCAGAGGGCTAAACCCTTTGGTGTTTCAGAAGATAAGAGACTTTTGCAGAAACAGTCATGTTATCACATGGTACTGTACTATAATTTCACAGCAGCACGTTGTCTTTCTTTGCCTCTCAGAGCAGCAGAGACTTTAACCTTGTGTGAAGACAAATTTACATCCAACATCTAAGTGTCATCCCGTTTCAATCAATCGGGCTCTTTTTACAAAGATATCTCAAACAGCTTTTAACCGGCTTCCAAATAGAACACTTACTGATACTGGATCCAGTCTGCTGGCAGAACTGGCTTTGAAATTCAAGATGTTAAGATCTCCATTGAAAATGTGTGAACTCATCAGTCTCTCAATGGTTTTCTTCCTCTCCTTTGGAATACGGAGGGCAGGGATCGATCATCCATTATTCTTGAATTTCATTATGTGGGAAGAACAGTATCAGTAAACAACATAATACAAAGTTTACAGCACAATGGGGGAAGAACAAATCCACCTGAAAGCCCTTTTGTTGTACTATACATTGGATCTCTTTGTTTTCATTAAAGCTGCAACTTTATTTAAGGAACAAAAAAAGTGTCTTAACTGAGCCCTGAGGTAAAGATTTTACAAGACAAATGAGAAAAACAACAGGATGCATTACAACTAATGCGAATACCTACAGAACAAGGTGTATCTTTTATATGGAGGTTATTGAATTATATTTATATAGCATAGGCTTAAACAAATCTTTTAAAAATGTGTTCTACAACAGAGTTACAACCATGTTTGAAGGGGAAATGGAAGCAATGGAAGATCTACAAAGGAAGTGATTTTTTTTTAACAAAACACTATAAATGTGCGACTTCCACAACAAAAAAATGGCCTGAGGGTTCCCAGATAAGAAAAAGAAAACATATTGTCCAACTTTCTCTAAGGAAATAAAAATGGAAATAGATCTCACTAACTTACCTCTACAACAGCAATTGTTGCACTACCCCATGCCTAGTGTCACAACAAAAAGTGTTTGTGCGTCTGTGTGTTCTGCGTAAAATAAAACTTGTAATACTCCTTGGCCTAGTCAGAGGCAGTGGTAAAGTTACTCCGCTCATATGTAGAAAAACAAACTAGAAGAAGCTGGTTGAATCTCTGTGATTTGTGTGTTTCCCTGGGTGCAGAATCAATCCGAATCATCCAAATGGTTGCTGGATGCGGGTGTCCTACCGGAACGACAAGTATTTACAAGGTGGCAACCTCCAGTGTTGAAAAATGAAGCCAGTGCAGAAGTGCAAGTGTCCACTTGAAGCTGGCTGAGAAACCCCTTCAAACACACACATTCTTAAATGCCCATTCAGAAATAAACATGTTTACAGCCTGGTACAAATAATAAATATATAAATATCTTTATTGTTTATTTGTTTTGGTTTTATGAAAGATAAGAGTTAAGCATAAATAGGAGAGCGTGACTGATATTAATGCAAGCAGGCACATTGTGGCTCTTTGCCAGGTGGCAAACCTCTTGCCACCTATTTACCTCTTAGGTTGACCAAAAGTAAGGTTACAATAGCATTTTCAATATTGCAACTGCCAAGGGCTTCAGAAATCATTGGCAGATGTCACTTATGTCCATGTTTTTAACAAGTCCATGGTATTTACAAAAACACACAACGTTTAGGCACATGCAGGGTGGATAGTTGCATCAACAGTCACTTAACATCATAATATTAATCTCAATGACACCATTGGAGAAAAGTGTCAAATGTATTTTTGACAGCACTTCAGTGTTGTCACGTTTGTGGGAAAGCAAGGAGTGGGACCATATTGCAGACGAAAAAAGATTTAATTAAACAAAAAGGCTAAGAAGTACTTTTACAGAGCCTGGTACAAAAATATAAGAAAAAGTCAGAAGCCACTGGATTAAACAAAATAAGGCGCAGCCACGAGTAGGTAGGCGTATGAACTGACACAAAAGAGAAGGAACACAGAGACTAAATAGACACAGGGGTAATCAAACACAGGTGAGACTAGTAACACAGGTGAAGTCAATCAGGGCAATCAAAACTGGAGGAACGCACACAGAGGCAGGAAGAAACATACAACATGATAAATACTCAAGAAACAGACAAACATCAGGTTACAAATGACAAAAGAAAAAGAAATAAAAACTGACCAAAATTCAAAAACTAAACATTAAAGCTAAAGCTAGAAACACTAAGACTCAAACTCAGGACTGTGACAGGTGTTGGGATTGTTAGAAATCCCTTTTTTCCTCATGTTTGCAAGCAGCAGGTAAAGTTTGTGCGTTTGTTGAAGTTAATATGACTCCATCCAATGACCAAAACTTAAAAAAATATGATTTTTTTGTAAAGTTCTGGCTCAGACACTGAAACCCTCTGTCCACTGAAATGTGCAGAGATGTGAGTGAGGTTTTCAGGTGAGCTGTAGATAATTGGGGTTTCCCATCTGATGAATAAAGGCGGATTCACACATACTCTGTCCGCGCCGCGGTCCATCAGCGCCGCGCACTACACCGTAGTTAGCCGCCACTCTAGTCAATCATTGTGTTCACACAGCGGGCGCTGCAGTCCGTCTCCGGAGCGTGCCACCAGCGCCACGTCGCTCTGCTCCGTTTCAAATACGCTGAAGGTAAATTTTCGACGGACTACGCTGCATACATGCATCAAGCTAGACAGAATATGACAACCCGGATAGGAAGTCAGACAAGGAAACGCACAGAGCATCCAGTCAATTTCAAAATAAAACACAATATACGGACTGGCGATCGTATTTTACACACTTTATTAATGTAACGTCAAAACAGGCACCAAACGAACAACAAATCATCCTCAGAAAGACAAAGAGACATGTTGTCTGCACGTTTTTCTTATTATTCCCGCGTGATCTTGTAGTTCTCCCGTGATGTGTGTAAAGCTCGTCATGGGTGTGCTTTGCTGCGCTGAGGTTCCAGAAACAGATCCAGTGTGAATGGGCGCACGCCATCCAACAGAACAAAACCGTGGCGCGCACTGAGTATGTGTGAATGCACCTTAAGCTGCACCCTTATTAGCACAGTTCTGATTTATCATTCTCTGCTTTCTGTTCATTTCTGCTGGTTAGTGTTGGATGGATGATGCTTTTCCATCTGTGTAAACAGGGTATTTTTAAAGGAAAATGTCCAATAATGACATTTAATGACTCCATACATCTGAAACGGCCTGCTTTCACTCGTTGGCATCATCAGTGAGAAAAACATTACAGACAATGAAGAGCCTTTTTGCTGATGTATTGGGTGTGTAATTAGAAGTATTTTTTTTATCAATGGGAGGAATATTTGAAAAAAAGTTTGTGTTGATGTGGACCTTTAATTTAAGTGCTATGCTTCATTAGCATATTTTATTAAGCTAATGCATGATCTACTTGCCACCGTGTACAGCTGCAATTTAGTTGTAAATGGATATAAGTGCAACTGAATGACCACTTGTTTTGTTTGTATCTCTCAAAATGTGTGTTTCCAAATGCTTTACAATGGTGGCTATCCAGACCAGGGACAGCTCTAGTGGTTGGATGATTGCAACAGATGGTTGATGAGGTTTAAACAAGCACTTATGCCCTTAAATAAATGAGGTTTGTGGCTGAGCTAATATGCGTAACATAACTTAAAAAAGGTTAAGGTTTTTAAACTGCAACATAGAATAGGACCCATTCTCCTAAATTCAATTCCCTTGTTTTGATTTACCCATACATTGTCCAGAACACCACCAATAGACTGTATCAAATATGGACATGAAGCCCAATGATGGCGGTCGCCATACTGGAAATACTGACATTATTGCTTTCATTCAACCTATAACAGACAAAGACGTGGAGCTGAACCTTAAGCCTCCTGGAAAAAAGCCCCTGGTTATGCAAATATACTCTAGGTGTAGCTTTCATCCGTAATAAAATCAAAGTGGATGAGGTATTAAAAAACACATGCACTGTATTGATCAGTATATACAAATTAGCTATTGACTTCCACACACAAAAACATGTTTTTTTTTGTATTGCAGGCTGTAAACATATTCAATACGGCTGTAAACCTGGGCTTTTTAATATGGGACCTAATGGGCATTTATTGACTTTGGCATTCAGCCTCAAGTGGACACTCAAGGAACTGCAGTTTTGTGCACTTCCGCATTGGCTTCATTTTTCAACACTGTAGGCTGCTGCTTGTGACAACTGCACTCTCTCCCCTTTTTCAAATCAAGTCTCATGACTTCAATGAAACATCAACACCATTGGGTGGATGTAAGGATCCAGTAATGACAGAAGAGGCCTCACATTTTATGAAAACTATGTCAAACACATTTTTTTTTTCTTTATTTACATGTCCTTCAAATATCCAGTCTTGGGAATGAAATTATCATTGAAATTGTGGAAAAGAAAATATGTTTAAAGGTTAAAAAAATCCCACCTGTGCTTTCCTCAGAAAACAAAGAGACTAATAAAAGCTTTTGGTTCTGTTAAGATCTCAATTCATATTAATTAAACTCCCACTGAAATATGTGCACAGACAAATTAGAGTATTTTTCTGTTTAGAGAATCTGCTGCCTTTAATCCTGCCACCTTCAGCTGACAGTGAAACTAACTAACAAGCGCTACTGCCCCTTCATGTTCCCAGGATGCACTCCAATACATATTAAACACATTATAGCAGTGACACCAGCGGGGTGCCATGTTTTTTGTACATTAATAATAACATTTTCCACTGCTGCAAACTACAGAGGAGAGATGACAGAGCTGTCTTGTTTTATACAGAGCCGAGGTTTTACCCCCTGTTGAGGTGCCCTATCATCTCTATGTTATCTATTTATTTTTTCTTTCTTTCTCTGTCACTTTCAAACTCTCGTAATCTCTCTCTCTTCCCCCCATGTGTGGCTGGTGTGATGTTTCTCTTTCTCTCTGTCAGAAGTGGTCTCTGGAGGTCACAGACGGAGGCTGTATCGGGGGTTCTCGTCTCATTACTGATGGTGGATGAAAGTAAAAACATCCGGATCAAAACATCTGTTAATTGCGGAAAAGGGAGACAAACAATGGTATTTATTAGAGGGAGTAGCAGGTAGCGGTGCCCCCTCTATTTACACCCCACCTCTGCTGTCAACAGCTAACAAGTAAACGCTCTGCTTCTTTTACCTCTCTTTTATTTACTTGTTTACCTGCCTGTCTTGTTTCTTTCTTTCCTTGAGTGTGCAGCTTGAGTAGATTTCTCCACAGCTTGTCCAGGGGGAAAAGCTGCGTGGGTGCAGAGATACAGAGGTTTGTGTGTGTTTATGTTCATACCATTGATTGAAATCCTTTAATAAAAAAACACTTGGAGTTATTTCCTGTAGCTTTTGTTACCGTATTTTAATTATTAGCCTGATTTTTTGTGCTGATCAATAGGTTCATTCTACCTTTAGTGGTATAAAGCTCAGTATTTAGAGCATACTATGCTATCATGTATTTAAAGTCAAATTAGACATTTTAGTTATCTTGAAAAAACACCTTTTGTTTTCATAGCTGTGTAAAAAAACGGTTTAAATTCTATGCAATAACATTTTTTAATGAAGTTAATGTAATAACTTAGATTCAGGAGCAGGACCTCGCCTAAACCTCCAATTACCTGACAAGCCTACTTACACCTGGTCACCCCACCACACTCCGTTTGTCTCAGTTCCTTTAACCCACCCTCCCTTCCCTCCTTCTCATCCATTCACCCTCTTTCCTCATCCCTTCCTATTCTACTCGGCACATGCCTCTCCCATGTCTCTCTTATTCAACCTCCCAGACCAGCCCGAAAGACGACAGCCATCTCTCACCTACACCCCTCTCATACACATACAAACTCCTGTCTCAATATATCATACAAGAGGTTCCCTTCCTGTGTAAATAGACAATAAATGTTGACTTTAATGAAGTTCTGGAAGTTACATTAGTTAGTTATCAAGTTAGGTTAGTTAGTAAATTGACATACAGTACATTAGTTCTAAGAATGCACTGATGTATCAGTTGAACATCGGTATCAGCCGACATCGCCACTGTTGTTAGAAATTAACCCATCGATAAATAACTTGGCAAGCATGGATGTCAGAAGCCGATGTGTATCTGTTGTGTTGGATCAATTCAATGCTGGCCAGCTAGTTTACCTAACTGCTGATTCAGAGAAAAGGCTTGTCTTATTGTTGGCGAACTGATTTGTTTTTATGATCAATCGTGAAAGAAAATGTCAGCGCTGTGGGAGTCTTACATCATCTCTGAGAAAGATCATCAGGCATGTTCCAGTGACATTCAAGAAGAGGGACTACAAGCAACAATTTAAATACATCCAGTCCTATAGCTTATTTAAAAAAACAGACACAGAGAACAACAAAAAAGTCATGAAACACCATGGTATTGGTATTGGTCAAGATTTTTTTTTACACTTGGAGCATCTCTTATAATTAGAGATGCATAGTTTTGGTACCTAAACCTGACCAAACTGAGACCATTTCCCAACATGAAACTCTTGTAATAGATTGTGGTCAAAAAGGTGTGAAATGTGAGACAATCTATGCAACTTTTTTTAATGTGATTTTTCGGGCCTGCCTGCCTTTATTAAAGTAGATAGGACAGCTGAAGAGAGATAGGAACGCTGGGAAGAGAGAGTGGGGGATGACATGCAGCAATTGTCCGAGGTCGGATTCATCCCACGGTCGCTGCAATGAGGACAATGGCCTCCTTACATGGGGCGAGCAACATAATCGCTAATATCCAACGCCCCATTTGGTACAACTTGTATTGTGAATACCTCCTCCGAGGCCATGCTTCTCTGCCGGAAAACGGAGGACTGCTCCTCCAGGTGGAGAGTAAGCCTCTCCACGTTCAAATATCTCGGGGTTTTGTTCACGAGTGAGGTTAAAATGGGTCGTAAGATTGACAGGCAGATTTGTGCGGTGTCAGCAGTATTGCGGGCACTGAGTCAGAAGGCAAAGCTCTCGATTTACCAGTCAATCTACGTTCCAACCCTCACCTATATGGTCATGAGCTGTGAGTAGTGACCGAAGAATAAGATTGCAGATACAAGCCGCAAAAATGCGTTTCCTCCAAAGGGTGGCTGGGCTCAGAGCCTTAGAGATAGGGTGAGGAGCTCGGGCATCAGACGGAAGCTCGGAGTAGAGCCGGTGCTCCTTTGCATTGAAAGGAGCCAGCTGAGGTGGTTCGGGCATCTGATCAGGATGGCCCCGGATAAGCGGAAGTAATGGATGGATGGATGTATTGTAAATATGTAACAGGATGTTGCTTAATCATAATTCTTACTTGATTGCTTCTGGATCTGGATGTTAAATATTTACAACATCTATATATTATCAACGTGACACTAGAGTGGGATGTTCATCGTCATATCTGGACACTTAATACTACCACAGAATGCTGTATTTGGCAGCATTTTACTGACTTCTTCAAAACAAAGTAAAATCTCTCATGCTTTTTCCCTTAGCATGGGACCTATCAACAGAGCATTTTATGAATCAGCATTATAAACCCACCTGACATCATTAGCAGCTGTGACTGTTTCCTGATGTCTGAGCAGACATTTAAGTAGTTTATCAGTGTAACAGTGATCATAGTTATCAGTTTCAGCTGTAGTAAATTACTCCAGATCAAGAAATAAACACATATTTCGGGGGAGACAGGGGGACAAGTCAGAAATCTGGGGGGGAGGCAGAGAGTGGGGAATGACATGAGGAAAAGGAACCACAGGTCAGACCCGGAACCCGGGCCGCTCCCCCGAAGGACTATAGCCTCACCCCGAACTTCCACCAGATACGTGTGCATTGGGTGTCCATTACGGCTCTGTGCAACCTCGTCCGTCAACACCCACAGCTGGAGTGACGAGACAAAGGAATTCCCGCGGTAATTTTACAGATTCACTCGCAACAGCGCAAGATAATACGATGTATGTGGTATAAAACTCTATATAAACCGTATAAACACATAAACAAACACACATACCGTCTTTTTTCTGAAGCGTCAAAACGGAGTGTTGTATTCTGAAAATTAACCGGATGTTTTAATGTTGTTTCGGTGACTTCCAGTCCCGCTTGTTCTTTTCTGTGCTAAATTGACATTGTTTACATGATGAAATTATTTTGTCTATGAAGTCAAAATTGAACATTACATTTAAATATTAAAGCCAACATGGACGTGACGTTCTTAAAGCTTTCTCAACCTTTGTCCTTTAAGTTGCTACTGATATTATACAACTATGATGTCAGACTTACATCTATTATCATTCATAGAAATATTAAAGTGAATCTTAGAGCTGCTCAACTTCAACCTCTATAATTAACATAATCAGTCCTCCCTGTTTCATCATCATTACAGTTCTAATGTTAACACTGATCAGTCTACTATCACACCGAGCTATTACTGCTAATACTAGACATACTTTCACTATCACTGACATTGTAGCTTTAAATATAACTTATTCATTGTCGTTGTTGTTGCTCTGTGTGCCTCTATCCTTCTTCCTGCATCTCCCTCTATCCCACTTTCCAACCCCAACACACTTTTAGCAGATGGCTGCTCATCATGAGTCTGGTTCTGCTGAAGGTTTGTGCCTCTTAAAGGAAGATTTTTCTTGCTACTGTAACTTTGCTAAATGTTGCTAAGTGCTCATGGTGGATTAATGTTGGGTCTTTGTAGATAATATAACAATGAGTTTTGTCTTTTACCTGCACTTTTGTAAAGTGTCTTGAGATAACATTAAGTTATTGTTGATTGATTGTTGATTGATTGATTGATAAGTTGTTATGTGGTACTTTGTTTCAAAAAGATGGTAAATGGACTTGAGCTTGTATAGCACTTTTCTAGTCTTCTGACTACACAAAGCGCTTTTACACCGCAGGTCACACCTACCCATTCACACACTGATGGCAGAGGTCTCTGTGTAAAGTGTCCATCAGCATTAACTAATCCCACTCACACACATTCATACGCTGCCGACGAAGCGGCGGGAGCAATTCAGGGTTAAGTGTCTTGCCCAAGGACTCATCGGACATGTGGCTGCAGGAGCTGGGGATCGACCCCGAACCTTCCGGTTTAGAGACGACCGACTCTACCAACTGAGCCACAGAAGAGAGGAGTATAACTCATTGATTCATTCACTTTTCTTGTCTTGGTGTCATACTTCTTGTTGCTGTGTTTAGAAGTTAGTCATCTGATCAGCATTATCCTCTGCAGTCTTTGAAACACAAAACAAAACACAAATATTTAACTATCAGTCTAATAAAGCTCATTTCGCTGCTTGGCTAATCACGGCTGCTCCTGCACAAATGTTATTTTCTCATCATTCATTATAATCTACTAACACAATTGACATTTTATAGCTGCATGATCTGAATATCCAGTTGTTAAGTACTAAGTGGCTGAGAGGCATAGTTTTCAACAGCACCATTTTTCTCTTTCTACTTTATTGTAAATGCATGACTGTGTTGAAGTGTTCTGATTTAACTTTGTTTTATGGAACGAATATTTACAAGCCATGTCTGATTTGTATTTTTTTCCCTTTGATTAAAGTGTGAGATAAACTATTTTACAGTTTTTAACCTGCTTCTTCCATAAAATGTGAAAAAGAAAACAATCATTTGCTTTGTGAGGCAGCTGTTTGCTGCTGTAGAAAGTGAGGCGTTTGTCAGGATATACACTTGATGTATAGTGATGTTAATATGTGTCCCTAGCCTGTCTACAAACCCCCCCCCCCCATTATTCTTTTGCCTGCTCCACTTTTTAGAACATGTGTGCTCAAACAGGCCGTTTGAAGATTTTCCCTTCATGACATCACAAAGGGCAGTAACCCCTCCCCCAGGTGGGTGACACTCCCACAGCTAGGTGTTTGTTCTGCATACACAATAGGGCATGGTGAAAGAAAGCCCAAGCCACATCCCCTTCCAGAGAGGGGCGTGGTCAAACACAGGATATTTACATTTAAAGCTACAGACACAGAAACAGCCTGTTCTGAGCAGAGCTGAAATAGAGGGGTTTATAGGCATGATCAAATACAGGATTGGAGTGGATTTTTGGCAAGAAACTTCACAGATTTTTGGGGGGGAGCTCTGTAACTTATTTAAACTTGTTTATTAAAATGTAAACTTGAATAGATACTTCAAAGTTATCATTAACCTCCTTGTTTTAACTCAACTCTTAACATTTGTTGATTCCACAAGCGGAGTAGGATCAAACATTTGTTTCACAGATTGTCAACACTTCTGTCTATGGTTCTCTTTGTTGCTCAGCAATAAGCTTGGAGATGAGTGAACACTGCTCTCTGCAAAAATAAATAAATGTAATTTGACTTGACCTTAGCTCCAGCTTGTCCTAGGGTCAGTTAGGCTTTATTTGGCCTGAGTCCCTGGCAAAGAGTCCTGATGATGATATGCTGTAAAATGTGTTAATGCATATTCATTACCGCCTCATTTTCTGCCTGGGAACAATTCAGCTGAACTCACACATGTACTTCCACACACACATGCACACGCGCGCGCACACACACACACACACACACACACACACACACACACACACACACACACACACACACACACGCAAGTACATGCACACATGCTTGCTCATAAACTTGCACACACATGCCTGATTGTGACTATTTACAAATATGCACATCTGCACCAAAATGTTAATACTTTGTGCCAACATGCTAATACATTTGACACACACACACACACCCACGCACCCACACACACACACGCACACACACACACACACACACACACACACACACGAACACACAGCTGTTTTCAGCAGCAAAACCTCAGGTGACGACAAATTACACGGTCGTATGTGTTTTCTGCTCCAGTTTTGATGCAGGGTGGAACATTTCTGTTATAACAACACACATGTTCCCCTTTTCCTCTCCTTCTATGCTATCTACTGATTTCCTTCATTTCCCAAACAAATGTCCCTTACCTATAGGAAACAGTTGGGGAACTACTTGCTTTGAATTGCCCCCCGGGGACAAATAACGTTTTTTGAATTGAATTGAATTGCCTTTAACGTAAACATCGTTGTCTACGCAACATTTGAAATAAAGGTAGGAGTTCCACATCCTGGTTTGAAATAAGTCTTGTGTTGGGCACATTTACAGCGCTGCAGGAAATATGGTTTCAGCTTTAACTCTACCACAGACCCCACCTTTCAAGCTACGACATCCTGAATAGCATTTCCATGGACATTTTATTTAGAGAGGAGTTTCATGAAGCTAATTTAGAAAAGAGCCACTTACTATCAGGCTTTTCGTCTAACTTTAGGCTCACAGAAACCTTTACAAAGACCCACTGAGCAAGCATTGTTGAATTTAGTCATATATAGGACTTTTATTTTATAAAATATTGAGTGGGACAAAACAAAAAGTCCATGCAAGGTCGCCTTAATCATGTGTTTTCTGTCTTTGAAGGATGTTTGTTTTTAACAATTACAGAAAAGTTTGAAGTCTGTTCGTCATTATGAACGTTGAGAGTACTGAGGGTGAAGCAGTGAGGCATCACACTCACAGGATCAGCCTCGTCTTTTTCTGATCACTCCAATAGGAGACAAGTTTCCTGACAACAAAACTTTGTCTGAAGCGCTAGTAATTCCAGCCTGTATGGTGGCAGCAAGGTGAGGGTTTAGTTCAGATTTAAAATGACCACAAGAAGTTGTATGTCTGAGTCAAAGACGCAAAACCTACTGATCATCACCTCTGCTGCAATCTCCCTTTATGTGTTTGGTTACCCTCAAAGGAGCACCCAGTTTCATTTTTAGTGGACCAGGAGAAAGATTTGAGTCATAGGCAATAACCAATCAATTCAGTTCTGTTAAATTGAGGTCCAGCTTAAAGTTTCTTTTTTCATATTGTATGGTACTTACAGTATTCTGATAAATTTTAATTATTCTCAGGATTAAAGATTTTTTTCCAAGACATGCAGCTTAAAAACAAGACCATCCCAGGCAAGCTTGTCCATGAGGTCACCTCAATGCTAAAACTTCTTTAGTTACACAGCTCTGCCCAATGGTAATATTAACAACAATAACATACATGTTTATGAGGTTTAAAATACTGTTTGCTAACATTTGCAAAGGACACTGATGTACAGATGGGAAGTGTTGGGATATTTTTTTCAAAAATTCAGGTAGTGCACATATTACAAGTTCAAAGGTAATTTAAATAAATTCATACTTTAGGGGACAGGACTGATTCCATACAACATATTATATTGGAACATTTCAATCAAAATTTGGACGGCATTGCTCGAGGAACTCTTAGGATTTCTCCATATTCATAAGGAGTTATTGCCTATGTACCATATATGTGTGCCAAATATCATGGCAATCCTCCAGCAGTCGTCGTTGAATATCAGTCTGGATCACAGTCAAAGACCAGCTTCTCGTGTGTCTATACAGTTAAAAAGATGTGGGCAGAAATGTAGATGCTTTAACCAGACAGATAATTCAAACAGATAATGTCTCCTCCAAGTTACATCTCTGTCCATTTATAATAATTCTGATGATGTCTAAAAGAGTGTCAGAATTGGTAAAAATATCAGAAAACTCAGTTGTGAGTGCTTAAAAAAGACATGACATTTACCACTGACGCTTGAGATAGGCAGGTACAGGAAATGCATAGATGGCTTTAGAATCATCTGTCTCCACTCATTCACCGTGTGCTTGGGGTGAATTTCTGAAAAATCTGGATTGAATTGCTCCTGAAAGAATAGTATGGAAATCTCTTTATATGTCAGCAAATGTTGCTTTACCGGAGTTTTCTCTTTCTCATTCACTTTTCCTATTTATGTTTATTTACTGATTCCTCTCTAAATAAAGTCCATCTGTTGATGCTGCAGGAACCTTTATCAAATGACGTCTACATCTGCTACTAAAACTTGACTTCAGCCCTGCATTATCCCCATCAGCGGAGTCGAAACTCTGCTTAAATGTCATTCCTGCTCTCATTGTTATATTTTATGTCTCAGCTTTGCAGGTGTGAGTCGTCCCTGCCAGGCCGAACAGGAGGAATATACGCTTAGTGGTATTTAAAGCTGAGGTGCTCGTGTCATTTAGAAACCACAAGGCTCTGACTGAGCCAGCCCTCAGAGAGCCCCGGTGCAGGTGGATCATCTCTGTTCTCTCTCTCCTTACTCCACCGAGGCCCCGGCTGTCTGCTCCATGACTCGCTTTCGCTGTCAAGCCGAACAGAGTAATCCCTGCAGTAAAAGCCTTGCACTAAAGGTTCACGCTTTCTCCTCTCTCCTGAAACCTGCAATACACCCCTGTTGTGTGTCTCAAGTTCATTTTCTGGCTGTGAAAAGAGCTCAGGTGCATTCTGGTTTCATCAAAGGCTGGAACCAATTGAAGAAATAGGCAAAAAAATAAAAATAAAAACAAAGCAAAAGTGTGGAAAAAACGTCAGCAAAGTGGATATGTGCTGTACATATCGATGTGTGTTGTTGGCAAAAGACAGGAACAGATTGGCCCTTTCTTTGGCAATAAAGATAATACTCTAAAAAGGACCATCTGCCTTATTGAATTCCAACATCCCCAATACACACTCATGCTCCCTATTAAACACACACATACACACTAAAATACACACACACATATGTTGAAGGGCTACTTCCCAGCTGTGTCTTCCCATTCATAAATGTCACTGACACTGTGCTCAGTATGATAAACTCCAAATGTGTCTATCATGTGTCCATCATTTACATAATAAATGATCAAGTTCACAACCAGGACTCTGATCACAGAACAGATGAAGAAAAGATAATACACAGTGAACTCAATGAAGAGTCTGATATGAACAAAAATGTTTAAGAGACGTTATCTAACATTTGTACATTATCAAAATATTCTTTCTTTTCAAGATTTATTCTGGGGCTTTTTTATGCCTTAATTGAGAGACAGAAAAGTGGAAAGCGTCGTAATCAGTCAGAGAGAGAGAGAGAGTGGGAGATGGCATGCAGCAAAGGACCCACAGGTTGGATTTGAACCCGGGCTACCCGCTTTGAGGACTGTGGCCTCAATGCATCCTTTTGCAAATTGTAGATCCAGGCCTGAAAAGGGTACACATAATCTTTCTCAAGCACAGAGACTTATGGATAGAAACAACTCTGGTAAAGGTAGAAGTACTGATTCAGCATCTTTACTTAAAGGACCAGTTTGTTTCTATAGCATCGCCATGTGGTCTATTGAGAATTCGCCTATGGGATTTTTGCATTGGATTTTGGATCATTGCAGAAAGTGAGCTCTGTGGCAAACACACGTTTCTGATGCGTAGGCGTTTAGTTCAGCAGGATAATCTTCACAAATGAACACCACTTTTATGAAGTTTGAAGCGTTAATGCATCCAGCTGTGTCTGACCAAGCCCCTCTCTGGAAGGCTTCTTGCACCATGCCCTATTGTTTACGATGAGCAGGCAGACTCAAAGGACAGAAAAAAACACCTTGCTATGGGAGTGTCACCCACCTGGGGGAGGGGTTACTGCCCTTTGTGATGTCACACAGGGAACATCTCCAAACGGCCTGTTTGAGCACACATTTTCCGAAAAGGGGAGCAGGCAAAAGATGGAGAGGATGGACTTTTCTCATTATTATTATTTTTTAGACAGGCTAAGGAGACAAAGTAGTGTTCGAAAAACATTGTATTTCGCAAAATATGTGACCTTTAAGTCTTCAAATTAGTCTGGACTTGTGCAGAAATTAGTTGCTCAAATCAGTGAAGGCAATTTTATATGTGTATTTGTTAGAACAACACTTCAATAATTGAGTCCAAAGCAGTCGTTTTGAGTAAGGAGTAACATGTGTGGCCGGACAGTTCATAGGTTCTTATGTGGAAACTTACAACCCTGCGGGCAAATAAAGGGCCCTTGGGTGTAGGCATTTACTCTGCCTAAACAAAACACATGCATTTATTTTGATCTATTGACTGAACATGGAAGTCTATAACCCTGGAATACTAGTTCTAATATCAGAGCACATAATGTATATTTTGGACTAAATGATAAATTATTCATACAACAGCTGTGTTTGCTGCCAGAGGAGAGCAATGAGAGCAGTTCTCCAGAACATCTAGACCCGAGTAACTGCTTAGTTTTGTGGTTTGGGAGCAACATAGTCATCAATACGATCAAGTCTTTGGTAAAGAAGTGTTTTGTTAGGGTAGAAAAAAACTGACTGATTAGATGTTTTATGTTATGTAAGCACAGTATACATTCTGGGGATCCATCAAACTACTTTGAACAGCTTATTTCAGGTAGAACTTTTATCAGTTAATCTTTTTTGATATAGTGCCAATTCATAACAAATGTTTTCTCAAGACACTTTACAAGAGAGCAGGTAAAAGACCTTACTCATTGCTATCTGACAAAGACCCAACGTTAATCCATCATGAGTGCAGCACTTAACAACATTTAGCAAAGTTACAGTGGCAAGACAAAAAAGTCTTGAGAACCAGACTCATGATGAACAGCCCCCTGTGGCTACATGGGGTGGCTGTGGATCAGTTGGTAGTCGGTTGTCTCTCGGTTGGGGGTTTGATTCCCAGCTCCTGCAACCACATGTCCGATGTGTCCTTGGGCAAGACCAAGTTGCTCCCGCTGCTTTGTCGGCAACGTGTCTATGTGTGTGAATTAGTTACTTTAGGGATTAGTTACTTCACTACTTCACTTTAAATAGCAACCACTGCCATCAGTGTGTGAATGGGTAGGAGTGAGCTAGCTCAAGTCCATTTACCATTTACCATCTGCCGAAACTGTGCTGGGCTTGTAGAAGGATAGGGAGAAACAGAGCAGCAACAACAACAATGAAAAGGCTAGATTTATAGCTATAATGTCATTAACAATGGTAAAAGTATGTGTAGTATTAGCAGTAACAACAAAATATGTTAATATGTTTATAGAAAAACAGCTTATTTCAGGTACACCTTTTATCTTTCCCATGGTGACAAAACTGTGAATCCAGAGAGGTGCGTATAGGACATGGTCTGATTTCAGATCTAGGAGTTTAAGTTATGTTATTTTTTGAACAAATAGTTTGAAAAAAAATATATATATTTTTTTATTTTCTCGTCTATAAATTCAAAACTGTCTTTATTAGTCACTTCACTTTATTAAACTGAGAAGACTTGATGCTGACTCGGCAGTAAGGATCAATAAACTGTGATCAAGCTGCTTTACAGCCGGGTGAAAAGAGCCAGTCTGTAGCTTTACATTCAATATGACACATCTATACAAGTGCCTTTTGAAAATGACTCATTGATGCACTCCAACGTTGCTTTATCATTGCTTCTGTCTGCAGCATAAAATCCAAGGTAGCAGCAGTAGCTAGCTTTGTCAGAGAAACATTTAGGTCTCTGTAAAATGCTCCTTTTCAAATCAAGTTATTCATCAACTGAGAGTGCAGTTTCTGTTTATTTCCTCTTAAAGCTTAAAAATCACTTACTATTCTGCAAAAGGGAAGAAAGACCCTGCTCTAGGACATCAATATCATTTTTTTATTTTTCAAACTCAATATTCAACAGCGAAAAGAGATTGATAAGATCATTCAAACAGAGAGAGACCTCAGTGTGAGCCATTTCCTGAATCTGTTTCCTTCTTGAACCATTACATCTCTCTCCTGCTGCCCAATTCAAGGTCCCTGACTGCTCAATGATGTCATCTCTGGCTCTGCTGAGACCGACAGCACAAAGTCAGCCAAGCACGCCGCCACATCTGCTTTAATCCAAACCCGCCTATTCAACACGCCACAATTATTCATGATGTTTTTGCTTATTTCCATAATGAAGGGGTTAATTATGCTCATGAGACGCCCCAACGGTCTTGTCTTGAGTGTCGGGGACACAGCTGTAGGTCTGCGAGGTAAATCATGCACTAAATGTGTCACCTAGAATTAGATCCATTTGGCCTGGGCTGGCGGTGGGCTGTTGGGCCCGGGCAGCGGCTCGACTCTGGCCAAGTGGGGGGTGCTGGGGGATTTCATTCATTACCCACTGGCCCATACAAGATGCAGCAAGTCAAGCAGAGCTCCCACTGTGTCCTGAAGATCAGCTGGACAATAAACTTTTATGTACTCATGAACAACACGACTGTATTTCATCTTAAGTATACCATCAGAGGTGTATCATCTAGTTTTTTTCAGGATTTGTTTGAACCTGTCAGAGAGTATTTGGTCCAGGCACAGAATGCTCCATTTAGTTCAATGCTGGGAGTTCAGATTGACTGGAAAAAGATTGAAATTATGAAAAACTCCTGATATTTGCCCGAAAAGCTGTATGTGTGAACGCAAACAGCTGAATTTTTCGCTTGGACTTCACCCGTAGATTCTCCTGCCAGACCCCTAGTATTTTTTCCATAGCAAGTCCGAGTGGGCTGATGTGAGAATGCAGTAAGATATTATCCGGAGAAGTCACCTCGAGCCAATAGGAGGGGGGAGTGACGTTTATATCATGTGACTGCAGCATAATGATTTGAAACTGAAAAAAAACTGCCCTGCCTCAGTTGAAATGTGACAAATCTAACTTTAAAGCTCATTTGTAAACACAGAAGCTTCAGGGGAAGTGACATTATCGATTTTAAAAATGTTGTTAGGTCAGTTTTGTTGGCTTTCGAAATAACCATGACAATAAATCAAAGCTACAGTATTGATAAGGTGTTGCTATCGTTGATTCATTTTGCTTTCTTTTTGTCCTGCAGTTAAAACTAATAACTTACCTATTTAATTGAGCCCCTGATAACATGCTTTCAAATCGCAAATGTAGATTAGTTTAAAGTGCCTGTGATGAGTTCTTAGCTGGTTATTAAACACACTGATATATAATTAGGGGCCTCTGTGTGCCCTGCAAAAGCAAGCTAGGCAATCAGCTAGAAGTTTGATTATTACTTTATTATAATTTTTTATAACAACAACTTTTGGCCTCATTTAAACCCACAGCAAAATTTACAGTGAGTGAAACATTCGACTGTAATAAATAAAGAAAAAGACCTAACCTTTTCTTTGTCTTTGAAAAATGTGATCTACGTCAGCAACTGTTTATCTGGTGAAAGATCACAATACATGACTCTTCCTTGTAAAGTATAACTAGAATTTCATAAAGTTCTGGAAAACGCAAAACTTAAAAATCTATAAATCTTCATTTGGATAGCGCCAATACATAACCAATTTTATCTCAAGACAAATTACAAAAGAGCAGGAAAAGGCCTCACTCTTTATTAAATCATGTTACAAAAGAGCAGGTAAAAGACCTTACTTATCATCACGTTACAAAAGAGCAGGTAAAAAGACCTTACTTATCATCACGTTACAAAAGAGCAGGTAAAAGACTTTACCTATCGTTATGCTACAAAAGAGCAGGTAAAAGACCTTACTTATCATCATGTTACAAAAGAGCAGGTAAAAAGACCTTACTTATCATCATGTTACAAAAGAGCAGGTAAAAAGACCTTACTTATCATCATGTTACAAAAGAGCAGGTAAAAGACCTTACTTATCATCATGTTACAAAAGAGCAGGTAAAAGACCTTACTGTTTGCTATGTTACAAAAGAGCAGGTAAAAGACCTTACTCTTTGTTATGTTACAAAAGAGCAGGTAAAAGACCTTACTCTTTGTTATGTTACAAAAGAGCAGGTAAAAGACTTTACTCATCGTCATGTTACAAAAGAGCAGGTAAAAGACCTTACTCTTTGTTATGTTACAAAAGAGCAGGTAAAAGACTTTACTCATCGTCATGTTACAAAAGAGCAGGTAAAAGACCTTACTGTTTGTTAAATTATGTTACAAAAGAGCAGGTAAAAGACCTTACTGTTTGTTATATTATGTTACAAAAGAGCAGGTAAAAGACCTTACTCTTTGTTATGTTACAAAAGAGCAGGTAAAAGACCTTACTCTTTGTTATGTTACAAAAGAGCAGGCAAAAGACTTTACTCATCGTCATGTTACAAAAGAGCAGGTAAAAGACCTTACTCTTTGTTATGTTACAAAAGAGCAGGTAAAATACCTTACTCTTTGTTATGTTACAAAAGAGCAGGTAAAAGACCTTACTCTTTGTTATGTTACAAAAGAGCAGGTAAAAGACCTTACTCTTTGTTATGTTACAAAAGAGCAGGTAAAATACCTTACTCTTTGTTATGTTACAAAAGAGCAGGTAAAAGACTTTACTCATCGTCATGTTACAAAAGAGCAGGTAAAAGACAGCAGTTGGAGTCAGGAGGGGGTTTGCATGGCCGTCCCCAACAACGACATGTTGCCTTGCTTAGTTATCCAGTGCTTCTCTTCTCCCCTGGTAACTTATTTTTCCAAGTAGCAATCCATTGGATAAAAAGAGCCAATCAGAGATGGTCTACTACTAACCATTTTCTAAACTGTTTCACACAATTGCACACAGAGCGGAGATTAAAAAGGGAAACTGTGGGTATGAGTTTGCAGAGCACTGAGAGGCCAAATAAGTAAAACTGAGTGTGTGGGTAATAGAAAAAATGCAAATACATTTATGGAGGGAAAAACAAATCTTATTCTGTTTTCTCAAATGAAATTATGTCTCTACAAAATATCATTTGTGCTTGCATTTTTGTCTGTGCTCAGATTTCCTCTTCACATTCTCAGAAGCCCAAATGTAAGTAAATAGATTTTATTTTTTTACTTTTAGTGAATCATGAAGGTCTAGATGAGGGGATTAGTCACTGTTTAATACATTAAGTGATAATAACACTTCTTTGGCATTTGTTGGGTATGAAGAAAGGGGATTTTCTGTGAGAAACCACAGTGACAGCTCCAACTAAACATCACTAAGTAACTGTAAGGCTTTATTGCATGCATCTCATTTGCATGCGTGATGAGCCCCAGTTCTACATTTTATTTATATTTTCCAGCTGAGTAGACCGGTGGTACGAATCAAATACTGGGAGAGAATATTGTGATTTTACATCTACTAAGCTTTGGGCAATGTCTTCCCTGTGTTCATTTGATTTGAATCAGCTTGGGACTTTCCTGTGTTCGCGTGTTGGCAGGGAACAACAGTGTTAAATGTTCTGTTCTGCGTCGTGTTGCAAGCTGGTTATCGCATATTTATTCAGATCAAAAGTAGGCTATACCTGGAAGCATCCGCTGATTAATATGTCACGTACTTGTGCTTTGTATGCACATAAATCTTTTGATAATTTGCATGCATCAGCTGTGATCTGAAACAAAAACAACAACATATTAGAGGCCTTAGTCTGCTGAGATTGGCTCTAAAACTGCACAAGTTTTCTCTTCATCTTTGGCAGTTTTCTACCCTCTGAAAACATGAAAGGATTTTGTCCCCACGTTGTCCAAAGATGCTTAGAAATAGTCGAATGATGTTTGTGACTAATTAAAAGGAAATTGAATTGAATCAAGTTATTTCTCCAAGGATATATAGCTTAAGCATTTGTCTGATGACAAACACCAGAGAAATCCTCTGACACTGAGAAAGATCACAGGGGGAGGAATTAAATTACTGCTTTTGCAAAATCAAAGCCTTTAAATAGCTGCGTGCTTTTGTTGTTAAAGTGGTAAGAGTTTATAACATTTACATTTATTGTTAAAAAGTGGAGAAAATGAAGAATAATGCAGAGCTGAACCAGTCCCTACAACTTCTAGGCTTGATTATTGTAATTCTCTGTTTACACGTCTTAGTGTGACAGTCGTGAAGTGCTCACAAGTGGGCCATAATGCTGCTGCTAAGCTGTTGATGAAATCATCTAGAGGGTCTCATGTCACATCTATCCTCATGTCTTTGCACTGGCTTCCAATCAGCTTCAGAATACAGTTTAAAGTTCTTGTGTTTGTGTTTAGGGCCTTGCATGGTCAAGCTCTGGCTTACATCACTGAGCTGCTGAAGCCATATAACACCAGCAGGTCCCTGAGGTCCTCGGATCAGGGCCTGCTGGCTGTTCCTCGCACAAGACTGAAAACAAGAGGAGACCTAACCCATCTGTTTAGACGTGCCTTTGTTTGATCGGTCAATATTTGATTTTATGCATTGTGTCTGTTTTTAATGTAATGGCTTTTTTCTAATCACCATATTATAACGCATTGTGACGGCTGCTCTTGAAAGGCGCTATAAACTTTACTTACTTACAGAAGAGGAGAACAGAAATAAAAAGCAATACTCAGCCCAGTGTCATCACGTGTACAGGGAGTTTATGATCATTTTACAGGATGTTATTGACAATAATCAGGCGCCACGCTGCCGAGTGTTGGTAGAAAATTTAACTACAAGTTGTGTTAAACAGCGATTCAGTTTTCAATTTTAAGGTGGCTGACGAGCTCTAATCAAAGCATTTAAACTAAGAATGTATTCAGTTTATACAGTCTGTGTGGCTGTACTGTGTGTAGACTTTGTTGTTTATGCATATATTCTTTTTCTTTGGTATGCCTTTGTTGTTTTTGCTCTTTTTTTCTTTCACTCATTATAAATCAACGACAGCTATGGAGTTGTTTTGATTGCGCTCTATACATCACAGCAGGGGGGGATTGTTCGTCAGTAAGGATGAACAATTACTCAGTCTATAAGGAGAGGGAAATGTTGCAAATGAATGCAATGTTGTACATGATGAGAGCCAAGACTTTGTCCAATCACATCTGTTTCTCTGTTCTTACAAAGCCCAAAGTCACAAGTATTTCCTCAGAGGGCTTTTACACTGTAAGGAAAAACAACAGCGTCCATCGTGAGCATGAAAGACTCACCACAGAGCAGAAATATTTATTGTATGGCGGAGGAGACTAAGCTATGATAAAATATATATAATACATTCATGATAAAAGAATGTATTATATATTCTACTAATATAAATCAATGTACTGGTTCAAAAAAATCATTCAAACAAAACCTAAAAATCAGAGAAGAAAACAATAGAAACAGCTGGAACAGAAGCTAAAGCATAATACGAGTTATATAAAAAAAGAGTTATATAGTTAAAAATATTTAAATGGATGTATATGTATAAGTCGTGAAGGCAGCTGTGAACAGGTGAGTCTTCAACCTTGATTTAAAAGAGCTGAGAGTTTCAGCTGACCTGCAGTTTCCTGGGAGTTTGTTCCAGATATAAAGAGCATAGAAACTGAACGCTGCTTCTCCGTGTTTGGTTCTGACTGTGAGAACAGAGAGCAGACCTGTCCCAGACGACCTGAGCGGTCTGGATGGTTCATGTTTAATCAGGAGGTCACTCATGTATTTTGGCCTTAAACCATTCAGTGCTTTATAAACCAGCAGCAGTATTTTAAAATCTATTCTCTGACAGACTGGGAGCCAGTGTAAAGACCTCAGAACTGGACTGATGTGATCCACTTTCTTGTTCTTGGTGGGGACTCTAACAGCAACGTTCTGGATCAGCTGCAGTTGTCTGGCTGATGTTTTATGGAGACATCCGGTCGACAAGGACTTAAGGACACAACTTTAAAATGTGCCCCTGCTTTTGGGTTGTTGTTCTACACTGTGTTTGACAATGTTTCCTTGCTAACATTGTGGTTACTGTAGAGGGTGGTTAGACCACAAGTGATGTTTTTTGCATGATTGGTGACATGCTCCCTTATGTGAGGGCCTGTTGCAGGCTGGTTTTGTTCTAATTAGTCAATCTGAGTTAGTGAATAATTCAGGAGTTGATGGAAAAAAGCTGTATCTCCCCGATGGTGTTTAGAAGTGTCCTCAAGCAGGTCAGAGAACCTGAAATGTCTGTTAACAAGCAAACTGGAGTTTGTTTCAGCAGAAGTAGAAGGAAGACAATTCTGTGAATGCTAAGTCAAGGTTAAATATTCCTTTGTGTTCATGTTTGTGAGTCCATCTTCTGTAAGTCAACATGCAGCACCACAGATTATGAGGGTGGGAAGGTTTTTTCCCCTTTCAGTTCACTTCTTTTTAAGTGAGAACATCAAAGAGAAAACAAAGGAAAATCTGGAGCTACAAGGTCCTCCCATGACAACAGCACTGATAAATATTTAATACTGTCAATCACTACCAAGCTTCTCCCCATGATAACATATTGTACTCCCCGAGTTTAGCTTCAAAAGCACTTAAAACCCTGCATCTGAGCCATATAACCTTGTTTCCATTGTTACCTTGAGGACTTTCTACAGAGTATACAGAGCGCTGTGCAACCTTTCTGAAAGAGTCAGAGTCCAGGGCCGCAGAAGCTGAGACAACCTGGGTTCAAATTAAGATTAAGTATCACAACTGAGCTCAGTGTTCTAGTTATAACTTCTGTGGAGGTCAGAGGTCACACCTGGGCCATTCTTTCTCTGCTCCGGCTGCGTGTCACTTCCTGCACTTAGGTCAGTCCCACAAGGGCTCCATGTCGACACCGAACCTGTGTTCGCCTCAAACGGTCAGCCTGATCTTTTTTTCTTTTCTTTTTTTTTGCAGTGGCACAAATAACACAGTTACGTTGTTGTGTCATCTACCCGTAAGAACAATCCTTCAGGCGGTGAAACTAGTGAATTGCTAAGTAAGACAGCCCGGATCGACCGTGTTATTTAATAAAACGTGGGATGTGACAGTTTTTTATGGCTTGCTCATCAAACGCCGTCATCCTGCTCAATATGCACATGATGTTTCCGAATGACACACGCTGACACACTTTTCAAGCTATCCAGGACTTGTCATTCTTTACAAAGACACCTTTTGTGTCTGAGAGGAAATTGGATGAAAGAATTCCCCCCCCCCCAAAAAAAAAAAAAAAATGTGGGAATAAAAATAGCTAAACAGAGTCAGAAGCAGTCACAGCAATAAGTCACAGGCACAGGGAACGGAGGCAGGGACATCCAGCCTTCAAAATTAGCTCTTTCTTCTTAGCCAAAATTGTGTTTTAGATAAACTGCTTCCAGGCTATAATTTAAAGGCGAAAACAAACATCACATTTTGTAGGATACATGAATAAAAGAGGGCTCTAAGGTATTCTGTGCCTTTGTAGAGCAATTGAAGAGAGCTTTCAAGAGAGATGATCTACTGAAAAATACAATTCTGCACAGGATTCAGGGTAGGAGTGTGTCTCTCACAGGAACAAAGACATGCAAAAAACCGTTATGAATATTTTCTCAGAAGAAACCTGGACATGTCTATTACTCATAGGGGGGCCTTGTGGCTGCATAGCCTCTGCAACATGAAGGATATCTCCCTTTACTGTCACATATACGGAGCATTGTTTCTTAAAATGGGACAAATCCATCTCTGCGGCACTGCTGGACATCGTGTGAATGTGTGCGCTCACAGTCTACAAAGATGCATGCATTATCTCTGAAGGCAAAGGATGTTTTTTTTTTCTCAACTGTGCAACTGTTGAAAAAAAGGGAACACGCTGCATGTCCTTCTCCGTCAATGGTCCCTGCAGCAACGCTTCATGACTGCACTCTCTCTCTGCTCCGGCAAGCCCCGCTGAGACGGAGCTGTTGCATATGCATCGAAGTCAATATGTTCAAACCTACCCCCTTGGCGGGTCATTCAGAGTCTAATCTGCAAAAGGATGGCAGGCAAGGGGAATCCAATTGTATATTACAAAGTCACAGACGATTGACCGGCTGCCAGCCAGACACCGAGGCCATGAGAAAAGAGGATCCCTTTTCTTAGTGGCTTCCATCATTCTGTCCACAGCGCTTATTGAAGCGGAAGATGTCTCAGCGCTGTGTCGATGGCGTGCTACTTAAAGCAGGTGGGAGATATTCATGGCCTCCCCTCAGACAAACACAGAGATTTCTTTGCGGGGCAGAGGAGGTCAGCCATTGAGAGACTTTAAACCAGTGTAGCAAAGTCAACTATCAAGAGTTTACCCTCAGTTATGAGGATCTGTGGGTGGAAATAGCTGCACAGAGCACACCACAGAGATAAGACGGATGGACACAACAGAGACTGAAATATTCTTATACTAACATGGCAACATATAACCCAGTTCTAAGATTTCAATAGTCGTTATACCTTTAAATGTCATGATTTTTACATCTAAGTATTGTAACTATGGTAATAACGGCTCTTAAAGGGAGCTGATTTAATGTCTCTCTTCTTTTCTGAGAGCAGCTCAACGTTAGGGGGCTCAGGAGGTTGTTAAAGTTCCCTTTAAAGAGCTACTTGAGTATTTTCTGCTTCCGCTTATTTGTGTATTTCCTGTAATAACAGAAAAAGAAGGAGCCTGGAGTGGTTATGGAGCAAACACCTATTAAGTAAATAACTAACCCCATGATCTGCAACCACCTTAAATTTCAAATGGAGACAAAGCAATGATGTGTTCTGCAAGGAGGAGGTTATGAACAGCCGGCTAACATTTTGCTTGTTGAGTCAAGAACACGTGTGATGCTCAGAAATACATGTTTTGCTATTTTCTTGTTACACTGAGAGCCTATTTAATTTACAAATTGAAAGAGAAGCAGGCATAGTGGCAGAAATCAGACAATAACAGGCAGATTTTCTGTCTAAGGTTAGAGAAGTAGTTGAAGAAGTTATACGGGTTTCAGAACACAGGTTTGACTCAGTCAGTGGAGTGGCGGACTCTTAGCCTCAGCCCTGTAGTGCATGTCTCGCTCTCTCCTCCCCTCATTTCCTGGATATAATTTCTTGCAAACACCACTTACAGATGTACAGATAAAGCTCACCAATGTCCCAACTTTGTATGCCCAACCATCAGCCTCTGCCTCTCCCCTATAAAGACAATTGTTACTGCAAAATAAGGCTGCCTTTACAACCAATGGGTTTTCAAATAAGCATTTTAGGCCAAAATGTTGTCTACTAAGACTACTTTTAAACCCCTTTTAGGGGTCTCAGGCACCAGGTTTAAAACCATCCCAATAAACCACCGGCAAAGGACGTAGTCATCAATCCATCAATCAATCTTTATTTGTATAGTGCCAATTCATAACAAGTGTTATCCCAAGACACTTTACGAAAGAGCGAGCAAAAGACCTTACTCTTTGTTATAATATCTACAAAGACATGAATTCATCATCATATTGCTCTCAGCAACATTTAGCAAAGTTACAGAGGCCAGTAGTCCATCTTCTATTGTATTGCCATCTATGAAGCAAAACACTCACAGCTCCAACCACCATGCTGAGTACTTTGACCAAAGATTTTGTTATGTTTTTTGTATTAAAAGCAAGGTTTAAAGGCAAGTCTGAAAAACCTACTCAAGTTCAAACCCAAGTATTAAAGCAATGGTTTGGATTTGCAAGTCATGTGCAATTTAAAATGATAATAAAGTAATTAATGACAGGTCACAGGTTTCTTACTTTTTATTAAGAAAGAAGTTCCCACTGTTTTGACTTTTGACCCTTCGAAGCGAAGCTCTTACCTCACAACCCTGCGCCACAGGTCGCAAAATGTTAGAGTGGTGAGCAGAGTGATGGTTTCTACCATGCTTGCCTTATTAGAAAAAAGTTCCTAAGAAGTCCAATATTAACAGTGAAACATAACATATTGGGTCATATTCAAGAAACAGAACTGCAAAGGAAATCTTTTCCCAACCAGATTTTCCCTCTTCACATTTAAAAAACCTTTAGATTCAATAATTGCCTTGATTCTTGGAGCTTATCCAACAATTTAGCTCAATCAGGAGAGAGCTTAAAATTATTTATTGAACAGTTTAGGAAAAGGTAAATATGAAATGTATTTGGCGATTAGACTCTGTCATGATGACTTCATGCACTCAGAGGCCGACAGCACGATAGGATACCCCACTGATGGAGTGTAGACACTGGTGGTGGTGGTGATAGAAGAATGCAGGATGTGATGAGGAGTGGGTTTCTGAGGCTGGATCTGAACTCTGCTGAGCTGGAATGGAGGTGACTGGAGCGAAGGAGGGTCACAACGAACGCACTGAAATGACAAACTGACTGTGGAAGAGAGAGAACAGATTTAAAAATTTGACAGCAGCAGGATGATTGGTTGAGAGAAGTCGTGGCAGAATCTGTTTGGATTATTACTTAAAGAGTAAACGCCCCAAATCAGCTGATCACCAGAGCAGGGAGAGGGAGGGAGTGTTTAAGTTGAATGAAGGAAAAATAATGAATGTGAGAGAAAATAACCAGTCTTCTTCATATGCACACATATGTGCATATATTTTATGATTTTGTATTGTTATGCAGGTCCAATAATTCAAGGCCTTGTTGTTAGTTTAAGTAAGAATTAAAAAGTAGTTATGTGTCTACAATTATTTACAGAAAACGTTGTTTCTGATTTTATTCTGTTGGAGGGCAGTCTGTACAGTAATTGGCATACATGACAATCAAAGAACAAGATGATATTTGCTTCTTCAGCTCAATAATTCTCTCCATTGGGAGAATTGTAGCTTACATTATGGGCAGCATGTTTAGAGCAGCAAAAGCTACAAAAAAAAATTAAAAAAAATAGGATCTGTATTCTATTAGACCAGCTGAGTGCATGTCATGTAATATCCATTATTTGACAACAAACATTTCACTTGTTCACAGTTACTTTTAGTTATTTTCATTAGTTTTTGATCCCTAACAAGTTCCTTTTTTTGTGGTTAACTTTATGTCATGACCTTTGATCTACCGGAAGGTCATTTCTTTTCAAAATGAAAGCAGGACAGAATTTAAACAGCAAGTAAAGTACTCTCAACTAAAGACAGTACAAACCTTCAAAATAAAAGCCTTTTTATTTTTACGTGCAAAGTAATGGAATTTTAAACGTGATAAAAAATGTGATTTCATTCTTGAAATTCAGCGATTAATTGCATTTTAAAATGAATCCTTTGACAGCCCTACTTTGATGTAATTTATGCATGTTTAATGTGAGAGCAGTTGCATCACAGATACGTTCCAAAATAACTCTAAGTTACAATTAATAAACTGCATAGAGTTATCCATAGACCTGATTTATTGGTTTCATGTTTTTAATTAATTAATAAATATGATATTGTATAATATTGAGGGGTTTATTACATCCTGTGTAACTTTTAGGCTTTGAGGTTTTTCTCCTTTCTATACATTGTCTTGCAATGTTTTATTAAAGATTCAGCATATTTATGTGGGTGTGAGGTCACACCTGCTGGTATCCTGATAATTAATCTCTGTGTAAACGAAGCCTCTGTTGCACACATTTCATTTCCTTTTTGATTTGTCTATGTGGTGAGCCTTCAAACCTAAAGTAGAATTTCTTCCCACGATTTCATTAAGGACTCCTCGGGAGGTCCCATCCCCCTGGCTGGAAACTAATAAATTAAACCAGGAAGAAAGGTTAGGAAATCATTCGCAAGTTGAATGATAGGTCATTTATTTAATATTCTTAGACAAATCCAATATGCAGTAGCAAAAGTGAAATTGCTAACCAGTAACTATGGAGAGAATCAGGGTCTTTCTAATGGCCTAAGGAGCATAAAAAAAAAAAGATTACTCTTATTGCCTCTATATATTTATGGACATTCTTTAATCCAATTTATGAGGACTTAGTAACAATTTGAACCAGACTTTCTCACCTGATTCTAATGCTAAAAAAGATCTTTTAAATAAACAGCCAAGGTTTTCAGTGAGGACAAGTTGTTTTGGCTGCATATTCTCAAGCATGACATAATTGCCTGGTGGTAGAATTCATGGTGTGGGAACATAATCTTGAATACTTTTCCAAAGCATGGCATTTTGGAGTTTCACAACTACAAAGCAACTGTTTCACAAAATTGCGTGAGCCTGAGCTGTAAGAAAAACCATTGTAAGCTGCTCTGAATGAGAAATTGGTTTTGGCTGAGGTCTTCTCACCCCTTTAGCTTGCTCACAATACTTCAGCCCACGTTTTCTTCAACCTTACACAAATTCCCTTGTGTCAGCCCCGTTCTGCACCCACTCTGCTCGCTACCCCTGGCTGCTTATATTGACTGTGAAGCTGTTGGTGCATAAGGCTGCTGAAGTAAACCACTCCCCTGTACAGAACCTCCAGGCCACGGCCCTCCACACCAGCTCTGCTCTCCCCTTCGACCGCCCGCTTAGCTCTCCCTTCCCTGCGGCTAACTCTTCATCGCTCCACCTTCTCTGCCTCAACCTCCCCGGGGCTCTCCTGCCCTGGCTTGACTTTCCCTTCACTCCAGTCGGGACAGGAGATATACCTCCTGCTTGTCTTCATAATTCACAATACATTTGAGAAATGCTTCACGTTCTCCATAACCCCCACCTGAATCATAGCTCCCTCTCCTATGTCTTCTTTCCCCAAATTGCCTTTTAAAAAACTCCTCGCTTCATCTCTCCCCATCTGTTATAGCTCTTATCCAAAGATTCCAGCAAGCTATAAGATCTAACATCCAAAGGTTGACTGTATCTGTGAGACACTTTGTTCTCCACAGATGTCACTGTCAAGATTATCACAGAGTTCAGATTGATTCTCTACCTTCATTTCGAGTTGTTCTTATCCTAAAATGCAAAAAGTAAAAGGTATCTATCATCAAATAACAATAATGAAAGATTCATGATGTGGATGGTGGGATGCAGAGCAAGACCTAACACAACTGTTAATCTTTTTGAATATTAAAACAAGTTAAAGGTGGAAAGTGCGACATGTTACACGTACATCTAGCAGAAATCAAGTACTTATGTTAATGTCTCTCTGAGTCATGACTATCTACAGTGGGTGAGAAGCGCAAGTCCTGGGGGGTATTCCATCAAGCAGGATTAAGCAGAATCCTCGCTTATTTCGATAAGTCTGGCTCATTTAAGTGGGAGTTTCGTTCCATCAACGTAGCTTATATGAATCCTCGCTGAGTTACCATGGTAACTTATGCTGGTGAACAAGTCTGCTCCGGACCAGGCTAACTGTCGAACTTAGTTTAGCTGTGTGTCAAAGAATGTCCGACGGGTAGAAACAGACTCATAAAAGACCGTTCCGTCAGGTAAAGTGTCCGCGCTCACGTCACTCATGTCATGTTAGAATAATAAAAAAAGATCAGAAAACTGAAGTCTCAGCTTTGTTCAAAATCAGTCATGAATAAAACCCTTCATTATATCGCAAAAGTCACACATCTAATGCAACTACACGTGAGGAGATATGAAAAAAAGGTAAAACGAACATGATTTTATAAAAAGCCTAATAAATAATTCACATCCTACAAGGACCCACCCTACTCTGTCTCTGATTGGCTGGTGAAACAAGAGAGACGGGCAGACAGACCAACAATGAGAGAGAGATGCCAGTAAAGCCTGACGTAGGCCTACAGTACTGAAATGGAAATTGAGTGAGATAATTTAATACAGAGAATGAAAGAAAGAAAGCCACTATTCTTCCTGCCTCCATGGCATTCTTTCTTTTTTTATGTCACGTCAGCGTTTTTAGATCACAGTCATTCTGTGTCAGTTTACATGCAATGTGACGCTACTAGCTAACTAAAGTGTGCTAACATTAGCCTGCTAACACAACAATGCAGGCCAGGGGTAATTGCAGCTTGAGCCAAGGACAATTGAATCCGCCGCTTGCTCTCAGCGGTGCGTTCCATTTGATAACTCCTTTGTGTGAATGCGAGTGGAGGGGGGTTGGAGGTGTGCCACTGGAGGAGGGTAGGGTATGGGTTTAGTATGGTGACGGTGTGGCCAAACAGTACTTTGTTTTGGTTTCATGCTGGTGCTTAGTGGCGACATCTACTGGATCAAAACGTTGCACATTCTTCCTTTAAACATTTATATCCTTATCAGTGAGAATCAGATTTTCACCTCCAACTCGTCAAATATGGCGTTTGAGTCTATAGCCGAAAGCTTCACAATATGACTACCTAAAGGTACTGTCCGAGCATCAGTTTGGCAATGCAGGGCTCCAAGATCATTTTTGTCACAGTTGTAGAAACACAAGGATGACGACCCACTTGCAGATAAAAATAATAAACAAAATACAAAAAGGAAAACAAAAAGTACTTCCTTTTCAAGTCCAAAAACCAAACACCAGAATCCAACATATAAGTCCAACAAACAACAAACAATCGACGAGGGAACACGGATATGGATTGACAACAGACTGACACAGAAGGGAAGTAACACAAGGGGTGCATTTGGAATGTCCCTCCTATCTCCTTTCACTATCCTTTTCACCTTAACCCCGGAAGCATTTAAGTGGCGGCCATGATAAGAGCCATGCAAATTCTCTAAAAGCTAAGGAAAGGTGGGTCAATGCTTCCTTTATAACCTCCTTTAGCATAGGAAACACTGGACCATCCTTTACAAAAGGAGATGAGATAATGCCGCCCCACAATTTCCTTTGGCCGCAACATTTAAAGTGACTTGCGCATCCGACCGTTTACGAAAACTAACGATGACCGAAAAGGGACGCAGATGACGTTTTATCTAACATATTTCATTCACTTAAGAATGCTTTGTGCAGTTCTACATTTGTATGCCTGAAACATTATGTATATCTTTCATAAATGTAACAATTTATGCTCACTGGTGACATAAATTAGTGAGCATTAGGCAATTCATTTCATACAATCTTATTTTGGATTAATGTTGATTTATGAGTGGACAGGAAGGTGAGCTTTTGTCACTCATAGCCTGGTAGTTTATATTCCCTTTATTTCAATTCCAATCTTGTGGTAATTAGGATTATTTCACCGGTAAGAAAGCACAGGGGAAAGGGTTTTAGATGCGCTTTTTGTAGTCCATTTTCGGAAAACTGTAGTTTCACCCTGGCAGACCCACGTCATTAACCTCCACCGTCACATAATTACATCTCCTAGTGAAAATGCGGTCGGATTGTCAGAGCAACGCGATCGCCTTTCCCTAAATCCACATCTTTCCTTAACCTCGTGACATTTTCACCGGGGTTAAGGTAAAGAGGATAGTGAAAGGGGATAGGAGGGACAATCCAAATGCACCCAGAGACTTAATAGATACTGGGGTAATCAAAGCAGGTGTGACTGGTGACACAGGTGAAGACAATCAGGGTTTGGCACACAATCACAGTGCAGGGAAACACACCAAGGCAGGAAATAAAACACTAGCAGAAGAACTACAGAATATAACAGGAAACACTAAAAACAAGACAAGGGAATACAAAAGTGCACACAAAGGGAAATTTAGACACAAGGAAGAGAAAATGAAAACAGGAAACGTTAAGAAGAACAAAAATAACTAAATAAAACTAGAACACATGACAATGTTTTTATTGGTGAAATAAACATGAAAAGGTAAACATGGCAAAAAGAAAGAGAGAGGAGGACATAGAGACAATACACAGACAATGCACAAACGTACAAACATTAATGGTTACAGTACAGTTATGTATGGATCTGGCTGGACAGGTCTGGGATTTAGAGATAAGAATACATTTATAATAAAATAGAAACAAGAGTTCATTATTGTAATACATGAATTGGTGTTTTAGTAGGGTATAATATACATACACACATGCATACATACAAAAAAATGGCTGTACAGTGATTGTAAATATGTTAATATGTAACAGTGGGTCTGTTGCATATTGACACACACAACAATGCTGACAAAGATTAAATGATGCAATGTCATGGTAAACATTCTCAATGTCAAAGTCAAGATAGTCATAACAAATATGAATAAGTAGCTAAAAAAACTTGATGAACATTTCACATAATACGATCTATGCACCTAACAATCATTAACATGTTGTAAACATTGTAATGGACTAGATGCTATTTTCAGGTCTACAATAATATATCTAATGACTGAAAGAACGTCTGAAATACAGATTTCTCTCTGGCCTGTGCAGTAGATTTAAAATGATAAACTCTGTGTTTTGGAATCTCCCATGTGTTGGTTGGTTCATACCAAATGCAGGAGCCTTTATAGTCAACAACACAGACTGACCTCGCCCTACTGATTTTATATGATACAATTATCAGAAACTCCAAAGAGCAATATGACATGATAAATAGGCCTCAAACTCAACAGAGAGTGGAATAAAGTCATACATTACTTTAAACTGGATACCATAATTTGGATATTTCCCAAACAGACAACACATAAATTATAATCAGCATATGAAGAGTTAATAAAAGGGTTTCAAACACTGTATAATGTATTTATATTTCAGTATATTTAAGACACGTTTTGGTACTTTCTTTATGCATTTGTCAAAAACTAAAGCCACTCAAAAACACCAGTAATACAACTGAAACTGAATAATTCAAAAGAAAGTACCACATGCCTAATTCTGAGGTGAAGTTTGGTTCGACAGTTCCTTTATGTATTGTGGTTTCATGTATGAAATGAGCATACATTCTGCAAGTCTTCAAGCTTCGAATTCTTCCTAGTATCTAGCTTTAAATTCCCGACAAAGACATGTATTAAATCATTCGTTATATTATAGTAGAAGGCTTCACATGTTCCCCTGAGTTGTAGACGCGACGAGGATGTAAACATGTGTCCACCCAGTGCTCCATGGGGGTTGTGTCATTTACGTTATATCTACAAGGCAGGTAGAGTCAATAAAGATGTTGCAGAGTTGCATTATGGGGAATGTTTTCCTTCTTCTTTTTAGGCTTGACTCATATTAGGCACTGAAACTCAGGACACCCTGACTGATGCTTCATGAACTTTGACCATTTGTAAAACTTCAGCTTTGTGCATCTTGCCCAAATTATTGAAAGTGACTTTTTTTGCTTCTATGAGATGAACACAATATCCCTTAGAGCTTAAGAACAAATATATGTTTGTCTGGAGGCTGATAAATGTCAAAAGGGAAGTAAAATTAACAAATGAAGTGATTTAAAACTGTAATTTATCTGTTGCTGAATAAACTGAACTGAACTAAGCTGGGCCTATGCACAGCTCATTGTTGATCTGTCTGCAAACCTTTATTACACCAAACATCAGGTATTTTCCAAAAGTGCAGTAATATTGTATTATTCATATTATTGTTTTGTCTTTTCATAGTTAAGCAGGGGTTAGGAGCCAGCAGTGTGTTATTACACTCTCCTGCACAGTCAGGCTGCAGATTAGAGGTTTTCTCTGGAGTAAATCCTGAGGAATCTATACGGATTATTTCTGATATATCTGGTGTGATTTAATGATATTTTTCTGAAAGGCAGGCGAGCAATCTTCAGGAGAATCTTTTGTGCCTCCTGTGTTCAATAGCTCCATATAATTTCATCTTGGCAGGGTTGACAATAATGCATCAGCAGCTTTTGACAAATTATTGATTTTTGACTCAGTATGCATTAAATTCACGGTAACTGTGTGACAGAGGGCATAATTCAATTCTCTTTGCGCAGAGAGCTCTTTAGTCATGACTATACGGCCGCTGAATGGCAATGCACCGGGATAGGTTATTATACCTATCAAGCACACTAATGATCTACCTCTGGGGCACAGGTAGAGCCGGGATATTTATGGGAGCTGGCAGAAATCTACAGGTTAATGCCCTCCATCACATGTCCACAGAGAAATATACGATACAGTACACGGTATGCACATGTCACTCTGCGCTGCTCGCTAAACAAAACTGTGTCATGGTGTTGTCTTTGATTGCCACTCGTGTCATCATTTTTTCCCTGGAATACCACTTGACAGCAGAGCAAATGACACGTAGATGCGGGCTCTGTGTTCCTGTCAGATGTAAGTTTCTTAGTGTGAAATGAAAGATCCGTTTTGGGAGACAGCTTAGGTGTGGTGGCGCTCACAATAACCTTGCCCCCCTTCTCCCCCTCCCTGTTTTCCTCATTAATTCTTCCCGCTGCCGCATGGTTGAATGGACAAAATCCCCGGACAGATTGATACATCGTGCTTGCCAGAGAGACGCGAAGAGCCCCCACCTCTTATACTGTCACCGCCATTCCCTTACCCCTCCCCATCCCACTTCTCCTTCTCTCCATCCTCCCATCCCCAGGAGCTCCCGAGGTGACAGGTCATAAATCCCAACAGACATGGGTTTGGGGGGTTCGTGGGAGGGCTCGGAAGGGGGTGTGATGAGGAAGAAGAGAAGGGTGGGTGGGGGGGTTGGGGGGAGCTGCAAACCAAACCTGAAGGAGATTTCTCCTCATGCATAGAAAGCTGTTTCCCCCTCACCGACAATGTCTCCCCCGGGGAAGCTACTGCCAACTCACTGCATGCAAAGTAGTCCCTCTCTCTCTCTCTCTCTGTGCAAATGGGGTTCGGATCTTGGGGAACTTTGTGGGGCGGCATAAAAGGCAGGGAGCGGCGTCTCACGGAATTCGCCACCCTCCCTATCATCCAGATGATCCTGAATGCCAATTACCCTCCCCAGCTCTGCAGGGAGCGGCCTGTCACTCAGGATGCGGCTCGTGTGTGTCGGGCATTGAGGAGCCAGGCGCTAAGAGTGTGCCATTGGAGGAGTCAAAAGCCACACTATAGAACTGTTGCACAGCTGGACAGCTGCAATATAATCAAACACTATCAGCACACTCAAACTGTTGCAGGTACACATTAAAATGTATACACACACACACACACACACACACACACACACACACACACACACACACACAGGCCTGCAAGGCCTAACAATGATAGCCTACATCAGCAGGTCAAGGGATAATTTGGCTATGTTTGGATCCACTGCAAACACCTAGACCTGTTTTTTTAGAAAGCACATCAAATCAATAGATCTGCAAAAACAACAAAAAACAGGGGGTTTACATTTTTGACTTAACAAAAATGTGGTTTAGGGTTAAACTTTATCCAGGAACACTTTTAACAAATAGGACTGTTAGCATTAACTGGTTAATCACAATTAATCAAGGTCTGAAATGAATGCATTAATATTTTAATTGCGATTAATAGCATGCTATTTTGTCCTTTAGGAAGCACCGTGGATTAGCATACGCAGTGTCTCCCTTTAGTCACAGTGATGGAAAAGAATGACTCTGCTGCATCTTTAAATGTCTCATTTAAAAATCTGCTACACAGCTCAGTTGACGAGTCAAAAGTTATATCCACCTAATGACATCAAACCTTTCACTTTTTTACCGTTCCTTTCAGCTGTTTTTATTTAGTTTTTGATCCATAATGAGTTCCTTTTACCGTTTTTAAGTTAATGGCATAACCTTCAAACAGCAAGTCAGGTACTCTCTTAAGACAGCATGAAAATTCCAAATATAAGCATTACAATTTTTATTTTTAAATGCAAAATATTGCTATTTGAAACATGTTATTAAAAATGTGATAATTCACAGTTAACTATTGAAATTGAGTGATTAATAGTGATGATACAGAGTAGCTCAGCATGTCACTTTTACAGAGACAGGAATCGTCAAAGATTATTTTAGCAGGGTTGTATCTACCACCATTGAGAAGCCAGAAGTGACTTAATGCAGGTTTCACTTCTGTAAATATAAACAGTATATAGCCTATATATTTGTGTCATTAAGTTTATATAGCTTTTTGTGGTCAGCTACAAGTTAGAGTGGTAAAGGCCAAAGCTAACAATTTTTAGCCTCTGGCTAATTGTGATGCAATTATTAATTATTTTGGTTGAATGGCACTCAACTTTAATGTTTTGGATTACTCGCAAAGCTCTCATCAGCCATGTTTCTCGCTATTTTAAGGAGATAAAAAGAAAAGGGCTATAAACACATGACACAGCAGACATAGAACGTTAGCAGCTAGCTTGTGAACATATCTAAGTGCATTGCTACTAAAGAGCCAGGAAGTTTCAATATTGTGTTTACAACTTGTTCTTTCTTCCCTATAGCCAAAAAGTACAGAGTGGTGGTTTTTGTAACTTTAAAAAAAAAAGTCATCATTTTATTATAGTTGGTATAACTTTGTGTGATCAGCAGGAAGTTAACTTACTTCTCGAGTGGTAAAGGCCAGGGCTTAGAAATGTCAGCCTCAGGCTAATTACTGTATTAAACCTACCTTCTCTGCTCCAATAAATCTAAATTTTTCTGCACAGGCATGAATGTGGCTTCATTGTTTTACCCTTTCTCCACTTTTGCTCTTTTCACTGGACACCAGTCTAATATTATACAACAATTAAACATGTTGCCATGTTGTGCATCCTCCCACTGAACACGTAATACAAATAATGTACAGGACTTAGGTCAACTCTTGCTGTTTTTTTAAAATGTGCTTTATAAATGAATTTAATAATTTGCTATAAGAAGGCTAGAAAATAAAATGCAATGACTTTATATACAAGGCATATGCTGTAGCATATTCTGTGTTCTTTAGATTTAAGGGTGTCTTGGTAAACTATGTATGATATCAAAGCATGTAAAATAAATGGAATGGAATCAACATCAAAAAGCAATTCATATTTTTTGACCTGTCTGTGCCATAGCGTTGACATTTCCTTACCTGAGCCTTTGTGAGACTGGCCTGTATTATCTCTCAATCATCATTTTTCAAACACTCTTTGATGATTCAAACAGCAGCACGCCATCGGTCATTCTTGTGAGCAGATGCTGCCCAGAGCCCACCTATGTATTGCCATTTCGTCTTTATTGCCAGCCGGCTTATCCGCAACTGATGGAATTGTTGAAAAGCAGATATGAGCGGAATCTAGGAGGACCGGCTTTTGTTGGAGCACGCGTTCCCATCAGATGAGAGCATGACGATAAGAATCTGAGCAACGCCTGCAGGTCGTGTCACTCTATGCATAACAATCTGCAGCTGTGTGGTGAAAGAAAAGACGCTCTGAGACAGGAGAGAAAGGAGGCTGTAAAAAGGTGTTTCGGTGATAAATATGTATAAGGTGTTTTGTCTCGTCTTTTTGGCAAACTGGTCTGATCAATATTGCACAGCACTGAGTTTCAAACAAAGAGACAAATCAAGGTTCTGTTTGTACTGGAGCTATTTACAGCTTGATACGGTATTATTGTGAGGATGGGTATCCTGTTTTTCAGGTCAAAAATATTCAAACCTTGGAATATGAACTATTAATGATGAAATAACATGTCCATGTTGTGCATTTCTTTTACTTAAAAAGCCCTGAAAAATCAATCAGCCTGCATGTTATTTAACAAGTAAACAAAATCCAGAATAAGTCTCCCCTTATAGGTAACAATCACAAACTGCTTTAGAAATTCAAACACTTCAAGAGAATTCATGAGAAAGCATTAGGAGTATCAACTTCAAATTTTGATTAATATTGTTAATATAAGCATGTTAATATGACACCCTAAGCATGAAGTGTTTCTTCAGGGAGTTATAAATCCCAAAGCACAGAAGTAGCAGATTAATGGCCCAAACTCTTATGATGAAAGGGCCCTGGCTGCATGCGATGGGGCAGAAGCATAAAGGACATTTTCTTGCTTTCTGGTTGTCTTCATTTAAAAGGTGCCTATGCTCAGAAGATGCACAAAAAAAACAGGTGTCACTCTCAAAGGGTGGCCCAAAAATCAAAGAATCTCAGAGGCTTATGTCTGCTCTCGTGTCTACACGCTAACTTTAATCTAAATCAAGATTTGATTCACTTTCTTACTAATTAAATACACTCATTAATGTGTTTTAACCATGCCTTCAAAGCTGGCATATATTATGATAATGTAACAACCAAGAAGGAGTAGATAAGATTCCAATATACAAAGTCTCCAGACAGGTACTTTTAAAGGTGAATAAATAGAAAAAAACATGAAACAGATCTGCTCAAATATTCTACTATTTTTTTTTTTATTCTGCTCCACACTTTGCTTTTGAACATTTTGAAACACTAGTAATGTCATTCTGACCTTTGGCTTGGCCATCGCCTCACCATCCTCCCGCTCACGCAGGCAGAGCTCTGCCTGGAAGGGAAATACAAGCTGGCACACCTAACACCCCTGAAAAAAAGGGAAGGGAAGAAGGTTTAAGCGTGTGACAGGATGCATGCATGTGATCAATAGAGACAGTTGCCTGCAAAGGTCAGGCAGGGCTGTTGCTAAAGATGAAGTGAAACTTGCTATGAGGCCTGACTTTGCCTCTCGATCAACACCCAACTCTCGCCTGTTACATTGTGCCAAGGGAGCAGTCTTGGGGCGTCTCTGGATAGCTGTTGGCTCTTCAGTGCCTCTTGATTGGAGCATGACTGTGGGGCAGACAGAGGCAATGCCAGGAAATAAAGACAAGATTGATTAGTTTCACTTTGACACACCTCCAACGCAGCCAGCCTGAGTGGACACACACGCTGGATCTGTCTGTCTACTGAATAAGACTGAGGTATGGTGTCGGTAGACCAAGAGGATCTGATGTAATTGTAATGTCAAACGCCTTAAAGTGAACTGAAAAAAAGAGAGACTGATTAAGAAGAGATTTAGAGTTCTGCATGTTTGCCACAATCAACATCTGTGTTTTTTTATGTTTCCCCTGGGTGTTTGTTGTGGTTAGATCATAGACTGTATTCAAGAAGAGGATGTAAAAATTGAACCCTTGGCAATTTGGCTTTCACCATCTTGTTCTTTGGAATCACAATTTGGATGACATGGTGAATAGAAATTGCATTGTCACCTTCCCTGTTGATAGGGACTTGTCAATTACAGGTCGCAATGCCCCAAAATATTCCCTGCTTTATGGTGATCTGTACTCCTAATGTAACGATAACTGACTAAATAAACATCATGGCGTTTTGAAGAAGACTGTAAAAATGTGTAAGACCATAAATATGCTAAGAAAAAAAATTACTGAGGTAATAAGGGAATGATGGTTATTTTGCTGTCTGGTAATCACACAAGTGGAGTCTCTATACTGACAATAAGAAAGAATGCAGGTTTCCATTGGAAACCAGAAGCTTTGTCCTTTTTTTAATATTCACTCTTTGTGTTGATGAGTGTCAGAAGTGCTCCTCCAGCCACGCTCAACTGTATGTCATTGAAGAGCTTCTGCTTTGTCAGTCTTTGATTTTGTTGTACAATGCAAAACACATTTCCAACAGCAGAATTTTAACTTTTAACATGCACGTTTGCACCACTGACATATCGCAAGACAGCTTGAGAGTGGTGACCTTATATGAAAAGGAGTACTCTAAATAAACCCTTTAATAAGCTACCAGTTATATTTATTATGCATCACAATCCAATTTGACTTACTGTCTACTTGACAATTCTACTGACTGAGCAGCAATGGAAAGCTTTTCTCTTTTGTCAATTTTTCCACAACCAAAACTTGCACAGCCAACTGTTCACACACTGAATCAGTCACTGAAAGACATAAAGTCAATTATCCAACAACAAATCAGGCTGGATACATTGTAACCACTGCACGGAGAGCGTGCTTCATCAAGCTTATACACTTCATCTACACCTGAGAGACTGCAGCCTGACAGCCTATGACACACACGTTAGTTGGACAGTAACAGCCAACCTGTCCATGTAAACACATGAATGCATGTGGCAACGAGCATTTGTCAAGCTGTTTATTCTTTTGCTTCCTTGTCAGGACGGTGTGTGCCGCGGGGCGGCTTGCTGCAGGCAAGGCAGCCGTGCGCTGGCTGGTCCTATGTGCTTTACAAACATGGCAGCGCAGCACGCAGGTTAATATGATAGTCTCCTGCCTTATCTAATGTGACGAGGGGTCTTTCTTGGCCGTGCAGCAAAGCTGCTTTGAAGCATCTGTCAATGCCCTCCCCTGGATAAATGTCATGTGTGGAATATCTCAGGTGGCAGCTGCGCCATAGCAATGGCAGCGGCAGGAAGCCAGGAAACAGCCCAAAGCCTTACAATCCCACACTCGGTTCAAGGGAGGAGGTTTCTTTTATTTCTCTCTCTCCCTCTCTTTCTCTCTTTTAAGAACAATCTGCAAGGTCACATATCAGCAAAGCACCAAAAAAAACTAAAACAAAGATTGATTTTAAGTCTATTTCTCTCAGAGACAAAAACATGTACTGACTATTTTCTTACTTTGCCATTTACAGATATTTCTTTGAAAATCAAATCAAAGCAAACCAAAAATCCATCTCTCCAATATTTCATATATATATATATATATATATACTTATTCACAGGGCTATTCACATAATGTCCTTTTATATCGAGGAAACCCTTTGTCCCCTCATGATACCAATGGCTGGCAAGTCTTCTGCGGCACTAAAGCTCACTGAGCCTTGCATGCTCATTGTAATCTTTGTCACCGGCAATAAGACTCAGGTGAAGAAATCAAGGAAGCCTTGACATTCTGAACTGACTGTCTTGCTGCTTTAACTAAAGAGATTCTTCATTTGCAGCGTGGAAACATTAACAGAAGCTTTTATTCCTCTCTCTTCATATACTTCATGGAGTGCATCAGTCATGTCCTCAGCCCTGAATGTTACATTTTAACTCAACAAAGGGCAGGCTTATATGAACGTCACTTATACAGCTTTTGTGTCTGAGAATGTGACCCTGAAACGAGGCCATTATAAATGGCGCAATCAGGAACTTATTGGGGAAAAAAGTATGTCTCTTTAAGAAAAGGAGGTAATTATATAGTCATTGGCACTACTGGTCATGTCTTCATTAAAAGGTGAAAGGCTTAAGATGAATCACTGCTAAAGGAGACTTTTGACATCAACCCTTATATATGCTGAAACTTCTGAGGATTTTCAAGGTACTTCACACATATTGAACAGTGCATTGAGTGACATCCCAGAACAATCAAAGTCTTCGGTATACTGTCACTTGTGTTTAATACAATGAGATACAGATAAATGGTAAAAGGTCTGCACTTAAAGAGAGCCTTACCAAGAGAGCCTTGTCAAAGCACTTCACACTACATGCCTTTCATGGCCATCACACTCTCTTTAGTTTTATCTTGCTCAAAGACATTTTGACATGCTAAGTGCTAAGAGCTGCGTTAAGTCTTAAGGCACACCTTCACAGACCAAGGCACAGATGTTTACAATGACGTATAGCTTTACGTCATTGTGAATATTGGAAAAAGTATTTAAATGTATGCAGACGATGTGGTTATATATCTTATGTGTACAGCTGCAGCAGAGCTTAAGAACTCCAGGGCTCTATACCATGAAGCGAGTTTAACATACCCATGGGTATATTTCGGATATCTGGCTTCACTAACCCCCACAACCATCGCCGCCCTCATTCATGCACGGCCTGCTCCGACCCCACCTTAGCAGCAAGGAAGTGTGGACAACAGGAACGTGAGGAATAGAAATCGTGCCTGCATATTATCCCATATGCTCTTTTGTAAAGCGTCTCGAGATTTTCGACAGTTGTTATGAATTGGCGCTATACAAATAATGATTGATTGATTGATTAATTGAACAATGACATAAGATATTACCTAAAAGTAGCACTAGTAAGATATCTACTGAATGAAATCATAAAATGACCTTCACTATATGATCAGACATGAAGGAAACCTGCTAGGTTGAAGTGCTGGCTTCTCTGACAGTAATGCAGCAGCCAGTATGTCCTCCTTCTAAGTTTCGATTCCGGTCCGGAATGGTTTGTTTTAGTTTTGACCAGAGAACTTAGGCAGTTTTAAGGCACCCCCACACGGCCGTTTTGGACGCCCCTTGGTTTGCCAGATATGAGACCAGTTATCACAGCAGGTGTTGCAAAAAAGCAAACTTGTTCAGATATAATTGATTCTACCCGACCTCAAAAGCCTGGGCATTTAGCTTAAAAGCTCCATGACCAGAGATGTTATAAAAGAGATGGAGAGGTTAGAACGCAGAAAGGTTTCAAGGCAGAGGCAGGGCTAGCTAAATACTGAAACTTCAGAGTCCGCAACACTTCAACCTGAATGCACATCGGCTAGAGCACATCGCTGTCACACTGCATCAGGACTAACCTGAGCCTGAGCATGATTACCTCTTGTACATAACGTCTTAATACAGCACACGCATGCTTTATGTTATTATGAAGCGTGCTCAGTTTACAAACAGGCGGACTCGAGAAAAAAAAAAAAAAAGGGACGCGCAGTCGAGCGCGTGTCTGCACATCGGAGAACAGAAAGCATGACAGATACTTTACTGACTTTGAGGCTTATTTTGAGTCACTTTAATCAGCTACAGCCTTAAATTAATTTAAAAAATAAAAGAGACGCGCGGCCGAGTCCGCGTCCACACATCGGAGAAAATGACAGCTACTTTGTGGTTTATTCTGAGTCATGTTGGTCAGATACAGCCATAAAACTCTGGATTTCTCCACAATGAAGGCTGTCAGCGTTGTGTACCCGTGTGCTTGTGCTCGTGCATGAAGTGTACCGTGCCGAAGCACACCTCTCCAAAGTGTGCCAAAGCCAAGAAGTGTAGCGTGCCTGAGCACAGTACGGAGCGGTCACACTGGCCAAACGAACTGGACTTTAGGGTTGAAGCGTGCTTGACCGCGAAGTACACAGGAACACCGGTGTACAGAGCTGACGGAGGAAGAAAGATGGAGAAGTTTCTGACAGGAGTGAAAAAAAAAAGGCGTCAGAGGCAAGAAAAGCAAACCTAATAAGACCAGGAAATACGACTCTATTTTGATAATCAGGTGATTGTATGCTGGTGCTAACAACTCATACAGTGGTTTGTACAGATAAATGGGGGGGGGGGGGGGGGGCGTGAAAAAATGTCTGTCCCCTAGGGCAGGGGTTCCCAAACTTTTTCAGCCCGCGACCCCCAATATAACGATCCTAGAGACTGGGGACCCCCATTGTCCCTGGAGGTGCTTAAAACATTTGACATTGCACACAGCCACGCACACTATTAGGCCTATCCAAACACTGGCATTAGAACACCACACAACAGCCCAAACACCATCATATTTGTGGATATATTTTCAAATTAATGGGTGAAATTAGAAAAAATATTATATCACGATTTTTTTTCATACTGATCTTAAAAATTTACTGACCAGTTCAACCACTTATTACCTCGTATAATGTTTTTAAATGCACAAAAACTGTACAGATAAGTTTAGTCTATTCAAACATGTCTTTGTTGGGGGTCTGGGGGTCCCCCCCCCCTCCTGAACATTTTTACCACCAGAAATGTCTTTCCTACATTCTGATCCATTTTTATGCACAATTTGAGGGTTTTCTGCTCCACTTTAAAATAATGATTTAGTATTGTGTCCTCTTTTGTGTGTTTAAATCAATTTTAGTGTTCAGGTACATTCACACAGTTATCATGCATTTAAAAACATGAAGACTTCAAACATTATACAGAATATGTTCATTCTGGGACACATGGTCAAAGTAAGTTTTACTGTTAGAAGAGTTTTATTCATAGAGGGGGCGGGACATCGTTGATTGACGAACAGACAGTCACCATGGTTACTCACTCGGCTGCATGATGCACACTGAACGAGAGAGGAAAGAGCTGCTGACTGACATCACATAAGTTAAAGCAGTATGCATGGAAATCAATGTCTAGAAATAAATGATTGTACTAATTCAAACATTTTTTTAAACCACCGAGGTCCGGACCTCGCGGATATAATCGCCTCCCTCCGTTTCATAACATCGTTTAATTCTCGTTTCTGTTATCACAACAGGTGAGCTTCAGGTGGAGAGGCTTGTTAGTAACTTGTAAAAAACAAGAGAGAGCAGAATAACATCGGAAGCATCAGTTTAAACACCGGGGTTATATCTCCCATCACTGACTCTCTGAGCTCTGCTCTGTGTGACTCTCTGCAGACTGTCATTGTCTCTCCGGCTCGTTAAAACGGTTCGTTGTGTCGCCATCTGAAGTAGGCTACAAACATTAACTTTGCAAACTCTTCAGATAACTGTTTCTCGAGCCCTGTCGGTTTGGACAAATCTCAAACAGTTGTATATAACCGGGATGGAGTTCTTTAACGGACTAACTCTTAAGTTTCGTTTTCATGTTCAGCGGGGATCCCGCTCCGCTGCAGAGCAGACGGTGAGGGGGAGACGAGTCTGTGTAAGAACCATAGACTGTAAATATTAAGAATATAAACTGCAGCAGGATGGAATAAACACATTAGCCCGGTTCTATGATCTCTCTGCTTTGGCAGATCGTCAATACGTTCATATCCAATTTTAAACCATTTCCCATTTTTAAATGTTTTTGGAAGGAATCTCGCGACCCCCCTAACAGTGTCTCGCGACCCCCCAGGGGGTCCCGACCCCCACTTTGGGAACCACTGCCCTAGGGGGGGCATGACAGAAAATAATTGAGAACCACTGGGCTAGGGAGACGTGAGAGGGGGGAGACAGCTCTCTGCAATGTTTTTAATCTTGACTGCAGTACCAGTTTTAAATGCTACGTGTCAGAGTTATACATTACTCCTTAAAGCTGGTTATAAACCTGGTAAGTAAAAGGGGCGGGGCTAGTGTCGTAAAATCATGATCATGAACGAGTCTGGTGTAAGCAGATCTTCATAATTAACACATTTTAAGCAAAATATATTAAAAGAGATGAAGAGGTTCAACACGTAGACTACTGCAGATTGAAATAATCGTATCTGCAGTGGAAAATGCAGGGGGAAAACTGGCAGAAAAAGATTTTTCTTGTGGCGTGTCTGTTTTAGAAGTAATAATTAAGCTGCAGCTCTGGCGGTAACAAACACAACTGCGCCATAGAACAGCAAAAATTGGGTCTAAAGCCTAAAGTCTGTGGAGCAGTATGTTCCTACTATTGAGAGGACCCATTAGAAAGATGGACAGGATGAACGCATCTGTTAGACTAAGCTTGTTGCACACTTACAGGTTGCACAACAGCACACTTATTCCACAGTTTAATTTCAGTTCATTTTCTGATACATTTAAATTCAGTTTTTAAGGGGAAGGGGGCTGAGGGACAAACAAGCTTTTGTTTCTGTGTCTTTCTTTTCTGCTCCATGAAAAAGAGATCTGCTTTGTCAGTGGGCAGAGATTTTCAAAGAGTGCCCCGGAGCAGGTTAGGTGTTTGAGCTTAAGTCACCATGGTGATCTACCCCAGTAAGAAGTGAACCACCATCCTAGTACTGAAAAGCCAAAGTAAACCCCCAAGTAACCTCGATAACTGCAAATCCTACAGTTATCATTATGAATAAAACTCAGAAATTATATGCTGACTGTGTAAATCCATTATTTCATTTATATCCATTTGTTTGTATATATGAAGGAAATGTTTGTGATTTAATCTTTTCTTCACTTTACTTTGGCCCACACTCTCTGCAGGCTGATGCTCAGAAGCAGAGAGTGTGCAGTGGGCTTTTAGACAGTAAGAAGTTAAAAGCCCACTAGTTGGTTGGGAGAAAAGGTTGAGGAAAGTTGCAAAATCATGTGATTATTGATTAAGAATGAATAAGAATAAGCTTCAGGGTGCCAAATATAACTAACAAAAACAAGTCGAAGGGCGCACTCACACTAGGCAATAGGTACCCTGCCTAAGCACGCTTCACCCCTAAAGTCCAGTTTGTTTGACTAGTGTGAGTGCTCCATCCGTGCTCAAGCACGGTACACTTCCTTGGACCGGGCACGCTTGGAAGAGGTGTGCTTCGGCACGGTACAGTTCATGCACGAGCACAAGCACACGGGTAAACAATGTGGACAGCCTTCATTATGGAGAAATCCTTGAGTGTTCTGGCTGTATCTGACTAGAATGACTCAAAATAAGCCACAAAGTCAGTACAGTAGCTGTCTTGTTCTCCGTGTTGTTCTCCGATGTGTGGATGCAGACTTGACTGCGCCTCCTTTCTATATATATATTTATTTTTTCGAGTCTGCCTGTCTTGCAAACTAAGAACGCTTCATAATTGTGTAAAGCCATGCATGTGTTATATTACGACCTTATGTACAAGGTATGCACTGCTCCAGGACTAACCGTGCTCAGGCCTGGTTAGTCCTGGAGCAGTGTGAGTGCAGGCCAGCGAGGGGATGGGGGGACAATCGTGCTTAAGCGAGGTACGGGACAACTTTGCATAGTGTGAGTGCGCCCTAACTGATTGGGAATCAAACTAACCTGATAAATCAAACAAAACCCAAGGAACAACCAACTTACCTCCCTAAGTAACAAAAACTGGTGATTCATTTTTACATCACCTAACACAAAACTAACTAAACACAATCTTTAGAACAAAGGGAAACATGGCGTGGCTGGTTGTGAGAGAAGAGAGATACCCAGCGCTGCAGCGACATCATCTTCCTGTATGCAAATGCATTGTGAACTCACTGATAGGGGAAAGACCTCTTCGCAGCCTATTGGCTGCGGGAGCCGGAAGTTGACCTGCCAATCAGCTACTGGGGTTGGCACGCCTATAAACACACACAGAAAGACAGAACGCAGACAGACACAAGCAACACAAGCAACACAGCCAACCTCGAGCTAAAAGTAAACCAGCAAAATACACATTACAACCACAGTCGTAACACTCTATCAGTGGCAGTGAAAACAGATGATTTTTGAAGCAAGGACAGCAGCTCTTTTAGGCGATCAGCATGACAGATGGATTTGAGCTTTAAAAGCTACTTTGGAACTGTGCCACAATAGGCATCTAAATATCAGTGTAGGCCCAGCAGAGCTCTGGGTATTTTGGAGGCCTCTCACTTCCAAGACCAAAAACAAACAAACTTGGACTTGATAAGCGATGCATGACAGTTAAGATGAAAAACATAAATCAAACCATTCATTCCACATGACCTACTTTTCTTATGAAGGCATGATATTTTAATGCTTTTTTAGAAACAATAAGCTCTGTCATTTAATGAGGCTCTCTCTTAGGTATATTTAATTGACTAGCTTGCAAAAACTTCCTATGGGAACTCCTTTTTCCCAACATGCCACAACAACATTTATTCAGAAGCAAGTGACAAATAGCAAACGCAGTGCGCTCCCAATCAGTACACCAACACCACATTACTTAAAAACATGCAGATTTGAAATATACTCCAAGCCGGTAAGTATTGAGGACTTTAACGACGCAACATTTATGTAACACACATACATAAAATAGCTCTGCATAAGAACATTGGTGTAATAAAGAAGATAGAATTAGAGAAGCAGTGGAATGAATTCAGCTATGTGTAAATGTAGATTGGTGTTGAGCTTATCCGGCGAGGACGGTGAAGCCTTTCCACTCCAGTAAAGACTCGGATAATTGGAGTTTTGTATTAAGATTGACACCAGATGAAAGTTGGTTATTAACACAGGGTGAAGCGTGGCAGATTGTTTATTAGAATCCTGTCACTATTTACAACCCAAAACGGCATTGCCTTGACATTGAGAGTTCAATTGAAAGTGAGGCACAAAATTGATATTCCAACAAAGGCTACTTCCTGCTGTGGACTTTGTCTCCCTGCTGCTCCTGAGTCAACTGCCTTCAAAATCAAAGAGTCAAATTTATACTCTGAGCAGCATTTTTTTTTTAAAGAATCAAATTCCTATAATTTCCCACAACACAAACTGCTGTGTTAAATACTAATGGTGAAAAGCTTTGGTCTTGTTATTATTTGCACTTTTGGTCTTCCTTATTTAAGGAGACCAGCAATGACATCACAAACAAACAGCATCAATATTTACAGAAAGATGAGGCTACAGTGAGCTAAAGTGTCCAAACTGTGATTTACGCTAACATAAACAACTCCAAATACATGTAGTAATATGTTTCCGTGAAATAATCAATGTGAGCTTTTTAAACAAAATGCATGTTGGATGGATCAAATGGAAGTACGTCTCCTGTTCTTTATTTGGAGATAGGACAGTGGATATGGTCAGAAATCTAGGAGCAAGAGAGTGGGGACTACAATTTAAATAATATTCTAACTTAAGGAAAGACGAGAAGAAAACATATTGAGAAGCATCTTAAATGTTTTTGAACCTGTCGGGGTAAAGATTTCAAACCCTGTTTTTCAGGATCAGACCTGCAGTTCTGGGAGGTTTTGAGAACCTAAATGATCACAAAGCAAATTCAACATACCCAGACTCTCTCTTTGCTTGAGAAAAGAAAATCTCAGAGATAGCTGCAGACACAAAGAACTGTCTTTGTTATTTTTGGATATCAGCTCTGTGTGTGTCTTTTTTCATTTGATGCTTCCTTCTGTTAAAAAAGAAACGATTGCTGACTGTCGTCTTCATTTACTTTTGCTATTATAATGAAAAGCAATGAGGAAGATGAACGAAAGGTAATTGGGGTAAAAAAATAAGCAAGAGAGGAATGCTGCAGAATTGTATTGTGTTCATTTGTGAATTAATACATTTATTTGTCCATTTTTAAGAATGAATTCAGCAAAATGTTAAGAATAAAAACTAAATGTGAATTCTCCAAGTGAGTTTCCACTTGAAAGTGGCTGCAAAAGACCTGGAACACAACCCCTATTAAAATGTCCATTTTGACAGCCGAAATACATATTTGTATAGAATATGTTGGTCATGTCTTTATCTATACACACTGAGGGGTGTGTGTGTGTGTGTTGGGGGGGTGTACATTTTCCACTCATCCATTTAGTATTTAATGAAGGTTAAGAGTTATTCATAATACGTTGACCGAAAGTTATTTTTGAGACAGCATTTCCAATAAGGTGACCACCATCAATTGGCTTCAAAAGTACGCTTCAGAAACCAATGGGTGATGTCACTGAGATTATGTCCATGTTTTATGCATCTGCATTCTTTTTGTGAGAAGGAAGGACAGGAGGTTTTCAAATCACATATACATACTTGCAGGATTTTTATATGTGTGCATGTGCATTCACAGGCTACCTGTGTACTGTACGCAGGCATACACAATATGTGAGAGCATATATGCATGTGAGCAGCGGATTGTTTAGAACATTTTTACTTTTCACGCCTCAGCACTGTCTCACCCAACTCACTATTCCTGCCTAGCTCAGAGCTGTCCTTGGTGTGGGGGTGTGAGGAAGGATTGGTAGTGTATGTGTCATCGTGTGAGTGTGTGAGTGTGTGTGCGTGTGGGTGAAGCAAGTAGTGACTGGCTTAGTGGCAGAGCGGTGCTGCTTTACCCTCCCAGTAAGTCGGCGTGCAGCTTTCTGCCAAAGGTAAGCCAAGTCTGACTCATTCTCTTTCACTTGCACCGAACTGACTCCTCTTCTCATTCTTAATTTCTTTCCCTCACACACACACACACACACACGCACACACACGCACACAGAGCGGCAGCATGCTCAAGTGTTACAGCGACCTTATTTGAAACTCACCAGCCTCCCTCAAACACCATATTATGCCTAATGTGTCCTCATGGACTTCATGAAGTAAAAACTGCTTGTATGAAATTTCTTGATGTGTTTTGTATTTGCTTGTTAAATCTTGCCACTTCAGACCAGCAGCTTCACTTTCTAGTAATTGATAATGACATAAAGCTAGAGGCACAGAGGACATGCCTACAGCAAGGCCTATCCCTCATACTATACAGTAGAAATACTGTATTCTAAAAAATGCCCCCATCGGTGCTCAGGGTGGCCTAGCGGTCATGTTGTGTGCCCCATGTATGGCAGCTATAGCCTTTTGGCACAGCAGCCGTGGGTTGGAATTCAACCTCGGCCCTTTTGCTGCATGCTATCCCCCGCTCTCTCCTCCCAACAGCTCCCGTCTCTCTTCAGCTGTCCTTCCTATCAAATAAAGGAAAAAATGGCCCCAAAAATATAACTTAAAAAAAAAAAAGCCCCCATCTCTACCCTCCATTCTTTCCCTTATTCTCCTCTTCCCACAGCACCGCCCAATTCCCTCTGACGACTGTTGCATAGAAATGGGAGCAGCGCTAAATTATGCACAATGGGGATATCAACTTTCCTGTTTTCTCACAAGATAACAGTGTGTTGTTCCATCTTCTGTTATGGACGGGTGCATGCCCATGGGATGATTAGTAGAACAAAGGATAGGAGAAGGCAGACCTGCGTGTAGTTCAAAACAAGTTCTCCATGCCTTTGAAGATGCCTGCTTACTTCAGGCTAAAGTGGGTTTGGAAGAGGGGATGTGCATGCTGTCGGATGTGCACACACATCCATATGAATTGATATCCCTATACTGACAGCAGAGTGAAAACCCAGACCTCCGACCAGTTTGATCCAAGACCTGCCGCCTGGTGACGTGCACACACAATTAAGGAAGTGCTTGAAAGGGAACAGATCTTGTGCACCCTTAAGGTGAAGGTTATGAAAGTGCTGTTTAGCAAAGATATTTGATCCATTATACATTGTTTGTGTCTACAGCTGGTACAACGAGAATAATAAATATTATATTAGCTATGGGACCGACATCTCCGTCTCCCAGACAAGTTCATAACATTCACGGCAGGGAAGGGCGGGACCTCCTGTGGCTTTTTTCCAATCCTCTTCTGTTCTTCTCCCCCCACACACTCTAAGATCAGTTGCAGAAAAGTCTCCTTACAACATGCAACATGTGCACCTCGGCGAGGCAATCGTTGCATATTTTATTTGCCCAATGAGCAACCGGAACAGCCGCATCAGCAGCTTGTTAAAAATGGTGATCACTTTGTCACGAATCAACCTGCTGCTGCTCACGTCGTCTCTACATCCCACAGAGGTTTTCACTTTCCTCTTTTACACTGCTGGCTGTGTCACAGTGTGTTATGTGTAGTGTTTGTTGGCAATTATTTATACATGACTAAAGTTAAAGTTGGAAAGTAATGGAGCATAAATTCTTTGTTACTGTGCTCATGTACAGTTTTCAGGTAGCTGTAACTTACTGACAACTTCTAAATACATTTACACACACATATCAGTACTTTTTACTCCTTACATTTTCATAACAGGATGGATCCATTGTATGCATCTTTCCCATCATCGACTGTTACATTCAAAAATTACCCATTTTGACATTTGACAGCATTTATAACACCCTAATGTTATTGTTTAAGACTCAAATTTGTTGACTTTACATCCAAATGAAAATATTTGTGTACAGATGATATTACGTTTTGTACATTGAGGCAGTTCTGGGTTAAATATGACCTAGGTGTCAAATCAAGTAAAATTGTGTTTTTAAGGATACTTGAGGCTGTGAAACTGTACATGCCATGACTCTGTGTACTTTTTATGGGACAGTAGTGACAGAGTTATAAGGGGAATCTTGACACTGTCACGAGGACTGCCTGTGTTCCCAGCACATGCCCAGGCTCCCTCAGAGACAGTCCCCTGTTGGTCTTCGAAGAGGGAGAATCTCTACAACAATGAAACTGCATAGGAATGATCATATATGGTGCTAATAAGAAAAATAAGTCATACAGAGGTCAGGGGTTGCCTTGACAACGTCACAAGATCTGCACCTGCAAGCACACCTACAGGTCAATATTGACCTGGACCAAACTGTGAAGGCATAGAATATGAACAGTATGTAAGGGTTCATTTTTAATTTCAGCTCTACCGGGTAGTTACAATCCTCAACCCCACGTTTTGACAGATCTGGGGGGAAGCGCCTATCAGGCTTGAAATAATCTTTAAAAAAAGCTCAAATAAGATACACTGATATCACTTAAAAATAGCGTATCAGAAGGTGATGACAGAGGCATGTGGTTGATTTTCTTGAAAGGTCACTGTGTATTTAAATACTTGTTTTAAAGTATGCGATTTCCCCATGTAGTGCTGGTTAAATGTATGTTTGCGATTGTGTTTGGCTGCTACCTTGGCCAGGTCTCTCTTATAAAAGATATCCTAGGACGCACTCACACAAGTCACAGTTGTCCCATACCGTGCTTAAGCACAATTGTCCCCCCCTCCCCTTTCCACTAGCTATTTTATCATAGTATTTTTTGTCTCCCAATGCAACATTAGCTTAGTAAGCTTTGCACAGAAATGGAGGGCGTTTTACTTTTATACTTCAGGTTCATTTCAGTGCTTGTAATTTTCTGGTTTTGCTGAAGAACAACAAAATAAGAAAATTGGTACCTATACAGTGTATTTATACAGACTTATTTCTCCTTAAATAATATAGACTGTGTAACGTATGATGAAAACTAGCTTTTATTGAACTAAATCAGATTTTTCTGTTTCCTTAATGGGTCAGACATCTTTTTCAAGGATATATAAGGATTTCTAAGTCCTCCCTGTAAAAGGGTTTTATGTTAGCTGTAGCCGTGGTAACAGACCCTCAGACACTGCATACCACCTGGTGTCACATAACCTTTTTTTTGTTGTTTTTTTTCTCTCACAATATTAAACTTGAGCATTTTCCTTTTACTAAATCAACATATCAACAATTTGTCCAAGAGAAAATGGATTTGAGGAATGTCAGGAATGAATTTAAATTCTAAAATAATCCGTTATTGAACAACAATTTTAAAGATTTACAATTTAGAGAAAATACATTTTAGGAACAGTTTTTGGGATTGCAAGGTAAGACAAAACAACATACCAGTACCCAGAATAACATTTGTATTTTATCTTACTATTTAGAAAAAATATGTGTACAGAGTTCTTTCTCCCCAGAAAGTTTGTGAAATAAAGAAAAGACACATAAAAAAATCATACATATTTTTTGGATGCAGAATGAACACTTTCTACTGAATGTATGTGTGGAAAAGAGTTCACACTACTTATTACAGGCTGGCATAAATCTGCCTGACATAGCCTTACAGTTCGAATCACCCTTAAGTCGTTTCAAAGTGACGCTAAGTTACATTAAGTGAGAGTATTTCTAAGCCTCTATAGGTAGGTTTTATGAGTTGACATTTAGAATTCAGAAAAAAGTAATCCCTGCACTGAGTGAACAGAAGAGTGAGTCACAACTCAGCAATATTGACTACAACATTGCTTTGCTCTTTCCTCTCAAGATGCGTTTAGTGGCACTATGTTCAGAGCACAACCCCTGAGAGCCAGGGCCTCACCACAAGCTGTCAGTCAGCTTTCATGCTAACTGCTGTTGGCTGTTTGGGTAGACAAAGAAAGATGGATAACACTGATTTTGTTCTTCAAACTTTCTCTCTGCAGCTTTGAGGGGAACGCATTATGTAATGCGTCTGCAGTTGAATTGATTTCTTCTCTTGTTTCTATAATTCACGGTGATAATCATCACAATTTTACTGTGCTTACCTCTACAGCATTTATAATTCATCATTAACACGGTGGTCGCTGTGCATATGTTCTGCTGTCGACCTGCATCTGTTGTTAGTTGCAGTTCCTACATATGGCAGAGGATATTCTCTGTGTGAGCCGTGCAGTCTGCTCTGTTTATGGTGGACTACTACACCATGACAAAGGTGTTGACACCACTGTGCACTGTCTTCTCACCTACAAATGCCTTGTCATCTAGATGGAATTTCCTATCAAAGCTGCTTAATAACCAGACCAGTGCTACTAAGGCCAGGCCTCTCAATGCTCCCAGAGCAAAACGATGAAAAAAGGGCTAAGATGGCAATGTGCAAATATGTCTCCCACAAAATATGACAAGATCATTTTTTTCAGTCGAGCAAGTTCTATATTCTCAACAGATGTCACAGAGGAGAAGAGATGCATGGTTTGGTTCACAAAGCCCAACACTCTTTCTGACCAACTTTAGCCACGTACGTTTTTTCTTCAGCTGTGGAACGTAGATAAATCTATTAAGTAGCCACAATGTCCATCAAAAAAGGCGATTTATAAGTGAATACATCATGTGAATCCATTTATGTGGTCAGTGCTGAAAGGGAAAGTGTTGTTTTCCAATAGGGGCTACAGCATGAAAAAAGAAAAACACATCATCTCTTGTGCTGATTCACAAAAGGATTGCACGGTGTTTGCGCCTACTAAACCTGCATGTGCAAATGAGTCAAAAACACATGCAAAGAGTTAAATGCATTCCTATCTGCGCTGCAAAGCAAACAGCGTCGCTGCATGCAGATGATGTTCGCACATTTCATTAGGCCATTATGCATTCCTGTTGGGGGGGGGGGGGGCTCTTTCCATGTAAATCAGCCTCATTGTAAAAATTGTCCATTTTACAATTGCTGGCACTAAGAGTCATGCGCAGTAAGAGAGAGAGAAAAAAATGACCGTCTATCAGACTTGGTGGTAACTACATAGTATTTATAAGTAATTTCACATGAACACTTTCCAATAATCAGGATGAATTTCACCTCTGTTTGTAGAAAAAAAGAATTGTATATAAATAAAGTCTGTTCATTTTTATTTGACATAACTATTATTAATATAACAGGAGGTTACATCAGCCCCAGGTTTTCAGCAGCTTGACACTTCAGCCACTTTATATACTACGGTGAACCTAACATTACAATAATAATAATAATAATGATAACGATACATGCGTGTTTATGTAATGTCTGTGTTGTATTAAGTGTCTCTGACTGCAACCAAATCTACCTACGGGTACAAATAAAGTAACCTGAACCTGAACCTGAAACCTTAGACTTAATAGCGCTTTTCTGAAAACTCAAAGAGGCTTAAAGGAAGAATGTGCAACATTTTAATCATAAATAAAGCAGAAATCAAGTATATCCTCTGTAAATGTCTCTCTGAGTCATGACTGTCTACAAGTAGCGCGAGTCCTGCTGGCTGTACAGTTGTTGGAGCCGTGTTTACATCATGTTTACATGGACTGGACGGCCTTGTGTATAAATCTGTTTTAGTCAAGGACTAGAGAAAAGAAGAATAACATAGCCTACTCACTGTTTATTTGGATGTCGCGTAAGTCTCTTTAGATCACGGTCATTCTGTGTCAATTTATGTGCAATATGAAGCTACAGTATTAGTTAACCAGAGTGTGCTAACATTAGCCTGCTAACACAACAATGCAGGCCACAGGCAATCATCTCGAGCAAAGGACAATTTTGTCCGCCGCTTATGCTTAATGATGCTTATGGTTCGTTCTGATTCATCTCCTTCGTGCAAACGCGAGTGGAGAGGGTTGGAAGTGTGCCGCTGGAGGAGAGCGGAGGCTTCAGAATAGCGGAGGTGTCGCCAAACAGCAGTTTGTTCAGGTTTAGTGCTGGTGCTCAAGGGCGACATCTACTGGATCAACAAGTCCCACATTGTTCATTTAACAAAGAACCATAAACTTGAAAAAGTTTTGTTGTTTCCTATCCTTGCTCATCATCTTTATGAGGACAGAATTGTGCTCCATCATCGTGAAAGCACAGCTCTGCACAGAGTAAAGGTGCATGGCTTCTCTCCACATCACCATAGCGCTATAAACTTTGTGGCTTAAACCTTGAGATTGAGCAGATAGTGGGAGCAAATGATGCACAATTTCTGGAGCTATTATGGGCCACAATCAATTCTTAGTGAATCAGGGCTTTTGGCTACATTTTGGAACAAGAAATAATCTTTTTCTAGTAAAGGTTTGAGAATGTATTGGACAAACACAAGCAGTGCTGTATCAGTGTGCCCACTCAGTGTGACAGTGTGAAAAAAAACAAAAACAGAAGAAACTAACAAAAAAACACAACAACTCTCTAAGAACTACTTTGGTTAAAAAGCTGCTTAGGGATGTGATGCAGGGTATTTTTCCTCTTTGCTCAAATGTAGTTTCTGTCAGTGTGACCAGTAGACCAGTGAAAAGGATAGGAGGAAGAAAATGTCCTGGGTCATGTTCATGTTTCAATATTCAAGGGAAAACCCGAGAATATGGTATTTACCTGTGGTCCTCCAATATATAAGATAAGTAAAATGTAATTTCCCTGTGCAAATATGTGTGAAATTAAATACACAAAAAGGGACAGCTTTACAGACCCTGGATTTATCCCGACCATATTTACTTAATACTTTATTGCATGTTCAGTTTAAGAGAGAGAAATATCACAAATGAGTTTATGACATTTCATGTCTGGGTGGTTCCGCATTTGTGTGTGGAGTTAGCTCGGGAGGAGATATGGGATAAGTAGTCCTTCATTGGCAGTGATATACTTCTCTATCTACAGGCCAGAAGAGGGTTGTGTTGAAAACATGCGACAAATCCCCTTAAAGTACATGTTGACATCAAAGATAAGTTGTAGATGATAAACATGTTGGTTGCTCCATGTTTAAATCTCATCAGAGGTTTTCAGAGGAGCTTGCGATCCCCAAAATGCATCACAAGTTGAGTCGCTTACACACCAACCTCTCCTGGTTTACAATCCGTTTTAAGAGTTAGTCACATTTCCAAGTTTGAATCGTCAAACTGTCGTGAACTTTAACCAGTCCAGCTATTTTCATAAGCTCCACTTCTGTATGTGGTGGTAAAAGTTTACTCATCAATGGAACCTTCCAGGGGAGTGGATTTCTTGTTTTCCTAACAATGTCTTTCAGCTTTTTATAGCCATTCTACATCATAAGTGAAACTGGCACCAGATTTCCATCCCTCATGCATTAAAGTTATCCTGTGGGTGGTTCAACATAAGGAAATGCAAATCACTGGATCCAGTAAATACAAAGTTGTTAGTGCTGCATAAATGGCACATGGTTCTAGGCAAGCCCTCACAAGTAAATCCTGGAGTGATGAATAAAATCAATATACTCTGAAGAATCTTCCACATTACAGGACTCTTAGACTTATAAAACAGTGTCCAAAGGTTGACACAGTGCTTCTAAGACACATCCCTTTCAGTTTCCTGAAGCCATTCCCATTAGAATAAAACCTTTAAAGGACAAAATAAGCTGAAAATAGCCTTACAACCTAAAAAATAGAGTGACACTGCAGGAAGTATGCAACTCTAACTAGCAGACAGCTCAATAAGAACTTCATTGACAGCCATGTATCTCCTCCTCCAACAACAAAACTTAATTTAGAGAATTGAAATCATACATCTGCACTTCCTCGATTAATGCAGTGCAATAAATTGTGATCATGGGCTCAATTTCCTCTGGGAGCCCCATGTAGTGCTGTGAATATACAGTTCACTTGATTGATCAGTCTGAATAAAGGGGAAAACTAATCAAGGTGCGAATAATGTTGAATAGCCTCCCTGATGGTGCCATCACTTGAATCCTTTTGTGTACTTCCTGACATGCTCGTCTTTATAGCATATACTTCTTCATGTGGGCTGCTGAGAGAGAGACATGATGCAGTCAATTTATTCAGCCACAATTCTCCTATTTCTGCACTCTATATTTGTTTGACTGAAAAAAGTCTTTTTCAAACAACCTAATTGTTAAAAGTTACCTCAGACATGGATGAAAAAAATCAGCATCTGAACAATCCTGACGAATGGGAAGCTAAATAAGATTTGCTTCAAATAGATATATAACATGTTAAAATAGATACCTGAGCAGTTCTGGTAACATAAGGTATGACTATTAGGACAGAGCAAAAAAAACACAAGTATTCAGACAAAATGTTACCATACAGCCACACTCTGACACATTTTCTATGAAAAAAAGGAGACCTTTATCAAACTATTTGGAAAATGTAAAATTTCACAACAGCAAAGTTTGGGATTTTGTCTTCACTGGTGGCCACAAAGATCACTTAACACTAGGACCGCCAACATTCTAGACCCCCCTCCAAGCGCTGCAGCCGTCTATCAGACGGCATATGTAATTTCATATTTTGTACTCAGAAGCACACAAATAAAGCATTTTTTGATGAAGTTATGTGAAATAATTATAAATACAACTTACTTAAACCAGACAGGATTCGTAACCTTTTAAATGTCTCACGTCAATTTACGATATTTTTCGGCTTTTTTAAAGCACCGTTTACTGCTGCTCCACGTCTCCCGTTGCTAAAACACATTCTTCAAAAATGGAAAATGCATAACTTTTAGTCTATTAAATTGTTTGCTATATTAGGCTATGCATTTTAATAAAAAACACTGCAAAAAGAGAGATAAACACCGAGATAAACGTCGCCCCCCCTGGAGACTGTTTAAGGAAGCCTGGTTTAAACAGGTAAAAGCAGCGTTGCAGTGATGTAAGCGAGATGAAATAAAAGCATGAATGATCATCTCCATTTCGACCTGGGTCGAGCTCTTAGTTTTGCAATGTTCCTCCGTTGGAAAAAGACATGGACTGGTCAAAAATGACACCCAAATTACGGAGGTTACTTAGTGAGCCCATATACTGGTGAATATTGGTGATGGCATGATCAGGTGCAATAATAAGAGTTTCAGTCTTATTAGCATTTAAGTGAAGGCAGTTATCAGTCATCCAGGTCTTGATGGCATCCAGACACTCATTTAAAATGTACAGTTGGTTAAAACAATTTGGTTTAAAGGAGCAATAAAACTGTATATCATCTGCATAAAGATGATAAGAAATCCCACTAAAACGCCCGATGATCTGGCCAAGGGGCAGCGTATACAAAAGAAACAGCATGGGACCCAGGACAGAACCTTGTGGTACACCACATGACAGAGGCACTGTGTCTCCACAGAGACTGAGAAACTCCTGTTTGTGAGATAAGACACATCACTATATGCTGAGCAAATATATCAATATCTTGTGGTATTATTATTGTAGTTATTTTATGCTTCCTTTTCATGGCCAGTTACTTTCAACACTTTCCTTTCTTAGGTTTGTCTTGGACCTGCAGTGATTAAATAATTATGTAGTACCTTACTTGTTATATTAATTAAACATGAACATCCTCTGACACCTGACATTGCTCATCTCAGTCTCATATCTACTTGTATAGTAAATTAAGTAGTTGTTGCTCCTCAGAGAAGTTAATAATAGAAATGGTTTAGAGTAAATAAATTATAACAACACGTTTGATGCACACTCAAGCACAGAGGTCAACTCAGTTCAACCATACTGTTTTGTTGACCATAGATGTGGCTTGACAGCTTGCAACAACAACTCAAGTTAGACTGCAAATGAAACTAATACATGCTACTTTCAAATGGGTATTTAAAGCAAGCAGAAACCTCAGATGTTGAAAAATGAAGCCATGGCAGTGCCGAAGTGCAAACACCTGAAGATCCTTGAGTGTCCACTTGAGACTGACTCCAAAAGCCAAGTCATCCCATTAGGTCACCCGTTAATATCTCTTTATTTTACAGCAGAAAAAAAACATCTCTACAGCTTGGTTCAAAAAAAGGATGTTTGTGTCCATAGCTTATTTCTTTATTGGTTAAAACTGTACAGGGGAGTATTTCTTTATGACTCATCCTTTTTGATATCCTATACCAAGGATAAGCATTTAGCATAAATTCAAATAACTGCTTTACTTTCTTAACCCCTGAGGGAAATTCTGGTTTACAATCTGTTATTGAGAGACATGCCTTTCTCATACATAGGCCTGAAATACACACATGCACAAACAGGACCCATCGACACTTGGACTTGAACCAGCAACCGGTTCCAAACCGGTTGCTGGTTCAAGTCAAGTTCAAGTTCAAGTCAAGTTTTTTAGTGTCTATGATTAAGATTAACCAGTAAGGGGAGTACGAGTAGAGTAAAGCGAAGATCCCATGACTATCTGTCATCAACAGCAATGTTGGCAGGAATCCCTCATTCCTTTATATTCCTTTGCAGTTATTATACAACAGATGGTTTATGTTAATGAATTATTGAATGTGGAATGAAAGTGGGAAGACAAACAAAAGACAGATATTGAAGTTTGTATGATTTAAGAGACGTTTGTTGGGTGTGCCTTCATCAAATGAAGCACCTTTACCAAATGAAGTGCAAAATATGTACTCGAACAGTGGTAAGCTTTTCAACAGTTGAGAAGCATACCTCTCAAGACACACTTGTTTTTGGCACCAATATTGAAGTACAGTATGCTAACATATTAGCCTTGCCAAACCGTTTTCTTTGCATTTCCCCCCACTGGGGTTCCTTGCTTTGTTGCATTTGCTCTTATGAAACCCTTAAGTATTAAAGATCCCATGTTTTGTACAGGAGCCAGCTGAGAGTAGTAAGGCATCTGATCAGAATGCCTCCTGGGTTAGGTTTTCCCTTTGGAGGTTTGTCCAACTAGAAGGAGACCCCCAGGCAGACCAAGACCCATGAGCTTGCTGGAGGGAATTTTATACAGCAGGATCTAACAGGATGAGCTGGAGATCACTGCTGGGAAGAGGGACGTCTGAGCCAACCTTATTAGCCTGCTGCCAATGTGAAATCACATTTTTGCCACTTTCATTCTATAGGAAGATCAATAAGCCAAACTAGAAGTTGTCCTTAAAGAAAGATACACTTGAAAAGTCATTAAGTAAAGTCATGAGAGTCCTCCCACAAGAAGAACAGTAAAAACACAGACCCCCCTTGCTATAACCGGAGAAGATCTACTTCATCCAACATCAATAGAAGTACATCATCAGAAAACTAATAAATTAGTGTAAGTGAAAAATGATTCCAGCTAAAAGTGTTAAGGAACCTCTATGTGTGAGTGAATGAGAGAGAGCAGGACTGGAGGAGAGACAGAGGGAGCAAATGGGAGGGGAAAGCAAAGCAATTTGTACATCTCCGCCCACAGCGCTGCCAGCTCTGTGATGTGCAGGTCAGAGTGTGACTAACCTACTAGCTCTGGCTGGGCTGCCCTTTCTGTCTCGCTGCACCTGTTTCACCACATTAAACACTTCACATGTTCCTCCGGGTCCAAGCTCCACATTGTTCCTTACATTCATACTTGCCGCCTCTGAAAAAATACACAGATACATTGAGAATAGCAAAAATTCATAGATACACAGACACACATACACACAAACGCAGGGCAGCTATAAAATGGAGTGAGAATGAAGGTCGAGAATAATAAAGATGATGTATTGAGTAAAGGTTATCCTGTCTCTAAGATGCTAATTGTTCTGTCAACAGTATTCATTTGCCAGGACTCCCAAAGGGCATGCATCCATTTTGTTTGTTCCAAGCAGATGGGTTCTCTTTCTATCTGTGTTTGTGTGTGAGTGCAGTCGTTCTAGCTGCATGTTGATATGTGCCTTTATCTATGCATATGTCGTGTGTTTGTGTTTGTGGTGTGCACACAATAGCATGTGTCTCTGTTTACAAAGAATACAAGTTTAAATGGCTGGCCTCTACATCTGGATATGTTTGCATGCATACATCCATTTGCACAGCATAGAAACAGTAAGTTTGCACTCACCTCCAAGGGTAAACTGAATGATATATCATTGTGGCGTCAGCAGTGGCAGGCCAAGGTTTTGTGACGCTGGTGGATTGTTTTTACCTGATAACACAACACATTCCAGTTCAACAATCCAATATGGCATCCAAAATGTGCTTACGCCTATGTTGACAGGATTTCGAAAATAAAGAAAATGATTTGCTTCAAAAGGATAAGATTCAGGTTCTAATTCACTAAAGGATCATGTGGTGTTTACACCAACAAAATCTGTGCAAATGAGACAAATAGTAATTGTCTAATTCAAGAAGCACAAAGGGTTAAACGCTCCTTTATTTGAAGGAAAAGGGAGGGGCCATTTGCTCCTTTGCATGTTTGTGACCAAAATATCCCCCATTTAATGCAAATGAGCTTAATTGCAAATAACATCAAATTCACAAACGACGTAATGCGCAGTTAGCGTGAAAAATGTCTTCTTCTAAGAGTTGGTGGAAACTGCACCGCAGTATTTATAAGGGATGTCATGCTCAAACTCTCCAGTAAGAGCAAGATTCCACCTCTGCATGACCTCTTTAACTCTGCAAATCTAAAATGTCAAATTATTCTAAGTCCGATAAGTGTCTTTTTATTATGTGGAGGTGCTCCTTATGCTGGCCCACTCTTTGAAGAAACTTTCTAGACTTCTCAATAAACTGGAAAATGTATATCTTTCCCTCTGAGCTAAAATTGAGAAGGCTTGATAAGTGGATGCAGCTCTTTGGAGCATTTTGCACTTAAAAATCATAAGCACAATTTGCTTTGTGATAAGGACCTTGAGATAGAGCAGATTGCTGGAGGAATTGATGCTTAATTCCTGCAGCTTTTAGTGGCCACCATAGTATTTAACACCTGTAAAGTTGTCATAAATTGGGAGCTCAGCATTAAAGACTCAAATTGTTGAGCATGTACCATGCTTTAAACATGTGTAATTCTGCTGTAAAAGTGGGTGTTTACTATGTAGCCTGATAGGGATTGACTCACTTTTGTAGCCAGCCTCAAGTGGCCAGTCAAGGAACTGTAGTTGTATGGCACTCCTGCATTGGCTTAACTTCTATTGCTTTGGAGGCTTCTGCTTAACTCATACTTAAAAGAAAGGGGTCGGGATGAATGACAGGAAGACAAAAGATTGAGTCTTCAGAGTGGCAGTGAATTGTTCAGAGGGATGGAGGAAGTAACTCTGGGGACAGCAGGATAGTCTCTCTGCCACAGGCTTGCTTTCAGTTAAAGAGAGCACTCTGTCAGACTGTGGCCGGTAATGAGGGCCACACAGTGACACAGCTCACACTTACACTGTACAGTCTTAAGGTTAAATGATATGACAGTCTCTAACTAAGTCTTTTTTGCCTTAAAGGTCAGCTGAATATTTTATTGCCAGCCTAGCTCAGCAGTGTATTGAAATGGTAATGTAAATACCACTACAGGACAGCTTCAGTCAGGGAGGTCCCCTGAAAGGTCAGCCAGTCTCCCCACTGCTCCCTCATATTCATACACAGAAAGCAGCTCACACTCTGGTACAGACACAAACACTCTCAGTCATGTAGACACAGCTGAAAGGCAGATGCATAGACATAAACAGTGTAAGGCTTAACACAATACAAAAAAAACATGCCGTTTGTGTGCAGTTTTATAATTTCCCTGCCTTTTCATTGCTATTACAATCTTTGTTAAACTTCAATGCACTGGTTCATTAGGCTGCATCATTAAGAGCGCAAGACAATTTCCTGCCCAGAGTCTAGGCATGGACATGAAATGAAAATGAAAAGGACTCTGATTGGCTGCTTTAGATAAAAGTAAGCTTAAGGGCTATTTCTTGGGTTGAGACTGGTAAGGCACATTTCTCTTTTAGCACACTGCGCAGGGGTCAGACAGTTATCTTAAACCCTACATTTTATCACAGTGGAAAGATTTCAGTGCTAGGCAGAGCAAGTGTAAGGTTATGCAAATATAGGCTCAAATTACTTGGTAGTAGGCGGTTCTGTACTGTGTCATTATGTCTAATTGGAGGAGCTGGTGGAACAACCTCGAGCCATTACAAAACAACTATGAAAGAAGATTTTCATTTCAAACAGGTTCCCAAAAATATTCCACAAAAAGGTCTAAAAGCTGTGGCATATTTCCAGTCATAAAGCTAAGAAATCAACACTCTAAAACAGTGTTTGTTTAATACAGCAGTTCCTATAAGCTTTACAATATTTTTTAGGAACATTTTGTTTCCCTTGGCTTTATCCATTGCACCCTTTTAAATTTAGCTTTATCATTTAGAAATGCCTAAAGTCTATGTCCTGCAGTTTTTGTAATATGCTGAAAAAAGTGAGGATGGTTTTTTTAAATGGCCCTGTTTTCAATTAGAGCTGATTGCACCTTTACTCTATTTTGAATTGGACGGCACAATGCTGCTAATTATAATGGTCACTGGATCCCATATAGTAACAACAACAATGCTGTGTTAGGATGTTAATCAAACTCTTTGTGTTCTTTTATAGTTAACTGGTATTAAAACTAAGTAATCCTGGGAGTGCTTTTACCCTTCTTTCTTTATAATTACCAGCAGGGGGCGACTCCTGGTTGCAAAAATAACTGATTGCGTAGATAGCTAACAGAAAATGATGCTTCTCATCTCCGAAAATATTTTTCTAATTGCTCTCTAATGGTTTTCTTCATGGCTAATTTTATGGGCTAAATCACGCATGTTTACGCATCAGTTTAACATAGGGAATATTGAGTGGGACAGGAAGTCGGACACCGAAACGGCATTAAAACATCCGGTTTATTTTCAGAATAAAACACTCCGTTTTGACGGTTGGTTCCCAAAGTGGGCCCCTGGGGGGGCGCGGCGCAATGCCAGGGGGGGCGCGAAAAGTTTTGGGGGAAAAGACAAAGAAGAACAAAAAATCCAAACAATGCACTACAGTTGTGTGATACCTATGTGAGGTATGTTTTTCGGCAGTTGCATCAATCAAGACAAACTACAGATCAAAGCTAGACATTGAGAATGAACTGAGAGTGGCTGTCTCACAGCTGCAGCCCAGGCTGGAGAAGATCTGTAGCACAAAACAAGCGCACACAAGTCACTGAAATTCTTGCAGGACTGGGAGAATGGAGCTTAAAAGAAGATTTTCATTAAGTTTTTCAGAAGGAGCTGTTTACTTTCAGATCCACCTAGCGTTTTTTCCGGACAGAAAAGCGCTGGCTGTGCGCTCGGGAGCGTTTTCATGAAGCGTTTGTTCGCTGAGAAGAAAAGCGCTGCACGTCCGTCTCTATGACAACAGTGTGTTGACAACGGCCGCTGTATAACCGACACGTCTCTGTTACTTTTTACTTCATGTTTTATATATGAGATCGCTTTTTACCCCAGCAAAGAGGATGCGGGTACAAGACACGATCCGTAGGAGGCTAAAATACGGGGAATATCATACATTTGGAAAAGAGCGCCGGTGACATCAACAGCGCCTTTCTGAAAAGTTAAAAGATTTTCATCTTGAGCGCGCAGAGCAGCCGCACAAAAACGGCAGAGCGCTTGTTGAAAAGACACTGGGCGCTGCGCTTTTCATCCAGACGGCCGCTTTCTGCTGCAAACGCTCTCTACCCATTGAACACAAATGAAAAAAAGACGCTGGTGTTGAGAAAAAAACGCTAGGTGGACACGGGGCCTTACTGTAGCATCTTAAAAAAGTGTTCAGTTGAATGTTGTAGTTATACTCTTTATTGCTACTTTAGAATTGGCTTGATATTTTTTTAAAGTTTAATCTTCACACATTGATGCTGCCATTCTTTTTCTGTTTTGGCAAATCTCAGATAAATTCTAGAAATACAGATATTTGACTGCAATGGATGTTATTGTCAGTATTTTTTGTATACACACACACACGTATACACACGCATACATATACAAACAAAATGTATTTGGTAACGTGTGGGGGGGGGGGGGCCCAAAGCCATTTTTACGTTGAAGGGGGGGCACGGCAAAAAAAGTTTGGGAACCACCGACCTAATGTGTGTTTGTTGATTTGTATTTAAGGGTTTTCAAAGTTTTATTCCTCTAACATCTTATTATCTTGCACCGTCGTGCATTCTGTATTCATTGCGTGATCTCCTTGGTCTAGCGACTCCAGCTGTCCGGTGGTGCTGCTCCGTGCTGCGCTTTGAGAACAAAGCCTGTGGGTGTTGACGGACGAGGGAGCGTGGAGCCGTACCAGAGGGGAGCTGACTCGCAATGCACACATATCTGGTGAAAGTTCTGGGTCAGTCATCTCTAACCGGAAGGTTGGGGGTTTTAATCCCCATCTCCTGCAGTAACATCTTGAAGTGTCCTTTGGGAACCCCAAATTACTCCCGCTGTTACACCAGCAGCATTTAATGTGTGTGACTGGAATAGTTCTGTTGGGAGGTTCGGCACTTAACGTAGCAGCCTCTGCTATCAGCGTGCTAATGCGGTGTGAATTTTGAAGTGTAAAAAAACACTATACAAGTGTAAGTCCATTCATTATTTACCTTTCTACCTGTGATTGACAAATTGCTACAGCCACAACAAGTCAACGATTAAAGTGAAGTAGCAATGTGAATCAAACCTTTTGTCATTACGGTCATTTTTTAGCTTGAAAAAAAAAAAAAAATTCCGACATTCATATTCTGAACTGAAAGCTTGTTGGAATTATTTGATAGTGTCTTTCAATCCTGACAGATGAATGAAAAATGTTGAAACACTGTATGGTCACTAATATGCTTTTCAAAAGGAATCATGTATTTCTTCATTTATTCACATCATCTTTACAGATCATGTTTGACATGGGAACCAACCACAGATGTTTTAATTTCCCATAATGCATCAAAATTTCATGTTATTATCTGTGTTCTCGTATGATGTTACTCTGTGAGCGTGTGATATCTTTAAAGTGGGTAAGTAGTGGCCACTATTTTGTTGTTTTGTTAACAGACAGGGAATCATTAAAGTTTTACAGCCACATTTTAATCCTCTGAAAATGTAAGCCACCAGCCTTTACACACACACACACACATGCACACGCACACACACACGCACACGCACACGCACACACACACACACACACACACACACACACACTCTCTCTCTCTCCTTCCTCCATCCCTCACCTCCCTCCCTCCATTTGATTTTGTCTGGGGTCAGCAAAGCTTCTTTGCTTTCTTCCTCATGGATGCTTTCCAGGCTGACTCTCCACATATGCTAGGTGGTGGGGAAAGATGCTGACGCTGGTGTAACAATGTGGAGCCCTGTAGAGCACATCTGTGATTTCAGCCCGCACTGAGACCATGCAGCGCAGCAGAAATGAACCTATACTCTTGTACACGCTGCATGGTGGAGGGCAAGTCAATTTTTTATTAAAATACCTCAACGTTTTTCCTTCTTTTATTATTGAATTTCAAATCTGCACTTATATGAACCCATTTACCCTGCATCCATACTGCAAAAGCTACATTGCAAAATGAAAGACACCTCTACTAAAACTCAAATGTCAAATTGTTTTCATTTCTAAATTTACTCACAGGCCCCAATTTGAGATATTTTCTGGTCTGTCTGTAGTTTGGTGCATTATTTATTGATCAGTGTTTCACAAAAAACATTAATAAACTCAATAAAAGGTGCACACAACAAATAAATAAATTGTATGTAACATAAAAGGCATATGACAGTCTGCATGACATATACAAACCCACATGTTGCTGCACTTGACCTTTGCAACAGGTTTTCCTGGGCAGGTGCTCTGCTTATACACACACATGCCTCATCAAATTGGCTAAACTTTAACCTACTCAATGTGACACCTGCTCTAACCTAATGATTGGATGATGCACCTCTAGCAAAAACTGTATTTAAGCAATGAAAAGGTATTTTGGTTGAGACACAAACAATCATTATCAGACCACCTAATTGAGACCAATCTGCAGATCATACAGCAACTCAATTGCAGTTATGGTAAACGGATGGTAAATGGACTTGAGCTTGTACAGCACTTTTCTAGTCTTCTGACTACTCAAAGCGCTTTTACACACTGATGGCAGAGGTTTCTATGTAAAGTGACCATCAGAATGCCATTCACACTCATTCATACGCCGCTGACAAAGTACAGGGAGAAACTTGGGGTTAAGTGTCTTGCCCAAGGACACATCGGACAGGTAACTGCAGGAGCAGGGGATAGAACCCCCAACCTTCCGGTTAGGAGACGACCGACTCCACAGCCGCCCAGTTCTGACCCTAACTCAGGAAGGAGGAGAAGGAGTCTTAAGTTACGATATTACCTGCTATGTTCACATATCAGCTCACCTAATCTGTAAATAGATTTTTTACGAGGGGAATGGAGGGGAAAAAAATACAAAAAGTTAGGGAGAACAGATTTGTCTGTTTGCATTCACATATGCAGCCCACCTGGACAATGTGAGGAATATTTCTTGAGGTTACATTCATCAAACCTGTCACACTCGCTGCCACTGGAAACAAACTGATCTGAGCTGAGTTGGCATGAAAGGAGTTTTGCACCACAGTGCACAGGTGCAAACACATAATTGCCGATAATGACAGTACAAAAACTTAATGTAATTTATCATTATTATTGGAAAACTAATAGACATTACTAATTGAATACAGATCTCCTCCGATTAGATTGGACATAAAAACAGCACCAAACCATCTTTTCAATGTTCCTCCTAACAGCAGCTCTGTGGCCACACGTATTCAGATCAATAAGACAAATAGGGATGGTCAGAAAACAAAGAGTGTACCGCCCAAGAACTCCATGAACCTATTTATAACCCAGGCTTTGTCCATCGGAATAATGATCCCACAGCAAGGCTGAGCCATCTCCCCAGGCCGGGATCTATATCCCTGTTAAGGCCACCATTGCTGCAGCCAAACACATGCCAGGAGCAAAAAACAACCTCTGGCAGTGGCCTCTGTCATGTCTTACACATTATTCAAACATGCACTGTGGGCTTCATCAATCTTCTGAGTGATGGAGGGCTTGTTTGTTAGTTTGAAACTCCCCAAACTTGACTCCATTAAACCTGAAGGGAAGAACATGGTCGAATAGAGACAGGGATTTGGTTGTTGTTGGACATAAATTCCAAATATCTAATTCATGCAGGCAAAGTAAAGTAAAAAAGGAAATAGATTTTAGAGGAATAACTCAATCCAAATGTTTCATTTATGTGCAGAGTAATGTGGTTTTCAGGAAAGACGAGGCACTTAAATATTAGTAAATGCGATGGATGGTCTCATCCACTGTGGTCCCTATGAGAAACCAAAGGCAGAAAATTAAATTAGGTACTGTATGTTTTTGTCTTTATTTCCTTAATGTGGACCTCTAATGGAATTACTTCTCTAAGAGCAGGATTTTCATTTGTCATTTGAAATTCAGATGGGCACATTGTGGGGAAATTTGCTGACAAAATTGAAACACATAAAAGTGAAACACAAGGCTGTTTCACCCCATTTAATTAGAGACAGCAGAGAGGACAGCGAAAGAGAGAAAGAAAGAATAAAGACATGCAGAGTGTGCTCAGATGAATATTAAAACATCTCTGTTCTTTTTACGAAATAAGGCTGTGGAAAATGAAGACTAAACACTCTGCTTGATCTCTATTATACAACTATCATCTAACAAACACGCACAGGCGTACAACGTTATTGGATTTATAATGCATCAAGCTAATACACTAGCACAGTCAAATCATTAAAGCCAAGGCCAAAGCTTTGACTTATTGATGATGCTCGGATTATTCGGGGTTAATGTGTCTGTTTTTTCCCCTCGAGCTTTCTCTTCATGTTCATTCTTCATGAACTTAAAGTTTCTTGAAAGCTTCTTTACAATGGGGCTTTATTTTTACACCACAGGATACAAAGGAGCAGCTGATACTTCTGTGAAAAAACCCTGCATGTAGTTATTTGGTATTCTTTAATGTTTGTGCCTAATAGAAGAAAGTATATCACACCTCCTTATGCCAGGTACAGACTGTACGATTTTGGGCTGTCGAAGAAGAAAAATGATCAATTGGGGCAATATCGGTGGTCGTGAATCCGAAACGGTGGTGATACGTCGCACTGTGAGAGAGGATCAAAGATGACCGATATCACGGCCTTGCGACCAAAGAAAGTCTGCGAAAAATAACTAACAGTGTCAGAAATTGAGGACGATTATATCACAATGTGAATGCTTCTACGATCTACGTAAACCACCAGCAAATAGAAAGGCAGCATAAAATGACGTATTAATCAGCGCGACCACGTATTCGCCAGTATGCTTACAACAAGGTGCTTTTCTCAAGTTCTCTTTGCAACACTGGAATCACAATTTGGCATATTTTCCCTTGACACGACGGTGTCCACATTTTTGTATTCCTCCTCTTTTTCTTTTTTTTTTCTATGCACATGAACACCACTATGGCAAGAGCTCGCCTTCTGCTGACCGCCATGGCAACCTTAGCTCGAACAGGTTGACACACTGATGATGCTAAAGACGCTGCGTGTTGACTTGTCTTGAAGTCTTTGATTCACTCGGTACCTCCTCGCACATCTCGTACCAAACTTTATGAGATCCATCACACGGCTTGTTATAAACACAAGAGTGCAAAATTGCACAGGAGGCTTTACACATAAGAAGACTCAAACATGGTTCTTTATTTCTTTATAATGCCATACTCAATGAACTGCCTTCTTATTTACATCCATTACTGACTCCTAAAATTGTCAGTAGCTGTAACCTTCGATCTCATGTGTACATCACGCTCCTTCCTTATGGTCTGAGCTACAGGGACAGCTAAACTAGAGCATTACATTAGCTAGGATGATTTTAAAACCAGGATTAATGACACGTTGACCACTGTATGCAGTGATGACCGCTGCTGATTTATTATTTGACGTTATTTTTGCTTCTTATATTCTGTTGTTGTTTTTTAAGGGGAAACTTGCTGCTTCCCTTGCTGCTGTCTTGACCAGCACTCTGTTGTTACAGAGATGTTGTATCAATAAGAATATTCCTGGCAATAAAAATGTATTTGTAGGTATTTAACGTTTCTTCAAAGATCGATGTAAATGTTAGCCAACAACTGCCTACAATTTGAACTGCATCGTAACTTCACAGGTTCTGCTGTAGTCTTCAGCATTAATACAAAGTGGCTTGAATGCCTGGTAAACAGAATGCCCCATTTATGTTAACCATCATTTTGGAAACTCTTATTAGTTTCCTTTGATTTGCACACAGCCAGTATCATTGTCCCATTAACATATCAAGCTTGCAATCTGGTTTGATTTATTAAGGGGCGTTGGATTTATTGTTTGGAGTTGGGGCATATTAATTTATTATCAAAGAGTTAAACCCACTGTTACGACCAACTTAGGGGAAACCAGTCGTAGCATAAAAGTGACCCTCTCCTTCCTCACTCCCAATGATGAACCACCATTACATTATTCAGTACACAATTAGCTATTTATTAGCAATAAACACAATATGAATTAAACTTCAGGGAGAGCACCGGTGAAAATAATAAACATAACATCTAAGTCAAAACCCAAACTACCTCCCCTCAAATAAAATAAATAAAATAAAATACAGGCTTCTTTCCTAACTCCCCAACAGGAAAACAGGAGAAAAGTTTCATCAAAAGAAAAAAAGGCTACTCTCCCCTACCACATTATCAGGACTGAACATCTTAATTACATTATCTCAATATAACGAACACACAAAGTTCATCTTTGACACATAAGCAAACACGTCTCTCTTTGGAGGTGAGGGAGAAGGAGGGCAGCGTTGCAGCTTCTGCAGCTCCTTTTGTAAAACTGGCGCCCTCAGGTATCCTCCAATACAGCGCACGCACGCAGCACCAGCTTCCGTCCAATCACTGGCCGCCGTGCACCGTCATCCTTTTCTCAATCGTGCGTGAGCACCTGCAGCACAGCTCAAAGACAGACGCACATACAAAACAAAAAACACTAAGCCCCACAAAGGCTAATCCAATAATAATACACTTTATATGACTCACAGTCATAACACCCACCATTAAGCCTTGCTCCCCATTCTTATACTTGTAGTCCCAAGTCAAAATAATATCCTAGAAAGAGTAGATAGCAAAAATAAGGCGTTTTGCTTTGATCCTCAGTGGTAATGATCAGAAGCACGTTCAGATGATCCCTCTATGGTGATTCTCATGGTAGTACTTGACATAAAATCATGCTAGACCATCGAAATATGCACACGTACACACACACACACACACACACACACACATTCACATGCATTCTACACTATATGGAAAGTGATTTTGTTCTGCACTGTGTATGGAGAGCACGCTGCACCGACAGAAGCACTTTGCACACTTAGCCAATCAGTGGATGCTCACTTCAGTTCTGCTCTGCCGCCTGGCGCACCCATTCACGGCACATTCAGCAGTCATCTAAGTAATCAGTTAGTACTTCCGACCTCCACACACTCCCAGAGCTGCTTTTAGAGAAAGTGTGCCATTTAGACCTGCAAGAACACAATTAAAATTTAGATGTGAAGCAAAACTCCTTGTGCTTTCTTATGTGTCACTTATCCTCGTGCAATGATCACAGTGATGAACGCTGTGATTCAGTTTGAAATCAACTTTAACCGGAGTTTCTCTCTTTTTATTTTACTTTGGACAAATCACGAAATTCAAAAGATCTTCCCTCAAAAGCAATCAAACTCTTATTATCACAGCTTCATATCACTGGTGTCAAGGGAGTGTTGAGGATCCTACATTCAGCTCTATTCAGCCTGATGAAGATGTTTTTTTTTATTTCATTTTGAACTAAATGATTTAAAGAGTCCTGAATCTGAGCTGGTATGTGGTACAAACAGTGTTTGTTTGACGTCTAAATATTGCACATTTTCAGTCAGAAAACTGGTCCAACAGTCTCTTTTGTGCAATGTTCTCTAAATGATCTTTTGAAAATACATTGATCTATAAACAAGCTTTCTCTCTCTGTTGTTGGGATTTAGTCATTGATTCAAAATAGCTAGCCTTCATTTAATGCCTAAAGCACAAACACCATCATTCTTCACCTTCTCAGTCTGTACTCTTTTACAGATTGCATTGAAAACAATGAAACTTGTAGGAATTATATATATTATTATTCTAACTTTACAATACATCAAAACCTTTGATTCAGAAACCAAATCCCTGATATATACTGCTGAATCTTATTTGAATTTCATAAGCATCTTAAAATTAAAAAAATTAATAAACTCAAAAGTCATTAAAAGTATGAAAACCTGCCTGCGTGGTTCTGATTCTGTCGTGGTTAAACTTTAGGATGTTTATGAAAATTACACAATTAACTCCCCAAACCAACCAGGGTTCAGCTTATCTGCTTGAACCAATGTGAAAAAATGATTTGTTTTTCAAACTAGGTTTTATCGTTATTCATTTTTACTTGATAACGATGAATGATTACTATTACAAGCCATATTGCCTGAGCTTTAAAGGCGTAGGGACTTAGATTGTCATCATGAAATAAGAAAAACAACCCTTGACCAAATGTGTCACATTTATGATACAATAGTAGAAATAGTAAAAGAAAGCATGCGAGGGCTCAAGTTGAAGGCTTGAGGACTACAGGAAACATACTGTTAAATGGTAAATAGACTTGAGCTTGTAAAGCGCCTTTCTAGTCTTAGAGTGCTCAAAGAGCCTTAACACTGTAGGTCACACCTACACATTCACACACTAAAGGCAGAAGATGTAATGTAAAGATCTCCATCAGTATTAACTTATGCATTCAAACACATTAATACGCCGCAAAAGCCGCGGGAAGAAATTGGGGTTACTTGTCTTACCCAAGGACACATCGGACATGTTGGCTGCAAGAGCTGGAGATCGAACACCCGACCTTCCGGTTGGGAGACGACCAACTCTACTAACTGAGTCACAGCCGCCCCTTTTGTTGTATTCACCTGATGGTCACATTAATGATTAGTCTGATCATGTTGGATGCTGGATGTTTGCCCAAAACGTAATTTCTGATGCTGAAGATTTGTGAAAGTGACTTTAAGATGAGGAAGTGTTTCCCAGCTGAGGCTACAGAAGCAAACACCAATATATTACTGTCACTGCATGTTAACACTTGACAGTTACTTTTAGAATATAAGATTTCCCATTACTATCATGTTTTCCCTCTTTATACAGTTTGTAAAACTAATACAAAATACCACAAAATACATCAATCCATCTGGGTCTTTTATTCTACTTCTCATTTTTCATTTCAACTCTAGAAACCTGACTTCAGCTTAAAAAAGAAAAAGCAAAGTAGGGAATTGTTATAGAAGAACTCAGTTTATCACCACAGAGGTGTCATACTCTTACTTGATGGTCGCCATCACACTTCTATTACTTATACCAGTACGCCAAATTGGCATCTGTTGAGTGGGAGCACCACTTCAGGACGTTTAGAGCGGCCTGTGTGCCTTCATGGTCGCCTTGAACTGTAAAGCAGAGAGCATGTTTTATTCAGATTTCAGACTGAGGTGGACTCAGGTTCCATTCACATTCACTTCCATCTGCAGCTGAGAGATAGCCAGGGATTGATGCAAAATCAAGGGAGGAGGGCTTCAATGTAGTGGACATCATTTCACCCTCTTTTTTTCCATCTCTATTTCTCCACAGAAATCAGCAGTGTTCATGTAGCTTCCTCCAGCCTGTCTGTCATGTTCTGACCACTCATTCACTCTGACAGACTGTTGAGGCGGACTTGGGTTACTTGGAGAAAGGTATCTGTGAATGCATGCTGCTCATGTTAAGAGAAAGGGGGATCTAGAGTGTCTTTTACCTGACAAAGTGAAAGTAAAGAGCCTGAGGGTGAGGAAGAACAGAGCAGAGAGAGAGAGAAAATTAAAGGTAAGAGGAGAAGCGGTTTTAGAGAGAAGAGGAGGAGATGACTCCTGTTATCCCCAGGGACTTAATTAGGTCTAAAAAGGCTAATCATTGGACATAAAATACAACCTCTATTCCTGTATTAACACATAACCTCGTCCCTTGACTGCCGGGAGGGGGATGGAGGACCCCATAATCATTTATCCGCTGTCACATCACTTCCAAAGAGGCTGTGCGGAGGGCTGGGACAAGACGCTTTGAGGCAAAAATCATCTGCATCAAAAGGTTCCTCAAATCAAACACATTTCCATGAGACCGCCTAACTAAAGTGCTCTTTCTTTCTCGCTGAACTCCAGCTTTTAGAGATTGGAGGAAATGAGAGGGGCGGCGGGAAAGATAAAGAGAGAGATAGAGAGGAAAAGGAAAGCTATACGTCTGGCAAATTAGCAGGCGTCATATGTTCTGTTTTTCCTATGAATGAGTTTTATATTTGGCTGCCGGTTCAGTTCCTGTGTTCCCCTGCTGTTCTGTCGCGTTGTAGGTATCAGCCATTTGCCAGCTCACCGGGGTGTCTTTAGATCTGTCTCCCAATAGTCATATGGGGAAATAAAAAGATCTTATGATGGGAACATATTTGTAATGATTAAAACATGCAGCAGTTATAAAAGATTCAGAATCCAATTTTTTTAACTTTCAATGTGTTTCATCAATACAAGTTTGTTTGAGAGGACTCATTGATTTTAAAGATGTATGGATCGGAGATGAGTCAATCGTGGAACAAGTTGCTGTTGACCTGATTACTGTTTGCTGTGCAGAAGAGAGTGAACTTGATGGAAAATCCGGTACAGCATCATCAGCATGGAGTGTCTCTGGGTGGCAACATTTGGCCTGCAATAACCCTATTCCCTATCTCCCCAACTCTTCAAATACGTCTCTTTCTGGCTTTCCCTCCAGATATCTCACCTGCTGACTCCCCTGTCCCTCGGCCCCTGCCGCGTCTTTCTCTCTCCTCCTCGTAAAATACAATATTTATCTCTGTCTGTTTGAGTTCACTCACCCTTATCATTGGGTGAGCTCCCCGTGGCTCCGAGGTGGATTAGCCGAGGACTCATTGACATTACATTGGTCATGAAATATGCATATCACGATCAAAGGTGATGGCAAGAGAGACGGCATCTCTACGAGAGCTCACAACCTGGAGTTGATGTGCTCGTTGAAAAGCAGCGTTGGATCAAATTGGGTAAAGCTGCAATGTTACAAGAAAACAACGACAATAAATCATCATTTCACAAGATAGATTTGTGAGAGCTTATAAAAAAGGAATGTCTCTAGGAGGGAGAGACAATACTTTCATTTATGTCCTAAACATATGTGCAAAACACTCTGATTTTGATATGAATTTAATGGTATTGATCATTTTCAACGGAGCCCAGCTGGAGGTTAGTTGCAGTCATCTTTTTTTACCCGAGGCTTTGGACAGAAAAGCCTGCCAACTCTTTCATTTCCCACATCAAAACATCTCACAGGATGAATAATACATTTGGGGGGGAAAGAATATTAGGTTTAAACCAACAGGATTACAGGCCAGGCAACATCAATAAATACATAAACCCCTCTGAAAATAGGCTCTGCAATTCAGTATACATGATGAATCTGAGATCCCTCATGTACTGAAAAATGTTCCCATGTCTGTTTACGGAGCTTTTTAAAGAAATGCACATACAAATGTTGGTATATTATGGATCTACAGCCATGTTAGTAGTTCTATGGGCTGTACAAAGCCACAGTGGTGCTTATAGATTCATTCCAATAATAATGACATGAATCTTTGCAGGGACCCAACTTGTCAACGGTCACCATGAAGCACGATGACAGTTGTGTAGCTGAGATAAATTATGATGTTTCTTGTTTGGCATGTAGACATATTTGTTCTAGTTTTGTTTGCATTTGGTCAATACAAGTATTTGTATTCTTCACTTGTCATCACACATTTATGGAACCGCCCGCTGTGAAGGAATTTCTGTATTAATTTAGATGTATACAGACATTATTTTGTTTATTCACTGTTCCTGACGTCAGTCAGAGCTGATAGAACCCGATTATGAATAGAAAAGCAAGGACAGTTTAGCGTGTCAAGGGTCCTCCCCCATATCTGCAATGTTGGTAGACTTAGTGTCTGCTCCAAATTGTCTTAAGCACGGTACACACTACAAGATAATCGGGCCGATTTTGGGCCGATTTTGGGCCCGATTCCCCCCTTATGACAAAAGTTAGCAAAGGCCCGACTGTCTGATGTTCCAAAGATTATCTTGCCAGATTCTCCTGTGGTGTGGGGTGTGTTAAGAGTGATTTTAACCTCTGCGTTCTGCTCGGAAGACGATCGGGGCCGCCTCGATTTGAAATCGTAAATATTAACCGTGTTCAATATTTACGATCGGAAATCCTGTTGTGTGGGGAGGACACAGAGGACAGCCGAGCACGGACTCTGTGAATTGTCACGTGGAACGAAACAATAGCCAATATGGAAGCAAGCTGACTGAAGCAGGAAGCACAACAGACATTACCATGGCAACAACAGAAATCACAAAACATAAAGTTAAATGGATGTCATGAATTCAGGACAAACTTGTTGATTTGTGGCAACAACACGAGTGTTTTTACAACGTGTCCTGTAAAACAAACCACAATCCAACTAACAAGGAAAGGAGTTTGACCAAAATGTTTACTGTAATGGATGTACCAGCTAACAGCTAGCCACATTTAGCTTGCCCGTCAGGTTTGTTTACTCTTAAATCGCGTCTGACCACGCGAGATTACACGTTGTGATAGTCGAGGCTCTGGTTGTTGGTGAATGAATCGGTTAGTGTGTGGGGTGCTGAGTTGATCGTGATGAGATCTGAAATGTTATTGGTCATGATAATTGTAATATGTGGGGTCTCTCACATTTTCAAAATCGTTTAAGATTTTCAAAATCGTTTAGTGTGTACCAGGCTTTAGACATCACATCCTAGTTTAGGGGGGTTAATATGACCCTGACATTAATAATATATTTTGGATACATGCAAAGCCTTTGTGGACGGTCTGGCAGAACTGGCTTAGCAAGACACAGTAGCACACATGTTCTGTTAATTCATTTCTTCTCCGTAGTCTTTTATAAAACTTCTTCAACTTAAGTCATCTGAGTCCTGAATCTTTCTTGTGTGAAGTCAAGTCTTATGAAAACACCCGCCTGGAGAACAAGAAAAGCTTCCCAATGGTGCATGCTAAAGTTGCTGTTCATTTGGATGCACTAACCGAGGAGGAGACAATCCAGGGTTTTACTTCTACAGAATCCCGTCAGAGAAAGATAACACAGAGAGGAGGAGATTGTGGATTAACGTAATTAGATGCTCTGCTGTCCCTTTAAGGTGGGCATACACTGTGCGATTTTTTTCCCTAATTTGGGCCAATTTCTGAGTCGTGCGAAAATTTTTGGAGTCGGGCCGAATTTCAGCTTAATCGTGAGTCGTGTAGTATACAGGGGGCAACGAGCACCGATACACCCCTCCCGACCAGCTCCCGACCGGCAATCGACTGGTCGCCTGAAAATCAAACCTGTTTGATATTTTGGTCGCCCCTCGTGAGGGTATCGCACAGTTGAAGCAGAGCTACGAGCCGATTCACCTGAGATCAGTGGGTTTTCCCCTCTTTGCGCCTGCGTGAAAAATGTAAACATTACCACGTCCAGAAGAAGAAGCATGTCGTCATATCAGTGCCGCCGCAGCATGTGGTTTGGACTCAGGACATGGAGGCCAGACTTGTTGAGCAGTGCTTAATCTGTGCCGGATCCTGCCGGAACAAGATCCGGCACCTACCAGATTGGGACCGGCACCTGTTTGTTTGGATCCAGCCCCTTTGTCACTATCCAAATCTCTCATTACGTTTGGCGCAATATAATATTATCTGTTATGACATTCTTTTTTGTATTTAAATAACTAGGAAAGTTATTCTCTGCTGTGCTGCTGTGTCGTGTTGATAATTGTTTAGAAGAGTGGCGAGTGTGATGATGAAATTGTTGCTGTTTGTGCCGGGACACGGGAAGTAGGCAGCGCCGCCGCCTAAATCAGGCACAATTAAAACTATCAGGTTATTAAAACATTTAAACTTACTAACTAATAAGCTGATCGTTCGTCCTTACTGACATCGTTCCTTTATTTTTCCTTGATCCTTGCTTGTGTTGTTCTTACTCTCTGATGTACGTCGCTTTGGATAAAAGCGTCTGCTAAGTGAATTGTAGAATTGTAATAGTTTCTGCAGAGTGACAGGCCCACAACTCCCAGCTGGTCAGAGCTTCTGACATAATCAACATAATTAAAGAAACCGAAGACGTTTGATCATCCTGTCAGACAGAGCAGCAACTAGATGCTATCCTAGATTTTGGAGTTTTACTTGATTATTATTTCAATAACTGCAGAACAACCTCTGAAAGGGAGTGAACTCATACAGATAAGCGCGAGTGTGCCATTACGCACAGAGGTAGAGAGACTTGAAACTTTGCGCAGAGGTGGAGAGATATGAAACAGAAACTTCAATCGATCATCAGTTCTAATGTAAATCAATATAGCACAGAATAGTGGGATCTACACTGCAGACTGTAGTCTCCGTTAACAGACGCTGACGCTGTCCAAACATTTCCAATGTGCAATAAGTGCGCACTGATGTCCATGTGTCCGCTCGTCTTCCTGCCGCGCTGGAACAGAACTTCCTCTGTGCCCCGGGACCTCCGGGTTTACAAGTTAAGCACTGTTGTTCAGATGTGGCAGGCACACTCATGCCTTTACTGACGTTTCAGCGCATAGAATGGCACAAATGGCCAAGGCACCTTCGTGAGCATCTCTCCAGTCCTCTTGTTTATTTTGCTCTTATAGTGTTTATTTTGCTCTTATAGTGTGAGCAATCAGGTCGCAGCCGAGCATCGGACCGCACATGTGTGCGCACATAAATCGTGAGCTTTGGCTTTTCATCGGATGCGATTTACTCGTGCAGTTTGAGTCTGAGATTTTCAAAACGATCGAAAACATTGCACAGTGTATGCCCGCCTTTAGGGAGCAAAATTACGGACTTCTCCTAATCCTGCCATCAAATATTGTGTTAACTTGAGCAAACCATTACTGCCCCTAAACACTGACTGACAGTGACAGCTGACAGTGATCCTGGTACGATCAGAAGGTAACATTAACTAGATAATACTAGTTAATTAGCACTCATCTATGCATTGATGATGAAGAATTTCTTGCTCTTCACTCCTCAAACGGTAGCATTAATAACTCAGCCACATTAAAAACACATATAGCTCTCAGTACTTTTGTAGACTTTCATACTGGCTGTCACATTTGAGGAAAAATAAGGAACTGGACCAAATAACAGTACCCAAAAATACAAGATTTATTTAAGCAAAAAAGGCGCAACAAAAATGTACTAGTTACAAGTCCAAAAGGGGAAACAAGGAGCCACAAGGAAAACACTGGAAGTCACAAGGAGGCACAGTAAAGTAGACGTATGACCACAGGGAAAAACTGACAATGAACTTACAAGAGGGAAGGAACACTGAGACTAAATACACAGGGGTAATCAAACACAGGTGAGACAAACGACACAGGTGAAGACAATGAGGGCAATCCGAACTGGAGGGAAACACACAGAGGCAGGAATAAAGAGCAGACAAGAAACATTGAGGAAAACTACAAAATAAAATAAACACTAAAGACACATAGAACTCAAGAATTTATCAATAAACACTAGAACAGAGAAACTTTACAAAATAAAAACAGGAAACACTAAAGACTAAACTAGGAACGATTAAGATAAAAACACACAAGGGAAACAGGCAACGCCAGGGAAGAATGAGAACTAAAACAAGAAAATAGAAATCTAAACTCTGAAATACACAAAATGCAAAACTAAATAATATCAAATCATGACACTGGCTGCTATCTGAGGGGAAGGATTCTCCTCTCATTATGGATAAACATCGACAAAGGATTTAGCTGTTTTTAGAGATTGATATACAGTAGTGTTGCGGTTTGTGTTTAATGGTTGCAAGTGTCCAAAACTTGCAGTTTATCTTTAAGGTCCCATATGATGCTTTTTCTGGTTTTATATGCTGTTTTGTGTGTTTTCCAGGTGTCTTGTGCATGTTTAGGCAGATCTATGTGCAAAAATTCAAAGTCCGCGGCTTCTCCTACCTCCTCCTGTTAGCAGTAGCAGTAGCTGCATGTAACGCTCGGTTCTAGCCCCCCTCCTTGAAAATTGGCAGTGTGATATCACACTGGGATGATGTCACTGATCCAAGCCCATTGGCTCGTTGTGACAAGCACAAGCTCATGCTGCACATTAGCTACATTCCCAATATGGTAAAAGGGGCGTAACATTTCCGAGAATTGTCCGAACGACTGACCAATTACAACAGAGCAGATCGGCCAACCAATCAGGTCAGACTTGGCACACGTGGGGACCCTGCTCGGGGGGGATTCAGAGCGTTGCAAACACAGGCAGATGAGACGGGCTGCATCGATCGTCAGTACATGAAAACAGACACTTTTTTCGAACATTAGCGATTGTGAACGTACTTAAGTAGGCACATAAATTAGATATATGAACCCCAAAAAGGGCATAATATGGGATCTTTAAGATTTGATTTTCTATGGTTGTCAAGGTGACGCCAACATGCATCGTTTTGAATAGATGGAAATGAATTAGCCCGTGCTGCAGCTCCAGAGAGCGTTCAATGGTGGTACTTTCCTAAGCTCTGTTTGAACTTTTAACTGCTCCAATACCATGTGAAGGAAAATAGTGGACCAACCATTAACAACACACTTTAACCATGTTAATGCTGTTTGTACTCTTGGTGAAAAAAAAGGTACTTGCTAACAATAGAACCTTTTTTGATCCTTTTTTGTTGTGTGCTTCACTCTTAAAAACTTGACACATTGTTGGATGTACACCTCCTTGTTCACTGTCATTTAAAGTTCTTGTTGTTCTGTTACTTTTGTTTAAGTTCAGATAGGGTCTCATAAGTCGCCTCGCAAAAAAAAAAAGGAAAAAGAAAAGAAGAGATGTTTGATATACTTTCCTTTTATTTGTGAAAACTTTCTGGCTGTGTGAGTGTTGCAGACATAGCAAACTGCACCCATCTGTCACATAAGTAAGTTAAACTGAAAGCAAAAGGCAGCTCTAAATAGTTTTGTGGCAAAGATCTTTATATAAACAGACACTCAAACACAGTACAAATACAGTTTGAAGTGACAATGTGGGTCTCAGCCATTTTGGCCCGACTGAAGCGTCTCTAATTGTAAATATCATGTCTGTCAGATTCTGACATGAAAATGACATATTGGTTTTAAAGAGAAAGTAACAGATTGTTGCTTTTAGGGAGGTGCTGTTTGTTAATTTCATATCATTTATTAATCCCTGAGGGAAATTCTGGTTTTACACTCTTATTAAGAGACATGCTTCTCACACGCATGTACAAACAGGACCTGTGGACATGCATTAGTGGAGAGATGTCAGAGTGGGGCTGCTACACACTGCTACGCAGGGAGCGCAGTACTCGGGAAGTGCCCTGGCACCTCTCCAGCTACCAGACCAGCTTCCATATTATGGTCCGTATCGGGACTTGAGCCGGCGACCCCCCGGTTCCCAACCCAAGTCCCTACGGACTGAGCTACTGCTGCCCCAATTGAAAATATTTCAAAATCTTAATGATGTTACTTGAGAATGATCAGTTATTAGATACATTTGCTGACTACTATATTAATCAATCTTTCCCGATGACTGCTGAATCACATGTTAAATGACCCAAACCAGACAAATGATCACCTCATTATAATGTACAAACTAATTTATTAATGCATTTGTTCCAGTAAAGTGATGCTCCACACTGTGGACTCTCGATACAAGCCATCTGCTTCTTAGATTACCAAACTAAGAACTGTTCCCTCATACTTGTGACAAGGCCAGACTGTTTTTTTGGTGTTTTGACCCCCCCCCCCCCCCTTGGGTTCTCATGTGTCAATTATTCTGTTTGTGATATTGCTGGAAAGGATCTGAATTTCTCCATCTTGGTTAGAAGTAGTTACTGTCTCAAGTGAAGGAGTTTTATGTATCGTTAGGTCTTGTTCATAAGTGAGTGTCAAAATGGGAAATAAGATCCTACATTGATTCCTTCAGCATTGGAAGATATGCAGGAATCTTTTCAAACAGTAGTGGTGGTGGTGGAGAAGGAGCTGAAGGAAGGCAAATTCCTTGAAGTTCTACGCCGCCCCAAAAACTGTGAAAGAATGGCAGCAGGGTGGCTGGGCTCAGCCTTAGAGATATGGTCAGAAGCTCAGGCATCCAGATGGAGCTCAGAGTTTAGCCGCTGTTTATTTGCCTTGAAAGGAGCCAGTTGAGGTGGTTAGGGTTTCTGATTAGGAACCCTCTTGGGCCTTCCATTGGAGGCTTTCTGGATACGTCCAGCTGGTAGGGCAACCTGAGGTAGGCCCTGAAAATACTGTAGGGATTACATATCTTATCTGGTTATGGGACACCTTGAGTTCCCCAGGGAAGAGCTTGAGAGCATTGCTTGGTATAAGATGTGACGTTTGCCTTTTGCCGACAGGGAGCAGTTTGGGGACACTGTAGAAACCACCCTACAATTAACCTACAATTAATGAAAAGCCCACTGTGAGAAAAATGAAGCCATGTTTTATTTTTGTTAAGTACTACTAGGGCTGGCGATAAATCAATTTAGTCAATAAATTGGATTTGTGAAAATTTGGATTTTCAAAAATGAAAATCAATATTTTCTCTTCAACTTACTTCGCCACTCTGCTTGATAGTTCAATTCCCCCCTTGGGTTACTTCCTACAGAGTGGCTGGGTGGCCCAATGGATGTGGTAACCAGCTGCGTGTATTTTGCTGAAGTTGATCTGCCACATCTTTACTTTTGCTGTAGCCTAAAACTGCATAGAGCTCTTTTAGAGAGAAGTGAACAGCTTGCACTTTAACCCCCAAAAGAAATAGTACAGGTTACTTTATCAATGCTGGAAGGGAAATTCTGTTTGCTTTTTTTAAGTTCTGTTGTTATTTATATATACATATATATATATTTATTATTTTTTAAAGAAAAAAATCAATTCAAATTGTAAATCGAGTTTGTTTCGAAAAAACTTTAGATTTGATTTTGTAGCTATACCACCCAGCTGTAGGTAAACTACTATTAAAACGATCAATATAGTTGTACTGTATGCTGGTTGCTTCTCCCTTTACTTGGAACGAGTTACAAAACGAGCTGAGACTTAACAAGCTGCTCTCATTGGATGCTTTAAAGAGGATGTTGAATGACTTGGAGGTGGACACGTCTGCCTGTAGATGTTCTCCCTGGTGTGTTTGTAGGTGATCTTGACAAAACATTTGCTGTTTACATTTTTTTTTTGTCATTTAATGTCTAATAATGTATTTATTTGTATTCGTATGTACGGCTGTTCATTGTTTGTTTGAACTCAGTTTTATTTTATTTCTTTTTACCTCTATCAGGTTGGTCCCACTGAGATTAAGAACCTTTTTTTCCAAGGGAGACACGTACATTCTGCTGCTGCCTGTCTTGAAAAGGAGATTTTTAATTTCAACGAGATTCTTTCCTGGATAATTCAAGTTTAATAAATACAATAAAGTATTATAATACATATTTAAAAGATGTTGGCCACCTGGAGAAAACAAGCTTTGAACACTACAATCACACTATAATGAATGTCAGTGTGGCAAAAGAGATGGATAAAGATCTTTGTTTTACACATCCAGCAGATATGGAAAAATATTACAATTCACTTGGTCTAGTGTTATAGCCACAAAACTTAATGATGAATTCCCATTCTGCCTTTTGCTGTGTTGTGCTCTTTACTGAATCCTGCAGGAAATGTGATTTCTTTTTTTGTTGCTTGACTGTTACTAGAGTTGCTAGATGTCTTTTGCTACGTGCTGTACAAGTAGTACACAATGGGTATCCAGGGCTCTTTTGCTGAGAAAAAATCCCAGCTGTAACTGAACACACCACCATGAGGACTGTGAGAGTGAGCCAAACTTTGAGGCTGGAAAAACAAAACCTTGAGCTGTTGTAACTTAAAAGACTCTTTATAGCTGAGGGGCAACAGAAGAGTTTAAACAGAACTCTCTGTGGGTTCATCCCTCTTGATTCATTGTTAACATCAAACATCATGATGAAAGCTTCTTAAGGATAAGGATAAGGATCAACTTTATTAAAGAATGTGAGTGTGTTTTTGTCCTCCATGTTTTACAGTTCCTCTTATAGACTCGACTCATTTTTTGAATTACAGTTGAAATCATCCAAACAATATGTTGATGTATTCACACATGCAGCTCATGACTAGAATGTCAGCAGGGTTTTCAGGAATTTGTGTGAAAGTGTGAAAGCACCATTGGACTAAATTCTGTATTCACATACAATAAATATCAGTCAATGAGCTTCATAAAAACAACTGTGTTACAGCAGAGATTTAGTTTCAGTGTCATTGGGTATGAAGAACGCTCTTCTGGAGTCCTTTTCTGTCATTCTGACAAGCCAACAAAACGTCTTCACCGTATGTCCTTGATTTTTTTATAATGCTGAGTGCAATTTTCATTTTGTGGGCAATTACTTATTGGCAGCATGACTTCATTTTCAAACATGAAATAAAGTTTTTGGGTGAGCTGCAGCCTTGTGCAGAGTAAGTAAAGGTCTGCTGCATGTATTAGATGTTTACTTACAGTTTTGAGAAATTAACTCTAAGGAAGATAAAGAAGCAATTTAGAAAAAGTTTAAGCTAAAGTATTGACATATAAAGGCCTTTTCATGTTTTTTTTATACATACTTTAATAATCCAAAGGGGAAATTCTGCATTTACACTCTGTTATTCAGAGACATGCTTCTCACACACATAGGCCAGAATTACGAAAGTGCACAAACAGGACCTGGGGCTGCTACAGGGGGTGCTACACAGGGCCTGTTGGGAGTTTGATGCCTTGCTCAAGGACACGACAGCAGTACTCGGGTAGTGACCCGAAGTGACCACCTCTCCAGGCACCAGACCTACTTCCATACTTTGGTCCACACCAGGACTTGAACCGGTGTCCCTACAGACTGAGTTAGTCCTGCCCCCCAAGGATCTACATGACCTATGTTGTGTTTTACATGTTGTTAACATTTTTGAGCGTTCAGAGCAGATTGACTTAAAAAAGCATAAAAGTCACAGTATTGTAAAAAGAGCAATATACTGAGGCTTTTGTCTCTAAAAATAAAATACAAAGATAAACTGATGATGTTGCTGTAAAGTCACCAGCTATGATAACTTCCAACAGAGTGGTGTCAAACAAAGACAATCCAAACACAGCCCTGTGCTGCTTATGAGACTTAGCTCTGTAGTCCAGCAGGGCCGAGCTTCCTTCATCCCATGAGCAGCTGTGAGGCGGCCTGCCGACACAGGAACTGATTTGGGGTCCCGACAGTTATTTGGCTGAAGCCGAAACAGTGGTGCACTGTCAAAACGGCAGGGCAGTTATGGTGCAATTGTGCTGGCTGTGCTATTCACCAACAGAGGTGTTAATTAATGCTGATTGCAAGAGGGGGTCAATTATACACTCCATGGTGCATGATTAGGACCACTGTGTCAGCGTCGAATGAATGAAAACAACAGCCATCCTCTCCTCTGCTGAAAACCAGAGCACAAAAACATATTGGTGTTCAATTAAAGGTGTAATAGGAGGGATTTTCTCTTCTCTCTGGCTCAAAATGACCATAATAGATCTCCAGGGGAAGGATTGTGCTGTGACTCATAACCAATGATTTAACAATTACTTATTTTTGTCTAGAAAATTACTTTCCAGTCTATGTTAGACACAATGCCGCCTATATTTCACCATGCAAAAACCGTGTCTTATTATGAGAAACTTCGTCTCTGATTTCTAGTGGAGCTTCTTGTTCTCTTCTCTACACTCTAGAAACATGACTGCACTGTCATGTGAATCACCGTTTCTATGGGTGAAGGGAGCACTGTGAGAGAAGGAAAGCTCTAACTTTAGCTTAACTGGTTGTCAGACTTTGCTGAATTATCTTTTACTGCATAGTCCGTCATGTCAACAGAACTTTAAAAACTGCACGCAGAATGAATTAGACCAGCAGCTGCCACCATATGGTGTTTACGTGGTTTGGCTGTTCAGTGACCAGTGGTGAAAACACAAGATTGGTTACACCATTAGTGTGATTCTTTTCCAGTCGGGGACATTTAATGGGCCCCCTCAAACATCTTTGTCCACTTCAGAGGCAAACTTTGAGACATGCTGCCTCCTAATCTTTGATGATTTTCATCATCCTTTTGTTTAGACAGGTCCACCCAGTCCTCTACATAAAGCTGCAGCACAACACACTGTTTGCTTTGATTTTCTTTTGTAGTGAAGGTGTGCAACAATTCTAACAGCAACCTGAGAAGATGAAAGTGGACTAAATTAGACATGTAAACACTGCTTGATGGAACTTAATTAAAAAGTTACTGTTAAGGTTATTCTTCCTGAATAAGTTCAATCATAATGAGGGAATAATTTCATACAATAAAGAATTTGGTTTATTTGTGAATTCTTTGGGGACTTTGTTATGTGAGGGAAGGTAAGAAAGAGAAACTGCATAGGGCTTCCTTTTGAATACCTTTATATGTACGTGTTTGTAGCAGCCAATGAACTAGTTCTTCTTACTGATACGAAGTTTTTTTTTATAGAACTGGGAATTTAATTATGGATACTTATTTATAGTCATTCATGAATTAGAGAAAACCTAAGTGAATTTGTATAATAAGGTGTTTTTTTTTACGCACAAAAGACAGACCCAAAGGCCCCTCGTATGAATGTGCTTTACAATTCAAGATTCAAAAAACGTTATTATCTATTACACAGTGACAGAAAATTACCTTAACAAAATAACATAAAAACCTTCAGACCCATTACACTCACATAAAATCATAAAATGGACTGGTAAATGGACTTGAGCTTATATAGCGCTTTTCTAGTCTTCTGACTACGCAAAGCGCTTTTACACTGCAGGTCACACCTACACATTCATACCCATTCACACACTGATGGCAGTGGTTGTTATGTAGTAAGACCATCAGAAGTAACTAATCCCATTCATACACATTCATACGCCGCAGACGAAGCAGCGGGAGCAATTTGGGGTTAAGTGTCTTACACATGTTGCTGCAGCAGCTGGGGATCGAACCCCCAACCTGCAAGCTAGTTCAGGCCATCAGCCTGAGCTGCACTGGTTTCACACTTGACTCATTCTCAACAATCACCTGACAACACATCTTCAAATTAGCTGTCCGTTTAAGCTGCAAGTTTTCCGGTCTCTCCTTCTGCTCTTTCATTGCCAGCTCTGACCTGCACCAGTATTGTACCTCCACCCCAGCATCCACCTGTAGGCTCCAACTGGGGGGGTTTAAGATATCATTCAATCACTCCTCAAATTTCTGCATGCAAATTAAAACTGTGAAGAGTGATGAGCCTAGACACCAAACACAATCTATGTTCTGCTGCAATAAATAATGTATATAATGATACAAACATGAGTTGTCTAACTGAAATAGGTAAAATGACGTGTGCAAAGCACATTAAAAAGTGGTGTTTATCTAGCCTTGTTCAAAATGCTTATTGCAATGAAATAGTTATTGTGAGTTTTCTTTTAAGCCAAGGGTACTCTGAAACATCTACCTGAGGGGAGTAGCTGAAACAAGGGTCCTCAGTGATGCAGACTGCTGTCCTTTCTTCTGCACACATGTAGAGTTCTGACAGATGTGGGTGGTGTCAGTGATTTTAGCTGCATGGTTGATGATTCCTGTGAGTCTTTTCTTGCCTTTTTTCAGAGAGAAGCTTGTACTAAGATACAATGTTAAATGTGAGGACTGATTCAATGAGTGACCTGTATGCTGTTGTTAAAATGTCCTGTCCTGACATTAACACTTCCTGACTCCTCAGGAGAAACATGCGCTGTTGGGCTTTCTTGTAGTTGCAAGCTACATGCTGTGTGACGGACAGGTGGTTACTCCTTCAACAATCTCAGAACCCGTCGGCAGTCATCGCTAATCATTGTCTGATTTTTACGTAACTGAGGTGAAGTCAGCTTTTAGTGCAAACCACACTCTTTGATTGTTTTATGTCTTAAAATGTCTTTGACTTCATCTCAGTTCAACAGTAGAATATAGGTTACAGTGGCTTCATGCCAACTCAGTTCGGCTGTATGAGCTTGAAAAAAGAAAACGATTGTCGTGTGATTTACTTGCAATTAACGGGAATCCAATTTGTAGAAATCACAACATCATGATGCAAATTTGTAAGAAGTAAAAAGTATTTTTCAGGTCTGTCCTCAAGTGGAGAAGAAAACAACTTTTAAAATGTTTGTTGAATGGTGGTCGGTCATACGAGATTTTGTCTGAATGCACTGCTCCAGTCTGCTGTGTGCTGGATGGGCACTTAAATGGGTCAGTGTGCATGGACATGTCATTCGTTTCATGTGATCGCAGGTTCATGACCAGAGTGAAGCTGTAAGAGGTGGTCTATGATGTTGTTTGAGGATCGATGAAGATTCAGAGAACAAACATGAGCAAGGACAAAACTGCTCAAACAGCTCTGGATAAGCGTCTGAAACGGGAGGAATTCACTTATGTTGAGCTTCACAGTGGTTAAATGATGCTGGCTAGCCAAGGCTCTGTCTTTGCCCGCTATGCTTGTTGAGAGATGTGTTCATGTTGTATAGATTTGGTTTATCAAAATGTTTTTTATCAACATAGTATACAAAAATGAGCTGAGGATGATGACAGGACAATCAATGTTTAAGTAAAGATGTTAATAGTTACAGTCAAGGCTAAGATTGAAAACAGAAATAAACTAGATTTCCAACTCCTCAAACCAACATCCCCGTAAGTTGTTGACCTGCAGGCGTCTTGTCATGTTGACTCATCCCCAATCCCCACATACGCCCTGAGTGCCGCGGTCCGTCAGCGCCACGGTTTCGCTCCGTCCGTCAGCACGCGCCCTGCCCCACTGGATCTGTTTCTGGAACGTGAGCGCAGTCATGAGCAGCTGTACACACATCACAGGAGAGCTACAAGATCACGCGGGAATTAAGAGGAAAACATGCAAACATGTTGCTTTGTCTTTCTGAGGATGATCTGTTGTTCATTTGGTGCCTGTTTTGACGTAATGTTCATACAGTGATGAAAAATATGGTCGCGAGTCCATATATTGTGTTTTATTTGTCATGGTGTGAGGAAAACTGGACCCAATAGCGGAAACCAAAAACGATTTATTATAATGAAAAGGCAAACAAAAAACTTACTAAATTAAATGTCCAATAAGTCCAATGGAAAAATCCAAAAGGTAACACACAAAGCCACAAGGAAACACTGGCAAGACAACTTACACAGACTGACACTAACACTGGCTACGTTTACATGCACACCATATTCCTGTATTAATCGGAATAATGACAATATTCCGATTGCGTAGGAGTCATGTAAACACCTTATTCCAATTGCCATAACCCGATTAAGCTCATATTCCGATTATTAAAAACCCGAATAAGACCCCTGGCATATGCCTGTATCAACCCGAATATTGGGCCATGTAAACGCCTTAGTCGGAATATGCTCCTGAATACGCTACTTCAAGGATTTTGTTATACAAGTAGCGGATGTCTGTCTGTGAAGGAGCTCAGTGCGCATGTGTGTGGGTGGTGGAGCGAGTGAGGAGAGAGAGAAAACGAGGCGAGTGTGTGTGTTCTGCAGATGTGTGCGAGAGGCGCTTTATGATGCCGGGGACCGGAGCAGAATTAGGCAGAGAAACGTTAAACTCAATGGTACTGTTATACAAGTTATGTGTGTGCGAAATAAACGACCCGACACCTCAAGCTACCAGCCGGACTCTCCGTGTCTGTTTTACCCCAGTCAAAGTGACGGGGGTTAGCCCCGAAGTTGAACGATACTTCAGCCCTGGAGCAGACAAATAAGTCTCCCTGTGCGCTCTGACCACGGTCGGAACGCCGAAGCAGGACAGGTTAACAATTTGTTTACGCCCCTAGATGACGTCTTGTCATGACGCTACTACTACTACTACTACGGTTTATTCGGAATATGCTGATTAACATGTAAACAGGAATATTCCAGTAGCTCAGCACTCTACGGAGCATGTAAACACCTTTTTCGGAATATTGCCTTAACCAGAATATGGACCTTAATCGGAATATGGTGTGCATGTAAACGTAGCCAATGATCCGACACAGAAGGGAAGACACACAGAGACTAAATACACAAGGTAATCAAACACAGGTGAGACCAACAAGACACAGGTGAGGACAATCAGGGCAATCAGAACAGGAGGGAAACACAGAGAGGCAGGAATGAACACAAGACCAGAAACACTGAGGACAACTACAAAGTAAATCATGAAACACTGAAGACACACAGAACTCACAAAACAATACACACTAGAACACAGAGAAACAAGAATAAGAAATTACAAAATAAAACACTAAAGACCAAACTAGGAAACATTAACACACAAGGGAAACAAGCAACACAAGGGAAGAATAAGAAACTTAAGCCCCGTTTCGACCGGAGGAACTATCCCCCAGAACTATGGTCTTTTTGAGGAACTACGTGCGTTTCCACCAGATCTACCAGGGTAGAAATGTTGTTCTGGGGTGGAAGTTTACCCCTAAAAAAGACCCTGCTAGGGGTTATGTACTTTCTGAAGGTCCAGGGACTTTTGACAATAGGGCATGCAGCCCCTGCAGAGCTGAATGGCTCTGATTGGTCAGTCACAGCAGGGTGTTAGATCACCCACTATGTTTAAAAGACTGCAGCTGAGAGCCCATTGTTTTTACCCTACCTTTATTTTAATCAAAGTTTGACTGTTACAATTATAAAAAGGTACAAACCCATTAGATTAGACTAAGTATGACTTTAAGAACAAATTAACTAAACTCAAAATAAAAATGAATAGAAAAGCAAACAACAGAAGAGTCAGAGGTTTAATCTGGATTTAAAACCTTTATAGTTTTTTTAATCTCTTAAATTTGTTAAGTTTTTATTTAAGTTTATTTTAAGTTATTCACTCATGCATGGAGATAAAACAACTTGGTTTGACTTCTACAGAAATAATCTAACTTTATGTTTGTATAAAATAATGAGGGACTTTTTCTTTTTTTATTCTCCATTAAAAAAACATCTTTAAATAAAATATATTCTAACTTTGGTGACTACAAATATTTTTCAGAAATACAATTTTAAAATGATCCTTACACAGATCTTGTGTATTCACAATAAAAAATCAGATGTTCTAAAGTTTAAATGTCAAAATCATAAAAAATACTTACTTACCCTAATATTAACTTTAAGAAATTAATTGCAGGGGTTAAAATCATTTCTCTTCCTAAAAGGTGTATCTTGGTGAAATAAGGGGAGTGAGGTATCCAGTGTTCATTCTTCTAATACTTTGATTAGAGTCCTTTTTCCTTTAATGACACTAAACACAGCACGCATCTTCTTTCCATTGTTAATCAATGAAGTCATTTGCAAAGCAATACAGCCTGATTTGCATAAACTGCCCAGAACTTCAGGCAGTGGTGGAAACGCAGACAACCATTTGCCACAGGAACCTTTTAGTTCCTTGAAGAGAAGTCCCTGAACCTTTTAGTTCTGGGGGCCTTTGGTCGAAACGGGGCTTTAAACAAGAAAATCTAAACTCTGAAAACACAAAACCAGATCAAACCATGACATTATTTTGAAATCGACCGGATGCTCTGTGCATTTCCTTGTCTAACTTCATGTCCAGGTTGTCATATTCTGTCCAGCTTGATGCGAACCTGCTGTGTAGCTACTCCGACGAAAATAGACTCGCAGCGTTTTTGAAACGGAGCAGAGCGTAGTGGCGCTGCTGACATGCTCCGGAGACGTACCGCAGCACTTGCTGTGGAAACGCGATGATTGACTAGAGTAGCAGCGAACTACGGCGTAGTTTCACGCTGAGGGACTGCGGCGTGCACGGAGTATGTGTGAATTGGGGGTTAGTCTTCCCCCTTCACCACAACATCGGCAGCTAGCACTGTCTTAATTCCAATAATTCTGTAATTATTAAATGCTTCAAACCTAAGTGTGGAAAAACAGTTCCAATGGTTTATCTATCAACCTGGAGCTAAAGTGTTTCACAGCAACAGCTGCATCCGATATGTGTGAGAGATACTCTCGCAGAACATTAGATACTAATACTTGTTATCATAACGTGTTTGTATCATAAATAAGGCCATGAGGATATTTTGCTGAAGCTTTTATAAAACCCTGATTAAATTGTCTGTTAAATGCATAGAGTCGGCCTAAGAAGAGAGACGGTTTTGTTTCTATTTTCTGCCGTGTCCGTGACAGATACGTGATCTACAGATATGTTTAAAAAATGAAAGCAAACACACATGAAGAGGTTATGAGGCTAATCCTCTTAATAGAGAGAAAGAGAGAGAGTAGGGATGTATAATTACTCATAGCTGACAGGTGTTGGTGACTGGAGCACAGAGGGAGGAATTTGAAGCGAAGTAAATGTACAGTGTAGGTTTTTCAAGTTTGTGAGAGTTTTTTTATTAAATAGACCCTGCTCGAATAGCATGCATCAAATAGTACAAGGGAGATCTTACTTGTAGAGTATTTATCATGGTTTATGGAGATATGAGAAACCCATTTCTCTGTGTCCTATTATCATTACATCCAGCTAATGATCTAAACAGTGACAAGCCTCAGAACCAGAAAGCACACGTTAATGTAAACAGACATGATTGAAACAACATGCTAACCTACATGGCGTCAGTGATAGCAGCAACCACAACACCATATAGATGCATTACATAAAACAACTAACGAAAGACTTATGCATCCACTAAACAAAGAAAGTTATCAATGAAGTTATAAAACCAAAACTATTGTATTAATCTATACGTCAATATGGTAATCCGGAGCAGGTTACGGTCCATAAATCAGCTGTATCAGTGAGGTTCGAGGTCAAGCTGAGCATACACAGATCTGAAGAACTGGAGGCTCATATGGCTTTATAAGAATAGAAAAATGAGAAATATGTAAAAAAAGGGGGAGGGGAGGGAGGGCACAGGCAAACCACAGTATCCATATCTCAAAATCCAGAACAGAAAGCGGCATCTTAATTTGTATGCACCAAAGTTTGTTTGTAATTGAGGGCATCTCTGGCAGGCAACAGTAATTACAGTTTCTGCACCACACGAGCTGCAGCCACAGGCCTGCCTTATAAAATCTGCCACATATCAGTGGGGAACAACAAGTGCAAGGTTGTCACCCGAGGGACACTTCCATTACGTGACAAAAGTGAGAAGATAATTTGATTTACTGTTTAGTTAGGCAACCCCTGTCAGACCTGCAGCCATACACAGCAGTGGGGCTGCATGAAGATTGACTACAAATGAGTTTGCTGACCTGCCGGGGTGGCACATTCCCGAAAACAATTTGTGCTATCATTTAGTGTGAGATATCAGTAGGTAAAATGTGTTCCATGGCTGATTTTTGACTAATGGATCAGGTGTGTACAGATAGCAGCCTCCAGGGTTAACATCACCTTCAATCCCGGAGGGCAAAGGCATCTGACACACCAACAACACTAACACAGGTTCAGAGAGAGAGATGTTTGTTGTAATGTGGAATCAGATGAAGATATTTTGATTTTGACATCAAATATACTGTATCTCATATCTTATCTAGGCTGCTACCCATAGTATCAACAGGAACATTATCAACTACAGCAGTGTGTGTGTGTGTGTGTGTGTGTGTGTGTGTGTGTGTGTGTGTGTGTGTGTGTGTGTGTGTGTGAGAGAGAGAGAGTTTGCATGCACGTGTGCTAAAGGCTCTATATATAGGCATATGTTTGAGTGGATTTGTGTGATTTTGTGCCTTTGAGTTCAGTGAAGCACAGCCATTAATTGATACGATCAAACGCTTTTGTTATTTATAAGAAGCCTCAGTATCAGATAAAGCCGAACAAAAGTCTAATCTTTCAACAAGATTAGCAAAGAGAAGACAATGTTCACAAAGAAATAATAATCTAAAAAAATAACAAGATGGGAAATTGCCTCATCACTTTATCGCCTTTGCTCTTAAAATAAATAAAAAAACAGGGGGAGATGAGTATTACTGTAACACAGCAACACATTTACATCCCAGACTAATTGCTATAATAAAGGCCTTTCTCTTGCAAAACCTACTTCCTGTATTTTCTACCTGAATTAATACACAATGGCTTGAGACATTGGTAATAAAAGACACTAGAGCGGTTGTATTTATCTAATTATACAGTACAATAAAGAATGTAGAGGAAAGCAGTTTATTTTCTGGGATGCATGGGAATGACTTTGGCTGTGTCCCAAACTGCATACTTTAATACTACACACTCAGTGTGAGGTCACATTGAGTATGTAGTATTATAAAAAATCATAGTATGCAATTTTGTGTAGGCGTGAATAGCCCTGATGTATACTAGAAACGGGAGCATACTGGTTATACTAATCCGCCCCACAATACCTGTCCAATAGCGGAGATCACCAGGATAAGGATAAGGATAAACTTTATTGATCCCCCAATGGGGGAAATTTAGTTGTTACAGCAGCTCAAAAACAGGAATATAAACAGCATCAATAGCAAAAAGTTTAAGAAAAAAAACAAAAAAACAAAAAACAAAAAACAGCTATGAGCATGTTTACACGAATTAAATAAAGGAAGTAAAAATACAATAGAATTAAATAATACTAGGCATAAACACTATGTACACTTTCACTTGTGGAAAGACAGATCAGATATTATAACAAACACACACATTGTGTAGCATTAATGATAATGATGATTATTATACAAAGTCATGAGGCGGTGATGCTGTTAAACAGTCTGACTGCAGATGGAATAAACGACCTGCGGTAGCGCTCAGTCCTGCAGGGCGGATGTCTCAGTCCCAGTCAGCCAACTAGCAGCTAAACATAAAAGTTCCGTGCTGAAAAACATTTTAAATGTTGCCAAATAATATTAAAGTGACTAGGTTGCTGTATAAATAATGAACGTTTGCATATTGCTGTTGAATTATATTTACAGACCGACGGTCGCCCTAGCTTGATGCTAGCTCATCAAACAGAGCTCAGACAGGAAGTACATTGCGTGCACGGTATTTTAGTACGTGCTAACGGCATACTAACGGTCAGGTAAGTATGCAGTCAGCAGTATATATATTTTGAGTATGTAGTAGGCAGTTTGTAGTATGTGGTTTCGGACATAGCCTATGTGTCAAGACAAATCCCCCCATTTAAAGTGCTTGTCAGTTTTATCCTTGACCCTCTCTGTTGTGACACTGTTTTAAAGAAGTGTGCAGCTGTTCTAGTGAGTTTTACAGAGCTGAAAAGCTTCTTCCCTGTAAGTCATTTGAACATCACTTTGGTGTATCCTTCTAAAAGTCGAATTGTCCCAACTGCATAATGTCAAACCGATAAAGCAAATCCTTAAGACAGTGTATTTCCTAAACAAGCAAAATGGCAACTCTTAGGGATGAAAGGTTGCATTGAACATCACAAACATTTCCAAGGCGAGGAAAGCATGCTGGAAAGGGGAAATGATAAGCAGCTGACATTTTTTCCCTTCTTGTTGATGTGTTTTCCTATCTTCCTGCTGTTTTGGGGTGGCAAGTTCAGCCTAAAGGTTTAATAATAGAATGTTGTGTCAAGTGGGTTTAAAGTCCGTTTTTGTTTTCTGTAGCATCGGGAAAGTCAGTTAAACAGACTTTTATAGCACTCAAGGAGAGCAGGGCCATTATAAGCGAGGTGACTAACAGAAAAACAGGCGGTGAAGACAATGCAGGGCTGCTGTTGTTTTGATCACACTGTTCGATGACGCACAGATCTGCAAGGAACACTTTTAGCGAAACATCTTTGGAGGGGTCCAGTTGTGATTCCTGTTTTTGTATTATTGTACTGTGTTACCTAAATGTATCTTGTATCAGTAGAGGATGTTCCAGGAGCTATTGTGTGATGAAATGTTGCAATTTTCTGAGAATATGTATACTCACATCAGTAAGCTGCTTTCACTTAATCAGACTGAACCCCCAACCAAAACCCTAAAATGAACCCAAGAAAAACAGCGTCGGGGTACTCTTGCATTATACATTATTACTGTATTTCCTTGCTGAAGGTATCTCATCTCCCAAAGTGATTGTTCCTACATTTCCCATAATGCAATAAACAGCATATTTTGTTCCATCATAATACGTTTCCCCATGCCTTGTAACATCCTTTGTCTTTCAAACTCCATGCCTCAAGTTTAAACCACAGTTGTCATTCTAACTGAACGTAATGATGAAGAATTATCTTTTTAGATTCAGGATTAACACTGGGAAAAATGGGAGTATCTTACAGGAGTTAACGCAACACGCCTGAGGGAAAAAGAGAGGTCAAACAGTTTGAACAGGACTCTGGAGGCAAAGATCAAGAGCTAATACATGGGTTCAATGTTGCAAACCTTAGCCTTAGCAGCCAAAAGAAAGAAAAGGAGGAAGGAGAAGATATGGGACAGGAAGACTGACTGTAAGAAAGAAAACAGGAAGACGACCTGTAAGCTACTGGATACTTAAAGTATGTTTTATAACTTAAATTCACAACTTAAATATAAATATTAAAGCTAACAGCTAACTAGCAAGTACTAGCTAAACAAAAGTATGGCTTTTAGCTAAAATACGAGTAGCAGAACTTTCAAGCTTTAAATAAACACTCTTTAACTGCTCTAGCATTATGTTCTGCCTGCTCTAACACAGGTAATATCCCCAACTGTGAAAAGCAGGGTCAAAATAAACAAGTTCTTCATAACAGCCTGCCAATTACCAATACAGATATCTAACACATTAATTAACCTTATTCCTGGTTAAATGTCAGGAGCTTTTCTTCTTTGTAAACGAGCGGGCATCTGTCATGGATGGAAAAAAGTAGACTTTCCTGTATACTTTTATAGTCTCTAAGCCTAAGTAGTGGTAACTGTTGAATGTATGTAAATATGGACGACATAACTCCCACTCCTCCCATCAAACTAATGTGAAGCCAAAACACCAGGGTGCGAAATACAGGGGGTCTAGGGGGGGTCTGAGACCCCTTGATTGACACTTGAAACCCCCTGAAAGCCTCAAAAGCAAAAGTTTGGGGGTCTCTGGAAAAAAAAATCAGGCTGCAATTGACTTTATACTCTGCAGTGGACCAGAGAGAGAGAGAGAGAAAAAGAGAGCGATGTCCGCTGTTAGGTCTTTGAATGCAAAGCACACAACTACAAACGATGTATTTTCCCATTTTGTGCAGCTGCTTGCTGGAGATGTGATTCGACGCTCTCTTGGGTTTGTTGCATCTTCATAAGAAATCTCCCCACACGCGGGTCCGGGATCGGAACTTTTTAAAATGGGAGTGCCGTTGTCTTGCACGGAACCACCGGAGACACTCGGTGCGTTCGGTTGCGACCGTCCAGCCCGTTTGCATTTATTTCCGTGCAGCGTACTGTATCAGCGCTCAGTGCGTGTGCAGGCAAGTGCGAGTGAAAAGGCACAAATTGGTGCATAAAAACTGATCAGAATGCAGGAAAATGAATGTTAGGTGTCCAACATTTTCTGTGGAGATCCCCAGACCCCCCCTAACCTGTTTGTGAACACTATTAAAGTGCGCCCCCCCCCCCCCAAAAAAAAAAAAAAAAAGTTCAGGCTCACGATTTTTTTGTTACTTTAAGCCCTGAAGGGGGCCCCCCACCGATTGCCACCGGGTATTTCGCACCCTGCAAAATACCCCCTGTGACATGTCATTTTGAGCAAGGACATGCACAGAAAGGAATTACCTGGTGGAGTCGGAAAATTCAAATCACGCACCTCCTGCCTGCTAACCAAAACACACATTTACTCTATCAGTAGATCATCAAAGATCCCTTTGGTTTGTACAGTCGGCAGCAGACTAATCAAAAATAAACTTCAACAAGAAATATAAACTTGTTCATAAATCAGTATGATACATTAAGTACTAACTATGATGACAGAAACCATGTTTGAAAAAATAAATACTTGACATATACTTTAATTTCAGAATATGACCCATGTCCCATCTGTTAACATGGAGATGACAGAGCTTATGAGCTATACCGAAGCCAATCAACAGAGGAGCTCAACATATTTTGGCTTTCAGGAGCTGTTATGCCATCCATCTTTTTATACAGTGCATGGTGGTAACCCGGATGACTTTACAATTACATCATCAAGGTTGCTTCTTAAGCTTCAGTTACATCGTAGACAATATAAACCATTTTCATGGGTTCATTACCGCTGCTCTTGACTAGCAAACCCACATTTTACATATGTAATGGTTAGAGCTGCCCCTTTAACAGCATGACTGATACACCTTCCAGGTATTATTGCATGTGACGCGTAAGAAACAAAAGAAAACCCACACCATTCAGTAATATTTATAAAAATATATTTCACAAAGTAGGAAACAATACAGGGTATCTTAGATTACAGTACGGGGAGTAAATAATTGAACATACACATTTATAAGCATTAAAGCACAGTAGAAAATATGATCTGCATGTTCGGACTATGCCATATATATTGTTTAGTCTACCGAGAACTGCCATAATACGGTATCAGTACAAACTGAGTATGCACGCAGCTGTAGTGCCATTGAAATTATCATTATGTGCAAGAGCTAACGTGCAGAGACAAAACCTACCACCTCATTGAAAGCTAATGACGTTAGCAGTAACTCTATGTACAGTACAAGTCTTTTTTATCGATATCATACAGTGTAAGCAGACTATGCACATGGCCTGCGTTTGTGTCTTAATTTTGATGTAATCTTTGATTCCTAAATGAGATTTGATGTTTGGTATACTCAGTTAACAATTTGACTATTGTGCTCAGAGACTAGCTGTCAGTACCTCAAAATATACTGATTTATTTTACACCGATTAGCAAGTGTCAGAAATGTCCCATTCCTGCAGTCCTAATTCAACCATCTGTTTTGTAACAGTAACTTAGAGCTCTTGTTTGCCTGCTTACATCTAGTCTATATCATACACTGCGATAAATTCTTGATATGGTTTGGCTGTTATGAAACAGTGATCAGTGATTGAAAAAACAGCATAATGTGAAATAATCTAAACACACTCACTTCAAATTGTCAGCACAAAAAGAATGATCAAAGAACCGAAATACAAAAACTCATAGAACAATAATGAAGAATCAACACTCTTGTCAAAAATCAGTAGATTACAAGTGTATTTAATGTTGCTTCTGTAAAAAGAAGGCCTCAGAGTTTCTACATTTCTCTTTTTTGTCTTCACTTCAGTCTTTTATAGGCTAGTAACACTTGCGACCCACACCTGTAGCGTGTAAATACAAAGAGTTGTATAAAGCAAGCCTTTCCGGGCTTCAGAGAGTTTATAAATGTGGCCACCAGAAAGATATCAAATGATAACAAATTCACTTAAAGCCAATACTGGTTTGTCTTTTTTCCTTTTTTCTAATCTTACATACATTCATCATTGTAATGTAGACCGTATATTGCTTTTTCATTGTCATTCTGCTTTAAATCGCCGCACAGCTTGGTGGCTTTCAGATTTGTGAAACAACAGTTCCTCTGCAGCTTTTGAGGTCCAGCTTGCTGTCCATGGAGTACGATGTCCGCTCAAGCTTCAGAGAATCCAACAGTTTTTATTGTTTCCTTTCATCTGGCCCCCACCAGCAGTCCCAGGGTTTTTCTGCTACTGGCAGTCACAGCAAATGACTAACACCCAAAATACTGCTAGACACTCCACAACGTAATCTAAGTTACACTCCACAAGAATCATAGATCTCCTAAGAAAGACATTGTTTGGCTCAACAATTACAATGCGCTTGAAGTAGTGGATGACGACTGCTATACCTCACTCTAAGAAGAATACAAAAAGGTGGCCTTCTTGTTATTAACTGTTTTATCTTTTAAACACCAGTTTCTAAAAGCCAGCAAACCCCCTAGCGTTTAATACACAAGTATGTGGACAGAAAAAAAAATCTGAAGAGTCTTTTTTTCAAGATATCAAAGGTCAGGTCTCGCGGTCGCTCTCACCCACAGAGTAGAGCTCCCCAAGTCTTCTGAAGCGTGGGCCCCACTCTCTGAGATAGTCATAGTTTTGGTCCGAGTCTGACGACGCCGTTTCCAGTGAGCTGAGGGATCCTGCAATGGATCCCCGGCCCTCATATCCATAGATCTGAATGGAGTCGTAAGGCGGTGCAGTGGGATCATTGTCTGCCTCGTGGAGTCGTACGTTGATGAATTCGTCCACGTCCACGCCGTTCGGGCCCGAGTGCTGCCCTGCCCGGGGCATAAACTGCAGGTCAGGTTTGATGTCCTTGCGCGGCAGGTAACCATTGATGCCATCAGGGTTTTGCAGTGTTGCAATGTCGAAAGCCTCGGTGTCCTCCTCACCACCTCCTTCGTCATCGTAGCGGATAATATTCTCCCTCACATCTTCGTCATCCTTTATGATAAGAGGCTCATTCTTGTGTCTCCTCAGGGTCACAAATAGTACTACTATTACTGTCAGAAAGAAAAATGGAAAGAAACCAAGACAGAAAGAAGAAGTCGAGGTCAAGTTTTGGATAGTGGGTTTCTTTCAGTATGAGCAGATCATTTAAGTGGCGGACAATGGCAAACATGCAGCAATGGCCTAAAAAAAATACAGTTTTAGAAATGGATCACAAATTCTGCATATACCTTTTAGATTTTCTTTGTAGTTTACTCTGATCTAGTAAAGCTTAGCTCTACCTACAGAGCACTTTTTTGAGATCAATGAATGTGCAATGTTTATAATGTTTATTTGCATACGGGGGCTTTGTGTTGTGTGTTTTGATTTTGCTTCATTTATGGATTTGCAGAATTTTGCTTTTAATTTGTTTCAGCTCTTTATAGTGTGCATTTTTCAGAGAAGAATGTTTTTGCGGCATGTTTTGGACTTTTGCATGGATTCTCTATCACGTTTCTCCTGATAGAGGTTTTTGGGTTGTTGCAGTTCGTAGCTATTGTAGATCACTCATTGAATTTTTGTCGACATCCATCAAAACACAACACAATGGTAATAATAAAAAGGAACACCTCACCTAGCAGCAGTATAATGCAGGCAAGGATGGCGATGAGAGCTCCCATGCTGAGACCAATGGGTAAGACATATGCCTCCACGTTGCACGATTGGACAATCCCTTCCTTACTGCACCCGCAGACTCGTATAGTCAAGGTGTTGGTGCTGCTCATCGGTGGATTCCCATTATCAGCCACAATGATTGGCAGGAAGTAGACCTCCTGTTTCTGTCGTCGGAAGGTATCGTGCTTTGCCAGAACGCTGATTGAATTGTCTGTCAGAGAGAGTGGTAAAACCAGAGATGAATATTTGGAAGATGTGTGAAAATCCCATTATTATTATTCATGCTGGTAACAGACTGGAGTTCTATTATTAAATCGTGTGAAGATGAGTGCAGCATGAGGGTAAACTCATTTCACATCAATTGTCACTAGGCCTTCTAGCCCATCAAATTCTAATGTTGTTGATAGATTTCAGACATTTTTTTCTCTCAATAGTCCAATTTTGGAATTCTGATGGAAGGCAAGCTTGAGTTCGATGCCCTCTTTGAAAGCTGAAGAAATGAAGGGACCATGGCAAGCGACACTGACTAGAAGATGGCACATGTCGACCCAGAAAGGTGCCAGCTGCTCTTTGATGACACTTCTGTGAAGCCGCCTGCTCATTAGCTGGCTCTCCTTACCCTGCTCACATAATCAAACACTCGCAGTCCCATATGAAACTACTCCTGCTGATGTTATGGAAAATGTACAAGAATTTCTGATAGTCTAACCTTTGCCTTTCTGCTTCTTGGAGCACTGAAGGGAGAAGGAAACTAGAACTGGTGATGAACGCTTCAGGGCCATGCTAAAACATTTGCGTTGACAGAGCAAACTTAATCAAAAGATGGAAGGCTTCATGATAGAATTATTTGCTTTGCACGATCCGTAATTGATGCGAACGTATGCTCAGATTTATTTTCTTAAGAGAGCTGCTGCAAAGTGGAACGCTGTGCTTTGTGAGCACCAACATGTCCGTCTTCATTTGGATCACTCAGGGCAACAAAGAGAGTGTGTAAGTATACAGTGCTGAAGTAAACCGTCAGGGCGTGTCCTCGTAAACAGGTCATTTCAATTTTTTTGGCAACTATTGATGGTAAAAATAGAATTACACATATCCTGCCCATCAACACATCCTCAGAAAAAGACTGTAGATTGAAAGAGAAAGACAGCTGTGTTGATAACCTGCAAATAGACTGAACCACTGAGGTACAAAAAGTGGTCTTTTTTAAATTGAAATATATATATGTATGTGTAGGGTTCCAAATGACAGCAATGACAGCAGAAGAGACATAAACAGTGTGACACTTTTCTGAATACTCTTAAAATTATGACACGCACTACACTCATGAAGGCTTACAGGCAGGAATGGAGTGCTTTAGAGTAGAAACACAATATCAAAGGATTGGAGGAAGCAATGGAGGAAATGTCGACAGGTCCCATTTCCTTTCAGTGCTCACTTTTCTGGACCGTTGATAGCAAAAAACTCTCCCTACACTAACCATATTAAGTGGTTCTGTATTTTTTACAGCTGTTTTTAGTTTGTGCAGCCTTACTGTGCGAATATAACAAGTATTGCATGCAACTCTGGCATCATTAGTCCATGCTTCCTTTTATTAAACATTCAAACGGCTGTCCATGCACTAATATTTAATTCAGTGTGCATTTTAGAGTTCAACAGCAACACAAGCAAACCTGCACAAGACATGGAGCTAACAAACTAAAAACAATAGTGTTGGTGTGTATCGAAGGTAAAAGGACGACAAAGATTAACAGCTAAACTGAAGGGCACTGACATTTTCAAGGTTTGAATTCTGCTCACTGTGCTTGCTAACTAGCATCACAAATCAGGTCTCCATGATTGCCAGGGAAGGAGATATAAGCTAACATCTATAAGTCATTTAATTTAAGTTGTCCCAGTGTGTGGTTTAACATTTCTTAACAGCGATGCGAAGCCTGAGAGGTATGATATGTTAACAAACAGTGCAAGTTTCACATGTAGTACAAACACATGTAAATGAAGGACTGTTCCACTCTGCTGTCTTCAACGTTTTACGTTACAACGCTGCAAGCTCACCAGCAGAATTATGCCTTTGCAACATTTTCTTCCTTTCATCCTTGAGCAGGCAATGTCAAATTGGCTTACTTTTTAACTGAACAATCTAGTCTGTGGCCACTACTGTGGGATTAAGCTGAAGTCTAAAACATGGTGTAACAACAGAATCAGTAAAGACCACTCATAAGGGTCACTCAACTGACTCTGATGCAAGTAAAAACGTTCAAAAACGTGCTTACAGGGGCGCTGGTAGCCTAGTGGTAAGTTTGCGCCCCATGTACAGAGTCTAGTCCTCCAAGCAGGCAGCCCAGGTTCAAATCTGACCTGTAGCTCCTTTCCCGCATTTTTAGTTAAGTTGAGTTTATTAGTTTATTTTAATCAGAGACAGTGTACAAAATAAAAGTAGTCTCAGAAGAGAAAAGATTCTTTGTACCAGATTTAGCTAACTAGCTAATTTCCATCTGTTGTCCCCACTCCCCGATCTCTCGCCGGCCCAATTTCTGACGCTGTCCACTATCCGATCTCCAATTAAAGGCATACAAAGTCAAAAAATAAACCTTAAAAAGCAGCTAAGTACTAATACAAGTTGAGCAAGTAAGACTGTAGCGGTAAAAAAAATAACATAGTGTAATAGAATTGCATGGAGTCTTTAAAAATCTCTGCAGAGTTTAGTTTTGGCAGTTTGGCAAAGTGTATGTTGTCTCAATTACTGAGAAAGGGAAGCTCTGTTCTGCTGTAGCCCCGCCTCTAAACACAGAGTTGTCAGACTGCTTGATAAGTTGCATACAGTTGGTCAATGCCTTGGCCATTTTCCACAGCATGGACAACCCCTAACCTCTTCACTGTTTAATCCCTACAATTAGACCCATCATCGCAAACAAAAGCTGCACACAGAGGCTCACAGGAGCCTGACGCTCTTCACTGAAGTGTCTCCCACAGCTGCCGATTCAGATAGAAATAGCTGCTGAAGTGCTTGGGGATACGCTGCGATGGGCTTCGTTTCTCTGCTCGGAATTTTCAGCACCACACACAAGTGGTTGGTGTTGTATGTAGTCTAAAAAGCAGAACCACAACACATGTTTACTTTTACGTGAGGGAGTAGCGCAGAGCTGTCCTTTTAGTGGTGAAACATTTGTAGTGAGGGATTTATCTGTTACAGAAGCTTAAGAAACCTCTAAATGTCTTCTTAAAGAAAAAGGACCTTAATGTAGAATGCACTTTGAGGTTGATCCATAACTAAGACTAAAGCCTGTCAAACACACAGTATGTAAATTCCGTCGCCAGGGGGCTCTCAATCAAAACAATAACCAAATATGACGTCGAGGCTGGCAGGGAATCATGGGAGGGATTTTCTCTGTTCCTCTCCCCACCCCTGATGAAAACATACTCCAAGTTGAACGTAGTCAAGAGGAACGGGTGAAACAGACATGAAAAAGATGTATTCATGTATAATTGACTTGACGTTTTTATCGCAGCAGCACATACAGCAACAGTACGGCAGCTTTCAGTGGCAGTTGTCGCTTCCTTATGCAGCTGTCTTTGACATAACATCTGGTGTTTCCATGGCAAAGATAAACATGTTGCGTCTTTAGTGGCCGCTATGTCATGGCAGCCGCCACTAAAGACATGTGGTGTTACAACTATAACATTTCTGATTAATCTGGTGTTGTTAACTGTTGGAAATATTAGAGGCCATGTATTTAACAAAAGAATCTGCAAATTACACCTTTAAATTACTGTTCATTTTTCAATTCAGATTTCTTGATTGATGATATTCTTTTCTTTACATATTGCTTGATGCATCAGAAGGACATGTATTTACACTGTCAAGGCTATTTTTGCATTTCCTGTGACTACCCTAGCAACTCATATTCCTACTTGCCAATGCACCTGTTTCAGGACAATTTAAAAAAAATATTTTCTCAAAAGATAGTAAGGCCTTCAGATGACCTGATTTTTATGGGTTCTTTCCTCCTTTAGAGAGAGGTTGCAGTACGTAAGCCCGCAGCCTCTGCCAAGCAACAGAAGGCTAGTACCATATGAGGATTTTCTGCCCCGAGCTGAAGACATTACACAATGTCATCATGAACACAGCCTGTTCAGAGGCAGCTATACAGGGGAGGCAGGAGACTGGGAATGGGATAAAGATGGAGAAAAACGGCAAACAAACCAATCAGAGTATTTAGCAAATAAATGTAGCACCATCTGCCACGCGGCAACAGCTCCTGAGAAGTCACCCTACATTGAGCTGCAAGACTACTAGGAGAAGCCATTTGGATCCCAGTCATTTAGCTTCCCTCAAAATGCACTGGGGAGTAAAAAAGAAGCTGGTGTCCAGACAATTTCACATCTGCTAATTCTGAGCTACACTGATCCACCAGATTTCATCTCCAGTTTGAATAACATGCCGCCAGTTAGAGATTAGACCGGAAAGCCATTGGAGAAATTTACAGAAACTTCAATCACCCTGTCACCAAACAGGTACCCCCTCCTTTGTGACTCCTTTTTCTTTCTCACCTTGGTTGTTTTTGATGGTGAAATTGGGATTGTTGAGCATCTCAGGGACGAGGCGATAGTCAAAGTAGTGGCCCTGGATAGGGTCGTCTTTGTCCACCGCGCTTACTGTCTGAATCACCTGTGTTGAAAACAGAGAGACATGATGATGTAGAGAGGAGGGCTCAGAGCCATTTAGAGGAGGCTGCCTATTCATAATTCTGTTTTTTGCCACAGCTGATTGTTCAGTCTTATTCTGGCTGGATCACACCTGATGAAATATAGGCCCTATTCATTCCTGGGTTTTGAGATTATTATCAATGAGGTCCTGTCTCGTCTGGCACACTTTCCGGCTCCTGGCTCTATCTGTTAATCTGTCACCACAGGTCTTATCGTGCTGTACGTCTTTATGATTGATTGGAAATTAGAATTCAGGCCCTGCAGGACAGTTTCCCTTTTCCCCCCTTTTCTCCTTTCAATAAAGCCTCTCATTGTACGCACACAGGCCTTCTGAATAGGGTCGATTGATGAGAAGGAGAATGCTAAGTACTTGTCCAGGATTTTTGGCTGGGGGAAGCAGTGTGCCATCTGGAGGAGGACATGAAAGACAGTCTTGAATTATGATCCATTCTGATCAATCCTGACTGCTCTCATTTCCCATTTGCTCGGCGCACACTGTGTCAAGGGAGGGCCGTTGCGGGGAAAAGAGACCGCACTCCCACCTCTGTAGTTTCACAGTGAAATAAATAGGCTATAATTCATTGTGGCCAATCATTACAGGGGAGTGGAGAGAGAGAGAGAGATGGATCACTGCTTTGATGAATGAGACACTTCTTTTTCTTACCTGTCCAGGTTTTCCATTTTCACACAGAAAGGCCTCGTATTCGGTGGCGAATTCAGGGGCATTGTCATTAATGTCCATTACTCTGATCGCCACAATCGCCCTCGATATCTGACTGTGGTTTCCTGATAGAAAGAAAGAAAGAAAGAAAGAAAGATAGATAGATAGATAGATAGATAGATAGATAGATAGATAGATAGATAGATAGATAGATAGATAGATAGATAGATAGATAGATAGATAGATAGATAGATAGATAGATAGATAGATAGATAGATAGATAGATAGATAGATAGATAGATAGATAAAAAATGGGGAGAGACAAGCAGATAAATAAGAATCGATGTGAGCTAACATTAAAAACATGGAAAACAAAAACAGGGTTACGCATGAAATCCCAGGTAATTTCTGTGACCTAGTTTTAATTTCCTTTATTTTCCATCTTTATTTCTCCCTTCATTTCCTGAGCTGATGGGAGGACAGATGAGAAACCACATCAATCCACATTTCAGCTGCTATCAGCCATGCAAAGCAGGATTCTAGGCAACACAAATGAGAAATAACATCCCCATTCAAAGTGCTTTTGAAAATCCCCATGTACACTGTAATGTTTTAAACATGAAGGTTTCAACATGCATATTAATGAGTCATTGGACACTGAAGTCTAAAAAGACAATAAAGGCTGTTTAATTAGATTAGATTTGATTGGAATTATTCATCGCTGGTAATTGACAGCCCCTTTCAGGAGTCCCATAAGCAGTTGTTTTTTATTAATCTGTCGTGAAAATGTCAACTCTTAAAATAAAATTGTGTTAATGTGGCCAGCAGACGGCCGTGTCACTTTGGCCAGCGACACATGCTTGGTTTTATGTTTGTATTATGATTAATTGAGTCTTTGATATTTTGGAGCCATCCAGTCTGTCACCACAATCAACTAAAAGTGAATGAGAAGCTGGAAGAGTTTTGAAATGGTTTTAA